>OY728152.1:1579387173-1580637173 GCA_963277665.1 Viscum album | reverse complement strand
TATTAATAGACATGGTTCCATGTAGAGTATGCATTGACAACCCAATGAGTGATGAGGCTTCGGTGTAGGGCCCCCTTTTAGAAGTTTTACCATCAGGTGGTGTACCTTAGGACCATTACCCATTGGGCAGCCAATGAAACCGGCCCTAACAGTAGAGGGTTCATGCCACTTGAGCACGTTGCACGAGTTTTAGCCCCTGAGGACACCAAGGATCTGGGGTGAGACGGATCCACATGAGACTGAGGACTAGCTGGAGGCCATGGTTAGAGTTTTTCAACTGGCAGGGATACCAGCTGATCTCATGGTGGTCCTTATCCCCATCCTTCTTCATGCAACAACGTGCAGATGGTGAAGCATGATGTTCCAGGTTCACGAAAAGGTCACTCTCATCATGGAAGACCTCAAGAGCCTTTTCACGGCATAATTCGTCACAGCGACCTTATACTCAGTGCGTATACATGTGCTTCTCCACATCCAGCAGTGAAAAATGATCGTGGCTCATTGTTCAGCAAGGTTCACCGACCTCTCGCGCTACTCCACTAACATAGTGTGTGACCCTTTCTTCAGGTCCCGAACATTTTATTAGGGGCTTAGACAAATGATTAGAGATTTGAGGATTTCTCTCAACATCTTGACGTAGGCAGGGGAGTTAGAGTGAGCACTCTTCGTAGATATTTTCCTTGCTGAGTAGTCACGGGCAACAAGACCCACCACCAGATGTTATGTTGCAAAGACATCTGTATCTGGCAGCATACAGATGACGCAGAGGTCCATGAGGATCTAACCTAAAAGTGGATGACTACAAGATACATGGACAATTACGCGTGACTCTTGAGATAGATCGGGGTAGGCATGGACCAAGCAGTGTTACTTGCGCAACAGGCATGGTCACACGGCTCGTGACTACCCTACCCACTGTTCGGATGAACAATAGATAGTTGATGGAAAAACTAGGTACATGAGAAGATTAGATTGAGGAGGTCAAAAAGCAAGAGGTAGACATGGAAGTGGAGTTGGACATGTAGGAGGCGGTGGGTAGTGATTCGAAGTTCTACTGACACCACCTTCAAGTGGTCCACCTCGACTACAGAGAGCAGGTGGATGTGGACAAGCTCAGCTCCAGGCAGCTCAGGCATATGACCACGACTCTTCGAAGATGATACGAGGTACGATCTATGTCTATTAAAAATTAGCTTTAGTACTTATATACACATGTTCTCATCACTCTTTTATTGCCATGATGCTCATTTGGAACTCAGAGATTCTTGTGGAGATGTTGGCTTGATCCTTACAGCCAGGGACTCCTATGAGTGAAGATTCGACGATTACACACTGGTACTGGTAGTGTGAGATTACTTTAGGAGGTGAGATCTTCTACTAGGATCTTATAGTAGCTGCGTCTAATTATTGCAACACCATCTTTGGTATGGATTGGTTATCTAGAGTCCATGATCAGATTGAATGTTTTAGGTGAAAAATGCGGTGTGTCTGTGAGGATGAGACCAGGTTTTCCTTCACCAGTGAGAATGGAACCTTTGCAGCATAGGATGGACTTACCCAGAGGAGGGTGCAGGCGATCACACATCAATTGGTTAGCCTTACCGTCAGGGTGGTTGATGTTGATTGAATGAGATATCCTGTAGTGGTGGACCAGTATGATGATGTTTTCCCTGATGATGTACGGGTCTACCTCCTCAAAGAGAGGTGGACTTTCATATCGACTTATACCCCGGGATGACACCGATTTATACACCAGTATATCGGATTGCTCCTGTGGAGCTTCAAGAGCTAGGAGCACAGTTGGAGGACTTGCAACGAAAGAGGTTCATTAGGCCCATTTTTTCACCTTGGGCAGCCATGATTTTTATCACCACGAAGGTGGATGGGAGTTTGAGACACTGTGTGTATAATCAGCGCCTGAACCAGGTGACCGTGAAGAAGAAGTGACCACTCTCAAGGATTGATGATATTTTTGATAAGTTGATGTGAGAATAGTGTTTTTCGATGATAGACCATATATTAGGATATCACCATCTTAGGGTACGAGATGAGAATTTATAGAATATGACCATCAGATGTTGGTATGGCCACTAGGAGTTCTTGGTTTTTCAATTCTGTGTGACCAATGCCCTAGAATTGTTCATGGGAATCATGAAAATGATCTCCTAGACATACCTATATTTCTTTCTAGTAGTCATCATCGATGACATCTTGATATACTCAACTACAGATGAGGAGCATGCCTATCATCGACAAATAGTTCTAGACACACTACGAGAGAACCATCATTATGGTAATCTCTTGAAGTGACTATTCTAGATCTAAGAGGATCACTTTTGGGGACATGACATCTCAAAGAATGGATTTCGGGTGGATCTTGTGAAGATTGAGGTTGTGCTTTCTTGGGAGCCACCCAGCAGTGTGGTAGAGGTGTGGAGTTTCCTGGGATTGGCTGGTTAATATTGAAGGTTTGTGCCTGACATTTCCAGAGTTGCGACACCCTTATCAGTGTTGAAAACAAAGGGGAAACACTTTTTGTGGTCAGAGAGATGATAATAGAGTTTCTAGGAGCTGAGGAAAATACTGACGAGTTCCCCAATCTTAAGGTTACCAAGGGCATTGGGTACATAGTCTACTGCAACACATCAAGGACCAGGCTTGGATGTGTCTGGATGTAGAAATGAGTAGTGATCGCGTATGGTTCTCGACAGCTGAGACAACATGGATTGAACTATTCTACCCATGACCTGTAGTAGGAATCAATGTTCTTCTCCTTGAATATGTGGTGACATTAATTTATGGGTGAACGTTTTACAGTCTACTCTGATCACAAGAGTCTCAGTTATATATTCTCTCAGAAGGACCTGAACTTGAGACTACGGTGTTGGCTTGAGTTTCTCCAAGATTATGACTTCAAGATAGTCTATACTCCTATAAAGGGGAACGTCATAGCAAATGAACTCAGTAAGAGATCAGGTATTCAGTTTCTAAGTGAGTCAAAATAGCATCTAGATGATTTGCAGATATCCTGTGTGGATCGAGATTGATGAGGTTATCTTCTGTATATGATAGTCACTCCCCCACTCATTCAGCAAGTCAGTGAGGTGCAACATGGGGACGCTGAATGAAAGGATCGATGTGCTCAGAAATCCCCAGGATAGGCAGCTGATGGATTTATTGAAAGTCGGGATCATGTTATCCTGATCGTGTTGTCAAGCGTGTTAAATTAGTTGTTTAATTTTGACTAGAATTTCTGCAGTACAACAGCTACCCTAGGTCGTCTTTCGACGAAGCCTTAGACAATTAATTTAAAAATAGGTTTTTGATTATGAATGCAAAAAAGTTTAATGGGGTCTATTAATACTTGGGTTTGATGATAAAATTTGACAATAGAAAATAAAAGCTTTAATAAAATGTATAAGTAAACAATATTGATTAAACGTGTCCTACCCGGGGTAATATCATGATGTTTATCCTTCATTTCTTTAAGATATAGGTGTTTGATCTTTCAATACTAGGTTTTTAACACCTATAACAAGAATGTTACTGAGTTTATACTAGTATACTGTAACAACCCGAGATTTTATAAGATATATTCTTTTTAATTTCTTTCATATCTTCTGTTTTACGCTACACAAAGATTATCTTGCGCTATACGCAACACCGTATTATCTTTCAATATACGCAACACTAATCTTGGATCGTGTTGCACACAATTTCATGTTTGATTGATAGTAGTTATTCTACAAAACATTGAGTATATATATATATATATATATATATTATATGTATTTTGTTATACGCAACAACAAAAGAGCCGTGCACTACACACAACCCTAACTTGGCTTGCATTACACCCAATCACGACCTTCCTCGATAGCTTGTGTCATACGCAATACCGAGTTTCACTAAACAACGATATGCTATTAAAATATTATTAAAACTATCCATTATGAATAGTAATACCCACATTTTAAAATTTTGTAAATTTTATTTTTCAAAATGGACTTCATTTTTTGATTCAGAATATCGAAATTATCCTAGGGTGAAATTTTGGTATTTTTCTGAAAACTATCAATTATGATGAATAGTGAAAACATTGGGTTACTATTTAAAAACCGACTTTTTATTTAAATAATTATTTATTTTATTTAAATTTATTTTAGCTCAAAATTGATACATAATACCTATATAAGCTAAATTAAATTCATTGGAGTCATTTTATAATAATTTTAGATATATAAAAATTTTATTGAACTTTCCACCGTCTTTTACCAACCTCTTAGGAGAATTTGCAAATTTACATAAAACAAAATTTTACCACTTTTGTGAATGGAATTTCAAAAATTCGAGAGACATGGTTGATGTCATTATATAAAATGTGGTTCAACGAGATGAAAATAATCTTTGGTGAATAGTAACTTTTTACTTTTTTTCACCACGGTTAAAAGTAAATAGAGTAATTAAGGGTAAAATGATAATATTATTACCCTAACACATGTCCTAATTCTATTGGATAAGTGTAATTCGACCAAAAAAACCTTAGGAATAAATTAATACCATTTTGGCCCACTTGGATTAGATTAGGACCTTTATCATTAATTTATTTAAAGAAGGGTTAAAATAGTTAAAATCAATGTTTAATAACTAAATCATTTTTTTATACAGTTATAAATAAGATAAACTCGACTATAAATATTCATTAGAAAGCTAAAAATATTTCCTACATAATGAGAGTTTATTTTTAATTTTTAGACATTATATAATTTAATTTATTTATAACACAATGATGATGCAGTAATTATCTTATTAATGAAATATTGATATAATTCAAGTTATAAATACCCAAATAAATGTAATTTGAGACTTTTTATGAATTAAAATAATTTTCTAGGTTAATATGACATGTTAGTATTGATTTAATTAACTTTGTTCGAACTAATCATTATGATATGATTTTCATAAAAATCAAAAACCAAATAGTGTCAAAATTGACATAAAATAGTTTTTAAAACAAATATTTTATTATTAATTGTTATTTTATTCCTAAAAATATAAGGGTCAGACAAATGAATTAGATAAGGTTGTATATATTTATAATAAACAACTTGGGGTTCGTTTGGCTTGTTATAGTAAGTTTATTAACCTTATAGTGTAAGAAAACAAGAAGACACAGTAAAAGTAAAATTATTTAACTTAAAGATAAATCTAAATTATAAGGTTAAAATAGATACCTAAACTTGTCTAAATTATATTGGATGAGATTTTTTCGACCCATACCCACCTCAGCTTTTAAATAAATCAGTTTGGAGCTATTAAAAACCGAATATGACTTTCTAATAAAATAATATTTTTTTTTTCCAAAGGTGCCCCACTCCTCCCTCTCTTCCTCACACCATTTTGAGCCATGAAGCTCGGCCAAACTCTACCCATTTCACTTCCCCACTTGACTAGAAACCTTATATAGGTACTGGTCTTCTCAAAAGACCAACCCTAGTGCCCTAAGAAGAAGTTTAAAGGAGGTGCGTCGAAGAAGAGGTAATCTCTTCTACCGATTATTTCAAGCTTATTTCTTCTTAAACTTATTCTTCTTTATTTGTTTCACTATAAATTAATAACATCAGTATCACTAATATATAGATATTTTATTATAAATATGAAACAACCCCATTTCACCTTCTATCCATCCTATGGAAAATGAAATCACTGCGCGTGCATACGTACGGAATACCATCTCCACGCCATGGTGTAATTTATTTTTCCAACACCACATTACTTGGATGGGTGTAATGGTGTAAAGAATAATTATACATATTTATTAAAACATCATACTGATTCTGATATATTGTATCATCCACTCCAATTCAATTCTATAATTATGGAAACAATATCATCGCTCATGCGTACGTACGGACTACCGTCTGCACGACGCGATGAGATTAATTCTCAATGATTAACCATTCATGAATGATTATAACGTATATATAATAAGTAATCATGAAATATATGACATAATAATGAAACTTGATTTATGTATTTCATCAAATTAATTGTATTCAATTCAATGAGGAAACGAAAACAACGTTCATGCGTACCTACGGCCTACCGTCTCCATGAACGGTGTATTTCTTTCCATTTATCGATCTATTATATATATGTATATTATGAATATATATTATATATAAATCATTTTTTATATTCTGGAATTAAGTAATCATGATCTAATTAATCATATGAATAATTAAAAGTCAAAATATGGATGACAAATGAAACGATTTTACCCAAAACGATCTTTAACATGGAATTTACAAATGAACGGGTAATATAAAGTCATAAGTGAACCATATATGATTTCATATTAATGAATATGATTCTGTAATAAGTCAATGACATTATTTAAATCATTATATAGGAGGTTCGGATCCATATGAAGCATATTGGACCTAAGGTAAGGGATAACCATTCCAATCTCATTCTTATCAGAGATTGTTTATTTGTAAGTATTTACTGGAGCTATTGTTATCATCCAATTCCATGTTTTCTAAAAGTGTTTTTATGTATGCTTGAATTAATTTTTACCCATTTTGTCTTTTACTACATGGTGTGTAAGGAATATTTCTTTTACGAGGTATTTTTGACTTTTCCGCCAAAAGTACGAGGGGAATGTTTTTTTAACTTTTACGTCACAAAAGGATTTTTACGGTTTTATAAAGAATTATTTTCATGAAGCTTCCTCCAAAATATTTCATGAATATTTTCAACAAAATACTTTTCTTTTAAAATTTCATGACATTTTGTGGAAAGAGAATGATTTTGAAGAAGAAAGGATATTTTCCTCAAGAATTCATTTCAAGTGTTTTATCAAAACCATTTTTCATCTAAGATGACATTATTTCTTATGTGTATGTTTCAAGTATCATGTCTCTATGATTTATATAGTTTCACTTTTCTTATTATGAAATGATATCCATTTCTTTTATATGGATTATGTGATGATGGGATGATGTTTATGAAACCCATTTTATTTATTGGGTTATTATGAATGATGTATGTTTCTTTTGTGGCACAAGTAAGAATGATTTCATTAGGAGATGGGTGGGACCTATATCTCCCTCTAATGCATTGGGTAAAGAATTATAGACATGGATGGAATGGTAAGTTAATCCGGTTCAGTATTTCAGGACTGAAACGAGGAGTGAACTCGATTCAGAAAGGGACTTTGTCTACTTAAATGGTCTTGGTAGTAATGCCCTGGCTACCATGGAAATCATAACATGTGCTGAATGGCTGCCACAATTACAAGTTTTATTCCCATTATATTTTATCATGGTTGATGTTCCATTATGATATATGCCTTACATACTTCCACAATTTATGTCTTTTCTCAAGATTTTGATGTTTAAATTTCATGTTCATGTTTTTGTTTTCAAATGTTTATGGATTGTTTTATGTTCCCTATGTTTGCCCTTAATGAGAATTTGAGCTCAACCTTTTTATGTTTTATTATCCCCAGGAAATAAATAAAGGTTTTAGGTAAGGAAACAAAAAGGGGAAGATTGTTATGGGAGTTGTTGAAGATCTTTCACCACGATTAGAAGGTTACGTCCTGAGTTTCCAAAGACACTAAACTATTACGGTCCTTGTGTGTCATTTTTTGATATGTATAAAGTATTCCGCAAAAGGAATGTAATGTCCTTGTATGTCAAGCTTCGGGTATTTACAGTTGGTATCAGAGGGAGGTTTAGTTAACCTTTGGAAACTATGATGCGAAAATGTTAGTGAGATCCCTTGATATATTTCTAAGGTATATCTATGGATGTCCCTAAGGATAAGTATACATATAGGATATAGTCCTAGAACTACGGTAATGATATTAGAATTTAACCTAAGATGATAGATATTGAGGGTAATCCCCCTTTACTATGTTGTTTTCCCTAGAAAGATTTTTTCCTCCCACACTATTCTATTTGGGTTTTATAAAATTGTAGGAAACAGGAAGATTCAAAATAATGGAGGATATGATGGACAATGGAATGATATTCTTCATGAGAAACCAAATGAAATAGGATTTGGAAGTCCAAGCATCGTTATTATGCCTAATCAGCAATCTCATAATATGATCAATAATCTCAACTTTGGTAAGTTTTCCGACTCAGATAACAAGAGAAAGATGGAGTTTCATGATGATCATAGATGAAAGAAAGTTAAACTTACCTCATGTAAATCATGTGGTAAGAGGCATCAGGGAGATTGTTTCAAAGGAACTAGAAGATGCATTGGGTGTGGAAAAGAAGGACACAAATCCAGTAAGTGCAAAGGAAAAGGTTCAGTTAACTCCATGGACAAGGATAATGGTATTTATACGACATCAATAGCGATTAGATGTTTTAAATGTGGAATTTATGGACATTATGAAAACCAATGCCCTAAGGAAAAATCTCATGAAGAGAATCAGCATGGTCATATGAGTAGTATTTATGTGGATGAAGATGAAGAGACTAAAAATGAAATATGAGATGAAAGAAATGATGAAGCTCAGTCAGTGGTTTAAGAAGTTAGTGGAATGATTGTATGTTAATAAAGAATAATGTATGGTACTATGGAATAAAGAATCATCTAAGGATTGTTACACTATTGTATTTCCTAAAGTATTTGAAAGTATATGTTGAATGGTACTGGTAACCATGAAAGGTTATTCAAAAAAAATTGGAAGGTAGATGATATGTGCATAATGAAAGGATAAGGAGATAATGAGTTGTTTGATAGTATTCATGAGCTCATGATTGATATAAGGACTAAGTGATATCATGGTTTGAGTATATAGAATTTTGAGAATTTTGGTATGTGGAAAGTGTTAACTTTTAACTGCATTCATGTTTTCACTAAGGTTCAATGGTTATTCATTTTTTAAGAGAATACATGATTAAGGCCTTCGAATGTTTGGAATGTGAACAACAAGACATATCTTATGATATATGGGGATCAACGATGGTATTAACATGCTTGTTATATGAACTCTCTGGTAATCGTTTTCACTAGAATATGAGATTGGACAGAAGTATTTTGGATAAGCCTAAAGATTGGAATGGATTATGTTGTACATAAGTTAGTATTGTTTAAGGCTAGAACTTTTTTGATATTATTGATGGAAAGTTATAATAATGTATTTTTTTTAAAAAAAGGACAACCTGCAGGACGAGTGACAACACATTGCATCGGACAGGGCTATGGGAATCGAACCCACAACCGAACTGCGACTGACCTTTATCACCTACCACTGGTCTACAGGAAGTACCTGGTTAGTAGAAAGTAGTTTTATTTTATTAAGCGGTATGATAGATGAAGTATAAGTCCATTTTTGGAATCATATACGATTAATCTCACTATAGATAGACTTATGTATATTTGATAACTTTTGTAAACATTTTTTTTGAGACAGATGGAATGACCTGTCATTCTATCATATGATCTGCTAACACTTTGCGAATGAAAAATTCAACTTTATTTCTTTAAGAGATGAAGTGGAAATTGTCCAAGGAACGACCAATAGTGAGATTGTACCAAAATCAAGAATGTATTTCTTCTAATTCCAATTTCTTCAACTTTAGGGAAATGATCTTGAATACAAAAAAATGTTGTCCTAGTGTCCTTATATCCGATGAATTAGATGGTACCTTAGATCATCACAAATTTATGGCATTGTGATTGTTGGCTTTTTCATAGCCATGTTCTCTACCACTCTCTATCAGAACATGATGTTTAGATTTCTCTCCCATATCCATATTTTCACCTATGTTATCTTATATGGAAACCCAATGATGAGTTACTTTGCGTAATCGTTACGTTTCATACTTTAGTTTTTAAAATTAAGTTTTAGTATTCCCTTTTAAGATGCGGGTTTCTATGAATAGTAAACGATTTATAAATCCGACGAATTTTGAGGGAGAAATTCATTTTAAGGGGGTAGAATGTAACAACTGGAGATTTTATAAGATATATTCATTTTAATTTCTTTCATATCTTCTGTTGTACGCTACACCAAGATTTTCTTGCGCTATACGCAACACCGTATTAGCTTTCATTATACGCAACACTAATCTTGGATCATGTTACACAAAATTTCATGTTTGTTTGATAGTAGTTATTCTAAGAAACATTGAGTATATATATATATATATACTCTATGTATTTTTTTATACGCAACAACAAAGTATTCATGCACTACACTCAACCCTAACTTGGCTTTCATTACACACAATCACGACCTTCCTTGATAGCTTACGTCATACGCAATACCGAGTTTCACTAAACAACGATATGCTATTAAAATATTATTAAAACTAGCCGTTATGAATAGTAATACCCACTTTTTGAAATTTTGTAAATTTTATTTTTCAAAATTGACTTCATTTTTGGATTTGGAATATCGAAATTAGCCTAGGGTGAAATTTTGGTATTTTTTTGAAAACTTTCAATTTTTGATGAATAGTGAAAACACTGGGTTACTATTTAAAAACCAACTTTTTATTTGAATAATTATTTATTTTATTTAAATTTATTTTAGCTCAAAATTGATACATAATAACTATATAATCTCAATGAAATTCATTGGAGTCATTTTATAATAATTTTAGATATATAAAATTTTTATTGAACTTTCCACCATCTTTTACCCACCTCTTAGAAGAATTTGCAAATTTACATAAAACATAATTTAACCTCTTTTGTGAATGGAATTTCAAAAATCCGAGAGACATGGTTGATGTCAGTAATTAAAATGTGGTTCAATGAGATGAAAATAATTTTTGGTGAATAGTAACTTTTTACTTTTTTTCACCATGGTTAAAAGTAAATAGGGTAATTAAAGGTAAAAATGATATTATTATTACCCTAAAACATGTCCTAATTCTATTGGATAAGTGTAATTCAACAAAAAACAACCTTAGGAATAAAATATGACCATTTAGGCCCACATGGATTAGATTAGGACATTTATTATTAATTTATTTAAAGAAGGGTTAAAATAGTTAAAATCAATGTTTAATAACTAAATCATTTTTTATAGAGTTATACATAAGATAAATTCGACTATAAATATTCATTATAAATCTAAAAATATTTCCTACATAATGATATTTTATTTGTAAATTTTAGACATTTAATAATTTAATTTATTTATGACACAATGATGATGCAGTAATTATCTTATTAATGAAATATTGATATAATTCATGTTATAAATACCCAAATAAATGTAATTTGAGACTTTTTATGAATTAAATTAATTTTCTAGGTTAATATGACATTTTAGTATTAATTTAATTAACTTTTTTTGAAATAATCATTCTGATATGAGTTTCACAAAAATCAATTACCAAATAGTGTCAAAATTGACATAAAATAGTTTTTAAAACAAATATTATATTATTAATTGTTATTTTATTCCTAAAAATATAAGGTTCGGCAAAAGGACTTATATAAGGTTTTATATATTAATAATAAACAACTTGGGGTTAGTTTGTCTTGTTATAGTATGTTTATTAACCTTATAGTGTAAGAAAACAAGAAGACACGATAAAAGTAAAATGATTTAACTTAAAGTTAAATCTAAATGATAAGGTTAAAATAGATACCTAAACGTGTCTAAATTCTATTGGATGAGAGGATTTAGACCCAACCCCACCTTATATTCTAAATAAATCAGTTTGGAGCTATTAAAAACCGAATATGAATTTATAATAAAATAATATTTTTAGTTTTTCCAAAGGTGCCCCTCTCCTCCCTTATAAAAGGGCACCTCCTCCTTCTCTTCCTAACACCATTTTTAGCCATGAAACTCGCCCAAAAACTACCCATTTCACTTCCCCACTTCCCTAGAAACCTTATAGAGGTACTGGTCTTCTCAAAAGACCAACCCTAGTGCCCATAGAAGAAGTTTAAAGGAGGTGCGTCGAAGAAGAGGTAATCTCTTCTACCTATTCTTTCAATCTTATTTCTTCTTCAACTTCTTCTTCTTTAGTTTTTTCACTATAAAGTAATAACATCAGTATCACTAATATACTGATATGTTATTATAAATATTAAACAACCCCATTTCACCTTCTATCCATCCTATGGAAAATTAAATCACCGCGCGTGCGTACGTACAGAATACCGTCTCCACGCCGTGGTGTAATCTATTTTTCCAACACCACCTTACTTGGATGGGTATAATGGTGTAAATAATAAATATAAATAGTTATTATAACATCATACTGATTCTGATATATTGTATCATCCACTCCAATTCAATTTAATAATTATGGGAACGATATCATTGCTCGTGCGTACGTACAGACTACCGTCTCCACGACGCGATGAGATTCATTATCAATGATTAACCATTCATGAATGATTATAACATATATATAATAAGTAATAATAAAATATATTACATAATAATGATAATATATTTATGTATGTCATCCAATTAATTCCATTCAATTCAATAAGGAAACGAAAACAACGTTCATGCGTATGTACGACCTACGGTCTCCATGAACAGTGTATTTCTTTCCATTTATCGATATATTATATATATGTATATTCTGAATATATATTATATATGAATCATGTTTTATATTCTGGAATTATGTAATCATGATCTAATTAATCATATGAATAATTACAAGTCAAAACATGGATGACAAATGAAACGATTTTACCCAAAACACTCTTTAACATGGAATTTACAAAAGAACGGGTAATATAAAGTCATAAGTGAACCATATATGATCTCATATCAATGAATATTATTCTATAATAAGTCAATGACATTATAGAAATCACTATATAGGAGGTTCAGATCCATAAGAAGCATATCAGACCTAAGGTAAGGGATAACCTTTCAAGTCTCATTCTTATCCGAGATTGTTTATTCATAAGTATTTATTGGGGCTATTGTTATCATCCAAGTAAATGTTTTCTAAAAGTGTTTTTATGTATGTTTGAAGTAATTTTTACCCATTTTTGACTTTTACTACATGGTGTGTAAGGAATCTTTCTTTTACGAGGTACTTTTTGACTTTTCCAGAAAAAGTACGAGAAGAATGTTTTTTAACTTTTACGTCACGAAATGATTTTTACGGTTTTATAAAGAATTATTTTCATGAAGCATACCCCAAAAGATTTCATGACTATTTTCAACAAAATCCTTTTCTTTTAAAATTTCATGACATTTTTGGGAAAGAGAATGATTTTAAAGAAGAAAGGATATTTTCCTCAAGAATTCATTTCAAGTGTTTTATCAAAACCATTTTTCATATAAGATGAAATTATTTCATATGTGTATGTTTCAAGTATAATGTCTCTATGATTTACATGGTTTAACTTTTCTTATTATGAAATGATATCCATTTGTTTTATATGGATTATGTGATGATGGGATGATGTTTATGAAACCCATTTTATTTATTGGGTTATTATGATTGATGTATGTTTATTTTGTGGCATAAGTAAGAATGATTTAATTAGGAGATGGGTGGGACCGATATCTCCCTCTAATTCATTGGGTAAAAATTTATAGACATGGTTGCAATGGTAAGTTAATCTGGTTCAGTGTTTCAGGACTGAAACGAGGAGTGAACTCGATTCCGAAAGGGACTTTGTCCACTATGATGGTCTTGACAGTAATGCCTTGGATACTATGGAAATCATAACATGTGCTTAATGGTTTCCACAATTACAAGTTTTATTCCCATTATATTTTATCATGGTTGATGTTCCATTATGATATATGCCTTACGTACTTCCACAATTTATGTCTTTGCTCAAGATTTTGATGTTTAAATTTCATGTTCAAGTTTTTGTTTTCAAATGTTTATGGATTGTTTTATGTTCTCTATGTTTGCCCTTACTGAGCATTTGAGATCACCCTTTTTATGTTTTATTATCCCCAGGAAATAAAGAAAGGTTTTAGTTTAGGAAAAAAAAGTGGAAGATCGTTATGGGAGTTGTTGAAGATCTTTCACCACGATTAGAAGATTACGTTCTGAGTTTCCAAAGACACTAAACTATTACAGTCCTTGTGTGTCTGTTTTTGATATGTATTAAGTATTCCACAAAAGTAATGTAATGTCCTTGTATGTCAAGATTCGGGTCTTTACAGATACCACCTATGGATCACTCGAAAACACCCAATGATTCACTAGACACCACCGATGATTGGGTGATTTGTGTTCGACATCATTAACAAAACTCACCTAGGAAACACATGAAGAACTTGATGTGATATCCAGGTTTGGAAATTATTTAATTGTGATACCATGAAATAAATTTACATGAACTTGATTTTGTTTATGTTTTTTCAAATGACCAATATGAACCACACAAACACTACAATTGAAAGTGGGAAAGGAAGTGGTGAACGGTGTGTGAAACATCACATGAATGGGTACCCCTAAACATGATCATATGAGTTGAGCATGACATACCAGTACCTAAGACAATAAAATAAAAATAGAGGATGAAAAAAAAACATAACAACCTAGAATTATAAATATGATTCAAATATTACAAACATGAAGCTTGGGATTGCATGACGTTCCTCCCTGGGTGATTACAAGGGGTTTAGAAATCCATTGGAGGGGAGGAAGAAGAAGATGCTGAAGTAGAACATCCCATGCCCTCCATAACTTCTAGTGATGATGAAGAGACCTCTTTGGGACTCCAAAATGGCAACACCTTTCCTCTGATTTGAATTAACAAATGAGGTTCCCAAGGTGCCAATTTATTGGCAACGTGGAAAGGTGGTTTAAAGCACCAAACTTTATTCAACCCACATGTACTAATTGTTTTGGCCTCTAGAAAGAATTATCTCACTTTGGAGAAAATAAGAAAGTTGTATACCTACCTCTTGAATGTCTCCACTTAATGTTTGGCACCCTTTGGACACAGAGAGCTCTAGAGATTGAAAATATAAATAACTTCGCATCTAACTTTTTGCATATTTGATTCATTGAACAGATCAGTTCTTATGGGCATTGTAGTGCCTGAATGAGGCTTCTATTCCTTAATATGAAATGTATCACATTAAATTTTGGACCAGCCCAAAATATATGAGCACATTTTAATGCACATAATTTTCTCAACAGGAACAATAGTGGACAAGTCTTCATGGATCCATGCAATTTGGGCCCATTTTTCTTCCACTTCATCAAGGGACCTCCAAATCATATCCTCTTACATTGAAATAATAAATACAAGTAACATTTCCCATTTAAATAGTGATTGGAATTAATTCATTGATTAGAACATAAAGTGAAATTTATTATTATATTTGGAATATTCATTACAAAACTCGTTTAAAAAATCAGTGTAAGCGTGGATTAGAATAGTGAATCAAAGTGTGATCACACCCCCACACCTAAACATTTGAAATCCTGGGAAAAGAAACATATTAAAAAACAAAAAAATGATGCATGTATAAATTAATGCAACATGATCAATGTACAAACCAAGACAAGGATTTCTTCCTAGTGAAAATGAAAAAAGTTGTCCCATAAAGCATATCAAAATGAAATTCAAAGAGATTCATGATACCAAATTGAGAAATAAATCCAAGAGTTAACCATTTCACTAACTCTACATGAGTTTGTGTGAAAACTATTCCATGAAATTCTTTAAACTTTTATCTAATAAATATAGGTTATTTTTATATTATTCAGCTTATAATATTTTGTCCATAAAACCTTCCCTACATCATTTGCAATCATATTTCAAGACCCATTCTCTTAACCATTCCTAGAATTCAATCCATACACTCCTGACCTAGATATCCCCATATGTTTCACAGTTACTCACTCCCATCATCTATTATTTTGGTTTTTTTTTCAGAATATGAATTTGGTACAAATCTCACACTCATATCTCAAACCTAGTTTGATCTCCTCACAACACTAATTGTAATAGTTATAACAAGATAAATGTTGAGGAGGAGTGGTTTTTTAACTGCAAAAGACACATCCCAAATTTTTTTTAGGGCGTGCAATATTCGGATATCATGTTCGCACGCAGAGCTCAATCTGGTACAATAATGAAACAGATCGGATGAGGAACGAACCTATGTAAATAAAATTGTAAGCTGAAAAATATTAACCTAACTTATATTTACCTTCTAGTAAGTTAGAAATATTCACACTTTGTGGTTTGGTGCAAAAATGTGTGGAGATATTAGTGACACAGTTTTTCTAAAAACTACTCACACAAGGGGCATCAATCATCTCAAAGGTTTCACATAGATAAAACCATTTATAACATTGATAGAAAACAAAATCACTAAAAACATTCTTGGATAGTCTATTTCACCTTTCTTATAGTATTTTTACATTCCCCCATTATGGTAACCAAATATTCAAACCGTGGAATTATGGTTGGGTAAAAATGAAAATACAATAAAGAATGAGAGAAAGAGAATAAAGAAGAAATAAAATGGAAATCTTAATGAAACCAGGAATGTATCCAACCCCACACATAGAATATGTAGTGTCCTCACTAAAATAATTGAGAATGTGAGAAGGAAGGATAAAATCTGGTGTGTTTTACTGGTATGTTTCTTCTAGAAGGTGGATCTCTTCTACTAGATTCATTGGAAAATCCTCATATATGTGTTTAAGTCGCTTCCCATTGATGGTAAGTCATCTTCCACTCTACTCATGAAAACTATATATTGCATCAAAAGAGTAAACATTAGTAATAGTATAATGCTCGAGCCATCGAGAACGAATCTTACTTAGGTGAAGATTTAGCTTGGATTTTTACATGAGGACCGTCTCACCAATATATAACTTCCACTGATTATTTATGCTATTAGGGATAGCCTTTGTTTTCTCTTTGTATATCTTGGAGTTCTCATATGCATCATGTCTAATTTCTTCCAACTCTTGAATCCACAGCTTATATTGCTCACGTGAATTTGAATGATAGAGATTACATTTTTATAAGACCAATATGCACATTGTTCAAACTCCACTAGGAGGTTAAAATACTTTCCAAACACAATCATGTATGGTGGAATTACAATTGTGGGTTTAAAACTTATATGGTATGCCCAAGTTTCATCATCCAAATACAAAATCCAATCATTTCTATTGGGTTATACCATTTTTTCCAAGATTAGTTTAACTTCCCAATTTGAGATTTCTGCTTGTCCGTTTGTTTGGGGGTGATATGTAGTGGAGGAATTATGATAATACCCATACTTTCGAGGAAAAAGTTTCATTTTTATATTGAAAAAATGTGAACCCTAATCACTATTAATGACTCTCGGTAAACCAAACCTACTAAAAATCTGATACCTCACAAAATCAAAAACTCCATGAGATTAATAATTCATAGTGGCCTTTGATTCCACCAATTTAGATAAGTAGTCCAAAGCTAAAAAATGTATAAAAATCTAAACAAATTTGGAAAAGGCCCCATGAAGTCAATGCCCCATGCATAAAAAATTTAACAGAATAACATGGGTTTGATGGAGAATTTCATTCCTCTTGGAGATATTCCCAGTCAATTTACAATGAATACATGACATGAAAAATATATGGGCATCCCTACACAATGTTATAAAATAAATTCAATAGTAAAGAACCTTTAGAGCTGTAGGTTGAGAGCCAAAGTGGTCCCCACAGTCCAAGGTGTGGCAGAAGGTCAAAACAGAGGTGAACTCATGGTCATGGACACACTGACGAACTACTTAGTCACTAAAAATTCTCCACAATTATGGGTCATCCCAAATGTACCACTGAGAATCATGCTTATGTATCTGGGATTGCGATGTGTTGAAAGCAGTGGGGACCCTAGATGTTGATAGAAAATTTACAATGTCTGCATACCAGGGCGTAAGGTCCAAAACATCACAAAGGTTCTCATGAGGAAAGATTTTTCCAATGGTGAGTGAGGAGTCAGCATGGTGGTCCAGTCGTGGAGAAATCCTACTAATGTGGTCAGCTATAATATTTTCTACTCCCCTATTATCTCAAATATCAAGATCAAAATCTTGGAGGAGATGAATCCAACATATGAGGTGGGGTTTAACTTTAGGTTTCTTTAGGGGGAATTGAAGGGAAGCATGGTCAGAAAACACAATTAATTTTGAACCAATAAGATATGAATGAAATTTTTCAAAGGAAAACATAATAGAAAGGTGTTATATTTTAGTGGTTGTGTTGTTTATGAGGGTAGGTTCAACGATATGTGAGGCATACACAATGACTTGAGGAGCCTTCTCAAACCTTTGTGATAAATCTTCCCCAGCTGCAATGTTAGATGCATCACACATAAGTTCGAAGGAGAGATCCCACCTTGTTGTTTGGATGATGGGAGGTGATGTGAGACTCCTTTTAAGTTAATTGAATACATCCCCAAAAAAAATTTCAAACAAAAAATCAGAATCTTTTTGTAATGACCAAGATAATGGAAGTGTGATCTTACTAATGTCTTTAATTAATCAGTGGTAAAAACGAACATGACTCAAGAAATATCGCACTCCATGAACACTTTTTGGATTTGGAAGGGATGAAGTTAATTCCATTTTAGATTTATCAACATTAATTCGTTTTTTTGAAATGATATACCCAAGAACTATCACTCACTAAACCATAAAATGGAATTTATCATAATTTAATACAATATCTTTTTCAATGTAGCGGCTAAGGACATAACCTAGGTGTTCCAAACAATCATCAAAAGAAGAACCATAAACCGTGGAATAATCCATGAAGACTTCCATTCATCACTAAAGGTACTCAGAAAAAATACTCAACATACATCATGGAAAATTACAAGGAGCATTACATAGACCAAATAACATCCTTCTATATAAAAATGTGCAGAATAGACAAGTAAATATTGTATTTTCTTGATCCTCAGGGGCTATATGGATTTGGAAATAACCCAAATAGCCATCAAGGAAACTATAATGGCACTTATTAGCCAATATTTCTAACATTTGGTCAATATAAGGTAAAGGAAAGTGGTCCTTCTGCATGGCTTGATTCAGTCGACGGTAATTGATGCAGACTAACAAACTATTTTGCACACATGTTGGAACCAATTCATTACATTCTTTTGACACAACTTATATTCCTCTTTTTTAGGAACAATTTGTGCTGGGATAACCCATTTACTATTAAATATAGGATAAATGATCCCCACTGCAAGTAATTTACTGACTTCCAATTTTACCACTTCAAGGAGAGTGGGATTCAACTGGAATTGAGATTTTCTTACGAGCATAGCCACATCATCCAAAATTATATGGTACATACAAATAGTTGGGATAATAATAGGAATATCAGTCAATGTCCATCCTATTTCCTTGTTACACTCTCTCAAAATTTTGAGGAGTTTCAATTCTTGTTGTGGAGAGAGGTTATTGGAAATAATGACATGAAATTGGTCAATACCCTCAAGATATGTATATTTTAAATTAGAAGGAAGTTTTTTATGTTCAAACATTGGTGGTTTCTAGATTGAGCAAGGGAATTTATGGGGATTTAGGTCTATTAAACTATCTATATGGTCATGTTTATTATATGATGATATAGAATCTATTGAAATGAGATTTTCAGAGTCATAGACGGTTATGGGTAACTCATAATGAACACAGTAATCAATTAAATCACAAAAGTTACACTTTTAAGACCCCGCACAAAACTCAAAACATGAATCAAAACTCAAATCATCCAATTGTGAAGAAAAGGAAAATGAATCATAATTTGGGTTGAGGGGAGAATTGTGTGTGTGTAAATCATTTTAGATAACATCCATCGAATATATAGGAAGAGTGGAGTGCTCTTAAACGGGGTATTCCATATCCCCAAGGATATTAAAACTAACCTTTTCTCCTATGAATTACATGGACATCGTACCATTTTGAACATTGATGATTGTCTATTCTATTTTGAGGAATGGACTCCCAAGTATAAGAGAAGCATGTCCGTGGGTTCGGGCATCTTCCATCTCAAGAATGTAGAAATCAGTAGGGAAGATAAGATTCTTCACTGAAACAAGGACATCCACAATCACTCCTGTTGGATGTGTAGTACTTTGGTTGGAATGTTTTATGACAATTCCCATTGGTTGAAGCGCTTTAACCTGCAGATAAGTGTATAGAGAGTGAGGAATTACATTAATGGAAGCACCTATATCTAGCATAGCATCAGAAAATAAAGTCTCCCCTATGGTAGACGGTATTGTGAATGCGCACGGATCATTGCATTTGGTTGGAATTTCGGGTTGAATCAAGGTCGATACATTCCTCCCCAATTTGACTATCTCATTCCCCTTCATCCTTCATCTATCGGTGAAATTTTATTTAAGAAATTTTGCATAACAGGGAATTTACTTGACTGCATCCAACAATAGAATATTAACTTGAAATTTTTTTAATGTATCCATTATTTCTTTTTCAAAATCATTATAAATGTTTTCCTAGATTTAGAGAGTATTTTAGTGAATGTAAGAGGAATGGATAGTTCATGGGAATCCTTACTGATAATTTGATTTCCCTTTTTATTTTTTTTCTTCATTGGAATCTTTTACGGGTGGATAAAGTGTGTTTTCAAGAGGGGAACATACATGTTGCGTAGAATCAGTAGAAGGAGAAACTTATTTACCAAAACAAAGAGTAACTGCCCATACATTACCTTTATCCTTTGATTGGAAATGGATTTGGATGGTAGTGGTCCAAAACCTTGCATCTTAAGCTCAACGATGGTGTTCGCCAATTTCCCCACTTGAGTTCGTGGGTCTTGAATTGTTGACTGTGTAGTCTGTTGGAACTGGAGGTTATAGGTTTACATTTAATTCACCATATCCTCGAGGCTTGGTACAGATTTTGGAGGAATAGGATGATTGTTTTGAGAATTTTAAGGATAAAAAGGTTGCATACCTTGGCATTGCTGATACAAATTCGGCTAGGGGTAGCTTGAGTTTCTTCCTTGTCAGTACTGGGGGATGTGATTTCTACCATGGATTTGGATTTGGCCTGAATTGTTCTTTCTTGAAGGGAGGTTCTTATTGGAATGGAATCCCTGGAAACACGAATGCACAAGACTCGAGTGAATCCTGATGTTTTGGGCACTTGTCAAAAAATGATAATTGTGAGAACAGATGCCAAAGTGTAATAGAAAAGGAGGAGATTGTGAGTTACCTTGTTCCTGAGCTGACTGCCTTAGAAGGGTATGCATCTCATCAAGCTTTTTATCTACCTTTTTTTCGAGAGATTAATGACTTACCTCATGAACTCCTTGAGTTGGTTCAATAGCTCGTATACCAAATTGTTGTGCATTTTGATTCATGTAGGATATTATGTCACGAGCAGAAGAAGGAGTATTATCAACCAAGGAACCACCAGCTGCTGCATCAATCATTCTATGATCCATTGGGATAATTCCCTCTTAGAATTATTGGATTAGTAGTTGTTCACTAATCTGGTGGTGGGGGCAGCTTGAGCAGAGACATTTGAATCTCTCCCTGTATACATGAAGGGTCTCTCCTTATGATTGCCTAATGCTAAAAATTTCATTCATAATAGATTCAGTTTGGGAGGTAAGAAATAATTTTTCTAGAAAGTGTATTTTTAGGTCATTCCATCCCCCAATTTTGGTAGGAAAATATTATATCCAATCTTTGGCTACACCATCAAGGGAGAAAGGGAAGTCCTTAAACATAATTAAGTCCTCAGATACATTTTGGGTTTTCATGGTGGAGCAGACTGTGTGATATTTCTTAAGGTGTTTATGAGGGTCCTCACTGGGAAGACGATGGAATTTAGGTAGACAGTGTATGAGGCCTGATCTTAGCTCAATGTTTCCTGCATCCTTGGGATATTGGATGTATGCATGTTGGTACTCCACATCTGGGGTATTTAGTACTTTAAACGTTCTATTATTTACAGCCATATTTTCTTGGATAATATTGATTTCTTTTTTTTTGTTTTATGAAAACACAAGGTTCCAAAATGGGTTCCTTTGTGTTACTTTATTGACCTTCTCTAGATGCCTTGATTTGTTTGTGAAGTGTCTTTTCAATTTTCAGGTCAAATTCAAGCAGTTTTTTTTCTGATCGGGTCATGAAAATAAGTTGTAAATATTTTTTTTAAATATGGATAAAATAAATTAATAAGGGTTAAAAGAGAAGAAAATTTTATAATATAGAATTATAGAGAGGGAGATGGTGAAGAATAAGAGAGAGAGAGAGAGAGAACAAACAAAAAATAACCAAAAATAAAGACAAAAAACCAAAACAAAAACAATAAAATGGGGGGGGGTATTGAAAGGAGTTATAATTAATAAGTAAAATAAATAAATAAAATGAAATAAAGAAATTAAATGATCTTAAATCCCTAGAAAGGGTGCCAAAACTTGATCATGTTATCGAGCGCAATAAATTAGTTGTCAAATTTTAACAAGATTTTTTGCAGTACAACAACAACCCTCGGTCATCTCTCGACGAAGCCTTAGATAATTAATATAAAAATAGAATTTTGGTTATGAAATTAGATTGGTACATGGGTTATATTAATACTTTTTTTGATGATAAAAGTTGACAGTAGAAAATGAAAGCGTTAAAACAATGTATAAGTAAACATGACTGATTAAACGTGATCAACCCAGGGTACTCTCATGATGTTAATCCTTAATTACTTCATGATCTAGGATTATGATCTTTTAATCCCTAGTTTGTAACACCTATAACCATAATTTTACTGAGTTTATACTCGGATACCACCTAGGGTTCAGTCGAAAACACACAATTATTCACCAGACACCTCCGATGATTGGGTGATTTATGTTCGACATCATAACCGAAACTCACCAAGGCAACACATGAAGAACTCGATATGCTATCCAGGTTTGTATTTTATTTCATTGTGATACCATGAAATAAATCTACATTACCTTGAAAGTGTTTATGTGAGGTCAATTGACCAATATCTACCACACAAACACAACAATTGGAAGGGGTAAAGGAAGTGGTGAACGATGTGTGAAACATAACATGAATGTGTAACCCCAAAAAAGATCATATGAGTTGAGCATGACATACAATTACATAACTCAATAAAATAATAATGTGGGATGATGAAAAAAATAATAAAAACATGGAATTAAAAAGATCAATCAAATAATACAAAATGATGCTTGGTATTACATCACGTTCCTCCCCGGGTGATCATAAGGGGTTTAGAAATCTATGGGAGGGGAGGAAGAAGAATATGTTGAAGTCACACTTCCACAAACCTCTATAACTTCTAGTGATTAGGATGAGACCTCTTTTGGACTCCAAAAGTGTAGCACCTTTCCTCTAATTCAAACTACCAAATGGGGTGCACAAGGTACCAATTTAAAGGAAAAGTGGGAAGGTCGTTTAAGGCACAAAAATTTCTTCAACCCACCTATACCAATTTTTTTGCCCTCTAGACATCATTTTCTCGCTTTGGAGAAAATAAAAAAGTTTTCTCCCCACCTGTTGACTATCTCCAGGGAATGTTTGGCAGTTTTTTGGACACATAATGCATGAGATATTGATAAAATACAGAACACTGCTTCTGACTTTGTGTAGATTTTATTCCTAGGATAGATCAGTTCAGATGGGCATAGTAGAGGCCGAATGAGGAATCCGTTTCTTTGATTTGAAATTTATCCGACTTTATTTTATACCAGACCAAAAAATATTATCCCATTTGGATGCATGAAAGTTTATATACTGGAACAACAGTGGACATGTCTTCATGGATCCATGCAATTTTGGTCTATTTTTCTTCCACTTCATCAAAGGCCCTCCAAATCATCTCCTCCTATATTGAAATAATAAAAACAAGTAATAGTGACCATTTTAATAGTGATTAAAATTAATTCATTGATTAAAACATAAAGTAAAATTTATTATCATATTTGCAATATTCATTACAAAACTAGTTTAAAATCACAGTTTAAGGGCGGATTTGAATAGTGAATCATTGTGTGAACAAATCCTTTTTAGAGGATGTACAACATTACTGGTGGCACTATGGGAGTAAGTGTTGAGGGAGTTATATACCTACCATCTATCAGTAAATCCAGGAGTGGAAAAGATTTACTGGGACCTCCGACATCAGCACTGGTGGCCTGGAATGAAGAAAGTAGTGGAAGAGTGTCTTTCATGGTGCCTCACTTCTCAACAAGTGAAGGTAGAGCATCAGGTTCTATTTGGCTTAGTTCATCCACTAGAGGAGACATAGTGTATGGGTGATGTAATATCAATGGAATTTGTGTTTGGACTTCAATGCATGTGTATGAGATATGATTCCATCTGGGTGATTGTTGACCGACTCACCAAGTCGGCCCAATCCCTACCTTTCATAGAGCAGGGATCAGCTGAGGGAATTGGACACCTCTACGTGCAGGAGATTGTGAAGCTTCATGGGGTTCCATATTTGATTGTCTCTGATTGTGATGTGCATTTTAATTTACATCTACGAAAGGGATTGCAGGAGGAATTAAGACTCATCATTGATTGAGAACTGCCTTCTATCCTTAGACAAATAGTTGAAAGAGTGGACCATTCAGACCCTTGAGGACATGTTGCGTGCTTAAATCTTTGATTTCAGCCACAATTGGGAGGATCAATTTCCCTAGGTGGAGTTCGCGTAAAACAATATCTATCACTCCACTATCTACATGGAACCATTTGAGGCATTGTACGGTCAACCTTGTAGTTCAAATATACGTCGGACCGACCCAAGAGAGTCAGCACTCAAAGGACTAGAGATGGTACGAGCTTCCACAGAGAAGGTTCAAATCATCCAGGAGCAGATGAAGACTACACAGAGCTGGTAGAAGTCTTATGCTGAGAGGAGACAGGGACCCATGGAGTTCGAGGATGGTGACCATGTCTTTATAGGGGTCCCACCTCGATGAGGTTTTCAGAGATTTGAATGAGGCAGAAAGTTATCTCCGAGGTTCATCGAACCCTTCCAGGTCCTCAGTAGAGTTAGAGAGGTGGCGTGCCACCTATATCTTCCCCCTTAGTTGCATGAGGTGCACAATGTTTTTCACGTATCCCAGCTGAGGAGGTATGTGCATGATCCCTCACACATCATTGACTAGGGAGAGCTGTATATCGACGATGGGGTGACATTTTCTGAGGTTCCATTGGTGATTGAGGATCTACAGGAGTGAGAGTCCTTCATGGGCGATTGATACCTCTGATGTGCATTCGTTGGAAATACAGGAACCTCTAGGAGAGCGCATGGGGACCGGAGTCTCAGATTAATGATAAGTACCCAAAAATGTTTCCCTAGTTTGTGTTGTGGATTTCAGGGACGCAAAACCCTTACATGGGGAGAATGTAAAGACATATGATTTTCCATGTATTTTTTATAAGTATATAGAATTTCGATGAGTCTGCGAAAATTGAAGGCACGTGATACCGAGGCTCGGTGTGCTCGAAATGTATTTCTGAACTTATTTTTTGGTACGTTCAGTGAACAAATGAGAAGTATTTTGTAACATTTTAACTAGTACTTAGAATCACCGTTGAAATCGCAGTGCCGATATTCTCTTAATGAGACCCTCACATTGACAGAATTTGGTCGAGGGTGGGAGTTAGTTTTTCATATTTTCATGGGAGAAGAAAAATAAAATAATTACCTTTTTATTTTTTCTTTCTGGAAACATCCATTTATAATCTTGGTGGTGGGGACCACCCAAACTCCTCTTTTAATGTGAGTTAACTCTTTGAATTCCTTCAATTTATGTGCCAAAATTAATTGAATTAATTAACTTATCTTAATTAATATTTTCTCTTCATCTCTTTGTGGGGAATAGTTCACAAAGGGAGATCTTGGGGAGAGCCTTGGGAATATAATCCTCCAATGATGATCAACCCCCAACGAAGAATGAGTAATTGATGCCCAAGGCCAGATCGAAAGCGTGTTGCAGGAGCAATGACAGAGGGGTTCGAACGGCGGCTGGTACACCTACCAGCCGCGATGCTGCAGTGGTGCAACCATGCCTTCAGAGAAGGTCCTTTCCCATAGACCGCAGCGGAGAAGGAAATGGCGGCCAACATGCCGGTCAACCACATGGAGGCAGGGCAATGCGTGTCTGTACTGCCGGTAGAGGAGAGGGAAACCACTGCAAAGATGTGGCGGTGCACCCAGAGGGCAGCAGGAACCCGACCAGCTACGAGAGGACAGCGGTGCTATCACTCCGGTGGAAGGAGAGAGGAGTAGTCTTCCAGTCGGCCCCTTCACACCAAGCAGGACCGATCCGGTGGGTCATGCACGCTAGCATGTACTAGTCGAACGGTCCTTTGACCATTCAAAATACCAGTGAGTTCCCCCGGGAAGTGGATGGGGTGGGCCCCACCATGGAGAACCACACAAGATGTGTGGGGTGTTCCTGCCATGGTTCAGCCCATCTAGGCCAGACCCAGACAGGGTCGGGTAAACCAAAACTGGGTTGGGTCGGTCTGATCGGGTCAGACCGGACCCTAGCCCATCTGGACCCAGATACGCCTTTTTGGCCATATGATGAGAACCAGGAATCCATTTGACGAACCGTCTATGACAACAGGATTATTGGATCGAGACAGACCTTTTGGTATAATCCATTTGTAATTTGGCTATCATTGGAGTATGGTTGGGATGGATTGAACCCAAATCCAACCGGGCCCTTGAAACAAAAACAATAATAGCATACAGACCGGGTGTCTGATTGAAATGTCATCTATTGCGTTGTGACACTTAGGAAGTTGCGGTCCATTGAGAAACTTATTCATGGGACATTGTGGTAGTTGAAGTATCCTTAAATGGCTTGATTAGAGGAACCTCTTGGAATCAAGCATGCTCAGTGCTGGAACCCTGTGTGGCTGTACATGAAGAATCTCTGAATCCAGTGTGGGTCGTCTATGGATCCTGTGTGGATCAGCTCTCTACAATACTGTGTGGGTCAGCACATACCGATCCAATGTGGGTCATATCTAGAGCCTTTTTGGGTCACTTTCATATCATGTACGGGTCATCTACGATCATGTGTGGGTCAACAACATAGCTTCTCAATGAAGTAAGATGATCTAGTGACACAACTAATCATCTATACTTCCATATGTAAGTTATTACTACTATGAGATGAGTATTTACCTTTTTGGTATAATTTTGTGTGGTGAAACCTTCATGGTATTCATGTAGCATTACCTTTGAGTTAGATACCCCTGTGGTGTTACCTGTATGGTAATTTTACCTTTTTGGTGTTACCTGTGTCGTAATTCTACCTTTGGGGTTTTACCTTTATGGTATTCATCCCTAATGTTTGAGATGAGTATATATAGATAACATAGGTATATGTATGAGAATATAACTAAGTAGTATTTATGACAGTTGCTTCGTGTATTGTGATTGAGTTCTTATTTTGTGGTTTATCCTTTTTGGATTCTGGAAGACCTTCAGGGGTCTCGAGGTCCCTATAGAGTATTGTTATAATCACCCCTGCATGGGCTACACCCACTCTTTACAGTGTCTTGTGGAGAAGATAGAAAACATTGATCGGGTTTGAGAGTGTCAGGACTTAATTCTTCTTAGAGGTGGACCATTAGGCGTGATGTACCACACAGACGACCTTTTTAGAGCGGTACCTACCCTTCAGGAAGGATCCTTGGCAGGTGTTTACAAGAGATATTTTCATTTTTACTTGTACTTTCTAGTGGGGCTTGTATTCTGGAACCTTTACTTTCTGTACTCACCATATTTACTATTTAATCTAATTTTTCACTTGTATATTTTTGTGTGCTTGGATTGTGTGACAATACAGGTTAAAAGAAAATTCCTTCCCAGTTTTAGGGATATGCCTTCCTGATGCTAGTCTCTAGCCCTTGGCCTACAGAAGGCGGGCTTGGGGTATTCACGGCACGATCCCCAGGGGACGTGTTGTGATAGACCATGCTAGGGTGTGTCTTGTGAAGATGATGTACAACATTGATAGAGGCTGTGGGTACCCAGAATGGAGGCTGCTCAGAGGTGGACCATTAGACGAGACATACTGTAGAGATGACCATTTGAGAGTTGTACCTATTCTTCCGGTAGGATCCTTGGCAGGTGTTCACATGGGTTATTTTAATTTTTACTTGTAATTTCCACTTGGGCTTGTATTATGGACCCATTACTTTTTGTACTCACCATATTTACTTTTTAGTTTACTTTGTACTTGTATCCTGATGTGTGCTTGGATTGTGTGAGTATGCAAGTTAAAAGGAAATGCCTTCCATGTTTTAGGGATATGTCTTCCCAATGCTCGTTTTGAGCCCCTAGAATATGGAAGGTGGGATTGGGGTAGTCATGGCACGGGCCCTGGGGGACAGGTCATGACAAAAAAACAAAGGATCATAAACACTTCTTCCTTATTGCTAGGTCAAGTTCACATAATATAGTGTATGTGTACACTGTTTTTGGCACTAGAAATACTTCTCCAAAGAAAGATAATAACAGATCATGAAATCTCAAATGCATCATGGAACTAGTTCATCATTAAGAAGAATGAGTGTGACATGCGTAGATCATCTACACATGAGATTCTTTTCCAATTTTATTCAAACATGAGATTCATGGATCTTTTTCGAACATGAGTGTTCATTAAACTCATTATCTCTCAAAACACAACATTCAATTGTGATATGAATAAACACTTGAATATGATCTCAATATCATCTATTTATTGGAATAATACAAAAACATTAAAATCATCTAGAATCACCAATACTCATTAAATTCTTCTTTTTCATGACTAGGAGGATCAAAATTTCGTATTTTTTAATATTATTTATGTTGATGAAAATGATTTATTCTAATTTATATTATGCAACTGAAATTTATGAATATATTATAATTATTATAGATTCATTTGGATCATTAAATGAAACTCATAATCCATGTATCAAGCTCTAGATGATGTGTCATGGGATTCAGATGAACCTAAGATCTCGAGATATCTTGGGGAAGAAGAGGACACATAGAGAGATCAAATGGATGATCTAGATGAAGCATGAATAGATCAGATGGTTGTTGAGCTCAGCAAGTAATCTGACTACCATTGAAAAAATCCAATGGATTAGATTCACATGACATTAAAAATATTTATCCCACATCAAAACCACCCATCCCTTTGCTTTTCTCTATAATACTCGATGTGCTACAAATGAATCAATAATCTAATCTCCCCTCCAGTACCGCCGCATACCGTTCTCTGCAGGCGTGCTCTACACCCAAACTATGCTGCCACTATGCCACCCCCACATGGGGGTGATCTTATTTATCTATGTACCTCACACAAGCACATAAAAACATGGAAATGGTTGTATTCAGGTTAGCTACCTAGATAGGGTTAAGCTCAGCTCCCTACTCGGTGGTGCGAGCTGTTTCCCTGGTTCGCTGTCTAATGTGTAAGAAATTTTTTTTATCCATATAACATTAAAATTTTTACCTAAATCCTATGAAATACATATAAAAACAACATAAAAATAAAACAAACCAACAATATTAACTTATGCAATAAAATTAAATCACATTTTCATGGAACCTTCAAATCAATGTAGTAAGCATTATGCATTCATATATTCACAATCAATAAAACTTAGGACTATCTCTACAATCATCTGATTTATAATTCATTGTCCTTTATGACTTTTTATGTATTTGAAAACACTTCCTACTTCCCCAAATTAAATCACTTGACCAATTCCAAAACAATTAGCTGAGAATCCAAAAAAAAACTCAAGCACAATCATAAACATCCTTTCCAAAATCCAATTTCTTATTAATTTTCAAAATCACTACATTTTCAAGACTCTTTAAAAATACAGAAAATCACTTCTAAAAAAAATAAATTCCCCAAAACAATTTACCTTTTTAAAATAATCAATTAAATTTTAAATATTAAAATTTATTTCTTTTAATGTCAATTTAAAAATACCAAAACCCAATTATCACAGAAAAAATCTACTTTGCATAGAAAAACCAATTTATAAAAAAACTAAATTTCAAAAACTCACCAAAGTTATCCTATAGACTATTAGTTGCGTTTCAATCCATTTCCATATATTTCATACACAAAAAATTTCCCCCACACACTATCTATATGGAACCCACACAAACGTGGATATATTCATATAGAACACCAAGGGTTTCACCAAATCCAACAATTTTTTCCATTAAATCCCACTTCAAAAATTTGAAACTATCTGACAGAAATAACTTTCAATTTAAATATATTTTCCTCTCAAATAAATTTGACTTTCAATACACACTTACACAAATTGAAACCAAAACAAAACTCAATCCCAAATGGGTCACCAGATTGATGGACTAGTGCATATTCCAAACCTAAAAACAAGGTTCTGGGCCATGCCCAATTAAAGAATAAAACTTAGAGTACCTTGAACCAGTATCATGTACTCAACATGGGTCTCCAATACATGTGAGGCTGAAACATGTCAGTGGTTTTCTTCCATTATCATTCCTAAATCCAGAACAACATGATACAAAAGTTTCAAATCCCAAAATTCCCATGGTAACTCGACGATCAGTGCGAGCAAGAATTCATGTGACTCTTTCGGAACCTACCTACCACATCCCCATAGTCATAATATCCTTCTACATGTATCTAAAAATATCATGGTCCTTATCTGATACCATTTTTTATGAACTAACCCGGGTTAACCCTGAACCGGTCACCCGAATCAGTCAACCACATGACTTGAAGGTCGTTCTCGATCCCCACAGGCCGGAACTAGTGTCATGAATGAAAAAATTACATGAATGGGATTTATTTTTGAAAATAAAAACTAGTATCAATATAAAAGGAACCAATAAATCTTTAAGAGCAAATAATTGACTGTAAATAATTACACAATTGATCAAGGTACCAAATACAATTGAACAGGCAGAGGGAAAAAACTGAAAACTAGAAACAATGTTACATCAATTTTTGTGTGACCTTTTGTTCTCCTACAACCACATGACAGAACCTACTCATACATTGAGAAACTAATCTTGGAATCCTAACAAAATTGGACCCAAAAAATAAATTGAGTCTACTGATGCCAAGTTGTATAGGTAGTGTGTGAGAAAACAACTCAGTAGGAAGCCACCAAAGAATCGATTCCATTCATTTTCGAATCCATTTCATTAACATTGGTTTGAAATAAATTTATAAAAATATATTTTCATACCCAATTTCATTTAGAAAAACATGATCCATTTCCATCATTATTTGAAGTAGGGAACAATATGAAAGAAGGGGAGTTTTGATTTCTCTTCCAAAAAAACTACTTAGAAATCATTTCAAAAAAACCACACATTCTTTGTTTTTCTAAATAAATACAAAAAAAATAGAGAATTAGATTCCAAACTAAGAGATAACAAAATCATGTAGTACTCATAACAGGAGAAAACAAAAAATATTAGGAACTCAATGGAGAACTAGAACATACTATACATGTGAATCATCCTGAAATCATTCTATAATCAATTAAGTAATAATGTTTTAACAACCAACATTATCCCTACATAGAATGGTCTAGGGGCTAAATCCCATAGAAATAATCCCAAGTATCCACCTACTATGTTTCACTACCTAGTACAATAACTCAGACTTATGAAGAAAACATTATCATAATTCTTCTTTTTCCATGCTTGGTTCCCATGTTATGTTTCACAAGGTGGTTTTCTGTACAACTCAACCAAAAATCATCATATATATAACCAAAAACACCACATAATCCAACAACACATATATCAACTCATGGTTAGTCCCTTCCGTTATATAATTATTATAAAATTGAGGTCCCATATCAGTGACCCTCCCATATCACGATCATTTAAAGAGGCAAGAGAACTAACTCAAGAGGGGATTCCCAAATAGCCATTTCAAAATGCCTACCAGGACTTTAGCATCACAATAATCAACCATTTACCAAATAACCTTTGAATCCTTTGTTGAAACAACAACAAACATAATTATCGTATTAACGTGGCCAGAAAATACTTTAGACCAAGCATCCAAAAAAATGTACCCTTGCTGAATACAAATCCAAGTTAAAACACACAAGAAAACAAAAGTTCCCAATGGGATTTCAAACATCATACAACCCAAACCATATTTGCAAATGCCAAAGAGGCCATAGTTTACAACCAATATCCCAAGAATGTTTCAGGGATGACCAGGAAAAACCATGATGAACATATTTGGAACCAATTTCAGTAACAAGAGACACAACTTCCCCCATTATGAAAAACAAAGATACATTTTAGGAAAAATAGAGGAATGTAGAGAAGTGGTGTTCTTGAGGAAGAATAGCCTTAGAGTGTCATCTTTATTTGATTTCAAATCCATTTGTTGACCTAGTACCCACATGGAGGTGCCTTCATCCAATGAAACACTCTAGAAACAATAAAAACATTAGAAACCCATATTCATAAAACCACTATTTTCCTCTAACCCAAATAAATCCATTTAATTCATTTATAAAAAACAACACATGTTTACAAACCAAGATGCTCTTATAAAATCACGTTCCAAACAACATCAATGAAAATCACCATATGTCATATATAATATCTAAAAACATGACCCAAATCAATTTATTCAAACATTTAAAAAAGTAAAGCCTCACAAAACCATAAAATTTCACCCAGATAGTTCAACATGTATTTTGGAAAACAACTACGACACCAATATACTTGGGAATAAATAATAAAAACAATTAAAAACATTTTTTAAGTCGATTCTACCTACAAGAAAATAGCACCACGTATTAATAATTAATAAAATTAATGATTGAAACATGTTTTATGAATTAATTTATAAAATCCAAGCATCACATGGATTTAAATTGGAAGAAAATGAACGGAAACAACTACCAACCGAGTGTGAAAGTGAAAAAAATCTTAGAAGATAGAAAATTGGTCCTATAAAGACAGTCTTCCAATCCTTGAATCCATGGAAAACAAGCCAACACACAATCCCTTGAATTAGGGATCGAACAATAGAGGGTTAACCAAAGAAAAACTGAGAAATTGGGAGATTAGGGGAGAAATATGGGATTAGTAGTCAAAAACCCTAAATTATTACATTGGAATGAATGTGGATGAACCATTGAGAAAGGAAAGCCATTGGAGAAGGGGTATTGGGAACCTATGGTGCACCACAAGAAAAGGAGAAGGAGGAGGTCCAATTTATGGTTAATGAGATGATTATGTGAAAAGAGGGAACTAATTTTTAACGGCCTAGCACATCCTTATGGTTTGGATGCATAGTTTTCTAAACCAAACAGAACCCTTTACATAAGAAAGTAATAGCACAAATTTACCAGGGACCTATCTCATGGCCTTGTGCTGGTCGTGCAGTCAATTCTATCCACCATGGACTAACATCATGGTGGGACTGCATGGTTACTACTAACTATGAAATAACCATGCAACACAAAAAAAATCTCCCAAACATTTAAAAACCTTGAAAATATCTAATACTCATCAACCCAAAACATGAGAAAAGGACCAAATAATTGAAAAAGAAAAAAATAAATGAGTTTGTAGGGTCGGGGTGTGACATTAATTCTATGTGAATCCATGCATACTAACCATGATCCCACTTACTTAAATGTAAAATAATTGTATTCATAAATTAGATTTATGTGGTTTCTCCCACATTTTCCATCCCTAAAACATTATTATTATAGGATATTCATCCAATTCTTCCATGTCAACTACATTCCATTAATTTTTCATTTTAATTCAATATGGACCGATTCATTATGGTATAATTCACTGAATTATCTCCCCTTATTAATCCTCTAAATTATTCCATTTTCTGACTATATATTAGATATTATATCATACTATTTATATTTAAATTGATATTTTAATTTTTTAATTTCTTGTTATGTCTGGTAATCGTCTACTAAGGAGTCCTCATTTTTTAATAGTGGATTTATCACATTTGACATTGATAACATAGATTACTGGTTGGTGGATCTAATAAACATCATTTTTTAGAATATCAATGGGTTATTTCGTATTTATATTAATTTTTTATTTTATATAAATTATATAATAATTTTTTAGGATGAATTACATAATTTATTTACAATTTTTTCATTATAAATTTCATTATTTATCAAATAAAATTTCTCTAAAAATGTATAAAATATGTTTTAAATATTTTTTTCACAAATAGTGTTTGATAAAATTTAACGTGTGTTAGAAATATGGAATTATCAATTTTATTTTGGAGAACTATTTAACAATATTTATAATGATTGGATAAAATAGTTCTGGTAATATTTTAGAAGGATAATGACTTTATTAGATTTATTTAATGATATTATTGTCATTTATTTTACAAAGTTTATGTTAAGAAACTATTGAATTTGTAAATATATTAAAATGATGAATTAATATTATAGTAAAATGGGTTGTTTCCATAAATATATAAATACTAAGTTTTTTTTAACTGGTTAATGGCATTGATTTAGTAAAACAAAAATTTGAAGACTTGGGTAGTTATGATGGAATTATAGGGATTGGTAATAAATTTTTTGATTATATTTATTTAATTGGTGTCCTTTATTTTATGATTATACATTGATTATTAAAGTTTTCAATTGTTGAGGCTAGTTGGGAATATTTAGTTATTAATTAAGTTATGGTCCCATTTAAAGCTAACATATTTTATATTACCTTGATAAGTCTAATTTTTTTCTATAGGCCCTAGTTTGTTTTCCTATGATTCTTTATATTTGATTTTTTTTACAATTTAAGGTGTTTTTCAACCCTTATTTTGATTAACTTATTTTTTAAATGGTGTTTTTATTATGAAAGAATGTGTTTCTAAGTATAAGGATGTTGAAATACTCATTATAAAAGCAATTTTTTTATTATATAATGATGATTTTTTTTCATTATTTAGGTCTTTATATTTTAGAACATATTTTAGTATAAATTATTACAGTTTTACATTATTCATAGATATATTGTTTCCATTATAAACATGTTAATTGTTTAGAAATATGGATAGAATTACTATATCTTGTATTACATGTTTTATTTTATAAAAATGATATGAATTTTAGTTAATATTATTTTTTATCTAACTTTATTTATTTATTTTCAATGGATTTTTATATAATATTCATTGTATCTTATAGGTTTTATCTTTAACATAATCTATAAATACTTTAATATGTGTGTAGATTTGATTTTGATTAGAGAAAGTAAAGAAAAATATATAAATTGATTTGGTGGATAGTTATATATAATATATTGGTATATAAGAACTTTAAAATGGATTATCCTTGATTACTAGATAGAGATGGATATATTTTTATTATTTTAGATGATTTATTTTTTATATCCATAATGTGATCGGGAACTTCAACTTACAAATTAAATTGTATTCTATATTTTCACATTATTTTGGGTATTTTAATAAATTTAGGAACATATTTAAAATTTATATTTTATTATCTAATTTTTAATGTGATATTTTATAGGTTACTTAATATTAATTAAGTTTTTATACCTTATTTTGATGTATTATAAACTAAACAATTATTTATTTTATATGTGTGACTCATATATAATATGTAATAGGATTGAAATATTTTTATGTATAGATATTAATATTTTGATTATAATTGGGTGAAATCATGATTAAATATATGTTTTGATGTACATGGAACTTACTACCAGTCTATAGTAATAGAGAATGTGGTTTAGGCCTTTTGAGGGCCAGATTGGGAATTGAGATAGTTTTTCCCAAGTTGGTTCGTAAAAATATAATCAAATCCCTGAATACTATGATGTTATTTGGAATGTAATTTTGTTAATGGATATGATTATTGGAACTCAGTGGATAGCTTATGAAGAAGTGTCTGGCCAATAATTTTTTTTGATGATCCTTCACTTTCCATAGAATTTTAGACAGATGAATTTTATATTACAATTTGTTTTTAATTATTATTTTATTATTTTTCTTTTTAAATAAATATAATATTATTTTCAACTACATTCCCATGAGTTATTCTATGAAATTTATTTTTTTTTTTAAAAAATGGAAGGAAACTCTAGGGAAACTATTCTTCTACATAAGGATTAGACCATTTTCATACACGGTTTCTCTCGAAAAATATGTTTTTTTGGATTTTAATAAATATTTTATAGATTTTATATTATTTTTATGGTTTTTTGATTTATATTTATAAAAAACTGATATATTTTTATCAAGTATTATTTGAATATTGTTTATAAGTTTATTTTGATTGAATTGATGTTATTTTATGTGATTTGTTTGGGTTTTATTTTAATTTAATTATATTTTCATTATTTAATAGATTATATAAAGTCATGTATCAAAAAATACCCCCATAGATCCATTAAAATTATATAGAGGATTGTTTTCATGATGTTATCCTCTATTTGGTAAATTTATTATTGATATGGTTATTCTAATTTACTATGTTTTAAGATCGATCATAGGTTATAGACCATATGAAGAGATAGATTTTATTTATTAATTACATAACTACTATCTTATTACTTTATAAGAAGAGAAATTTCATGAAGGATAAAGAAATTTACTAGAGTATAATGTTTAAATTTTAAATAATCTATAAATTCAGGAGACTTCATAATATAAAATTCACCTAACAAAACATGGGGGTCTGATTGAGAAATAGTGTAATTCAATTATTTTGGGTGATCTATATCAATAAAAGTAGAAAATATTATTTATATATTTTTTTATAAAAATATATTATCATGTAGTATGTAATGTCTCTGAGAGGATTGAATCTTTGTAGGTAAGTTAAGTGGCGATGGTGTATGTGAACATTTTTATCTAGAATTTATAGTATGTATCTATGTTAGTATTGGATAATTTAAAAAAATAAAATTTTTAAGAGGTTATTTTATTAAAATATATAGATGAATGTTTATTTTTTTAATAATCTATTATTATTTATATTTCATAAAATATTCAAATATGGTAGTAGAAATAATGATGGGATTATCTAAGGTGTCTTTTATTTCTTATATATTTATTAGTAGTTATAATTGACAGGTTAGTGAATATAAGGATGATGATGAGTTAATATAGAGATGTTTTAGTATCATAAAGATGTCATATTGATCTAATTTATAAAAATTTAATATGTTTAAAAATTTTGTATGGAATTAAATTTGTTAGATATGGAATGAGAACCCTTTATTCCCAAAAGATCCTAGATCTTGTAATTATTATATCTTGTTAGGATACCTTTAAATAATGTATAAAAGTAATTAAAAAGGAAAGGTACTTCTGGTATATTCCAATAATTTTTATATATAGAATGAATTTTGGACATGTAAAATTAGTCATTATTAGAGGAAATTGAATGAAGGCTAATGTGGGAAAATTTAAATTTTGATGTGGATTTTAAATCATAGAATGAATCTAGATTATTTATTAATGAATATCACAATTCTATTGAGTCTATTGTCAAGTTAATGATTATATGATGTATGCCTATAATTTTTCCCATAGTGGATATTGCTTCACTTGATGTAAGATCATATTTCAATTGTAATTGTTCTATATGATAATACCAATTATAAAAATATTTCAGTTTTTTATATTTATGTTTCCAAAAGTCGACATATCATGGGAGTATTGAAATATTTTTATGACTCTATAAATGTGAAAATGTTTCTATAATTATTTTATACTGATATAAAATAGTTTCAATAATGTTTTTGGCACCATAATGAACTATTTTAGTCGAATTATTAGATTAATCTAACTTGGTTGGAGAAAATAATGTCTGGAATAAATCAAAATATTAGAGCGAATTTAATTCAACTCATATGTAGGGTTTTAATTTATTTTATCTCATTAGTTTTTTTATCAATTTAGAACTTATATAGAATGGTAATTTTGTAGCTTCTGGTTCTTGTCTATTATATCCACATGAAAAACTGTAATCAACATGTGTCATTAATTTAGCTGTATTTATGTATACATTAATGTTTTAGTGAAATAATTTTTATATTGAATGATTTAATATTTACACTTATTATAAATTTATGTGTATATCTATCATAAAAACATGAATATTTAAAAATATATTATGTAAATACACATTAAGGATTTTTATTTCAAGCTGTCTTATGCTTTTAAAAAATTGGATGATTTTTTCTAGTAGTCTTATCAAGATGATTCCACATCAGGTTGTGAAAAAATTAACTGATAAAAGGAGAGTTATCAGACTCTATAAGGATTTAAACCATTATGTTAATGATTTTGATGTTTTAATTGAATTCCATAATTATTTCTTCCTTTATTAATTTAAATCATCATGAGTTGCGATTAGATCCGAAATTTCATTGTATTACATATACTATATTATCAGGGGATCACTAGTAAAAAGAAAATTTACTCTGATTGTGTTATCTTATTGAAGAGATCACATTATAGTTTATCATTATATAAGGATGTTGGAAATAAAACACTTACATCCCTCTATTTTTTATTTTCACCCAGGAGTAATTGAGATATTATAGGGCAGGAAATGTAAATATTAGTAACTATGGATAAATAGTTATTATGTTTCAAGATATCATTTTTTCAATTATCGGAAAGTTAAAGTGAAAAATCAAAAACCATTTATTTTTATTTGATACTTATCATTCAATATATAGATGTAAATAGAGGTATATATACACATTAACCTAGGATTGTCTCAAATACTTTATATTTTGGATGATATGTGGGTATATATTCATATGTACAAGCAATATACACATTATATTCCAATTAATGGAATAATAAAGGGTAAAAATCATATGATGTTGAGTATTAAATATCTTGTAAGGATATGTGGTGTTCCCTCAACCATTATTTATGGAAGGAATTTATATTTTCCACCTTAATATTGAAAAAAATATATTTTTTGAGTTCATAAGATTCTAATTGGATCTTATCTTCATATATCACCCTTAAAATTAAAGTCAAATAGATATGGTGATTTAAATAATAAGATATTTGATTTTTTCTAGGATCTTGGATTTGGGAAACCAAATATGAATTATTGGTTAATAATTGAATTATCATTTAATAGTTGTAATAAATATTTCATTAATATACATCTTTTACTAGTTATATATGATTGATTTTTTAGGTATTTGTTATGATGTAATTGAATTGAAGTATCCTCTATGAGAGAAAAAGTGAGGTGTTGAAGATGATTGAGTAAACTCAACATTTTTGAATTATTTTAGGTGGGATTAAATTTAAAATAAATAATGTATTAACTATTATAACATGCCACTAAAATTATTCTGGAATATTGATAATGTGTTTTCAGGTTTCCATCAATTAGGTTATATCCATATGAGTAACTAATGAATTATTATATCAAGGTGTGATGGAATAATTCTGGTTGTTAAAATTATTTCCTAGGATTAATACAAGATATAATTAACATCCTAGAATATATATATAGATAATTTTTTTACCATATCCTATAAAAGATATTATCACTATAGACTTTCTAATATTTTTAATCATGGTGTCTTCGTATTGGGACATGAAATTTTTGAATAAAAACTACTCAATGTTCTAAATCATTTTGATAAATATTCCTAGGGAAATCTATTTATTTGATTTATATTATGTTTTATAATTTTTTTTGATTCTCTAATAATCAAGGAGTGTGAATTATTTATATGGCTAAAATTATCTCACCAATTTTCAAATAAATTATCATCATCAATATTTTATTCATTAATAATATGAAATTGTGGGGTGAGTTTTGACACACAAAGTATAATTAGTTGTTATATATATATATTCATTATTTTTTTCAAATATATTCTGTAATTTTTTTTTCAAAGTTAATTTCCTACTGAATTTTCAATGATACAATGATGTGATAAAATTTCTCCTCAACCTTACTGAAGGGATTTGTTGTGAAACCTTTTTTCATAACCATCACATAGTGAGACGCATGAGTTGTCTAGCATTGGATAACAAAAAAATATCAAATATTTCTGGTCCAAAATAATATTTAAGGGGTTTCACCATCAATTTTCCTTTATAATAAAAGAACTTCATCTAAAAAATTTTGATCATTAAATCCTCTTGTCCTATTTAATTTTATTGATGATTCATTAATAATTTGGAGTAAACATCAATTAATAAACTGTTAAATAATCTTATCTCTTACTCTTATTACATAATCTTAAATTATCTTTCCCCATTTTGTTTATAAAAGCCTTGGGTTTTTCATTAGAGGAATCATTATTTTTTTCTCATTCATGTTCAAGATTATAGATATATTCAATGGTATCCTTCTCATATTTCATAGTTGATTTACTATGATTTAAATATATTACTCCAATTATTTTAAACTGGAATTATAAAGCTCTATTTATTGATATTGAAATGAGATATTTCATAATAATATTATTATTTTCATTGATATAAAACTTCAAATTATATATATATAATTATTTATGTGATGCAGTTTCATTATATCATTTTTAATTTAATATATTGTCAAATTCCTTTTCCTAATAAATTGATAAAATAAATTCTCATGAATATGATTCAACAACAGTGTTCAATGAAAATGTCATGTTTATTATTATTATTAAACAATCGATGTTTTTTATAGAATGATTTATTTATAATTAAAAATTTAGATTACAAGGTTTTATTAATGTTTTACATTGATATATAATTTCTTGGATTGATAATTATATATTATTATTATGGATTTTACCCCATTTATGTTATTTAGAATTAAAATAAAAAATTTAATGTGGAATTATATTATGATAGAAGAAATAAATTATTGTACATTATGTTATTTATTTGATTTGTTTTTTTCGGTGAGATGTGTGTTTTTAAATTGTAATTTTTATGAATAGATTTATGACCATGATTTAATAAAACTTCATTGAAAGCCATGTCTATATATTTAAAAATTATAAGGATTGTTGGGATATTAGTTGATGATTATGCTCAAATTATAGTCTGATAGTGGTTCATTTTGATAAGATTAACGGGGTTTTGGCCTAGTCAAGCTACTAAATATAAAATTGGACGTTTTTTGTATTGGTATCCATTAAAAATATAGTGGATAAATTTCATTATATTCATGTTGTAGATTATATCCATAATATATTTATTATTTTAACATGATTCATGAGTATGATTTTTTTCTACATATATAGTTGTTGTGACACTATCCATGTTCTTGGATAGTCTAACCCCAGGAATGTAAAATAAAAAAATAAAATAAATTATGAGGTCCAAAATGTCCAATGATATAAATCTATATATCTAAAATAAAGAACACATGTACCCAAATAAAATAATTGTTCTCAATGATTTCACAGTCACCCCAAAAAATAAAAAAAAAGTTAAAAAAGAATTAAATCACTCAACATATAAGAGAAGGATTCATATGGAATTGAAAAATTCTTACTCCCTAAAAAACAAACATCTTCAATATAATATAGAGAAATAGAGAAACATTCTAAACTTACAAGCATAAAAAGTTGGTATTCTACCTAGTATATATAGAAATAGACCATACAATCACTACAAATAACAATATAATAAATTCCCTATAGTGATAATGGAATGTCTAGAGAATTTGTCCCCATCCACCAATTTTTCAATTTGTTCTCATAGATAGAGAGTGAGTTCCTTAGTTCCTATAATATATAATATTTTTAGAGAATGTTTTCTTGATCATGGAAACCACCATATACATCACCAGTAAACAAATATCATCTCTAACATTTGGGGAATAGTTCATATATTGGATACTAATAATATAGAATCCATAGTTTTTGATGTTTTCTATACTTATGCTTATAAAAAATCGTTTTCTTACACCACTCAATCATGATTCTCATAATAGTTCCAAATGATTCACCTTTATGAAAGTTGAAAAACATTTCCCAATACTATATTGTCACAAAAATATTAATAATATACCCCATAATAATCATTTTTAAGGAACCAATATCAAGCCTACTAGGTCATAAACCACTATTTTAAAAAAATATACATTCATTTGTTCAATTATACCATAATAATTTTGTTTCTATGATATTGAGACCCCTAGTCATCCAAGACCCACTAAGGTGATAAACCACTCCCTATATTATTGAACATGGTTGTTTTCATCATTTATACTAGATTATGTCTCATAATAACATTTCAAATTACATGAATTGAATCATCCACGATATTCAAAATGATGTGGGTCTCCAATAGAATGTGTTTCATCCATGAGTGAAACATCAAATTATTACCCAAGTGAACCAGACAATAGATATTGTAAAATAATGTTCTAATTTATTTTATTCCTCTAATTTCCTCTAATATAACTTTTAACCAAAAAAATTTCATCCATGGCTCTATTATTTCAATGTAATCCAATTTCATGGTTTACAATTCTACTACATGATATAAACAAAGAATCAATCTCAGAGTATTACCATCATCGCTAAACAGAATCCTATTTGTGATCCTCTATGAGTTATCTTTTGAAAATATTAGATTATATATTAATCAATTTAATAGTACATCCAATTCAAAAAATATACCATATCTACCATACCATTTGGATACTTAATAATCTACCAAAAAAACCTCCCATTGTTTTTCTTACATTCCCTATGAATTTCCAATCTACCCTAATTGTATGTGTGACATCAAGAATTGTATAAATTATGGTGTATATATATCTTCCCGTTGTTGATTCATATGGAACCATTTCCAAAAACAGAACATCCCCATCCATTTTAGTTTCTTAGTCCTTGTATTTTTTGAAATTTTACTAGTGGGAGTTCACGAGTTTTGAAATAAATATTTTTAGTATCTCTAACATTATCTGATATACTCCGCCAGAGTCCAGAAAACAATTATATAAATAACGTATCTTAATACACTTATCCCAAAAATCAAATTTTACAAACCAAGATATGTCGTGTAGAATATTTATAAAAATTAAAACATTAACTGTTTCATAAATTCCACCACAGGACCAAATAAGAGAATATCATCCGTGTAGTGATTTATAATAAATAATATACTTAAACCACACCCATTCAGGTAGTAGAATGGGTCCAAATTTCAAAATAACAACATCGATTTTTAATTTAAATAATCAGAAGTCATATTCCACTATCTTTTTTCCTACTTAAGGCCATTCCATATTAATGTGATCCATCATAATAAAAAACCCATTCCAGTTCATAAAAAACAATACAATTCCTCCATGTAGACCTATTACAATAAATATATATAAAGAAATATAGTATTAACATCTAAATATTCATGAATTATAAATTCTATGAAAACCACAGTGAATCGAATATGAATGTTTTCCTCAATTACCTATTTAATTGGATTTATAACAATATCACACACAGATATATATATATATAATAATAAAAAGATACTTTTATTTATAGTAAAACTGAAATGTGTCACTGGAACTTCTCACCGTAACCATCTATTAGGTTATCAATGTTCTATAGGTAGTAGATAGTTAATTCTAGAATCCAAAATATGTATTAGTATTCTATCCCTAGATGAATGCCTCAAATAGTATGTATTAACTCTTTTTTAGACTTATATTTGTCAGACTCATATTTAAGCTTCGACAATCTATAATAATTCAGTTACATCATACCCTGATACTTCAATAATATGATCAATATCTTTTATATGTAACATGTTTATACTGGTCAAACTTCTATGCTTCATAAATTATTTTGAACTATCAGGAGTCTAATCTTATCAAACTCGTAATACATATATTATTTCTCAAAAACTAAATTCTCTATTAGGTTCTCATTATTCTATAGTAATTCCTTATTAAGATAAAAATTATAGACACGAATAAACAACTAATTTTTTTATATGGTCTAAAATGTAAGGTTTTTATTACAATTCCAAAAAAAGAAACACGTATAATATGTTACTTCTGTCATATCATTTTATATAAAATTGATGTTCACATATTTATTTATTTAATAAAAAGTTGGCTAGTAAAATTAACTGTACTTATGATCAATAGTTATTATGGAAGTTCTAACCACATTGGTTTCCAAGGTCTCTGAATCATGAGAAAATATACATAGTTTAATAATTTATCGCAAAAATAAATTAAATATCCATAAAAAAACCTCATTATCTTGAATTTACCATTTAAATTATTATTTGTATGTTTCACTAAACTATTATGATATGGTGTTTTTGTAATAGTATTCTTCTTATAGATTCTGTTACACCAAAATAATGTCTAAAACTCTTTCTAAAGAGACAATGTGTTGGTTGAATTTTGTTTCTAGGAACAATTTGTTCTTGAATATAATTATATATCAATAATTTTTATGCAAATAAGTGATTTAAATAATGTGATCACATGTTTTATGGAAACTGTGGTTGTTTATATTTATTACCGAGCTTGGTTGAAAAAATTCGAGTATAAAACCATAATATGTTTTGATTGATTATACTTAACTCCTTATTTTGGATATATTATATTATCAACACAATATCAATGATATTTTCAAATATATTTTTGTTTAAACCACCTAGTGTGAATAATTAGAGTAATTATTATTATCAATAATGGGGTCTTGGTGGAGATGTGAGAATAGGATAAGAAACCATAATTTATATAATTATAGTGAATTTTTTTTTGTATAATATCTAGAGGTATGGTTTTTAATTTTCATTTTACCTCCAAACATCAAAATTTAAAATCCAAAATACTTTAATACATCAACACCTTGATTTTTCTCCTAAATAGGTTGTATTTAAGCAGTTCCTATTCAATATATTTTTTTATTATTTTTACTATTTTTTTTCAAGTGTGATTTCAATGATAGAATTTCATCTAATCTATTTATCCAAGAAAAAAATTCATTAATAAAAGAGTAAATTATAAGTAGTGAATGAAGTATAGAGAGAAGTCACACAAATAATATTGGCTCTTCTTAGTTAATCTCTAGGTTTATCAATTTTTATTTGATTTAAAACAACCATTATATAATCTCCCTCAATAAATTTTTTGAGATATCAAAAAATATATCTCATCAACTTTTCAATTCAATTCCAACCATTAATATCTAACTTATCGACCTCATTAGTCAGAATTCTAATTGGAATATAGATTCATGAGACTTATTTGTCTTGATATATCTTTTGGTTAGTAGTAGATAACAATCAGGTACATGAATTCACAAAAGCCATTAATTGTATACATGATTTTCTTTCATTGAATTTTTTTTAGGTTATTGTCCCATAATAATTTATATCTATTAAAATAAATACTATACATAGATTATTTTCTTCAAAAATCAATTACAATTTTATACGTGGGATCATGTAAATTAGGCTACATAATAGCAACAAGATAAATGATATGTTTCTAATAAAAATTGAAAACATAATAAAATTACAGAATATATGATTTATAAAAAATAAAATAAATTTATAATTTTAAAATAATTATTAAAAAACTAAAAACATAAATAAAATAAAATAAAAAAATTATTTGGTTAAAAGAATGAAATAATAAAAATCCAAATTTTTTTTCATAAAATTATTAATTGAAAAATTATTTATTAGAATAAATAAATAATTAAACTTATATGAGTTTAATAATAATAAATATTCAAGAATTAATATATTATTTAAAGAAAATAATTTAATCAAAAACATCCAATAATTACTTAATTAAATTAATAATACATAATAATAAATAGTGGTAGAAAAATATTATTTTAATACTATAATAAAAATTCAAATATAAACTTACTTTTTGAATAAAATTTATAATTAAAAAAATAAAATATTTAATCATAAAATTTATTTTTCTATTAAATTTATCAAAATATAAATTATTAAATAAAATTATTTTTTAAACAATTAAAACGTAATAAAATTAATGAAATAATTCTTCAAACTTGTAAGAAAATAGCGATACATAAAATGTTTCTGCCCTAATATTATTTGTCATTAGTGAAAACGAATCCAAATTCAGTGGAATGAATGGAATATTAAACATTAACTATTTTATTGCCACTGAAAATCTGTTTTAAGAAAAGTTCCTTAAGATTTTCATCAAGAAGTGAAATATATTGACCATAAGAAATTAAATATTTTTTAGTGATAAATGAATCTTATTTTTTAAATATGATTGACCTTAATTTTTTTTAATAAATCTATACTCATTTAAAATTTCATTCAACTAAATATCTAAGCATCTCTTTACACCGTGGATAACAGACTCAGATAATTATCTTTCAATAAAAATAACCACTTTTCTATATGATGGAATTCAATATTTTAAAATAGATTATAAATTACTCATCCATCAAATTAATGAAAATAATAAAGTGCTCATTATTTAGTAGGATTTACATTTTTTAATTCATTTGAATCTATATCTTACTAGATTGAATCCAAATTTATAAATTCAAGCGAAATAATCATTTTATAACACTAAAACTTGTTTTACCAACCCCAGTCACATTTTAATATGAAAATGAAAATTTTAACCAACTAAATCTATGAGATATTAAATAATTATCCTCAATTAAATGGAAAAAAATAAATCATAATAATAATTTATAATAATTGAATATTATTAATTGAAATTTTAAAAAAAATTGAAATGTTTTATGGGTTTTAATTACATCACATTGTGCTACATTTGAACACATTGAATGTCCCTTTCCACGCACCAATTCTCAAAATATCCCCCAACGTTGAATCCAAGGGGGAGAAAGATGAGAACACAATTTAACGTTCCAAATTGGAATTATTTTTGTAATAATAAGTAATGGTTAATGGGTAAAAATAATGATCAATTAATTTTTTTCCAAACAACACAAATAATTAATAACACAAAACATCGAAAAAATATTATTACCTAGTCACTACTTATAACAATCATCTAAGAAATAAATTGTGCAAATAAGATCATGTTCAAGGTTGTGTTCAAAATTATTTCTTTTAAAAAATAAAATTTTCAATATTATTAAAAATAAAAAACATTTAAAATAATAGTAAAAACCATAATGTTTGAATACTAATTCCCCATATGAAAATATTCTTAAATTTCAACCCATCATTTTTACTAATGATAATAAAATTAATAGTTGTAGGATTATTTTAGAAAGGAAAAAAATTGAGATTAATTTGAAATGAATTGCGTCACCGAATAAGATGTTATATTATTCAAATTATTAATTTAAATTTGTACTTATTACTTCTAAAATAATACTCTCATGTTATTTTGAAAAGACATTAAATTAATAAAAATGATAAATAAATCTAAAATAATCAATTCAAGTATAATATTACCAGTTTTATGAATGTATGCTATGAATCTATTTTTTAGTTGTAACTTATTTTGGTTAAAATAGATAATAATTTATCCATTCCTAAATGTAGAGAGTGGATCATTTATTATTTTGTATTATGAACAAAATAACTCTTTATCTTATAAAATACCATTCAGTCAACTTTATTTCCTACAAGTAAAAGTAATAGATTTAAATGATGTATTCAAATTAGAAACATGTAATTTTATGTAATAGGGAAATATAGAAAGGGTAATAGTACTGTTGGGTAATCCCTAGTAATATGTTCTTCATTTATTCTTCCCACAATAAGATAACCTAATGCTTGTCCCCAATCCATTGATAGATGATGTTTATGTGGTAAAAATGATACACAATTCTTTTACCCTAATCCTGTAATTTCATTTTTATGTTGACATGGACTAAAAAGTAATTTTATATTTATAGAACACATATAGTGTGGTATAGATTTTTACCTGGTGGTGGAATAACAAATAGGGTCCCCTTTTCAAATTCCCAAGGAATAAGGGTTCCCACTAGTACCTCTATGTATTCTTAGAAGAATCTTAATATACATTAAAACATATCTTTAGTTTTAAAATGGAAATCTTTATCCCTTATTTCCATCTCCAAAAGATATTCTATATAAACTCTCTATATGTTAGGATTCATCTCCCCCTTTTATTCTCAATTCTTTTAACCTTATTTCATAAACACTTCCACATTTTAATGGTCCTATGAAGTGGGAGTTATGTCATCGCATTTATAAATAGGGGACCATGTAAAAATCCTTGATTCATAATGATTAAAATGGAAATGGTAGAAAATATAAAAATCTCCCTAATGCGATTTACATGAAAACTACTGTTCCACTTATATGTCCTTGGGGAAATATTAAATATTAGGAATATAATTTTCTTTATGTTACAACATAAACTATTGGATTTCTTCATCAAAATTTGAAAAATTAAGATTTTATATAAGTAACTATATGAATAAATGTAAAAAATATTTTTGTTCCTTTAATAAAGCTTCCATGATTTTCCAATTTAATCCTTCTTTATCTTCTGAATACATAATTATGAATTAAATTTAATTAAAAGTATTAAAAATCTTTTTATGACTATATGATAAATATATAAAAACATCATCCATTGCTTAGTAAGATTAGAAATGTTCTCATTTACATTTTTATGTTTTCTAGATTATTCTTTTGAGACTCCTTAGAAGATTCCATGGAAATAATGCCAATTGAAAGGATAGGGTTTGTGTATTATTTTTACCTAATACTACAAAATAAAATCTACTTAATACTGCAGTATAGAAGAAAATAGAGATTTCTCTAAATATGATTTCATTTAAGGAGTTCCTTTGGCACATATTTTATTATAATTTTTACAAATTTATTTATATAGGGTTTCTAAGACCGAAATAAAAATAATTTATTTATCCTATAAAAAAATACATAAAGAAAATTTCAAAAAATATGTTGGGAATTAAAAGTGTATAGAAGTTATAAAAAGAACATTGTAACTTCCAGGAGATTCTCTTAGTTCATCGATTTTTTATTTCGTTGAGATTTTTAATTTAATAAATTACCTTAATAAATAGTTTTATATCTATAAATTCATATCTCATTGTAATGGAAATTTAAAAGATATCAACAAATATTTCACTTATCGACCACCTTGTTCTGCACAATTCTCAAAATGTGTCTTTAGGGGAATTTTATAGCTTGAGATATCTTATGGATAGTAGTATAAAAAAGTAGGTACAATAATTCATGTACCCAATTAAATTTCTTCATGATTCTCTTTCTACAAAAATTATTTGTACGATGGTACAATAGAAATTTTTCTACAAGAATGAAAATCATTTATATAAGAGATTGGAAACATTAATCCCAATACCATTTAGATATGTGGGATAATCAAATATTGGTTGTATAATTGGAATATAAAAAAGGCTACGACTCATATTAAAATTGAAAATGAAATAAAATAAATTAGTAAATAAGTCATGAAAAAAAAATGAATTTACAATAGTAAAATAATTATCAATTAAAGTAAAAATTTAAATGAAATAAAATATTTTTTAAAATAAAATAAATATTATAAATGAATATCAATTTTAATGAAATAATTGATTGATTAATTAATTATGAAAATAAATAAATAAATAACAATATAATTGATTAATTATAGTTAAATGTCATAATTATTAATATATTAAATTATATTAAATTAAAATCTAAACATCATTTTATTTGTTGATTAAATTGATAAAAATAAAAATAAATGGTGACACTAAAAACAGTATTTTAATATATTTCTTAAAATTAAAATATAAACTCAATGATAGAACACTATTTATAATTTTAAAATTAACCTCAAATTTAATCAAAAAATTTATTATTTTAATAATTTTTATAATATATATAAGTATTCAATAAAAAACATAATTTAATAATTATATCATGATTAATCTAAAAAAATGAGTCAAATTGTAACAAAATAAACCCAAATCACTGTATTTAGATGTGTTTTGAGTTATTCAAAAGATCATGGGATTTTTTGATAAAAATAAATGATTATTTGGTGAAATATCAAAATCTTGTGTTTGAGATGATTTGGAAAATTCATCAGTTTGTATAATAACATTCCATCATATAAATTTATTTTTCTATAAAATGGATAAATCCTTTTATATTAGAGTAGAACCACATAATATAAGAATTAAGAACTCAAATATTGTAGACATACATCTCTTCAAAGTTGGGAGGCTATCATACAAGGTGTAATCCTTTTCATACAATATGAAAGGGAGATAATTTTTTTAATTACAACAGTAGAAAAATATTCCTTCCATGAAACAAATATATTTTTAATTACATGAGTACATGATCTTAATAAGTTACATAGATGATCCTAGGTTACATAAAACCTATGATGAAAACAATATAGTGTACTTTCATTGGATATAATATTCATAAATTATAAGTGAATCCTATGATGAATTAAATAATTAAATAGAATCCATGGATTAGTAAAATAGGAATTATATTTTTTATTATATGTTCCTAAAAAAATTAGGATAAAATAAAAATAAATAAAATGAATTATATAAACAAACTTTAGATGAGTCCACCGTACTGCTATTCAAAGATTTGAAAATAATTATTTGAATATATCATGATTCAAGATAAGATAATGAATCTAGAAAATTATTATTTGAGATTGATTTTTGAGATGCAATTCACACCCCAATCCATACATTAATTTTGTTTTAATGCCCTTATGTGTTATGATATATTTCATTTGAAATAAATTCAATCTCTTCTATACCATATGATACACACAACACCGAGTCTAATTGAACTGTAATACAGTATACAATTATAACCGAAAAGATAAATTTCATGGTATGAATCAGACTATATAAATAGGGAACGCAATTTTATTTATACATGTATAAATTAAATTCATTCGATATCAATTGATTATAAGTGAAAATAATAATAATTTGAATATAAAAGTATAGTTTGTCTGAAAAAATGGGTTTCATCATAATTTATAGAGTTATTATAAATTTAAAATTTATTTTTTTTGGAAATTAATTTAATAAGAAGAATTAAATTTATGTAATTTATTTTTCAAAAATATATTAAATTTAATTTTTCATAATTTTCTAAAAAAGATTAATTTTTTAAAAAATATAGAAAAATACACAATTGCATTCAAATTCAACTATTTCTTATAGAATTTACAATGATAAAATTATAATTTAAATAGATTTAAATTAATAATAAATTCAGTTATATTTTTATTTAAAATATATATTTCTTTGGAATAATTTTGATATATAATTTCTATATAAATAATTTCTATATATTTGAATTCATTTTCATTGGAAAGATGCTTTTCGATGTGTTTCCAAGTTTAATATTAAATTATATTCGTCCACTAGTGTAAATTGAACATGATAATATGTAATTGTTATTTGGAATAGGAATAATTAATTTTTGGTAATGATGTCAAAATAATTTGTTGTCACAATTAATAGAAAACATTAAAAATTAATTCTCATGGTTAATCATAAAACATGCTTACAGAGGGGGGTTGATAAAAAAATAAGCGTATGCCTTCCAATTAATCATGTCTAAATTTTATTGTGTTGAAATATTTCGATATTATTTTATGACACGAATGAATATATGTAAATTTGAAATAATGTTTCTTGATAATTTCTTTATGATTTTTCACTCCTTCATACAAATTTCATGTGGATCCACTCCTTCACATAAAAAAGAACACCAAATATCCTATTCTCTACAGACAATAAGAACCATTTTTGGAAAATAAATTATTAAATACAATAAATAAATTTTTTTCACATCTTAAAGTCATTATTTTTCTTATAAAATCCTTCTAATATTTCTTTTGGTGAAAACCTAAAGAGGTTTCCTGAAGAAGAGTTATCATTCTCAATCAAACATTTTTTTTAAATTAATTTATCCACATTGTCAAATATTCTTTAATTGTTTTTAAATAAAAATTCATAATATAAGGAATTTGATGTTATAATAGTAATTACATAACTTATATCACTCCCATTTTCCATCAAATGGGAAATGAAATCATTAATCATGTGTACAGTGGAGTTCTACCAAACAAACATGTGAGATTAATTATCTGCCAATGCCTATTGACAGATAGATAGAATTATAGATTTAATATATATATATATATATATATATTAAATCATTATAATTTTTTATTTTCAATATCATATATAACTTCACACTTTCCATCTTGTTAGAAAATTATAATACTGATCGTGTGTATGTATAGACTACCACCTCTACAAATTGATTTTATTTCTCTACATTGGTTACATGGATTTTAGTATTTTTAAATTTTATGAATATATATTGAAAATATTATATAATAATGATTCTATAGTGGATAATAACAGTTTATATTTTTTCATTCCTTCCGTCAAAACATGAAATCATTATTCATCTATATGTACGACCTATTGTCTGTAGGAATAGCGTAATTTATTTTTCTATCTCAATGTATTATGGATTACTATAATAAACTATATATTGAATATATATGTTATTTTAATAGTTAGTAAAATTCATTAAATGATTTAACCATGATTAATATTCAAGGACTGAAACTACCAAACCTTAACAAATAAAAAAAATGAAGCAGTTATTACACAAAACATGAATTTTAGAAAAAAATTGAAAATAAATGGGAAATGAAATGAAATAATATAATTATATAATATAATTTATAATATATATGATATTGGTTATATAAAATTTTTATAACAAATATATATTTATTATATAGTTGATTCCAAAAATATTCATAATGAATTAAAATATGAGGTAGAGGTCAATTTTACAATCTTATCATTATTTTAGATTTTCCATGATTATGTATCCACTAGGAGAACTATTTTTCAATTCATATTAAATTTTTTTTATTATATTATATTATATTTATTTATATACATTTAAATTTTAATTTCAATAAACTCTATTTCTGAACACATTTTACCAAAATAATGTTTTTAAGGATAACTGACCTTATTTTCTACTCTTATAGTAATGTTTCTCTTCAATGTATATATATTCATTAAAGATAAAAAATTATTACTATAAAATAATATAATTATTAATTAATGATTTTTTTGTTGATGTATTACTTTTTACAAAAAAAAATTAAAAGGAATATTCTTTCAATTTCCCAAATGAGGAACTTTTGTAACATTTTATAAAAGAATGGATGGGATGTTTTCTTACTTATACATCATGATCCTAATTTACTGAAATCATGAAAAATAATTTACTTGAGGGATCAACTAATATTTTAAAATTTTGACTACAAATAAAAATTTTCATTAATATTTGTCCATTTCTTTTTCAATCATAATAAATAATTTCATAGTGAAAATGGTAAAACCCTCAAGAAAATTACATGTGATATATTGAATTTATTTTCAAATATTATATCACCCTTTGTTTCATATTATTATTTAATGTGTATGGTGTATTATGTTACCATACACGATACTTCTCAATATGTTATGTTTCAACTTGACTAAAAATTGTACTGATTTTCAAAATTCTAGTTCTTTAAATGCCGATATTTTTTATTTTTATGGAATTTTGATTAAGTTTTATTATTTATTCATATCATGAATAAATTGGAATTATTATTTTATAGCATGGACCCATAATTAAATATCCACTCTTTTCAATTTTAGGTATCATGATAATATCTAGAATGGTTTTCTGGATGAGGCCTTTCCTATTTAGGTAATATGTCTTAGCACTAGGTCTTGAATGTAATTTTAGGATGTACAGAATTAGGTATTTTATCATTATTAAATCATTTATTGATGTCCAAATTATTTTTTGAATAGATATGAAATACGTGGATGAATTTATATCTAATGATATTATTTCTCTGGAATTTTTTATCATCATTTATTATTTCTATATTATTCATTCTTTATTATCTTCCTCTTTATGCATATCCTTACTAAGAATCTATGATAAAACCTTTAGTAACATTCATTTTCAAAGGATTCTAGAAATTATATATTGATTAATATTTAGGGGTAGTCAAAATGAACTATTTGTGTTCTAAAAAGATAATATAATTTTTTATTTTAGGTTTTTAAATGTAATGTGGAATATTACTATTTATCTTGATTACCAAGGCTAAAAATCTATTTGTTCAATTCAGAAGATTTCTCTAGTAAATTATTAAAATTTAATAACTTAACCAGTAAATATGCACTACTAGGTATTGTTAATTTAGTATAATACAATATGTGTCTTTGAACGTGTATATTATTTTTTTGAAATAATTAAATAATTATATATTTTAAACAGATGTTAACATTGATTTAAGGTATCATATGTACATATAAATTACATTATTTTTCAGTGACATTTAAATAGATCCCTTGGCCTAGTTTGAATGTGTTAAATTGTGAATAATGATTTTTTTGACATTAAATGAGATTCAATAATTTATTATTGTTATAATATTGATTATTAAATGAATATAAAGAGATAACACATAGAGATGATTATAGATCATCAAAACTATATGTATTTCTTGAAATACTAATAAATGGAGAATAATAATGATATATTAATATTAATACAGTGTGATAATAACTATTAGTATCACTGGAGGTAGAGAACGAGGATTATGAAACATGTGTATTATTGAATCCAATAAACAATGGTATATGAATGTAGATTGAGAAGATGAAAAAGATTCATGTGTTTTACACCATCAAGAGGGAGAAGTCAAATTCCTTCTCTAAGGTTCATGAAAGGATCTATTCATTAAATAAATAAGGCGGACATAATTTTTTAGTGAGGATTGAGCTACGGGAGAGAGAAAATAACAGTGAAAATATTGAAATTTGAGATTCTGTATAAGAAACTCTAGTGGGATAATGGATCACATGATGATATTCTATATAATAATGGTGGAAGATAATGCCATGTAATAGAATGAAGAAATAGTAGAAGAATCAAATATTTATGGGGGATTAACCAATTATATTAAGGAGTAGGATTACAAGGATGAATTTTTTGAATCATTTTCTTATTCTAACATCCTTTTCTATATAATATATGCGAGGTTGAGAGAAAAAAATAATAGATGATTGATAATCCATTTTTTCTAATAAGGTGAACTAACAAAGTGTTATTTGTAAAAATAAATCATTGATTTACGAACACTATCTGTTATCCACTAAAATTGGGTAGTTTAATTATTATCAAATATAACACATGTTTCTTAAAAAAGATCAAACAATATCACAATATTTCAATAATCCTCAAAAAAATAGAAAGAAATTTAGTTCAATTAGTATTAATGAGGATGTTCCTTAAAATAATAAGATATTCCCTTAACTATTGATCATCAGAGTAGTAAGTATTTTTTCAAAATAAGGTATTATAATTCTTTTCAAGAGAGTAGTTATATAAATATAAAATGAAGATTTTAAATTTTCTGAATCTCAAATGAGTATGGATTTGAGATTAATTATTATTTTAAAATTATTCTATTTGATAATATTTTTTCAAGATTAGGGTTTATCAAATGAATATAGGAAAATATTTCATGTTAGATAAGGAAGTTGAAATCATAGATTACTCTATGATAGAGAAATATAAAAAGGGCTAGGATCTCATATATGATGTGATATATGAGGTAGATCTCTTGTTTTCCAAAATAATAAAGCACTCCATAGTTAAATAAATCATATAAAGAGATGTTTTTGTGAAGGATGAATAATATAAAATCATTTATGACGGAATAATTTATTAGAATGATAGTCACAATGATATGTATGGTTTCACGGATTCCCTCTTTATAGTTAATGGAATGATGATTAAGGGTATTAAGAATTTGATATAGGAAATAGTCCCATGAATGAATATCTAGATGAGAAGTTGAAATAAAATTGTAAATAATTCCTTATATTTGATGAGGACTAAAAGAACTCCCACATTATTCTCTCCCTAAATTATATATCAAATTCAAGATCCTATAGTTAGTATAAATATACTCTCAATTCTGTAATTATGAACTATTTAACTATATTACTTTTCAATGACTATCACAACACCCAAAATGCTCATGTTGATAGAAATAATATCATAATAACATTCCTTCATTAACCAACAAATGATCATTGATGAAGGTACCATACATATCTCAATATATTTATAATAATGAAAATATTTTTATGGATAATTATATATTATGTAATTAAATTTACATATATGTTTGATTAAAAATTAAGAAAATAATAAAATAATTTCAATTGAGGATTAACATTTTTTATATATTCTTCTTCGCTGAATGGAGCTGAAACAAAAAAACGAGTTTTTATAAATAGAAATGTATTGGGTCCATCCAAACCATATTTATTGTAAAAAAATAATATATATCTGGTTCTATTTTATTGATTTTTCTAGTTCAGGAAAACTATTATAAAATTATGTCACAATTTTTTATCCATCAGAGAAAATAAAAGGAATGGGTTCAAGATAATCTATGGTAAATAATGGATAAATACTTCTAAACAAAATATTATGTCATAGAAAGAGAATAATATATCCACTATGAATAGGATTTATTTCATGGAATACTTATGTGACTACTTAAATGAAATTGGTTTTATAAAATATGTGTGTAGGTATAAACCAACACAGAATAACTATTGTGATACTTTTAAGAAATAACCCTAATTGAAAAATAATCATATGATTAATGAAATCAAGTCATAAATGAGGAGTAAATAAAGATAAGTGATGATTGAAATAATTTCATGAAGTTAAACAAGATGGAAAAAGATGATTTATTCATCCTTGAGGAATAAATCATACGGGCATAAAGGGTTCTAAAATGAGTTTTTTATGGTTCAAGACATATGGGGATAAACCCAAAAAAAAATTATTTATAGGGAATTCTAGATAAATGAAAATATTTAATAATAAAAATAAATCACCAAAGGATTCAATTTATATAATTGAAAATGTATATAAAGGCGTTTCACAAAGAATAAAAACAAAAAATTAAAAAAAATTCCCTACTGCCCAAGTAAGATCAGAACTACAAAAATAATGGAGGATCATTCATAATGAATTATTTTTAGTGGGATGGTATAATAAAGGATGTGTCAATGGAGATATCCAAGTGTTATCCACACTACATACATTATGTTTGAGAGTAAAATACCTCTTTAATCCCTGTTAAATTTTTTCACTAACATGTAAGGAATTTATAGAGTTACGAATAAGGGGTTGTTGGATAAGTAATGGTAAAGAATACAGAAAAAAGTAAAATATAAATATTGGGGTAAATGTTCACTACCAAACTAATGAATTGAGTGGATATGTCAAGGCGGGATATTCCATAATGAAAAGCATGACTATAAACATTCTTTTGTATAAATATGAAATATTGGGACAATAAATTTATGCTAGAGGTTGAGGTATTCCAATCAAATTATCCACCCTTGTTTTGATTGCATCAAATATATTAAATATGGTGGAGTTTTGGTTGATAAAAAAGTATGAGTTCACTAACCCAAATATGTACTTTTTAAGGGTTATTGAGTTATGAGTTTCCAATATTTTACTTTATATGTCTGTATTAATATCCCCAAAAGAACAAATTGATTATTAAATCACATCTATAAGGGTTTATAAATAAATATAATGATCAGGGATATTCAATCTAGATTTTTAAATTGTGTTAGAACACATAGATTTATACTTAAATAACTAGAGGATCTTTTATAATAAAGAATGTTAATCAATCCTTTACTGAATAGTTGGATTAAGTTTATGATTTTGAATATAATAGGAATAAATACATTATATTATCATTGTAAATTATGAAGAGAATTTAGGAAAATATTTTTTATACATTTTTAATTATTTTCAATAGGGGATAATAAAAGAGCACATAAAAAAATCCGATTAAAAAAAGTGTCTGATTTTATTAACAAAAAGTAAAAAAAAAAGAATATTTACGATCCCATGTGTGGATTAAATGTTTTTTCATTGAGGAAGGCTGGGATGATGATAAGAAGTTTTCAACATGTGTTATAAATAAGTGAAGTGATAAAGGATCCCCAATTTCAGAAGGAAAAGGATGAAGTTAGTACATATTAACAAAAATGGATATAAATATTAAATTGGAAACACAAAATACATCATTATTAATTGTTATGATCTTCATGTTTAAGGATGATGAAAACCTTGAAACATTGACATCTACAGTTGGAATAGTGTTTGGAGGAAAACTTAATGTGTGAATCATTCGAATAAATATTATTTTCAATAAGTGTGATTGTCTTTAGATGTGTGAACGTTAGGGGAACCATGATTTTGATAAATTTATTGATAAATTTTTAAAAATAATGGTTTGAGATGAGTTTTAGTGATTGATAAACTATCAGGTTTAGTTGAAGAAATTATTTTATTATTTTATAAAATATAGAAATCATTTGTTTGAAGATATTTTTAAAATACTTGAGTTCATATGATAATGTTCTATCATATGATGTGTGTATTTATTTTATATATAATATAACTAAATACGAGGGAATAATCCATTCTTATGATAGGGGAGAACTCATATGATGTGAATCTCCTTTCATACAAAGTGGGAGAAAATCATACATGGTGTTAATAGTATTATTTTATGTTCAATGAGGATGGAATTTTTAAAATCCATTGTAAGTAACATATGGATCATTTCAAAATAATAAATTTTTTAATATGATTTTTTTGATATTTTTAAGGCATAGAGAACAATGTTGGATACATAAGAACATTGTTGAATACTTTGTAGGGTCTATGAGTTTGGTTGTGTACCATCATAGGTTACAATATTTTTATGGTAGATTTAACCGTAGGAATAATAATTCAATTCATCATATGCTACCAAAAATAGTGAAATAATAATTATAATTATTAGTGTGATATAATAGGGAAAAATTTGATTCAATTCGGCATGAATATTCTAATTTTTCTAAATAAAATCCCGCAATTTCCACTATAAAATATGTTATGGATTTAAATATCATGATTCGAATATATCATGATCCAGGTGTAGATAATGAATCAAGATAAACATGGTTTAATATATAATAATAATAAGTTTTTCATATAAGAAGAAACACAACAATAATGTAATATATGATTCCTTATATACATGGAAATTATTTTCAAAAATTATTTTAAAAAATATATTTTTTGTAGATAAAAATATCAATATTTTCAATTTTACAAAAAGTAGAAAACTAAAATTATATTGATAGATAATTAAATAAATCCATTAAATATGTTTGATGGAGTTTAAATTTTAAGATCATTTGTTTCCACAATTAAGAGAAATCACATTTATTATTTTCAAAATAATATTCGTGATATTTGGAATATAAAAAAGAGAATGAGGTAAAGTAGATTATAAATCAATTTTTTACTATGAAAAATAACTATATCTGAATTCCATGAAAGGGATCCCTATACTATGATAACTAGAGAACATATACTTATATCATGGGGGTAAATTTGATAATCCTTTAATACAAATATCTTATAAAATCATAATAAATTATGTATATTAATATATACATAGACTAAGTTAATGGACATGATGTTCCCAAGAAATAAAATGTGATTTAAAATTCATACATGATTGTTCACGAATCCATACATTCATCGAATATGCATGGAAGTCACAATTTTATTCTTAAGAGTGAAATATTGGCGATAAAAAACCCTATTGGGAATCTAAACCTCTGATATGCAGAATACATAACCTCTAATGAGATACAAGGGAACATGATTTTATATCATGGAATCAATTTTGGATGCATGAATATAACAACATTCATTAATAGTAAATAAATCAATGATTGATGGGAATAATAAATTACAACTGCGAGTTATAATTCATTGGAAAACCATGCAAATCATTTTATTCTTGTGCATGAATTTACTCTATAATCTAGGTGAGGTTGAGAGAAAAAAATTTGAGATAATTGAGAATCAGTCCAGTATAAGAGTATTAAATTAATTGAATGCGATAAAAAAATATATCATTGATTCATCTACCATATTTGTGATCCACCAAACATGGGAACTTCACTTTTCCTCTATACTAACACCAATTTTATGTCTTTTGTCATCTTAACAAAATCCAAATTTGACATTCACCATGTCTCTCTATTTGATGAAAATATTGAAATACATTAAGATTTTTAGGAAAACACCCACAACATCCATTTAGGATCATCAATAAATTTAATGTAGTACAATGTTCCCCTATACGATCAATCTATTTTTGGTACCCATACATCCATATGAACCATCTTGATATTATGATTTTTAGGACTCTATCCCAAAGATAAAAAAGAAATTGTTTTCAAATTATCATGTATGAGACATGCACATGTGATAAAATCTACGCAATTATGAATTAAAAATCCCTTTAGAGGAATGTATTATAAACTATTGAGTCAATAAGTTTTCTTTATGACTTTTCCCTCCCTCTATGTTTTGAAAATCACAAACCCTCTACCTCAAGGAAAATTTTCCTTCCCCAAGGAAAATTTATCCTTACCTATTTTTCATTATTCATATTTTTAATTTCTCTAAATCTAACTCTTTTATTCCTAGGCGAAGAATTTGGTTTCACATATAAAACCTCAAAATTCTATAAACACTTATATATTGAGTATTATATTTTCATGATCCAAAATTATCTTCCAAATTCTATGAAATTCAGACATTGAATTCATTGAAATTCAAACTCCAAATTCTCTAAAATACAGACTTTGAATTTTATGAAATTCAGAATATGAATTCCATGAAATTAAGGTTCCAAATTCCTTAGAATTCAGACTCTAAATTCCATGGAATTCAGATTCCAAATTCCATAGAATTAAGATGCCGAATTCCATAGAATTTTGATTCTGAATTCCTTATAATTCAGACTCTGAATTCCAAAAAATTCAGACTCTGAATTTCATAGATTTCAAATTATGTATTCCTCCAAATTCAGGCTATGAATTCCTATGAATTAAGAATCCCAATTCCTTAGAATTCAGATTCCAAATTCCTTATAATTCAAACTCCAAATTCCATAGAATTTAAATTCTGAATTATTTAGAATTTAGACACCGAATTCACCAAAATTCAGACTCTGAAGTCTATAGAATTCTGATTCCGAATTCCTAGGAAAATAGAATCTGAATATCCATGTAATAACTTCTCTGAATGTTTTCCACTTAGACTCTGAATTTTTTCACTTAGACTCCAAACATTATTTATCTATAGACTCTGAAAAATGGATTTTATTGAGAAACCATTTTTTACATACCCTTTTTATAGTTATGAACCAATGTTTTGCATTCTATTTTTTACCAACTATTGCTTGAGTGACATGTTTACAGGTCCCTCTATGATTCAAGAAAAAATATGACCATTAGAGGAGGAGCCAACTATTAGGAAAATGCCTATAAATAGGATCTCATTTGAATGGGCTCAGAACTTTACTTTTGGAAAAAAGTTGATTACTCTAGAGACCACATGCTGTTGAAGTGCTTTCTAGAGAGAGAGATACTCTCATGCCTTGTGATTACTAAACATCTTGTTCATCATTCTTTGTGTGACTCCAATTGTTTTTGTGTACAATCGAGGGCTTTCGGGTATAAAAATAGAAAGGTGTCGACTACCTAAAAGTTCAAGGACTTCCTTGATAAGGAAAACAGATGTGATGACTACATTGATGTTTAAGGGCATGCAGGGATAACAAGACAAACTCCGATATTTCTATAGAGGGCTTAACCAGGTGTGGGTAAGATAGACTTTATTGAAAGTATAAATTAAGGGACCTTTATCCATGTTTTTTGGATAAATCATTAAAAAAAATTAAAATGACATTTTAGTTAGAGTTCCAAACCAAAAGAGAGACACTTGAATGCAAATAATTGAGGTAAAAAAACATTATAATATCATGAGAATAAAGGGATTCATGATATACTATTTCAAATAACATTATATACACCATATAAATGTGATTTGGTGTATAACAAAAAATAAGTTTCAATGGAATGTAAATTGAGATGAAATCACTTATAAAGACCATATCCTTAGGTTAAGAATAAATCAATGACATAATTATGTGTGAAAAATATAAATACACTCAATATGATTGGCTATTCAGTGTAAATAAATCCAAGAACATACACACAAATTCTTGTAAAAACAACACGAAGGACTCAGATGTTTAACTCAATGAATGGAAATTGAGTTCAGATTACTCTTATCAAGTTAATATTAATGACATGAGAAATAATCAATGGTGTGATTATGTTTATAAAAATAATATCCATATAAAGGGGAGTGGAAATTACTACATGAATAAAAAATAGTGATTCCACACATAATCATAGAGTAAAATAATCAATGAAGTATGCGTAAAGCCCAAAGAGTGGAAATCGAAATTAGAAATTCCCTTAGTGATTTGATGACTTACGAAACATACACCCCATGATAGAATGATCATAAAATGAAGATTTAAATACCCATAAAATTAATTTATACTGAATAAGGAATAAAATAATAGGCAGTACATACACCAAACAAAAATCAATAGTGGAAAAATAACACGAATCTCCCAGAAACAAGTAGTGAGATAAAAACCATGTTTTAATCAATCGATTCGTATGACCAAAAGTTAATAACCACCAAATGAATCATATAATACCATGAATATAAGGAGAATAAAAATAATATAAATCAAATGGTAGTACACAATAAAACACATGCAATAAATAAGTGGTGAACAATGGAAATCTCACTTAATTAAAAGTTATATAAGAAACCCCTTACCTCAAGTCCGACTTGTCTAGTATGTTCCACGTTCTTCTGGAATAATAAAATTAAGTTAATTTATAAATTATTAAGAAAATTTTCATGTTTATTATTCCGTTTATATCAATTATTACCTTGATATAAAAATTAGTTAATTATTTGAGTTCATATTGGATATTTTATCGATGTTCAGAACTTGAGTAAAAAATGAACGTGTTAGGACTACAATTTTCCATGTGGTCAAAAGTCCATTATCTCCAGAATTATATACAAGACTTAGATATCATATATATATTTTATATCTTATATATATATGTATTTATAATAGTATATAACATTTGGAGATAATAAATGAAATGCACTATTCATGGTGACGGTAAGACATACTTACGCAAGAACGCTAATTTCATTTATATTTTGTATTTAAATGGAATTAAAACATAATGATATATAGTTATATTTTAATTCCTGTATAATATAATATACAATTTCATTAAATACATCCTTTATATGTCCCACATAAGGCATTAACGAGTCATATCACTTTGAGGGGGCGTTAGTACGGACTTCCTCAAATGAAATTATCGTGTTTACCCCTAATGGAAACCATAAAGGTATTATATAAATGGAAAATACAGATGTATACAAAAACACAGACATTATATATATAATATATAAATACAGTTCCATCTTAATGTCCACCATGAGATATGGTAGGAGATAATTGAACAATCAGTGTTTCGTGAGGCGTTAGTTATCCATCCACAGAAACAATATTTTCTTTACCCATTAGATGAATGTTTGGGTAAGTGTTGTTCAGATCCTTCTCATAAAAACATCCTAGTATTTTTAGGATATAGGTTTTGTTATTAATTAAAGTAATAAAAAGTTTTTCGGGGTTGGAGAAGTAAATTAAATGAAAGATGTTAAGAGAAATCATTACCTTTAATTTGGGTAGCTCACTTTGGTTTGAACCAAAAGGACTTCTTGAAGTGACTTATGCCTAAGATAAGGCTCCTAGGTGGAAGATAGGGATATTTATAGGTTATTTTGGAAGGTTTTGGATTAGTCAAGTTCTTTATAGGGGTGAGGAATGGTTTATAAGTGGTGTCCTTTTATAAAGGAGAGGTGGGGCTCTTTATGAATGTTTGAAAATGTTATTTTATTATAAACTTATCTTCAATTTCAAAAGGTCCAAAACACATTAAAGCCGAAGAAAAGAATATTTATGTTTGAAATAAAATCATACAATTAAAATTTTAAAGGTTTTGGATATTTTTTAATATTAATAATCTTATTTATTTAAATAATTTATTAACAAGGTAAAAACTACATCATTATTATTTCATAAATAATTTAATTAATTTGTGTCTAAAAATTATAAAAAAATAAAATAATGTAAGAAATAAGTTTTTCTTTCTAATTAATATATATAGTATAATAGAAGACTTATATAACCCCATGTAAAAATTAATATACTAAAATATATTTTTTAATGTCATTTTTGTCTTTACATTAAGTTAATTAAAATAAATTGGCATTATCACTCTTAAGTGGCTTGATGGGGTCTAAAAATAGACCCAAGGTTGCCCATGGTCGGCCATGACTCATATAATAAGGATATGACTATTGTTAAGTTAATTTTTTTATTATAATATTCTTTTTACCTTGAATTACACAACTTTCCTGTAACCGCGGTAAATAAAAGGCAAAAGTTACTATTCAACAAAAATTATTTTCATCTTATTGAATCAAATTTAACTTAATAATAACAACCATGTATGTAAAATTTTCTAAATTCAATTCATAGAAGTGGTAAATTTTTATTTAAATTAAAATGTATGTTTTTTAACTACTACTAAGTGGTTTTACTCTTCCTCAAAAATTGATGTTTTTTATAAAAAATCCAAAAATTCAGCCTAAGAAATATTTGATATTCCAAATTCAAAAATATTTTATATTTTATCAAATTAAAATCATAAAATATGCATTAATTAATTTAATTTTAATTCTCGTTGTCAAAATAAATAGCGCGCTTTTTAAGAAATGATAACTACCAAAAGATTGACACTTGTTTATGTATAATTTCAATGTAAAATTAATTCCAATGACAATAATTGGATAAAATGGTAAAAATATAATTTAAATATACTTACAAAGAATTCAAAACTATAATTAAAGAATATAAATTATTTTTATTAAAAAAAAAATTTGAATTAAAATATATTATTTTTCACTATTCACCCAAATATGAAAGTTATCAGAAAAATGCTAAAATATTATCGAAACTAAATTTTTATGTCGTGATTCTAAATTAAGAGTTTTTTTGTCAAATTAAATATATAATAGTGTCAAATATTGTATTTAAAAGGGTTCTCCATTAAAAGGTGGTAAATTGCATTGTTTGAAAAAGAAATCCTTTATAAAAAAAATGAATTTGTTCTTATATTATATCTATAAAACACATAATATTGAAGTTAAAATTACATGGAGTATATAAAATTCAAAATTCAGTTAATATAAATCATAATTTGTTTTTGAAAGGCTAGTTTGGTAAGTCGTCGTGTGCTCGAACTCGGTGTTTGTGAGGTGAAAGATATTAAATTACTTTATAGAGATAACTTAGTATGATACCATATGGTTTTTACATTCTCTCCTCATTCAATAAATTGCATCATTGTAGTTTAATATTGGGATTAAAAACATGGGTTTTGACATTTTAAAATATCTTATTTGAAATCCCACATCGAAAATGGATTAATGATGCCGCTGTTTTAATATAATTAAAGGTACGTATGGCAGTTACAGAAAATAACACATACTAGGGTTCCATGTATAAGAACATGGATATTAAATAGAAAACTAATCATCGTGTTCTAATGGAGAGTTATCGATAATATTATTAGGAGAATGTTAATGATCTAAAAGCCATAAACTTATAATGGGTTGAAAGGTCATTGATTACATAGTAGGAAAAGTAAACAAACAACGTTTTTATTTGAATTTTCTTTTCGTAATGATGATGAATTTATTTATGAGATTGACTAAGAGTATAAGGAGAGATACTTACTTTACATGTTGAGTTTCATCCAATAATAAATTTCAACCACAAAATCATCTTTTCTCTAAACGATGAGTATTCTTGATGACATCGTTACACCTGAAGCGCTAGAATCAACTTATAGAGAATCACACAATCCACAAAGGATGAACTATATATTTACCTAGTCATTAAACATTAACAAATACCAAAATGGTTAGCATATGATCAGATGATCCCACAAAAAGAAAATCCTTTATAGAAAGAAATACTACTCATAATCTCTAAAATTTAAACAAACAATACCCAAAGTTAAACAAATACCCTTTAATGAAAAATTCTCGTTAAAATCATTCAATATAATCCTAACTATGATTGAAACCCCAAACTCATAAGAATTTGATTATATAGTCTTCCATGTTAAATTTTTTCTCCAAATAAGATCGACTACTCTTAAAGACACTTACTTAAAAGTAATTAACCTAATCACATATTTTTTATGATAGGTTAATAATTTCTGTTAATTACCCAAATTGATAGAAATACACCATAAAAACATAGAAAAATATCCACCATTATTCCTCATATTAAATCCCATAGTATTCTATTTTCCATAGTAATATAGTGTTCCCAACAGAGCGAACGTCTTCGAAAATAACATTTGTCACTTAATAACCAAATCATTTTCCTATAAAAAGGATATCGATTTGATAATACATAAGGTACCAAATCATATTAATAAAATCATTTAACTAAAAGTAATTTGTCACAGTAACCAGGGAATTTATGTAGTTTAGTGGTAGGCAATAAATCCCAATCACACTCTGGTTGTGGGTTTGATTCCCATAACTTTTTCCAACGTGACAAGTTGTCACACAGTCTATGTGTTGTTATTTTTAAAAAACTATATTATATTACATTAGTAAAATGAGAAAAATTCCTCAAAATAACCATAACATAATTTGACCCCAATTTTCATCTCATACCTCTCATTTTCATCCCAAAATTTAATAGTTTGTAATTACATCAAATTCAAGGATCATTTACAAAAATGGTTATTTATTACAATATATAGAAGAGAAAAGATAATTTTTTTTAAAATATTATTTTCACATGAAAAACTGCAGGGTTACACATACATGAGAAAAGTCTTCCAAATTAATCCCATCATTAAAGATCACTAATAATTATAAACATTTCTCCATCCAGTTATTTCCATATATCTTATTCATTGGCCAAGAGTATATCCTATAGAATAGGTCATTCACTTGGGTAATGTCTAGGTCCCCTACATTTATGGAAAATGACTGTAAATGGATTCTTGCGACCATATTTATTTTTCTTCCAAAGCACTCTTCATTTTTCCTCAGCAATTATTTAAATTATGTCCTTCTTTCCCACACATAAATAATTTCTTTGTTCCATTGAAACACGTTTCTAAGTGTCTCCTTCCATATTTCCTACATGATGGAAATTTGAGGTTTCTTTTCTCTATTTCCTCCACTACTGGAGCTCTTATCATACATCACATTTCTCTTGTTTGTTTAGTTTGGGAGTTGGTTAATATATATGTTGTTGATCATATTTTTGAAAAACTAATTCGGCCTAAACACTTTATATTTTACACCTATCATCATCCAATCTTGTTTCTCATTTCCACCACTGTTCTCACCTTGTATATCATGCTAAAAGTTACTAAAATTCCTTGGAATCCATCCATTACCTAACACTATAAAGCATTATGTGAGTAATAATAGTCATAAAATCATTTAGAGAATATCGAGACACCTTATTTTAAATTTGAAACACATTAAGATTATGCAATTTCATTTATTCTCATCTACTATTAAAATAATTCAAATCATTTTGTAATGAAAATGTAAATTATGCTATGCATATCCTATGGTAGTGCCGTAACTAAGAATGCAGTAATGCCCATTTTAATGTACCAGGATACCCCAGGTCAATCCCGAAACTCTTTGTCAGAGTTGTCACTCATAGGTGCATCTGTGCCAGAGCCATCTCTACATCGTCTTATCTAGACAAGGATTTATTTCTTAAAAAATACACAAAATATCTATATTACTAAAATTATAGGAAGTTCTTCTATACTAATCCTCAATGTATATCTTAGAGAAATGTGATGTAATCATATTTTTTCTAAATCTAGTTTCCAAGGATTGTACTATACTTATTCTAATACCAACGGTAACACACCAACCCGAGAATCTAGGAGCTAGTGCATTATTTTAATAAATTGGAAATATTACAAAAAATCAAGTTTGGAAGGACTGATCATTTTAGTTGTCTTGGAAACAAGATACATAAAATAATTCAACATTACAACTTGAAAAGAAATACACCATTAATTTACTCCATTAGAAACATCCAATCTTTCTAGATTATGTCTGCCAGTCACTCATAAATAACTTCTTCATATCCTGGGGAAATAAACCATAAGAACTATTTGACCTCAAATGATCAGTAAGAGTACGCAATACAGAGGAAGATAACATAAACATTAGGCATGGTGAATAATTGAAAACATGTGCCTTTAAAAATAATAAACATGAACAATTTAGGGTAAGAATATGAGCTGAGTAAATAATGCCAAAATAAAAACATAGTCCTGGGTATTCTACTAGTTGAATAACCACTTGAAATATCAATAGTTGATCTCATAATGATGGAATGCATAATGCTGAGCATCATTACTATAGAGTCAAGGATTCATGCCATGACTGCAAATAATATTTTTTCAAGTTCCTGTGCCAAGACACTATCTTGTCTCATAAGACCTATCATTGCATCGAGGAGCTATAACGGGCTCCACCTATCACATAATATGTCCAATTCATTCCTAATATGAAAATGATGAAACATAATCTAAACATTCATATTAAAACAATCACATGAAATGGGAACATTTTAACCAAAAACAATGAATGGTATAGAAATAGCACATCCACAGTAAAAAATAACTCATTCAATACAATATGGAGGATTTTATTACAATAGATTAACCTCAATCAATAATAATGAAGGATATTTACATAGATGAAAATAATCATCAATACTATTTGAGAGAAATATCTCTCTTTTTCGTGAGGTGTTAGATTGAAATCAATTGAAACAATGTGTTCTTTACCCATTGTATTGAGTTGTGTGTAAGTGTTGTTAGAATACTTCTCATAACAACATCCTAGTATATTGTGGATACTGGTGCAGTTATAAAAGAAAGGAATAAAAAGATTTTAGGTGTTGGATAAGTAAAATAAAAGAAAAGAAGTTAAGAGAAACCATTACCTTTAATTTGGGTAGCTCTCTTTGGTTTGAACCAAAAGGAATTCTTGAAGTGACTTCTGCATAAGATAAGGATTCTAGCTGTAATTGATGTATCTTTAGAGCTTATTTGGGAATGGTTTGGATAAGCCAAGGAGCTTTAGAGGTGTGAAAAATGGGTTAGAAGTGGTGCCCTTTTATGAAGGAGATGAGGGGCTCTTTAGGAAGGTTTGAAAATGTAATTTTATTATAAACATATCTTCAGTTTAAAAAGGTTAAAAACTCATTACAGTCAACGATTAGATGATTCATGTTCGAAATTAAATCATCAAATATGAATTGGACAGGTATTGGATATTGTTTTAACATTAATAATCGTATTTATTTAAATCATTTATTAATGAGTTAAATACATTATCGTTATTGTGTCATAAATAATTTAATTAAATTGATGTCTAAAAATTATAAAAAAATAACATAATGTACGAAATCATTTTATCTTTCCAATGAATATTTATAGTCGAAATGATGACATAAATAACCCCATGTAAAAATTGATATACTAAAATATATTTGTTAATGTCATTTTGTTCTTTAAGTTATGTTAATTAAAATAAAGTGTCATTATCACTTTTAAGTTGCTCCATGGGGTCCCAAAACTGATCCAAGGATGCTCATGGTTGGACATGAATCATCCTTTAATGTTAGTACAAGTGTTAAAGTAACATTGTATTATTATAATATTCTTTTTACCTTGAATTACCGTACTTAATAACAAAAAACATGTATTTCATATTTTTGAAATTCAATTCACAAAAGTTGTAAAGTATCATTTAAATAAAAAAGTTAGTTTTTTAACCACTACTAAGTGGTTTTAATATTAATCAAAAGTTGATGTTTTTCTGAAAAATACCTAAAATTCAGCCAAAGATATATTTGATATTCAAAATTAAGAAATGATTTACATTTTACCAAATTCAAATCATACATGTTGCATTAATATATTTACAATTAAATCCTTGTTGTCAGAACAAATAGCGTGTTTTTAAGAAACAATAACTATCCAAAGATTGACACTTGTTTATGTATAATATCCAAGTGAAATTAATTCCAAAGAACAAAATTGGATTAAATGGTAAAAATATAATCTAATTATAATTTCAAAACATTCAAATTTATAATTCAATAGTATAAATTATTTTGGTTAATAAAGATGTTTTCAATTAAAATTTAGAATTTTTCACTATTCACCCAAATATAAAAGTCATCAGAAAAACACAAAAAATTATTGAAACCAAATATTTATGTCTTGATTATAAATAATAAGTTTATTTTATAAAAATTGAATATATAAAAGTGTCAAATATTGGATTTAAAATGGGTTCTCTATTAAAAGGTTGTAAAATTACATTGTTTGAAAAATACTTCCTTTATCTGAAAAAAATGAGTTTGTTCTTATATTATGTCTAAGAGACATATAATATGGATGTTAAAACTATATGTAATATATTAAATACAAAATTCATTTAATACTATTCATAACTATTTTTGAATGGCTAGTTTGGTAAGACGTCGTGTGCTCAAACTCAGTGTTTTGTGAGGTGGAAGCTATTTAATTACATTAAAAAGATAACATAATATGAAACCTTGGGGTGTTACAATTAAGGCTCAGGGAGAATGAATTAATGCCATGGAAAAGAAAAATTATTATCTAGATCCACTACTCATGTGCATGGAATATGATCACAAGGAACTGAAGAAACTCAAGACTATTGTGAAGAAGATAGTGTTGAAAGGGAAAGAAGGATAATTTCATTCAAATCTGATCGTTTTTTGTATTTCCCTTTTGTAATAATTCTTTCAATATTAGTGAAATTTTCATTTCACTTCAAATATTTTTTCGTTTAGTACTAATATATCAGGTACCATATTTTCTTTTCTATTCCCTTCATTCCTTTTTGAAAATCACAATGGGGGAGAAATAAATGAAAAAAAACAAATATTAAGTAAAGAAGAAATTTCTATATATAAGGGGAATTTAATCTAAGGGGGAGTTTTTATCATGAATATTTTCATATGCAATAAATTACAAAATCTCATTCAGGAAATCAAGAATACAATCCTTAGTGATTTCAAAGCCTAAGGTGGAGTTAATCATATTTGTTATGATCGATAAGTATAGGGAGTTATGTTTTATTTTTATGTTCATAAAAATTTCAAAGTCCTTATATTATTTTTAGTAAGGATGTTTGTGCATTCCAAAAAAGGGATATGGTTGAGTCAAAAAGGTTTCCTTATGACTTTTCTATTCCTCTATGTTTTGAAAATCACAAACACTATATCTCAAGGAAAATATTATTTTCCCTAAGTTTTTTAAATAAATTTTCTTCATTCCACGATTTTCCTTAATAAGGAAAAAAAAATTCCCCAAGGAAAATTTATCATTACCTCTATTTCATTGTTCATATATGAGTTTCTCTACATCTATTTATTTTTATTCATAAGTTGAAATTTTGATTTCACATATAAAACATAAGAATTCTATAAATACTTAGACAAAGAGTATTCGGTTTTCCGAATCAGAATTCGGGTTCTGAATTCTCTGAAATTCAGACTTCAAATTCTCTAAAACTCAGACTCCATATTCTATAAAATACAAACTCCCAATTCTCTAAAATACAGAATCTGAATTCTCTTATATTCATTTTCTTAATTCCTTAGAAATCAGATTCTAAATTACTTATAATTATGACACCAAATTCCATATAATTTAGATTCCACATTCCTTTGAATTCAGACTCCAAAATCCATAGAATTCAGACACCAAATTCCGTTGAAATCATATTGTTAATTCCATAGAATTTTGACTCCTAATTCTATAGAATTTAGACTAAGAATTCCTTAGAATTTAGATTAAGAATTCTATAGAATTCAGAATCTGAATTCCTTATAATTAAGATTATGATTTCCTTAGAATTCAGACACCGAATTTCAAAGAATTCAGACTACGAAGTCTATATAATTCAGATTCTAAATTCCTTGGAAAATAAAATCCGAATAACCATGTAATATAGACTATGAATTTTTTTCTATTATACTCTGAATGTTTTCCTCTAAGACTCCAAACATTATTTTTCATTAGACTCTGAAAAATAAATTTCATACAATAACCTTTTTTTTACTTACCCTTGTTATAGTTATGAAATGATATTGTGCATTCTACTTCAATCCAACCATTGTTTGAGCGACATGTGTACAGGTCCCTCTGAGATTCATGGAAAATTATTAATATTGGAGGAGGTAGCTAATAGTTGGGAAAATTACTATAAATAGGAACTCATTTGAACGAGTTCATAACGTTACATTTGGAGAAAAAAAATTGACAAATCTAGAGACCACATGCTATTTAAGTGATTTCTTGAGAGAGAGAGACTCTCATGCCTTGTGCATACTGAACATCTTGTTCAGCTTTCCTTGTGCGACTCCAATTGTTGCTGTATATAATCGAGGTATTCTGGGGATAGGAAGATAGAGGTGTGGACTACCTTAAAGTTTGAGGACATCCTTGATAAGGAAGTTAGAGGTGCCAACTACCTTAATGTTCAAGGGATTGTGGGGATTGCAAGACAGACTCTGATATTCCTATCGAGGACTTACCCTAGTGTGGGAATAACAAAATTCCTTGAAAGTATAAATCAAGGAACCTTTATCCATGGTGGTTGGATACCCTAGTCTATTATTTAAAATATTTCATACTTATTACTTTTATTGTTTCAATTTTTTTTCCACTACATTTTGATCATTATGGGAAGTATAACTATCTTATACTATCTTATACTTGCATGTGATGATTTTTAAGATTATTTACACCTTAATATAGATCCTTTTTCCTTGTAAAATTCTCATAAGTTTGATTTCCATAACCATATTTCTAGAACCTTGCAAGTTTGTAGAACATAGAGTTTTTGTGAATTTACCTTGTTTAACATTGTTAAATATAGTTTTCCTTAAGGATAAAAAAGGAGATTTTTATACCAACTTTAAAGGTTCCAATAAGATATTTAAAGAATACAATTCACCCTCCTCTTGTATATTGAGCATCTACATTTCTATTTTGATCCTACATAAAACTTTCTCAACAATGTTCCCAAGGTAGGCACACTACAATTTCTTTGTTATAGAATTTATTTCACTAGTATATGTTATACCTTTTGAATCACTAGTTTGGTGTAATGTTCTACTATTAAAACCATTTAACTATATTTAATTTTCAACATACTATATGTAATAAAAATAAAATTTTCTACATTATAAATTCCACCTATAAATATTATGGTCATTTATAAAATTGGGATTTTAGGAATGCCTTTAAAATATATAAAACTTCAATTATATATATATATATATATTAATAAATAACATTCCAAAAATATTTAGTTATTCTCTATTCATATAGTGATCTATTTGGCCAATTTTTGATATGTATATAATCATTAAACACTACTCGAATATTTAATGAAATAAATTTATAGAGAATTGAATCGTTGAATCAATCAGACTACCATTATGTAAGATCAGTTTTCTTTCAAATGATTCAGTTGCAATATTGATGGATGAAATGGATATATTCTTTAAAAATTTAATTATCATTATTTATAGTTTTCTTCATGTGTATTTTCAATCCATATATCTATTAGGATGTGTTAAAAAAATGAAGTAATTTTCCACATATCCATTCTATTATTTTTTATCCCATCCATTTATGATTTATTAGAGTAGAATATTCCATAATGTTATCAATAAAATTAGTTATTGTAGAACATGATACCTCCTTATATTAGAAATCATAATTTTGAATTCTGTCTTGAATTCCAGTGAATTTTATATTAGTCATACCACTATAATTTCTTATAAAAAATCCATTTCATGACATGATTCCCTAATAAAAGAGAAAACAATTAATTCCCACACTTTGCTAATGAAAATGAATCCTTTATACTCCCAATGACTATCGATAATTTTGAATTCACTAAAATAATCATCTAGCTCCCATCTTTTTTATATCTTTATGCTGAAATGTCACTACATCAAAAACAAATTGTTCATTATGAAAGGCTTCATATACATGATCCCATGTATTGATATCAATTAACTAATTATATTGGAATCATGGATATCAAAAACTATGTTACATTAAAATATCATCAATATTTGTAACGTCCCAGTTTCGGAAGCCACCCAGAGGCACCCCGTACCCAGTTGGTCACATGGACTCAAGTGCATTTCCCAAAATGATAGAGGCTACCGACTAGCTACGAGGGCCTTGGGTGTGATAGTGGGGAAACTATTCCCACATTGGTAGAGTACACAGTGGAAGAAGAATAAACATGCAATAGTGAAAGCAGTAATAATCAACAATGTAAACAACGGATGACTAAATCAACAAACTAGAGAACACATGTATATATATGAAATGATGCATGATACATAACTATGAAAGCATCCAAAAAGTCACAATGATGGAAAAACACTACACTACCAAACAAGTACAAAAGAAAAGTAAACAGCTCCTCGGCATCGCAAGACAAATCTTGGTCCCATGCTCCCCTTCTTCAACAATCACGTTCCAGAAGTCGAAGGGATATTTCCCTTGTCTATACCTGCAACAAAATAGTCTGCATGGGCCCAAAAGCATGGCCCGAATAGGGTGTGAGATAAAATACTAGTAGGAATTCACCCGAAGATCTGTGCATAATAGTCAGTGAGTATATGGCAGGTAAAGTTCAATAAGCAGTAAACAACCACAACAAGAAAAATGCAGTAAACAGTAAGAAGTAAATGGTATAATACATAGTAGCAATCAATCCCCAACCAATCAACAGCAGTGAAACAGAAAACTAATAAACAGGAAACCCTATGGGAAGTATCGCAACCATCCCCTCTGGTCTTATCCAAGAAGTACCACAACCCTCTGGGAGTGCACATAGCCTAACCACTCTGTCTTGGTCATACAAATTTATGAGACTCTCTAGGGATACTCACTCAGTCAATTCCCTTCATAGTATAGGGTAGTCAGGGACTCTCTTGAGGAATATCACGTGGCCTAACCCTCTTAGACCCAAGGTCTAGAGACACTCTTAGGAAGCTAGCTTGGTCAATTCCTCCTATAGCCTCAGGTATACCACAAAATCTATGAGGAAGCTCACTCGGTCAATTCCTTCTCTATCATGGGAAGGTTCTTAAATAGATTCAAACATGGTAAGACTCTATGATCAAGATCACTCGGTCTACCCTCCTATAGTCTATAAAATCCAAGACTCTCTGGGAGCTCACTCTGTCCATCCCCTATGTAGTCTGTAATATCTAAGACACTCTAGGAAGCTCAGTCGGTCTATCCCTTATAGTCTATAGCACCAGGTTTTCTTAGCCCTGTGCTAGTCAATGCATAATAATTCTATAAGTTCAAAGTACACCTATAGAGCTACTTGGCTAAACAAATTACACCTATATCTCTACTTAGCTAAACAGTCTACAAGGCGACAAGCTTGTCATGAGTTTCACTTCAAGCTATAACCACGAGGCATGAAAGCAGGTGTAGCAGCCAAAGGAAAATGAGACCCAATGGTCGTAAACTGAACAATTCAAGGTAAAAACATCCAAGCACAACAAATTATCCTCTAACAAGGTCAAATTACCTCTACACAAGAATAGAAACAAGGAAGGAAAACAATGAGGGCAAAAAGATAAACACACAATACCCCGTTCACGGGTATTGGTGGAATTTTCACATAAAACTCAAAGACTTTGAACAGTAAGGCACAAACCACCTACCTCAACCATAAGAGATCGATATACTTGAACTACGACGGCTAATTCTACCTAGAATTTTGTATATCTGAGAAAACTCACAAAACGTTAAACCATAGATAACTTGAGATAAAGGAAGAATTGGAAAACAAGTCTCAAGAATAAGGAAGAACTCACCGCTGCGCTTCCAACGCAATTGACCGTGCTCGAATCGGAGAACGGACGGAGAGGCAGGAGATCGGGGAATATCCATTTGTACGGGTCACTCTTGGAAAAACCAGACCTAGAAGAAGGTGATTATGGAAATTAGGCACGACCCCGGTTGGATTAGTGAAAAAAATAAAAGTACACGGTGTGTATTTTTAATGTACACGACGTGTAGTGGGTTTTTCCGTACTCCACCAAAATTGGTCTCCACGTCACCCATACACACTGTGTGTGTGGCACAAACATGGCCAACACACGAATTTTATCCGGAGAAGAGTACACGACGTGTACTTCAAAATTTTCCAGAAACACCATTTTTCTTAAAAATTCTAAAAAATGAAAATCATACCTGAAACGAAGATCCGAGTTCTTAAAAACCTCCCCCGTTAATGAAATTTGTCCCCAAATTTCCTTAGATGGGCGTAGAAGAAGGATCCTCGAACAGTTCTGGCCACTGCAATCAAACCTCAGCCTCCCTCTCCCAAGTCTCATGTTGTACTCGCCTGTGATGCCATAGCACTCATACTAGAGGAATATAACGGCCTCAGAGAACTTTGTACTGCGATTGATAATCCAGATGGGATGCTCTTCAAATGATGCATGCTTTTTGAGATCAACATCCTCGGGATGAAAGACATGAGACGGGTCTGAAAAGTAACTTCGGAACTAAGAGACGTGGAAGATGTCGTGCATACCCCGGTACCTCTGTGGTAGTTGCAACCGATAGGAAACCGGCCCAACTCTCTCCAAAACCTCAAACAACCCAACATACCGTGGTAAAAGCTTACCCTGTCTCCAAATCCTCTTGTGTCCCAACCTCGCTGCTACACGTAGGAAAACCTAATCCCTGACCTCGAACTCCAGAGGTCGTCTCCACTAATCAGCATAAGACTTCTTTCGAGACTGTGCTGTAACCATCCTCTTCTGAATCAACTCTATCGGCTCTAAGGTCTCCTAAATAGGATGAGTTCCTAGAAAAGCTGCCTCTCCTGCCTCTAGCCAGCATATGGTTGATCGACATGGCCTACCATACAGAGCATCGTATGGTGCCATCTGATTTGTCGACTAAATATTGTTGTTGTAGGTGAAATACACAAGAGGTATATACTTCTCCCAAGAACCACCTATGTCTAAAATTAAATCTTGGAGCATATCCTCAAGCACCTGGATCGTGCGCTCGGACTGGCCATCAGTCTGGGGATGGTATGTTGTACTCAAATGTACCTGTGTACCCAAGGCCTTTTGAATCCCCTACCAGAACTGAGAGGTAAAGCGCACATCCATATCTGAAACAATGGAGTGTGGAACTCCATGTAGACGTACAATCTATCGGATGTATAGTCATCCCAGATCATCGACACTGAAGGTTTCCTTGATCGGAATGAAGTGTGCTACCTTCGTAAGCCTGTCGACGATGACCCAAACAACATAACTTCCCTGAGGTGACCTCGGTAACCCAATCACGAAGTCCTTCGCGACATCATTACACTTCCACTCCAGAATGGGTAACTGCTGTAAAATCCCTACTAGTCGCTGATGCTCTGCTTTCACCTGCTGAAAAGTAGAACATTTCATGACAAAACTAGGAATATCTCCCTTCATACCTAGCCACCGGTACTAGCGATAAAGTTCCCGATACATCTTGCCGATGCCAGGATGAACTGCCCAAATTGAGGAATGGAAATCCCTCATCAGCTCCTCACGTATGTCTTATAGAACCCATACGCATCCCTAGAAATGCAAGATCTCATCCACACCTACTGTCCATCCAGGAAGAGGGTCCCCTCCTAACACACTCTCCCGCAGGACTAAGGCCTCTGAATCTGATAGTTGCCTCATTAATACCCGATCAAGAAGTGTATAGGTAACAACTATAGATGAATAAAAGGTTTGTCCCTGCCTGTCGTGCACCTCTAGAATCATCTCAGAAAACAGAGCCATAAGTTTCCACTCACTAGTAGCCTCCTGAACTGCCTGAATATGGGTTCGTCTGCTCAACGCATCTGCCACTGCATTGCCCTTTCCCGACGCATAGGCGAGCTCGAATTCAAAGGGCTAAAGACACTCGACCCACCTGCGCTGTCTTAGATTCAGACCACTCTGAGTGAAGATATACTTGAGACTCTTATGGTTGGTGAAAACAATAAAGTGCTCTCCTAGAAGATAGTGTCTCCCACAGCGTAAGGCATGAACAATTGCTGCCAACTCCAGATCATGCGTAGGGTAATTCCCCTCGTGTGGCCCCAAATGCTGAGACCCATATGTAATGACTCCATCTCCCTGCATGAGCACAGCTCCCAGCCTGATACCTGAAGCATCACAGTAAATAGTGTAGCCGTTTCTCGAATCTGGAAAGACTAGTATCAGTGCTAACGTCAACCTCCCTTTATGCTCCTGAAAGGCTGACTCACAAGAATATTACCATAAAAACATCACTCCTTTTTTGGTCAGACCTTTCAATGGTGCTTCTAGGAGTGAGTAGTCCTAAATGAAGCGTCTATAGTACCCAGCCATCCCTACGAAACTCCGCACCTCAAAGACGTTATTCGACTGCTCCTAGGAAACTACAGGTCTCACTTTCTCTGGTTCCACTGACACTCATATCCCTGAGATAACATGACCCAGGAAGTGAATCTGATCCATGCAAAAGTGGAAATTAGAGAGTTTATCATACATCCATTGCTCTCTCAGCATACTCAAAATGATATCAAGATGTGTGGCATGGTCATGTCGAGTGTGATAGTACACCAAGATATCGTCCACGAAGACCACGATAGAGGAGTATAAGTACGGATGGAACACTCGGTTCATCAGTGCCATGAAGACTACATACACGTTCGTGAGACCGAACGACATGACTGTATATTCGTAAAGACCATACCTACTCTTAAAAGCTATAAGAGGTTTATCTGATTGTTTAATGCACAACTGATGATAGTCAGACCTCAAGTTGATCTTCGAGAACACCAGGGATCCTCGAAGCTGATCAAATAGGTCATTGATCCGTGGCAAGGGATATCGGTTCTTGACCGTTAGCTGGTTCAGCTTCCGATAATCCACACAACGATGAAGGGTATCGTCTTCCTTCATAGAAAACAGGATAGGTGAACCCCAATGAGAAGTACTGGGTTGGATGAAACCCTTTTCCTGCAACTCCTCCAACTGCTTCTTGAGCTCCTGCAACTCATGTGTAGCCATCCTATAAGGTGGAATGGACACCAGTGCCTCTCCTGGCACGATCCAAATCAAGAAGTATACCTCACACTCTGGAGGTAAGCCTGAAAATTCTTCTGGAAAGACATCTCTGAAATGATCCGCCACTGGAGGAAATTCTAACTGTGAAGTCCCCTAGTCATCCAGATAAAGACTGGAAATATGGATTGTAACTTTCCCTAGCCCATGATGCTCTGGTCCAGCTCTACCTGCCTGGACATCCCACTCGCCTCTTTTAAGGAAAGATCTTCCCTCTTGTGATATGAAATTCACTCTACGGCGATAGCAGTTGACGATTTCCTGGAAAGGAACCAACTTGTCCATATCGAGAATGGCGTCATAGCCCGTCATCTCTAAGACATAGAGGTCCCATATGAAATGACACCCTACAACCTTAAGAGGGAACTCTCTGCACTAATTTGTGCTAGATTTCCTCATTCCCAACGTTGTTTCAAGAGTCAACAAGTCAGAAGAAGAAATGATACAGAGCCCAAGGCTCTCCAAAACCACAAGAGATATAAATCTATGGGAAGTACCAGTATCGAAAAGAACTGAAGATAAAACTAAGGCTACTAAGATCGTACCTCGAACTGTAGAAGGGCAGGGATCCTGCTCATGATAGGTCTGCTCCACGATGAAAGAATGTCCCACACTGCAGCCCTACGGCCTTGGCTGACCACTATGAGATGATCCACACTACTGTCGTTGATGACTTGGTGACTGAACACCACTTCCGTGACCTCCACCTCTGCCTGAACAGCCGGAAGAAATCCAGTTCTCTGACTGGTGGGAAACTGGTGAAGCATATCCAGAACGCAGTGTCATAGAGGAACCTCTACCACCATCTGAAGGTGAGAAGTTGTGATAGAAATGATGAAGATGGCCCATCATGCCGAAAGACTGGCACTCCATTAGATCCCTCTGGCACTGAGGCCTAGTATGCCCACTCCTACTGCACTGGTAGCATACAACCTGGTTGCCAGAACACACATCCAGCGAACGATGATCTCCTCGAGAAGACTCTCTACGATGATTCTTATTGTCTATAGGAGGAACACCAGCTCTGGATATCGAACTGCCCTGGCTCATAACTCCAAAATCTCTCAGATTGCGCTCAGTGATCAGTACCTGGTTGAGGATGGGGGATATCAAAGTCAACTGGAAGACATTCACCTGGGAATGGATCTCCTGTCTGATACCATCCTCAAACATCCTAGCAAGGAACAACTCATCACCTTCTTGGGTCGGTGTGAAATGCATCAGCTCAGTGAAGCGAGACGAGTACTCCATAACAGAGAGAGTACCTTGGTGCAGACTCATAAACTCCCGGGCTCGATCAGCCCTCAGGGTCTCCGGATAGAAGTAGTCATAGAAGGTGCATAGAAACTCATCCCAAGACATATACTGCTGATGCCACGACCAAGAGATCACCTCCCACCACCTCTTGGTAGTGTCCCAGAGCATATAAGTAGCCATCTTTACCCTTTTCTCTGGAGCGATCTCTAGGTGCTCAAAGATGGTCATTATGGCCTTTATCCACGACTCTACAGCCTGAGATCCTCCATCCCCTGAAAAAGTAGGAGGATGATGCTACTGGAAAACCCGTGTCAACTTAGCCATCGACAGGGCAGGAGGCGGTGCTCCTAGGAAGGTCTTCATCATCCTCAGGAAGTCCTCCCTGAACAGAGCCTCGACACCTGCAACGGGTATGAAAGCCGGTGCCAAGGCTGGATTTACTAGAGGATCGGCAGGAAGTCCCTGATCAGCCATATCTTGCATCTGATCACTGCCTGATGACAAACGTACAACTAAAGGAAGTCTCGGAGGCATAGCTCTGAAAGATCAAAAGTATACCTTAGATCAGAAAAACAAGGAAAAAGAAAAAAGGAGTACAAAACAAGAACATTGGAAGAAAAACACACAAGTTTACAAAACACGACTACATGGCGTGTATAAAAACTACACGATGTGTCTTCTTAAGCCTCTGACATGGGCGTGTACCCCTTCCCTACAGGTCGTGTAACATCCCAAACTACATGGTGTGTTTTCCCCACACACGACATGCAGCTGAACTCCAAACCCCTGCCCGAGTATCCTTACATGGATATCCCACACGGTTCAAACTAACCACAGACTAAACAGCATGTTCCCTAGGGACACGGCGTGTACCAGACACTGACTCAGCGGCTCGTGTACACGAGTTAGCTACTCTCAGGCATTGCTTATTACCATGTACTAAACCCATTCAATCCCTGGCTAAGTCTCCAAACAGTAATGCAAGGTAAAATAATTCCTCTAATACCTCTTTGTAACGTCCCGTTTCAGGAAGCCACCCAGAGGATCCCCGTATCCGATTGGTCACATGGCCTCAAGTTAATTTCCCCAAATGCCAGCGGCTGCTGACTACCAGCAAGGGCCTTGGGTGTGATAGTGGGGAAACTATACCCTCATTGGAAGAGTACATAGTGGAAGAAGAATAAACATACAATAGAGGAAGCAGTAAAAACCAACAATGTAAACAGCGAAAGACTAAATCAAAAAACTGGAGAACACATGTATATATATGAAATGATGCATGATACATAACTAGGAAACTAGCGAACAAGTCACAATGCTAGAAAAACACTATAGTACCAAACAGGTACAGATGAAATGTAAACTTCTTCTTAGAATCGCAAGCCAAAGTTTGGTCCCATGCTCCCCTGCTTCAACAATCAAGTTCTAGAAGTTGAAGGGAGCTTTACCCTGTCTATACATGCAACAACATAGTCTGCTTGGGCCCAAAAGCATGGACAAAATAGGGTGTTAGATAAAATCCCAGTAGGAATTCACCCGAAGATCTATGCCTAACAATCAGTGAGTATATGGCAAGTAAAGTTCAAAAAGAAGTAAACAGAAATAGCAAGCAAAAGGCAGTAAATAGTAACGAGTAAACAGGATGATACATAGCAGAAATCAATCCACAACCAATCAACAACAGTGAAACGAAAATCTAATAAATCATAAACCCTCAGGGAAGTACTTGCATCCATCCACTCTAGTCCTATCCAAGAAGTACCAAAACCCTCTAGGTAGTGCACTCAGCCTAAACCCTCTGGCTTGGTCATACGAATTTATGAGACTCTCTGGGGATGATCACCCGGTCAATTCCCCTTATAGTCTAGGGTAGTCAAGGAATCTCTTGAGGAAGATCACGCGGTCTAACCCTCTTAGACCCACGTTCTAGAGACTCTATGAGGAATCTATCTCGGTCAATTCTCCCTATAGCCTCAGGTATACCACCGACTCTCTGAGGAATCTCACTTGGTCAATTCCTCCTCTAGCCTGGGAAGGTTCTTAAAGAGATTCAAACAAGGTAAGACACTCTGAGGAATCTCACCCAGTCTATCCTCTATAGTCTATAAAATCCAAGACTCTTTAAGAGCTCACTCGTTCCATCCAATATGTAGTCTATAATATCCAACACTCTCTGCGATGCTCACTTGGTCTATACCTTATAGTCTATAGCACCAGGTTCTCTCAGCCCCGTGCCAGTCAGTGCATAATAATTCTATAAGGCCAAAGTACACCTATAGAGATACATGGCTAAAAAAAGTACACCTATAGAGCTACTTAGCTAAGAAGTCTACAAGGCAACAAGCATGTCATGAGTTTCACTTCAACTTATAACCGCGAGGCAAGAAAACTGGTATAACAGCCAAAGAAAAATGAGACCCAAAGTTCGTAAACAGAACAAAGCAAGGGAAAAACATCCAAGCACAACAAATTATCCTCTAAAAAGGTCAAATTAACTCTACACAAGCATACAATCAAGGCAGGAAAACAACGAGGGCAAAAATGTAAACACGCAATACCCCATTCACGGGTATTGGTGGAATTTGCGCATAAAACTCAAAGACTTTGAATGGTAGGGCACAAACCACCTACATCGACTGTAGTAGATCGGTATACTTGAACCACGGTAGCTAATTCCCCCTAGAATGTCATAGATCTGAGAAAACACACAAAACATTCAACCTTAGATAACTTGAGAAAGAGGATGAATTGGAAAACAAGGCTTGAGCAGAAGGAAGAACTCACGACAGCGCTTCCAACTCAATCAATAGTGATCGAATCGGAGAACGGACGGAGAGGCGGGAGCTTAGGGAAGATCCAACCATACAGGTCGCTCTTGAATGAACCAGAACTAGAAGAAGTGTATTATGGCGATTAGGCACGACCCCGGTCGGATTAGTGAACAAAAAGAAAAGTACACCACATGTATTTTTAAAGTACATGGCGTGTAGTGGGTTTTACCATACTCCGCCAAAATCGGCCTCCACATCACCCCTACACATCGTGTGTGTGGCCTGGACATGGCCAGCACACGGCTTCGAGCCAGAGAAGAGTACACGACATGTACTCAGAAAGTACACGACGTGTACTTCGAAATTTTCCAGAAACTCCATTTTTCATAAAATCTCTAGAAAAGGAAAAGCGTACCTGAAACGAAGATCCTGGTTCTTACAATATTGGACCCTATTCCTTTTGGTCCATCCTTTCCCATTTTCCTTCATTATTTATTCTAACTTAACTGCCATAATTGAGTGATATATATATATATATATATATATGTATATATAAATCTATGGAGCATGTATTCCCTTACATTCACTCGTAATAATCTAATATATTTTTCATTAAACCTATCAATACACACTTCTCACTTCCAATTACATGCTTCCAAAATATAAAAAATACATTGTTTAAATAAATCACAAGGTTCATCAAAATCTCATTTTCATGAATTAGCTATCTATACTTCCATAATAAATCATGTGGAGACCTGAAATATAGTTTTGGGAAACTATTTTAATTTTATAATGAACAAAATACAGAAACTCAAAGGAATAAAAATGTTATAATGATGGTATAAAACACCTGATAATTTGAATTTTTATATTAGATTTGAGAAGCATTAAAACTAAACCATGGATATTTTTTCACTTTCCATAAGGTTTGACAGTAACCAACCCAAATGGGCACATAAAACATTAATTTATATCAATCAAAATAAAATATAGTTATTTAGATAGTTATAATTAATTTTAACTCCATTATAAACATAAAACATTGATATAGGATAAAAATAAGAGAATCCTCGCTGAGTTAAAATCATCTGAAATAGTTATGTCTCCTACGTAAAATTTAAATAGATAATAAAATGACTCTAATGCATTTGTTTTGAAAATATTCAAAATTTAATGACAAGTATAGTTAATTTAACCCCAAAAAACAATTTGTTTGTACATTATTGTAGTAGATATATTTTTACACTGGTTTTACCACCATCAGATCATTTTGAATAACCTTTTGTTGATCAAGGAACACACTAGATAACTTGCTAGCTCATGTACCTTAATTCATGATTTTCTGTAATCGTTTACGTTTCTAAAACTAACCCTTTTTCCTATAAACATTCATACTTTTCCTATACTATAGGTTTTTAATATTGTTTCTACACTGCATCTCTATATGATTCTATATCTTACAATGGAATGTTTCTCCCTATCCTAATTTACAATACTTACCTAGAAAATAAATTTTCACACAAACCCAAATAATTGTGTTTTTATTAAAAAAATTATATAAAATTATTTATTTTTTAATTTATTTATTTGGTTAATGTATATTTGTTTTAAAAGGGATGAAGATGAACTTTTCATTATTATAATTTAATTTTATTTGTTATTGAAAGTTAATGTTATTATTTTACTTATGTCTTTATATTTGAATGAATATTTCATTATAAATTCTTATAAATTTAGATTAATTAAATATTTAATTAGAAAAACTATAACCATATTAATAATATTTAATGAAATATAAAAACAATTATAAGAAAGTTTCAAATATATATATTTTTATTATTTATCCTAATTAATTTGTGATATTAATTATTGATTTCCCACATTTTAATGGTATTTATTATTTTATGGGTAAAAAAAATCATAAATGTATTCTACAATAAAAATAAATATTAATGAATATATTTTAATTTTATATAAATATTTTTTTTAGAAAAGTGTGTTTTAGGTGAATTAAATGCTACAAATGGAAAAGTAATAAGAATAAAGTCTACTAAAAATTATGGTCTATCTAAGGTCATTGATCTATTTTATTACAATACAAAAGGTCACCCTAAGGGATCTAAGACCATTCACTAATTAAAACCTGCTATATAAAGTTAATTTCCCATTTTTATGTTGGTTTAGGGGAATGTGATTGTGCGTGTGTGAAGTTCATGTATGAGAAAATGTTCCCATGATCTGGTATTTAGGAAAAAGAGCGTGATTAGTCTCACATGTGTGATGTAGTATATGATGCTTATTGGTAATCACCCAAACCCATTAGGAATTGTTCATAGTGGTGGATGTTTCATCCACTATTATTAATAAGATCATATCTTTTCATAAAGTAAAAGTTGGATAGACAATGTGCATGTACTATTCATCACAAACTTTTACAACACCTCTTCGATTGGTGCAATAATTTATTTACCTAGACAAAATTTTCCACTATTTCTACCTCACCATAAAATTTCCTCTATATCAATTACCAATATAGAACTACAATGAACATGACTTCCAAACCCTAGATAAATCTCCACCGCTACTGTATGGATACTAAATTTAATGGAATATTTTTTGATGATTGGAAATCAATTATAATCCATCACTAATGATAAATGAATGGATTCATGAGAAATATCTAGATATCAATCTACAAACTATAACATATGAGTATAAACTATAATTATTCTATAGAAGAATGCGTTCATGGCATAAATTCCCTTAATATAGTGTTAACATTTATGGAAGTATTGAAAATAAAGGATAATGAATGTATGTCATTCCTGGAATGAGGTTCTATCCCAAATGTTTTTTAGATTTTTGAGTCCAGCATTATATGATGTTTTATTCAAATCCTTTATGTAGTTTAAGGTTGGAATGTTATAAAAAAACAATAATTATATACACATTATTTGATGAGTTATTACATTATGATAGATATAAAACAATCATAGAAGATTGATAGTACCAACGACTTTGGGTAACTGGATACATATCAAAATCAAATTAAATATATATAAAACAATAAGATTCAAAAACTCAAATACATTATTTTATAATTAAATTAATCTTCTAAAAATATAGAATATAACATGGAGACATACCAAATAAATGGGTGAGACACGAATCCCAATAAGAGAATAATCAAAAATAACATGATTAATGTAATATATGTAATTATAGAGGTATATATAGGTCACATAAAATTGTGAGAATCATAATCATGATCATCGATGTGTGATCTATGATTATAACATATGGGAAACATAAGAATATTGGACAACATAAAACCTTAAATCATATTAATAGGTCAAGGATAACAACATATACCACATGACAGAGTGTGTTTTTGAAAACCCCAAATGGACTTTAATTTTTTTCTCATTAGATAATATAAGTACCCAATACATTATAGGTTTATTTAATTATTTTCTTACACATCATATTCTTATATTGTTGTTTCAATTGTGGTCCATATAGATCATATGACATAATTTAATCTTTCATAACGTTCAATCCAATAATTAAAGACTGTGGGTTATATACATTTAATTACCAAATTAATTAATTATAGTTATATATTTTTTATAATGTTGATTGGAAATGAGGATGGGTATACCCAATAAAAATGATTGTAATGAAAAATCATGTGATAATTCTAGGATTATAAATAGTGTATATAATGGTTAGTAAAAGGGGATAATGAGTCTGAATGGTGGTATATCATTACTCAGAAATTATATGGATAGTAAATATATTTTAAAAAAATTAAAACATGAAAATATTGAAATTACAATTCATATTACAAAGGAATTACATTAATAAAATAGATGTAGAGAGAATCCATTATTTTGAGTGGTCACTTTTAGAAGCATCTGTTGAGCGTATTGGAATTCTAGGAACAAAATAGGTTGGATTTATAGGGGGATATGGATTGTAAATTCATTATAAATTGGGTTTTAGTGATTATTAATGGTTTTTTGGGAAGCTATTAATTACAAAATATATAAGAAATATTTTTTAATATTTAAATATATGTCTTGGAATCTATGTGATAAAATAATCAAAACCACAAACAATCCTAGGTTTCATTAACATTCTTTCATCCATGGATTGTTATAAGTAATTTATATGGATAAGAAAAATAATAATTAAAATAGTATCAATCATGGATTTAAAGTGAGTCATGGTCATAAAAAATTATTTTAAAACCAAATAATATTAAATTATATTTTCATGATTCATTATAGGTTTATAAAATTTCTATAAAAATGTCAAAAAACATTATTTTTAAGGTAAAATATACTATTTGGTTGTTAATTCCACAAATATTATTTATTACATTGCTTTTGGGCTCTTATGAGGTCATATTTCTTATCGATTTTAATTTTTGCCCAAAAATATGACTGTCTCTGAAAATTATTAAAAATTTACAATTGGTTAATATTTAGGCAATGAAATATTATATAATTTTTTGACAATAATAGTTTTATAAATATGAATAATTTATTCTTTTAAATCAACATCATTAATTAAGGAAAATACTTGTTTTGACGATTCTATCAACTGAATGACCCTTATAAAAAATTACATTGGTTTTAATAATTTATATTATCATTTATAATTGAATAAAAATATTTAATAATATTATATTATAAGAATAATATTTATTTTTAATATTACCTAATTTATCAAAAATATTTTCTTTAATTTGAACTATATATTCCACAAAATACAGTTTTGATATCTTCGTATCGAACTTTTTTTTTACCAAACCATTATATAATCAATTATAGAATATTAATGAAATGGTTCAAATATTGAAATAATTTTATAATAAATAAAATAGAAAATTCAAACAAGCATGGTTTAGATAGAAAACCCTTATTACACTAGTGTACTCCATATTGGAAAGGGGTGTGATGATAGTACTTTCTTAGGGCTATTCGTCAAACAAAGTGAAAGGATTGATCTCGAAATGTTTGAAACTATCCTATAAATTGTTTCATTCAAGTTTCAATTTTTTAATATCATCATAGGCTTGGAAAAGGTTAAATAATATTGATTCTATCTCCCTTATATGATCTAATAAATGGGATTTATAATGTACAATCCTACTAGTTGATACAATTGATTATTCCATTGTTTTTAATTTGACATTATCATAAACATTAATATATAATAATCTTAATGGTAACTATAGAATGTAGATATTGTCAATATTTATGATATTTAATTATATTTTAATCTTGAAACAAATATATGGCGGTATTTTATAAGGGTATAAAATATCAAAATGAAATTTAATACATGTGTTTTCTATAACTACATTTCATAATATTGAATTAATTAATTGAATACGTAATTTAATTTATAAATATTTAGGTTATCCCATTCTCCCTCAATCATAAATTTATACATTGAAATTTTAATTCTTACACTAATAGATATAAGGTTACATCTATTTTATTAACTCTTATAATTCCCATAATGCCTCATCAAATTGATTTTCTAATATAGTAATTTATCCCAGTGAGTTGTCTTGGATCATTTAAATATTTATATATATATTAAAATATCATCACTATATACTCATCATATGAAATATCATTCTCCAAGGGATAGATATCTAGATTTAGTAAATCTGATTGGACTTTGGTATACTCTATTAAGAGGGATACATTGAACTCATCATATACTCCAAATATGTTGTGCGGGTATCAAATTAGATAGTCCACTACCCTAATGTGATCTGGGATATCAAATGGATAAATTTCTAAATAATAATATTTCTATTCATCCCAATGATTTTAAATTTCTTCCATGTTGATAAAAGAAGAAGAAACTTATATCAGACTTAAAACTCCAAGAATAATTGATGGATGTATGTATATATTTTCTATCTAAATTTCAAATATTTCTAAGGTTGATGAATGGTTTTAATTTTCTCTATTATCTCTTGGATATTATTAATATACCATAAACTATCTCTCTCATACATAATATTAACATATTGGAGTCTAACACTTATTCCCATAAAAATCCACATATGGTTCAACCAGAATTATTGAATTGAAAATGCAATTATATGATTACTTTACTAATGGAAAGTGTTGATCCAAATATCCTTTAAAACAAAAATAATACTATATAAACATATAATAGGGATTTTTAATAATTTTCTTAGATAAATAGTCTTTATTTGAATGATATGAATTACTGAAAGTCATATCTATATCTATTACTTACTAAATTATTCTCTAGAACCTGAAAGAAATACTTGGATCTCAATCACTTAAAATTGAATGTGGTGTTACCAGAGGTCTTACATTATATATTATTTATATCATAACATTTTTTGAAAGAGAACAATATTTTAAGATATTAGTGAAATTAAAATGAACATATAAAAAGTTTCCTTACTACCGAAATAGATTTATTGGTATTAGCTATTTGGGGATTACTACCAAAAAATGCATGGTTATGTTTTCTCAATTACTTACTCGTATAATAAATGATTACATCATTCCCTTAAAAAAAATTCATATAGTATTCAATTGTTGACATACCACTCATTGAGATATTGATTTGGTAATATTCTACTGCATGTTATCCCACCATAAAGTTTTATTATATTTCTATACATTTTTGTAAATCTTGGATGAATTGATAAAGATGAGATGTGTAAATCATCTAGATGTTCTCTCTTTAGTTCTGGATTTATGGGACATATATCGAAGTTCCAAAACATATAAATATTTATTTAGAAAATTTAATGTCTAGAATAATCAATAACATTCTATGTATCTCCTTATCAACTTTTCATACCTTCTTGATCCTCTTCATAATGGATGGTTTAGCAGTTATTTGATAAAGTTTGGATTATTTTTGTATTATTATTCCCAATATTGTACTTTACATGTCCAATAATATTGGATTTCTTTCAATCCTTACCATTGATATTATTATGAAATAATTTCTTCTTGGGGAATATACCACTTTGTACTCTTTTTGACGAGTGTAATATTTTAAAAATTCATAATCCATTATAAACTATGACAATTTTTTTTACATTTTAATCTCATCCTGTGTGAATATATACAAGAGGATTTTATAATTTTTATATATTTCACAAATATTCCTAGTTGACATAATGGCACCAATTTTTCTTTTCTAAGTGAATATCACTTTATCCAATTATAAATTATTGTTTGGGTAGTTGTTCTGACGGGTCCTTATTTTATTGGATGAATAGACTATCACTAAGTGAAATTTAATGTGTAAAAAACTAATCCCTTACTAGATACATTTTTAAAGATAAAAAATTCAACCCCAATAGTGGGTAATGTTAGAATCAGAATAGTGATTAGCCTCTTTTTTCACAATTTAATTATCACTTTGCATTCATAAATCGAGAAAAACATCACGCCCATACTACTTGTACTTGTTATTGGGTTTTGTTTAATTACTATTTATTCATTTTAACATTTTTTAATAATTTAATGAATATTCAAAAATTCAATCTTGGAGTTACTATTGGATTCATTGTCATAAGGTACATTCATGTTGATATTATAAAAATAATCAACATATTATATCAAGTGTGCAAGTGGTTTTTCTGAAATATTTGAATATTTAAAGAATGATAGTCTATATTGGAAAAATTAGATAATCATTAAATACCAAATATTTTTCTTACCCTAGGTATAAAATAGTATTTTTTTTGGAAAAAATAACTCTAAGTAACATTGATACATTTTTTGGGATGATTGTGATTGTTGACAAAGATGTATTCCATGGTTAGTTGTGGAGATCTAGAGATATCATTGAAAACTATGTTATCAAGTACCCCTAAAAAATAAATGACAATATTTAGGACATATAAAAAGATCGTATTCAATGTGCCACTATTTGCAATAGTTTACAAATTTTTTCTATCAAAATATTGGATAGTTGAGAAAAGTGTTTTTGGAAAAGGACGATGTGTTCTAGTGTGAAGGTGGATTGAAAATTTTCACATCAATAACTCTTCCAGATTGATAATTCATAATATATAAAAGGAAGGATATAGAAGTTGTGGATTTGTATGAATGTTGAGGTTGTGAGAACGTGAGAATTGCACGTTTGGTGAGAAGATGCGCACCATGTGTGGAGGGGCACCAAAATGCCTATAAATATGTGGGTACCACCCCCATTATATAAAAATCGCCACACTAATAGAAAATTGGTGTTCTAGTCTTTCATGTGGTAGAAATTGTTCCGCATGTTGGGAGTTTCTCAGAAGATGCATTCCAAGATGGAGTTTTACGCAGATGGTGAGTTGGGCATAAAAAGGGTGTGTTGCATAAGTTTGTAGTAGTGAACTTATTGGTTTTCCATGAAAAAGGTGACACATTAATTGGATTCATTAATGTTTAACACAATTCATCCCTAGGTTTCAGGAAAGATATGTGTTTCCTAGTACATTTTTGGTAAAGTGATATTCATCAGTGGATGAAAGCGTACCTTCAACAGAGTATTTATCTACAATTGAGGATGTAAGAATTCATGAAAATAAAGGGATCTACATTTCTATAAACAATAAGTGTATACCTTCAATGATAAGTGACAAATAGAAGAGGAAGACAATTATATTTTCAATGTTCATTGAATTAGGGAATGAGACATAGAAGTGACCCTTTGGAATGTAGCGAGGAGACCCTAAAAATTGTAAAGGAAATGAGCCTACTCATAGAAGTTATTTAGCCCAAACATCATTTTTATAAGTGAAACCTAGTGAATTAAGTAATATCAGCACATTATTGTAGTATTTTCCATGGATTTAGCTCTATATGGGTGAACCAAGTTGAAATATTTGTGCCCTTCTGCTTGATTTATTGCATTACTTTTAGTGCATTATCATTACATAAAATTGGAAAGATCGCGATCAACATTAGCATTATAGAGCATAATAAGTGACCATTTCTATAGATTATTAATGATCTAGTGGGGTGGGAAGATGTTTGAAAATAATATACATACCCTAATTCACCCCCTCTTTAGGCTATCTAGGCCCCCTTTTGGACCAAATAATATTTATATAAATCTAGTGTTTTTAAGAGAATTCAAGGATATAACAATAAAAAAAATATTAAATATATTATTTAATAATTTGAAATACCTAATGTTCATCAATTTAATCATTTTTATGGGAAAATAATAATGTTATCTGTATAATGATATAGATTAGAGTGGAAATTGGAAAAGATTTTTTGTAGATTAAAATGGGATTGTGGATCAATGAAGCATTTTTTCATGGATTATTCCATCAATATCAATGTTCTTGTATATCAACACAATAACTACATGGAAATAACTCTTCATCATTTATTGATAAATTTTTATGGTAGGTTAGTTTATTTATTTATTTAATTGATGTTATTATCCAATTAAGACAAAAATATTAATTCTAATGGAAATTAATTTGTGGATCATCTTTAGAGAATACCATTATATTATAGTTTCACATAATTTTTAATATAATATCTATTGGTTGGATAGAAATTATTTATACATCTTTTAATTTTTAATATTTTAAATCATGGACATGAAAAAATGTACATTTTTTAGATTATATCTTTTGTGTTTTATATTTTCTCCCTTTGTTCTTTATTCACTGTTTGAATCTAATTTGTCATTGATTCATACATACATTTGGGACACATTTTGTTCTATGATTGATTAATTATTTATGTGTGATTTGGTATTTGTATCAAAGGATAGATGGATTATGGTGTGTCACTAGATCTGGGAATAAAATTGATGAATGATAGCGGATCAATAGATTTCAGTTTTGTGGGATCCAGTACATGGGAAATGCATCGAAGTGAGGATCATTTTCCGATTTAATGGGTGGAATAAATCCAGCTACTGATGACAATGTCAGTTTAATCAACTCAAATTTGAGATCTTAGGTAGATTATAGGTTAGAATCAGAGAAGGAAAATGCATAATTGAAGATGTGTGGGATTTATATATTTATCTTGAAATGCTGTTGTAGATGTCATGTAGTTCATATTAACACATCATGTGTGGGACCCCCTTTAATGGACGAGTGGGTTATGTGTAGAGTTAAAAATTTCATGATTTGTGACCCATCCACAAAATCCTTGGACTAATTCTAGCAAGTTATTTTGAAACCTTGTGTCCACATGAATGGACATATCCTCTAATCATGGGAACATCCAATATACATAGTGTTAACTAGAGAACATAACCACTATGTACGAGAATGCACACATTACAACGGAATGATTAGTATACAAAATCATGTCTAGAGAATATGTTCATATATTGTAATATATATAAAAATACATTCTCAGGACCAAAATGAGAATGACAGGCCATGTAATCCCTATACTCATAAATTAATCTTATATAGGTATGTCAGGGAACCCTTCCACCTTAGTCTGGATATGTATAATTTGGGTGAATTTACTTGGTGGATGCCTATGAGAGAGTGAGGAATCTCATACTGAACATATGATGAGTGATCCCCATGTTGTGTTAGTTCTATAATGAGTTGTGTATACCTACATGAGCCTCATGTTGTGATCATGTATCATTCTTCCCATAACTGGGTCAGATAACCAGTTTCTGAATTTCAGGGCATGTGATCCCTAATGATGTGTGATATTCTATATGGGGTTAGGTATCCCCCATAATCGCTATGTATGATACACATACATATTTACTGATTAATTAGGAGTTCTTATAGGAACCACTTCATGGTGAGTCCAGATAAAAAGGACCTCACGGATGATTAACATTAGTGTTAGAAATAATCAATGATAGAGTTCTCTCAGATGAGCATTAAAATAGATCCTAAAGAACAATCATAGGATAGTAATGTGGATGTGACCTTTATATGTTACTTGGTTTCTATATTTTAGAATATATTGGTTGTTATGAACCATTTCTTTGAGATGGATCTCTTTTGAACATTATGTTTTATGATTTTGGGGGTGTTATATCAGGTATATTATAGTCATCCATATATATTATCTTCTCGCATGTTTTTCGTCTAATTAAGATGACATACCATTCTATTGAGTCCTAAGAGGAAAAATATCTAGGTAATAAAAGTTATTCTACATTATCCAGTGATGGTTTTTAGAGTTGTATCATGAAGGTAGTGAAATTTTTTTTTCATGTTAGACTCTTTTCCATTATATTAGTCTTGTATTTGGTGAAATAGAATTACACACCCATGTCATACACTAATAAGAAATTTTGAAATATGCATGACTATTCGGTTATCGGTTGTTTATTTCATTTCTGTATTATATTAGTGTTTGTAGATGTGTGTGTGTGTGTGTGCATGTACTATAGGATAATTTCTCTCATGTGTGTGATATGTCAACTCGACAATAGGTGCCATCCCTTTCCCTATTGAAGGTTGATTACAATTCCAACATAGCATAGCATAAGTTGAGAGGGCCCCAATGGGTTGCATCACGATAGTGTGGTATGAAATAGGGATGTCTTAAGAATGGAGATTAGAGATAGTCTTGCATTTATTATTTTTTTGGAATTATGGCCAGTAATGTTAATGTTCCCTGAGTTCATCTCTCATGCCAGGGAACCCAGTAATGGCAGTCCAATCGACATATCATTTCATGCGTACTTTTATAAAATTGCTATATACTTGGTAAATTTATGCACCTATTTTAGAGAAAACATCAGTATATAGATCATATAGAAATTTATTTTGGTTTCCATGTCCTTCATGAGGTTTCTCTATATATATTATCTTTTCACTGTGGTGTGTCTTTACTTATGTATGGTGGATTTAGGATGAAAACCATATAGGATTAATTATTGGGATCATGATAATTATCCTCCTATAGATGAGTCTTATTTTCAGGGGCGTATGCACGAGGTGGTTCCCCTAGGTGGTCCTCTGGTCAAACTTCCACATGTTATGTAGCTATTGATCCCAGAAGTATCAACATCTGACGTGTGTAGGTTGAGAACAGTTGATGTGTTCTAGAGATAGATAACCCTCATGATTCAGAGTAATATATAACCCTAGGTAATAGAGGAACATAACTAGGAGGTTGGGTTAGTTTTTTACCTTGTTAGGACCCTCCCAATATGATATTTTTCCCAGTGTTGATCTATAAATAAGTCTTCATAGGTTGATAGTGGATCTAGGTAAATTAGATGATTTATGAAGAGACACTCAACTATATAGTGTTTAGGAACCTTTTAAGAGTGGATTTTATCTAGTGATATTATAATAAAAACATATTTATTATCTAATATAACTCTATTATTGATGCATATCAATTGATATATTTGTTTCAAGGTTCTCTAACATCTGACGGTAATTTATGGTCATGGATCATGATGTATACATTTGGTCATAGGACCTGGAGTATGGACTTCATAGAGATATCTAGTTTGGATTGGTATATTTTTATGTCTATTTATATGTGGGAGTTATAGATAAATCCTTGGTGGTGGAGAGGATTCTAGAAAATCAATAGATGAAAGTGGGTTCTGGAAGTGGACAACATTTACCTAATACTTCAACAGCTGGTTGTCAATGATTGAATAAATGATCCATGAATATGATACATTTTTGGAGACCATCTTATGAGAGATTGTTGATAGTTTTGGGATCTTAGGATGGTTATACCCATCCATGTGTGATGATATACTACACCTATGATGTGCGAGGATATATCTCTTTGGATTTCACAACCATCTATATAATAGAAAGGGAGAAGGTCGTTGGACCACCATGGAAGAGGAAGCAGTTGACGCATAGAGGTATGTTGGCGATGTAAATGGTAGATATGATAGGATTACCTCATGATGTGGACAATGTTTTCATCTTTTTCCACCACAACCACCATGTTTTCTATTTTAGGGTTTTGGTTTTTGAGGTTATGTACATGTGAAGTGGTTGGAAGTGGAGACCTATAAACCAAATGCTATTAGGATGATTTGATGTCTGATATATATTATATATACCATTACTACAATATTGATAGAAATAGGTAGGAGTAACTCTTTTATTTCCTCAACCCTTGCTTCTGATCTAGATATCCAGGTGGATCATTTAGCTAGTCCCTAGAATTTATATACACTTATCATGGGAGGTTCACAGATCACATACTTCTTTCAATAGTGTGAAAGAACTATTATAGGATAGTGTTTATTACGGTATATTTTTAAGGCCATGATGAGTCTTTATGACATAAATCTAGGTATGGATTTGATCATTGGGGTTCATTTTTATATTGGATATTTTTGGTAGAAGGTGTGGGGAATCTGAGATGATGGGAGGAGGATTATCTTCCATAACTAGAAGGATGTATAGAAGAGCTGGATGAGATCATGTAAAGGAGTATATAGATAATTAATCATCATTTTACATGTATTTCCCTTTGATTAGTAGATGATGTCCACTTTTAGATTCATGTTGTTGTGGAAGAGTATGAAGAAATATTCCTTGAGGGTATTTAGAGATTAAGTACCCATCATGTAATCGATTTATCTATATAACATCCCCTAGAGAGTACTCCATTATCCTCCATAGTACAATAGATATCCACTAAAATGCTTTGAGAGAATAAGGACGAGTTAGAATATTTAGAGTGGAATGACTTGGAAAAAACAATGTGTCTCTATGGGAAGATATATTTATTATTCTCTTAAAAGGAGGATAATAGCTTGGGGTTATGTGTGGATTAAAATTTACAAATTAAACTTGACATCAAGAATATGTATCCATTTATGATTATTGATAACTTATTAGGAAATTTGAAATGGGAGAAGTAGTTCTCAAAGATTAAACTTAGGTCCGGCTATTAGAAGTTTGGAGTTCAAGATGAGGACATATCAAAGAGTGGATTTAGATTTATCTATGTTTAATATGGTTATTTATTGATTCCCTTAGAAGTAATGAATTCAACATAATTGTTCATTGTAATTATTAATAGGTTCTTTAATCTATACATTCACCATATCATGATAGTCTTCATCGATGACATATTTGTGCACTCAACCTCATAGGAATTTCATACCATACATTTTGAAACATTCCTTCACATTTTTTGATATCAACTAATTTTTGAACAATTCTTGGATGGGACATCCATGATGTGTTATAGGTCTTTCCACTCTATAGGAGGTCATATACTAACCCACAAATCTAGCTAACATTATAGCCATCTAGAAACATTACATGAAATAGAAAATACATATTCATTGAGTTCCCTTAGTGATCATATTAGACCATGATTCTTGATTTATGTCACGCCTATAGAGAGGATTAAATGAGGAATTTAAGACTCATTTTTGGTTGATAATGTAATTTCACCCCATATATATGGCTAGTTATAGTGGTCTATTCAGGTTTTGGAGTACATATAATATCATTTCCTTCCAGACATTGATCATAGCTAGGAGAATCACATAACATTAGTGAAGTATATGTATAACAACAATTACCACTCCACAATCAAGTTGGAACCATTAATGTTTGAATATGGGGGACCCCTATAGTTCAATGTTGTTCTAGATAGATCTATTAAAGATAACAATAAAGGGCCCCTGATTTGGTGATGGAAATGATTGAGAATATGTATATTATCTAGGACTAGAGGAATAATAACTAGAGTCTTTAAAAGTATTATAGAAACCAACCATATAGTACTTTGGAGTTTCATGAGGGATAAAATTTGTTCCAAAAGGTATAGATTCACAATGTATTACACTATATTGGATGGGGAAACAAGATATCTTCATGATTCATTAACTTCTTACATATATAACATATAGTTGGTAAAGTTGAGTAATATTTGGTCTTACAACAACAATTAGACATGGGGTACAATATCTTATATGTGTCATATCTATGGAGGTATGTGCATGACTAGTCACATTTCAATCATTGGGGAGATATGGAAATCAATGATGGAGAGACATTCATATAGTACTATGTAGATATCAAGGATTTGAAGGAAAATATCTTTCATGGGTGAGCGATTCCCTTGTAGCACATTCAATTATAGCACATGAACCTCCATGGGAACTCTTGGATTCTGAATAATAAATAGTGAGCTCTTAACCCTCAATAATTTTTTATGTTTTTGCATTAATTATGAAAATTCTTGATGTAGGGATAATTTAATGTGTCTGTTATTTCCTTGTTTCATTTTGGAATATTTTAAGGAATATTTCTAGTGTTAGACATATATTTCACATGCCTCTAGATCCTAGGTATATGTATAATATTAATATTAATATGTTATATCATGTGTGTGTAGTTTTTCTAAAAAATTGAAATCTATTAGGAATGGGTTTTTATGGGAAAACTATTACAACTATTGAAATATGAATGTTGGGTTTACTTAAGGAATGATATAATCATTATCTTCAATTGGTTTTTATTTTATGAGAATTCATAAGAGAAATAATAATAAAATAAATTTGTTAAATATTTTATTGTTTATTAATTTCCCATTAACTAGTCCTTTTATATATACGCATGGTTATAGTAAATTCTATGGTTTACCCTCATATCCCCATATGATAGTGATGACCATGGTGGATTTCTATTGAAAACGATAATGAGAAGATGAACGACAAATCAATTTTCCATGGAGGTTTTCATAAACAATGATTTAATTGGATCTCACCAAAAATAAATTTAGGGGAAATTAGTCAATATCAATGATCAATCCAATTTTTATGTAGGAATATTTTTTGGTTTAATTCTCATTAACGAATAATTAAGGAAAACAAAAAATTAATTCTTGTTATGATTAATTCAAGTATAATCCTCTAAAAATGTTTTTTAATTGTAAATTAATAGATTTTAGAATACGATGTGGATTTTTTAACACCAATGATTTATAAATCCATTTATTTTTTGAAATATATATCCATTAATGGAGAGAAAAAACTTGATGTTGAAGAGAGAATCAATAATTTCCCTACATTTAATACCACAAACCCCATCTAATCAATCATTTTATAATTTTATCTTTAGTAAGAAGCGTGATGTTTTTGATGATGATGATATTGTTTCAACAACATTCCAACATAAGGTTTCCCTTGAAGTATATTTTTCATAGCAGGTGATCAATATAATTTCATCATATATCATATTATCTTTGGTGACTATGTTATTTAAACACTAAACCTATCTATCTCTCATTAAAAGTCACTAGAAATAATTTGTTCCATTAAATTTGAATTAGTGTTTCTAAGAACCCTCCATTTTTTTAATTTGATTATACTCTATTATTATTTGTTTTGATACTGGTCCCAGGGTAGATTTTTTATAGGATGTTTCATAAATAAAAAGAAATGGTAACAAGATTCATGTTATGTTTTCCTGCCCCAAATCAATCCTATTTGGATGGGGAACTAAGGGATTAAAATTAGACTTTTCTATACCATATTCCCAATCCCCTATTTCAATACTCATTATTCAACCTATAAAAATAGACAAAAATAATTTTAAGATGTCCATTCCCTTAGTGGGTAGTATTTGAATGGAAATTGATATTACTGGGGATATATCATATAATTTTTGGATTCAGAAAGGTGGTTATGGTTTCTTGAAGAATGCGATATCTTGGAGGAAATAAGAGGGTAATGCATAAGAGGTACAAATAATTTAGTTTTTATATAAAACTAAACATAATAAAGATGAATTTTTTAAACTACCCTCAACAGAAGGGAAAACATATGTCTTTAATTCAGACAGCTTTGTCACACCACATCTAAAGAAAACTCAACCATAGAAGGAATAATCAACCTTGTAATGGAAAATTATAACATTATCATATGGTATTCATCTAGAGGATAAAAATAACGAATAGAATTAAAATGGAGATCACTTATCACTAATGATGGATGAGAATAACCCCATTTGATTAATTGATTATAAAACTCTATTAGTGGTGGTTGAGGAATATGTTTCATCTATCGAGACTAATTGTGATGATATAGATTTTGATTATCATAATTAATTTAATTATTTAAAACTAAAATATGTAATGAGGGAAGATATATTCTTATGGATTGATGAATAATACACAAAATCAATTGATAAATATGGGGGATTTGAAATCTGGATTAGGATGCGGATGAAATATTAATTCAAATTATATCTTAATCAGGACCTTAATTTCTCTTTAATATATATCCCTTTGTAATTATTTCCTTTTATGGTTTTGTAATACATCAATCTGATGTGGATGGATGTTTTATATCATGTTATCCCTTGTACTTTCAAATTCTAACAAGATATTCCTTTGCATGTGGTATTTAGTGTTCATATTGGGGATCTAGCGTTAATTTTTTTTATCAAACCATTTATTCTGTGTCAGATTCATAGTTCATTGTTTGTCAAAGGTATGAAAGTGATGTTTTAGTGTATCAATGATTCATCACCTCCTAGCTTCTTTGATAAAATTATTTTGAGTTTTTCGATGAACATATGAACAATTTATGGATGTGCTACTAGGATATGACCTTGTGATAGGTAGATGATGTAGTAAATAATGAGATTCATTTCTAGTGATTTTCACATTATAGCTGGTGATCTATAATTTAATATGGAATATGATAATTTTTTTATAATAACGAGCCTCATAGTTATTGATGTTATTATTTAATGTTATGCACACTATTAGTTGGTATATCTATTTGTTTGATGGCTTCTGAAAACTACAACTAGACGGGAACAACTGTTTTTTCTTCCCTTCCTTTATTCTATGTAAGTTGTATACACACAATGTGCAATTTTTGAACATTTTAGGATAAAATTATGTCACCATAAGCAAGTGTGTACCTATTTATTTGACACATTGGAATTTTTTTGGTTTTGAATATATTATAAGAGAGTTATTTATTTTTTAAGATTAATTTTGTGGATATGATGATGTTGATTTTGTATTACATAATAAAAAACATTTTATATAGTTGGTAATGATATGGGATCCGAACCAGAATATTGGACTGGATTCTATACAATGAAGATAGTTCTGGTTGGAATGTTAAAAAAAACATCTCAAGAAATGTTTCAAATTCATTTCCTTGTAGGTTATTTTAGTATATCTCTTTTAGTTTCATGATTAATGAACCATAGATAAATGCGGTAAATATTACATTTTATTAATAAGTCATTGAGTAGCACGAGTTGGTATACTAACTCATAATCTAGGAATTTATTGATTTATTCATCTCAATCATTGATCTTTTTAAATGATATTGAATTGAACACAAACCCATAATATTCCCACTTTATTGATTCATGATGTTATCATATTTTAATTTTCTGCCATCATTCGATTAGTCATTGATTCAAAAATATCATTGGGACCTATTTGTTGTCTGATTGATTCATTGTTTATGTGGGTTTCAGTATTGGGACTGAAGGAATGAGGGATTAAAGTGTTATAGGGGATCTATGATAACGAATTTTTTTAAAATGTGGATGAAAAGTTTTTTGTTTTGTTGGATCCTATAATTGTGTGAGACATCGAAGAAATTATCATTTTATGATCACATGTTGGATGGAATCTAGAAAATTGGAATTTCATCAGTTCAATCAACTCATATATTCGAGATATGGTAGATTAAATTAAATAATTAGATTTGGTGGAAGAAAAACTGAATACATGTGAGAGTTATAGAAGTTCTATGAAATAATAACATACAGAACATGTTTTTTGAAAGAACACACAAAATTTGGAAACCTATTTATCAAATATTAGGTTATATTTCAAGAAAAATATCACATAATATATGTACTATCCACAAAATATATGACCTGAAACTGATAACCTGGAATGTACCACTAGGTAAAAAATATTGTACAAGTACAATGTTAATGGGGATGACTAGTGTAAATGGTCATGACCATAGAACACTTCTAGTGTGTTGGGGTCATAACTAGATTACATTGGAATTTATAGTTCACATGCTCATTGATATAGAACACAGGCATGGGATGAACTATATTGACATATACTCTTGTTGGACTAGACTATACATGACACATTGTGCAATCCTTATACACACAGTGGCCCACCTCAAAGCAATGTTGGGGACACAATACTACATAGTCAACATAAGTATCAATAGGGTATGTTTCCTTGGTTCATACCAGTGAGGGTTAAATATTTTATCCTATCTTGAATAGAGGATGGGTGATCTCTTCTATAGGATAGTTCTAGTTAGATTTAGGTATCAATCATTTTGGGCCATGTCTTGATCCTCTTTCATTCTTCCCTAGATTGTTCTTGGTAACCTGTTACCTACATCAAAGGTTGTGATAACCATTATAGTAGGATATTATAGATAGGTTTAGGTTTTCTTCATACTTCAAATGTGATACATCTATAAGTGTATCAAAATATTTTGAGTTCATATACTTACCTCTTTAGGGATAGGCTTTATGATCATGACCTCATGGATGAGTACCTTTATTGATATAATGACCTGAAGAGGGATCCCTCTCAAATTATTGTTAACATGGAGTTTTAAGAAGAATACTAGGATGAAAATGGATACAAGACCATACATTGATAATTGGTATCTATCATTGATCATATTTGGGTTGTTAATATTATTTATTTGGAGTTGACTCTCTATGGATCATTATTGGGGGTGATTTTGGGGTGTCATACAAGGTTTATTATAATCACACACATGTGGGATCTATGCACACATTTAGTGTCTTATGATGATGATAGAACTTTTGAAAGTGTCCTAAGAGGACAAGTAGATAGTGAATTTTTTTTGAATGACTAACCACTAATTGATATAGGAGTGGAATCTTGAAAACAACTCATTATTTTACTAGAATGCTATACTCATTTTCAGTTTTTATGGCCTTGTATTTAGAAATTTAAAATTATATATAGGATTCATATTCATGTTTGGTATCTTTTTTTTAAAAATGCATATTTGGTATTCATTGATTCTTTCCATGAAAAAGTAGATTTGTTCTTGGAGATGTGTTCTTGTGTGTAGGTACCATAGTCTAAGGCCACCCATGTTTTTGATATTACTACTCAATGTAAGTACCTATACCTAAGCCTAATATAGGTTATATTGTTGTTATATACATAGTTTTCCATTAACCATGTGGGCCTCGGTGGTTTAGGACATAAAACATGATAAACGTGAGAAATATATCACAAATCGATGATAGTACCCAACTAATCCTGGGAATCTATTGATATTTAGCTGAAATATCGGTATACCCCATCTTTCAATTGCCTCTATCATTATACAACCCATAAATACCCCTTTGTTGGTGATAACATTCCCCTAGAAAGCAACTTTTTCGAACTAAAACAGGCATTTGTGTATATTTCATACTAAATTTAATTTTTTATGTTCTTTAGTAAAATATTCAAATTATTCTTATTTCCCCATTGATTTTAGAGTAGATATGAAAATATTCATTAATGGTTACAATATATTTAACATGGAAATCCAATGTGAATACATTCATTATTCCATAAATATAGCTGGTGAATTAGTGAGTCAAAATGCATCACTATAAACTCATATATCCAAAAACTTTTTTTGAAGAGAAGTGTTTTGGATATCCTCTATAGTACCCTTTACATGGTTATATCTCTACTGAAGATTCAATATAGAAATGTAAAGGGCTCTAAATATATGATTGAAATGTCATAAATTTTTTGATGATGATACATGTTATTAATAATTATATTATTGATATAATGATAATCAATGTATAGGATAATTCATTTATCCTTCTTCTTATTGAAAAGGACAGAAACCGTAACACCCCAGGTAAATAAAGAATATGACATTTTTATATTTATCCCTATTTGTGAAAAAAATATTAATATTACTTTAAAGGGAACTCTATGCTTGATGGCGTACCCAATACGCGACAACGAGTTCCTTGGAAATCTTACGTTGCACTATAATAATGTTATTTTAAATGGTTGTTAACACCTAGCTGTTGTAATGGAGGGAATGAACATAACTAACTACAAAATGATTATATATGTTTGTCAAATATTTTTACTTTTTACAATAAATGTTAGAGGATTAAAAATGTGAATGAATTCAATTTTAAGCGTAAACATTCTAATACTCTTTAGAAGGTCGATTAACCGCCTATTGATGGCGAACCTCTTTTAAATACACTTTTTGAAAATTTTATGTGTTATATTTGACAAAATAAAATTCTTCTTTAGAATCGAGACATCAAAATTTACTTTGTGTAAATTTTTGGTTTCATTCCGATAAAGTTCATTTTTTAATGAATAGTGAAAAATGTTGTATTTTAATTCAAAACCTCTTTTTAATCTAATTTATTTATATGATTAGATTATCTTTTGAATTTTTTTTAAAGTAAAATTATAATATATGTTTACCATTTAATCCAATAGTGGTCATTGGAATCATGTTCACCTTGAAATTGGAACTAAACTAGTGTCAATATTTTGATACTTATTGTTTCATAAAAACACGCTATTTTCTCTGATAGTAGGAATTAAATATTAAATTAATTAATGCAACTTATATGTTTTGAATTTTTTAAAATAGACATCATTTTTGAATTCAGAATATCAAATATAGCTTGGGGTGAATTTTTGGTATTTTTCTGAAAAACTTCAATTTTTTGATGAATAGTGAAACCACTAAGTGGTACTTAAAAAACTGATTTTTCGTTTAAATGAAATTTTACCACCTCTGTGATTTGAATTTCAGAAATCCGACATACATGGTTTTCATTAAGAAGTAAAATGTGGTTCAATGGGATTAAAATAATTTTTTTGTGAATAGTAACTTTTAAGTTTTTAATCGCGATTAGAGGTAATTAGGGTAGTTTAAGGTAAAAATAATGTTTTAATAATATGAGATGAGATTGACACATGTCCTACTCTCATTGGATGTGTCATGGACGACCAATAAAATCCATGGGTCAACTTGGGGACCCCATGGAGCAACTTTGGTTGGGAAATGACATAAATAACTTTTTATATAATGTAAAAGTAAAAATGACACAAACATGAGTTGTTTCACTAAAACAATTCTTACATGGGGTTATACAAGTCATATTTTTTACTATAAATATACATTAGAAATATAAAACTATTTCCTACATCATGATATTTTTTTTATAATTTTTAAACATTATATAAATTAAACTATTTATGACATCATGATGATGCAACGATTACCTCATTAATAAAGGATTTAAATAAAATGAAAAGATACTGTAACATCTATGACCTACACATGTCCAAAACCTATTGGATGGGTGTATTTCGAACCCTTATCTCCTTATCCTCTAAATTTATAATTGTGGGACCTTTTTTATCCGAAAATCATTTTATAATAAAGTATCCTTTTATACCTTTCCAAGAGTGCCCCTCCTCTCCTCTTTTAAAAGGCCCCCACCTCTACCTCCTTACCCACACTTCCAAAGCCTTTGGCTCGGAAAAACCCTACCCAATTTGTATCTCCACATCCCTATCTAACTCTTAGTGGCCTCACATTGGGCAGAAGGCTTCCCAAGGAAGCCTTTGAGGTCAAACCAAAGGGAGTTACCCGATTTTAAGGTAATGTCTTCACTTGAGTCCTTTTGTTTTATTTCTCTTCTCCAACCCCCTAAACTCTTTTTATTCATTTATTTTATAACAACACCAGTATCTTCCATATACTAGTATATTTTTATAAGAAGTATTGTATCTACACTTACACACACCTACATCTAATGGTTAAAGAACATACTGTTTCCGTGGATGGCAAATTTCTGCCTCACGAAACGATGATTGTTCAACAATCATATAACACCTCCAAAGGTGGCCATTAAGATGTCACTATATTTATATATGATATATAATATGTTTATGTTTTAATTAATCTTATGTATTTTTCTTTTTTGGCATACCATTATGGTTTCCATTGTGGGTAAACACGATAATTTCATTTTAGGAAGTGCGGACTACCGCCCCCTCAAAGTGATTTGATTCGTTAATGCCATATGTGGGATGTATAAAGGATGGATTTAAAGTTATTATATATGATATATGTTTCATATAAATGATGAATATAATTATGGAATTAAAATATACATACCTATCATTTAGTTTTAATTCCATTAATATGACATAGAAATGAAAGTAGCGTTCATGCGTACGTACGACTTACCGTCTCCATGAACGGTGCATTTCATTTCTTACCTCTAAATGATTGTGTAATATTATAAATACATGTATATTCTGGATATATATGATATATATTATATCCAAATCATGAGTATCATTCTGGATATAATGAACCTTTGACCACATGAACAACATGTAATTGTAAGAAGTCCACTTTCGACTTAAGAACCAAATATCGACACAACAAACATTATTAACTTAAATGATTACATAATGTTTATATCATGGAAATAAGTGATATAAAAGGAATAATGAACTTGAAAAAGTTTCTTAAGAAAGTATAAATTAACTCAAGTTTATTATTTAGGACTGAAATTCACGGCCGATTGTCGCCTATCGACCGGTCAAAGTTCTGGTGCTCTGCTAATGTGTATACAAGCACTTGGGTCGAATCCTCGGCGATGATACTTTGAAATAGTCATTTGTTTTTAGTTAATTGTATTCTGATTGGGGTGTTTGTTTGCAGAGCTTATGAAATAATTTATGGATGATGTTTGATTCAAAAAAATTGATAAATATTGGGGTGAGTTCATTATTAAGGTAGTTAATCTTGTGATATCCTTGAGCTTTGCTTTATATTGCATTTAAATTAACACCCATGTCACAAGATGATGTCGATTAGAATTCCTAAGTGTTAAAGCTTTAATCCAAGCCTTAACTTAACTAGGATTCTAAACTCAATCAGTAATTGTTTATGGTATTGTATTTATGGTTCCAATAATCCATGGAAACCACTTGCTAAACAAAATATGTCATTAATCCATGACATATTAAGTCCAACATACACAATGTTAATTCAAAGAATATTCATCGAGAAGAATCTCTCAATCACTTAACATACCTAAATTATAACTCACCCCAATGAGAGATTTACTCAGCCATTTGGGTGATTAATAATCTGGTTATAATTATTATGATTATAAAATAATAAGAGAAGAAAAATAAAGGGATAAGAAAAGAGTGGTACGTCGACACACACACACGAACAATGATGATAATTAAAAAATAACTTTCGATTGAATGAGGAAGCTAAAGAAGGGAAGGGGATTGAACTGAATTTAAACTATTTTAAGAACATAAATATTAAACTACAGAAGCTGTATGATAATAAGATATATTGAAGAAGTAACTTTCATTAAAACAGAATTACAAAGAAAGAGACTTACAAAATTAAAAAAATGAAGAACGCAAAAGTAAGTGAAAACAAAGAGAGGAAGAAAGGTATCTCAAGTAAAAACGTGAGTATGGAAGGTCCTCCCAAGAATTTGGCAAGGATTTGGTAGTGCCAATATAATCTCCTCTCTTCTGAAATGCCAACCCCTCTCAAGGAGAGAAGGGGAGAGTATTTATAGCCCAAGGAGTGGACTGTTTTCATTCCCAATCTGTCACTCCAGTTGCATCGCCAATTTGGATATTCAGACAGCCGAATATTCAAATATCTCTTTCTTAAAAGTTGTAGACAATAATTTTGGGCGACTACTCTCAAAATGTGGAGTCATTTGGACTTAAGGATAAAAGGTTATTTCTGGTTGATTAAACAAACTTAAACTGTCCATTTCAATCCAGTATTTTTGATGTCCATAATGTGAAAGGGTTTTTGAATATGAATATGCCTTCAAATCCGAATGGTTTCTTCAACAAAGTCGGCCGACTATATCTCCTATTTCACACTGAAAACTCTCAGCTCTATTTGATGCTTACATCATGAGAGATGTCAATAATACTATACTGATTTTAATTCTCGGCCAGAATGATGGGCTGGACTTCAAAGATTTATTTGGGACCCTTGTACTTGGATTTGGGCCTTGAAATTTTTATCCAAGATGACATGTAGTGTCACCAGAATTATGGTGGAGAGTTATTTTTTTTTGGACTTCTGTATTGATCCCAGTAAATCAATCTTCAAGGCCGGTCCAGTTTGTTCACAGATTCTTTGGTCTTGTTTGTGAGGACCATATGACCCTTCAAATGGAATAATTGGATCATGGTTCCTTATAATGAAATGTTGTATATTGAAAGGAGAATCCTAAAAAATAAAACCCACACAATTTGGATCAGTATAGGGACAGTTATTATTAAAACATTAAACTGACTCAATTCGACTACTTCTAAAAATGCTCAAAAATTATACTTAATATTAAAACATTAATATTTCACACAAATTATGCACATTTCATATAAAATCAGTAAAGGGGGAATATAATAAGTCATGAAAATATTAATAACATCAACTCCCCCACACTTAGTTTTGTTCATGTCCTCATGTGCAACAAATATAAAAACATGACAAAATCATTTTTACTCACCAACAGATATTAAAATTTTGTTTTCTCCAATCAGGGGAGGTTTAGACTATTTCACTCATCCATTTTGAATTCCACCACAAGTTGTTACAGAAACAATTTTCCAAAACTAATTCATTTTTTCATGCTAAAATTTAGAAATGGAAAATGTGGACACTCAAAACTCACACCTCTCAAGATGATAAAATTCATTTGTGGAGGTTCACTCTTTCACCAACCAAAAGTGAAAATCTTAGAGTTTGAAAAGATCTCTCAGCTTAAAATCTCTATCCAAAGTGCACAATAATCAAGAGGTCTTTTTAAGGGGTTTTTCTATGGCTATGGGACAGTAGGAATATAATGTCCAAGAGAGAGAATAAGAGGGTTAAAATACCAACATAGAAAAACAATGCGCATTTTTTTGAAATAAAACATGGAAGTAAATGAAAACACATATTTACAAGGGAATGATTGTGTTAATAAAGACACAATAGAGGAAGAAAATATGAAGGGGATGAGAAGATGAAATATTTACAAACCACCAAACTTCTCCCAGTGATATAAGAATATAATGCAAGTGTTCTTTTTTTCCTTTTTTTCTTTGTTTTTTAGAAACATGACCTTGAAACAGATCTCACACTCATATTCCAACCCATGTTTGATCTCCTCACGACACTAATTGTAATAGTTATAACAAGATCAAAGGTTTAGGAAGAGTGATTTTTGACCTACCCAAGACACAACCCATTTGTTTCTTTTTTTTTATTTTGATTTTTTTTTGAATTTTTTTGAACACTTTTCAATATCATTTGTACAATACATTCACTAAATGACAACCTCCCCCCCACACTAAAATTGATTCTTGCACTCAAGCATATGATAACACACCAGAAAGTAAGGAAATGATACCCAAAAATGAAATCCATTCCCCCCACACTTAAATTTCAAAAACTTATGCAATGAAAATCCATATTGATATTAGGTGGGATAAGGTATTGGGATTATAATGTGGATATCAAAGAAAAGGTTTTCATAGGCTTGAAGGGGCTTTCAAAAGGAGGATTAATGTAAGGGTTATGGGAGGCTATTTGGCTATTGTGATTCTCATGTGGTTCAGAAAATGCCTTTATCATATTAATGCACACTAGGGCAGGAAATTCAGCTCGAAGGTCCACAAACTCAAGACTCACAAATGGGGGTGAAAACACACATTTTGAAAAGATGGCCATAGGTGGCCTTGGAATGAAATCATTTGTTTGTTCTCACGGTTTGGGAAAAGCATTTTCCAAATCAAAAATTGAGCATTCAAAATTTGTTAATTTTGACACAAAATTCTTTATCCAAAGTCATGATGAAAATACAAAATTTTTGAGATGAAAATATGTCTGTTAACTCCCCAAAATGGTTGGACAAAATTTCAAAACTCGATGGTGAGTAAGCATGACTCTTTTTTTGTGATTTTTTTAAGTAATTGTGTTTTTTTGGTTTTTTTTAGTTTTTATGGTTTTTTTTAAAATACACACCGACATAAGAAAGAGAAAAAGAAAGGGTTTGATGAATAAAGTGGTAAAAAATGAAAGAGAGAGGAAGAAGAAGAGAGGGGTAGAGAGAGGAAGAGGTAGAGAGAGAGTTAAAGGGAAAGAGGTGCCCCCTGGTTTGGATTTGGTGGGTTTCCATCTACATCTAGTGGTGGGTCGTCTAGAGAATTTGGGGATTTGGTGGAAGTCGAGGTGGTTCCAAGACAGTGGGAAGTTACCTGAAAAATAAAATTCATTATTCATCTAATGAAAATCTAAAAAGAAATTGAAATTTCATAAAAGTAAAAGAAAACATGGGTTGCCTCCCAAGAAGCGCTGCATTTATTTGTCTACAGCTGGACAATTGCAGTGGACTACCCATAGTCTGATGGTGGCCATCGTATTTTCTCAACTCCAGTGTGCTTCCAGAAAAACTTTTTCTTTGGGAGGCCTGATGATTCATTGGATAATTTCTTCCCATCCTTATTGGTGTGCTTGCAATTCAATGGGGTTGGAAAGAGAATATTTCTATCCTCACTTTGGTCTTCAACCTGAGGAATGATTTTATCCACAAAGTGATGGTTTTATATTCTTGTAAATTCAGGAAGATGGATCAATTCTGATGGTTCATTTATGTAAGGACCAGATAACACAGAACTACAGTATGAGATCCCAATTGTTTTTGACTCATTTATTTCATCACTTACCGATGTAGAGTAATGAGGATCAGTGGAGTCATAATACTTAATAAAATTTTCAATATCCTTTATTTCAATATTGTTCGCCAAAGAATTGTCAATTTCAACTTCACCAGTGATCACTTTATTAATTAGGGAACAAATGGCACAAACATCACTACCATCAGGACAATATAAACACATTGGTTCAGGGTTCACTTCACATATAACAGAATTTTTAGAATCATGGATAGGAAAGGATGAATGTGGGATAATCATATTTGAATCAAAAAATGAGCATTCTAGTTCATTTTCCTCATTATCATCCATGTTGGAGCATTGGAGGTCAGAGGTGAGATGATATTCCAAAGGGTTTTCGAGATCCTTTAGATCAATGGAGTTTGCATTTGTAATGTCAACATCAATTTCACCATTAATCACTTGGTTAATGAGGATGAAATATTCACAAACTCCTCTATTAGTAGAACAGAAAGAACATGATGGATTTGGATTCAACACACTCTCAGAGGGAGTTTCAGAAACATGGATAGAGAATACATATTGATTCTCTAATGGGTATCGCATGGATTGAAAAATATTGAACCTGACCATTTGGTCGCCAAATTCCATGGATAAGATGCCAGCATGGACATCGATTTTGGTTTTAGATGTCATAAGGAATGGTCTTCCTAGAATTAGGGGAGATCGAGAAGAGTTCGTCTCACCTTCCATGTCAAGGACATAGAAATCAGCAGGGAAGATAAGATCATTGACTTGGACAAGGACATCCTCAATTATTCCCTCAGGACTGGTTGTGCTTCGATTGGCTAACTGAATGACAACACCCGTTGGGTGCAAGGGACCTAGACCAAGGTTGGAGAATATAGATTTGGGCATGACATTAATTGAGGCTCCTAGGTCTATGAGTGCATCATCAAAGTTGGAACTTCGAATTTGGCATGGAACCATAAAGGTACCTGGATCTTTGCACTTAATGGGTATGGACAGCTGGGTGGAAACATTTTCAAAGGTCCTAAGTTGCCTCTTGTGGGTACACAACTCCTTGAGAAACTTGGCATACTTAGGAATTTGTTTTATGGCATCTAAGAGGGGAATGTTGACTTCAACACGTCTAAACATGTCAAGCATTTCAGGATCAGGTTCAAAGGACTTCATTGGTTTAGAAACGGCTTGAGGAAAAGGAATTGGATTCCTAAGTGGAATGGAAGGAGGTGATGGAATGGATTCAGATTCCTTTTCAATTTTCTTTTTCTTTTCATTTTCTAGGTCAACATTCAAAGGAGGGTTTGAGGATTTATCTTGAGGCATAAAAAGTTGCTTTCCTGATCTAAGTGAAATTGCACTTACATTACCCTTGGGGTTGGGTAATGGTTGAGCTAGGAGTTGGGAAGAATTTGATTGTTGTTGCTGGCTCAGGTGGGATGCAAGTTTACCTATTTTAGTTTCAATGTTTTTAAGGCTAGAACGGGTGAAGGAGGCAAGATCTTCCACTGCACTTTCCAATGGTTTCTTGGAAGATGAGGCTTGTCCCAGATTGGGATTGCCTTGATTTTGGTTCTTGGGAAAGCGATTGTATTGAGTTGGGAATTGGGAAGGCTCATTCGGATAGTGGAATCCAGGAGGAGGATTGTTCCTTTGAGGTTGAGGAGCAAAAGGATAAGGTTGATGGAAGTTACCACCACCTTGACCATATTGGAACTGGTTTGGGTTTTGAGGAGAGAATTGAGGGGGGTGAGATATGGGATTACCATACCTAAGGCCTTGGTTATAGGAAGAAGATAAAGGCTCGGAGTGAGGTTGGTTAAAGTTTCTAACAAACTGACCTGATAGTTGAGGATTGGTGTTCCGATGAGCATATGCTGCATTGAGCTCCATTGGTCCAGATGAATCGGGTTGATCCTCTTGAAGTTGTGGACATGTGTCAGTTGGATGAGATGGAGAGTTCTAGATTCCACAGTTTTTAACAGGTCCAGGAAACATTGATTGCGGAGAAGACGAGGTTGGGGATTTGGTAGCCACAGCTAGTTGTCGCACAAGACCTGTAAGTTCACTCATCCACTCGGTCATCTTGTTAGGCTCTATGGATTGATTATCTTGGGCTTGTTTGACTTGATCATGTGCTCGAGTATGGAATTGTTGTGTGTTTGCAGCCATGTTACTTATGAGATCTCTTGCAGCTGCAGGAGTTTTATCAACAAGAGCACCGCCACTTGCGGCATCAATGAGGGTTCTCTCCATAGACAATAACCCCTCATAGAAGTATTGGATCAAGAGTTGGTCAGGTATTTGATGATGTGGGAAGGTTGCAACAAGCTTTTTGAACCTCTCCCATTACTCATGGAGTGATCCATTTGGGAATTGATGGATACCACTTATTTCCTTTCGGATGGAAACTGTACGAGAAGCAGGAAAGAACTTTTCTAGAAAGAGACGCTTCATGTCATTCCATGTAGTTATGGAACCAGGAGGGAGGTAGTAGAGCCATGAATTGGAAGAGTCAGCTAGGGAGAAAGGGAAGGCTCGAAGTTTGATTTGTTCTTCAGAAACCCCTTGAGGCTTCATGGTAGAGCACACTACTTGGAACTCTTTAAGGTGGAGATGTGGATCCTCACCGGCTAGCCCGTGGAAATGAGGAGGAAGATGAATCAAACCCGATTTGAGTTCAAATTCATTCTCTATGTCTGGATATTGAATACCAAGGGGTTGGTAATTCATATCAGGGGAATCAAGTTCTTTCAATGATTGTTCCCTAGGATTGGTCATATCGAATTCAATTGGTAGGGCAATGATTGGTTCTTGGGTGATTTGGTTATCCCTAATGGTCCTCTTAAGTCGACGAATAGTTCTATCAATTTCAGGGTCAAACAAATCCGAGGGATTGTTTGGGAGGCTGAGGGGCATTCATAGAGATTTAGAAAGTATGAGTAAGGCGAGTTTTTCTTTTTATTTTTTCAGTTTATGATTTTTAAGAGGAAGACGGGTTTTTCTTTTTGTTTTTTATTCAATTTTTTTAAAAAATTTTGTTTTTTTTGGTTTTTTTTACAATAACTAGAAACTAATGACTAATTAAAGCACCATCCCCGGCAACGGCGCCATTTGAAATGCACGGCCGATTGTCGCCTATCGACCGGTCAACGTTCCGGTGCTCTGCTAATGTGTATAGCAGCACTCGGGTCGAATCCTCGGCGGTGATACTTTGAAATAGTCATTTGTTTTTAGTTAATTGTATTCTGATTGGGGGGTTTGTTTGCAGAGCTTATGAAATAATTTATGGATAATGTTTGATTCAACAAATTGATAAATATTGGGGTGAGTTCATTATTAGGTTAGTTAAGCTTGTGATATCCTTGAGCTTTGCTTTATATTTCATTTAAATTAACACCCATGTCACAAGATGATGTCGATTAGAATTCCTAAGTGTTAAAGCTTTAATCCAAGCCTTAACTTAACTAGGATTCTAAAATCAATCATTACTTGTTTATGGTAGTGTATTTATGGTTCCAATAATCCATGGAAACCACTTTCTAAACAAAATATGTCATTAATCCATGACATATTAAGTCCAACATACACAATGTTAATTCAAAGAATATTCATCGAGCAGAAGCTCTCAATCACTTAACATACCTAAATTATAACTCACCCCAATTAGAGATTTACTCATCCATTTGGGTGATTAATAATCTGTTTATAATGATTATGATTATAAATTAATAAGAGAAGAAAAAGAAAGGGATAAGAAAAGAGTGGTACGTCGACACACACACACGAACAATGATGATAATTAAAAAAGAACTTTCGATTGAATGATGAAGCTAAATAAGGGAAGGGGATTGAACTGAATTTAAACTATTTTAAGAACATAAATATTAAACTACATAATCTGGATGAGAATAAGATATATTGAAGAAGTAACTTTCATTAAAACAGAATTACAAAGAAAGAGACTTACAAAATTACAAAAATGAAGAACGCAAAAGTAAGTGAAAACAAAGAGAGGAAGAAAGGTCTTTCAAGTACAAACATGAGTATGGAAGGTCCTACCAAGCCTTTGTCAAGGCTTTGGTAGTGCCAATATAATCTCCTCTCTTCTGAAATGCCAAACCCTCTCAAGGAGAGAAGGGGAGAGTATTTATAGCCCAAGGAGTGGACTGTTTGCATTCCCAAACTGTCCCTCCACTTGCATCGCCACTTTGGCTATTCAGACAGCTGAAGCATCAAATATCTCCTTCTTAAAAGTTGTAGAAAATAATGTTGGTCGACTACTCTCAAAAGTTGGAGTCATTTGGACTTAAGGATCAAAAGTTATTGCCGGTTGATTAAAAAAACATAAACTGTCCATTTCAATCCAGTATTTTTGAAGTTCATAATGTGAAAGGGTTTTTTAATATGAAGATGCATTCAAATCTGAATGGTTTCTTCAACAAAGTCGGTCGCCTATATCTTATATTTTACACGGAAAACTCTCAGATCTATTTGATACTTACATCATGAGATATGTCATGCATACTATATTTATTTTAATTCTCGGCAAGAATGGTGGGCTGAACTTCAAAGATTTATTTGGGCCCCTTGTACATGGATTTGGGCCTTGAAATTTTTATCCAAGATGACATGTAGCGTCCCCCGAATTATGGTGGAGAGTTAATGTTTTTGGAAGTCTTTATTGATCCCAGTAAATCAATCTTCAAGGCTAGTCCAGTTTGGTCACAGATTCTTTGGTCTTGTTTGTGAGGACCATATGACCCTTCAAATGGCAGAATTGGATCATGGTTCCTTCTAATGAAATGTTTTATATTGAAATTAGAATCCTAAAAAACAATAACCACACAATTTGGATCAGTATAGTGATAGTTATTATTAAAAAATTAAACTGACTCAATTCGACTACTTCTAAAAATGCTCAAAAAATATACTTAATATTAAAACATTAATATTTCACAAAAATCATGCACATTTCATATAAAATCAGTAAAGGGGGAATATAATAAGTCATGAAAATATTAATAACATCAAGGATGTTAAAGAACAATCGAGTCAAGTCAGACCCGAGGTACAAGATCCTACTCCTCTCTTTCTTTTTAAGTACACTCTTTTATGTCATTCCTTTTAAGCTAATATTTCTTATGATTGGGTTGTTATTTTATATTAATCCTACTGTACTTCTTATTTTCATATTATTATAGACCCTATTTTCTCTCATCAATCCATTTTTTAAGTTTTGAGTGACGCCGTTAGTCTGTCGAATTTTCGTAAGAGATCTAACCTCTCTCTTTCTTTTTAAGTACTCTCCTTTATGTTACTTCTTTTAAGCTCCTCTTTGTTATGATGGGGGATGTTATTTTATATTCCTCTTGCTGTAAATTTTATTTTAATATGATGAGAGACCCTATTTGATCTCATCAATCCATTTTTGGAAGTTTTAAGTGGCGTCGTTAGGCTGCCGAGTTTTCGTAAGGGATTTTTCATCTCACTTTTATTCCCGTGGGATTTATGCTACATTTGCCACAATTTCCTTTGAGTGGTGTATGTACTGCCCATTATTTTACTCATTGTGTAATATACTTTCATTTATTATTATGTACATTAATGTTGTATTGTCTTTCTTTCACGGGGTGTATGTTCCGAAAGTTACCCAATTAGGTAAGCGAACCTTTCACCCTCCTCTTTTTAAAAGACTTCTTTTGTTATGTCTTTTAATTCATATACTATTAAGTTGGGATATGTTCTTTTATATCTTTATTGATGTAAATTTTATGTCCAAGTGATGAGATACCCTTTTTATCTCTCATCAACTCTTTTTCTGAATTTTGAAGTGACACTGTTAGGCTGTCGAATTTTTGCAAGGGAACTTCTTAACCCAATTTTGATTCTTTGGGATAAACTTGTACTCCTTGAATATGTCATTATATGAATATGTGTGAATATCCTCTGATTATTTTACACTTAATATCCACTTATATTTGGGGTATTCATTTGTCACACATAATTATGTAATTGACTTATCCTTAATCCAAGGATACCGTCTTTGTATGGGGCTTCATCTCAATCTCCATTCATTGAGGCATATTTTGTTTTATACACAACCTTCTTTTATACGGTGTATAAACCCCTTTGACTTTTACGTTTATTCAAAAGGAATCTTTTTTCTATGAAGCGTTTACTAAACTAAAAAAGGGAATGTTTTTGTCATACGTACGCGGAGACAACGACTTCTCCATCACCGTGACCATTATTTGAGTTTCGGCTTCCTCTACAAGACATACCTTCTTTTTGAAAGAAAAATAAACACCATGTTTTACTTTTATTTTATTTTGGTATTGAAAATGGTTTTCATAATGTTTTTATATCAATGTGTTGTATTGATATCTTGTTATTGAAAGGTGGAAATGTTATGTTTTCTTTATGCATGTTTTATGTGATAAGATTATGTTATGGTTCTTGGGCATTGTTATGAAGAAGAGTGGTTCCGTGATAAACTAAGTGCGGGTGAGCCTGATATAGCTCTCCAATGTATTGGGTAAAGCGATGAAGTGAAACCTTAAGGTTTCTTCGAAGAGATTTAGGGAATATACTTTGGTGGGTATTCCAAACGTAACCAAGAGGGTTACTCCCTACGTAAGAATGTTATGAATGCCTCAAGTTACCTTTATGTCTTTTGATTTCTATGATTTATTCATAATTTTGATGAGTTATGTTAAAGTGATTATGTTTTATGGGTAAATTATGATTTCCTTCTTATGTATATATGTACTCATGTTTCCTTTCCATATTTTTATATCCCTTACTGAGATTTTTATGCTCATCCCATGTTTTTTTGAAATGCTTTTCACAGGTCAAGGTAAAGGTACATGATATGATAGTGTCAAGGAAGTGTCAAGGAAGAATCCATGTTTTATTTTAAATATGTTTCCGTTGATGGGAAACATGAATACTATCTTTATGTAACCACTTTGTTTAAATGTGGAATGTAATGAAAGTTTTATGATCTAATTCTCTAAAACTATAATCCTGAAAAGACCCTCAATGTGTAATCTTGTAATAACTCAAGATTAAGTAAGGTTTAAGGCTTGGGCCTTATAGTTGGTATCAAAGGGAGGTTTAGATAACTTTAGAGGTTAGGGTATTCTATAAGCATAAGTGACATTAGCATAATGGTTAGGATTTCAGAAAGAGTCATATTTTTTAGATAAAATGAATGAGTAAGTATATCTTCCTCATTAGTACATGATGGTTTTGTTGATATACTCACACTGACCTTTTTGGTTTTAGTAAATGGATGGATCTAGCAGGCACCAAAGTGACAATAGGTTTGAGGGAAACTGTGGTGGTTCTCTGATTAAGAGACTGGATGAAATGGGGGATTCAATGGGGAAACTCATGGTTGTTCTAAACCAACTATCTAGGAGTCATGATCAACCACTTGTACCTTGGTATGTTCTGTAATGCATCATGTACGAGATGACCAATCGATGTGGAAGTTCAGGTAATAATTATAAAGGTAACCATTAGGGTTTATATGATCCTTACTTTTGAGGTAATTATGGGTTATTATATGTTATGATGGAAAATGAAAGGCAGGAGATAAACTTGAGGTTAAAATATGTTATGATTATTTTTGAAGATTTTATCTCATTTTGGGGAATGTTTTAAGAATTATATAGTTTGGGGAAAAGGACAACACGCTGACCGTGTGACAACCCATCGCGTCGGACAAAGCTACGGGAATTGAACCCACAACCAAAGTGCGACTGGAATTTATCGCCTACCACAGGACTACGTGATGTCCCTGGTTAGTTTGACTAGTTCTTTTTAGTTAGATTATTTTAGGAATCAAGAGTTAGTTTATTTTGGGTTATCTATGGAAATGATTAACCTATCATGGAGGATATGTGATTTGGTTAATAACTTTTCAATATGAGAATTTAAGAGAAACTGATGTTATTTGGAGATAAAAAGTTAATTTGTACCTTGGAAGACTATGTGATTAAATCCTTCAAATATTTGGGTTTCAAAATTAGTTTAGTTTAATTTGTATAATTTTATGGACAATTGTTTATCGAATGGTTCTCGTTGAACTTTGAGTTTTGTTGGACAAATTTTGGAGATTTAGAATAGATTTTCTTTTTATAAAGGGTATCCTTTTCTGTATTATCTGATCTTGTACTAACCTTTTTGGTTTAGGATTTGGTTAACGTCTAAAGACATGGGAAGTATCTAGTTCTCTTTTGTAGATTAGGTGATTCTCTATAAGTTGATTATAGTGAACAAGTCTTCCTAAATACCCGTCTTTTGGAGAAAATATGAGTTTGTGTAAGAAATCTAATAAAAGTTGAAAGTCAACATGATAAGTAATTATGTTTCCTTATGAATAAATTCCTCAATAAAAATTAACTTAAAACAAAAATGTTGTCTGTTAACTTTTCCTATTGGGGAATCAAATCCCATTTAACCCATCACAAGTTTGTGATTTTCTTATGGTTAACTTTCTCTTAGACATGTTTACTATCACTATCCATCAGAACATGACCCTTTGTTTTTTCCTCCATGTCCATATTTTCTTACATGGAATCCTAGTATGGGTTAACTCGGGTGACCTTTGTACTTCCCTTTCTTTCTTTTAAAGTGATAGTTTAATTTACTTCTTTTCCGATGTGGGACTTTCAATGGAGTTTTCAAGCCCAATTTTGAAATTACGAGGACGTAATTCACAAAAGGGGGGAAGGATGTAACACCCCAGGTAAATAAAGAATATGAAATTTTTATATTTATACCTATTTTTGAAAAAAATATTAATATTGCTTTAAAGGGAACTCTATGCTCGATGGCGTACCCAATACGCGACAACGAGTTCCTTTGAAATCGTACGTTGCACTATAATAATATTATTTTAAATGGTTGTTAACGCCTAGCCGTTGTAATGGAGAGAATGAACATAACTAACTAAAAAATGATTATATATGTTTGTCAAATATTTTTACTTTTTATAATAAATGTTAGAGGATTAAATATGTGAATGAATTCAATTTTAAGCGTAAACATTATAATACTCTTTAGAAGGTCTATTAACCGCCTTTTGATGGAGAACCTCTTTTAAATCCACTTTTTGACAATTTTATGTGTTATATTTGACAAAATAAAATTCTTCTTTAGAATCGAGACATCAAAATTTACTTTGTGTAAATTTTTGGTATCATTCCGATAAAGTTCATTTTTTAATGAATAGTGAAAAATGTTGTATTTTAATTCAAAACCTCTTTTTAATCTAATTTATTTATATGATTATATTATCTTTTGAATTGTTTTTTAATGTAAAATTAGAATACATTTTTACCATTTAATCCAATAGTGGTCGTTGGAATCAATTTCACCTTGAAATTGGAATTAAACTAGTGTCAATCTTTTGATACTTATTGTTTTATAAAAACACGCTATTGCTCTGACAGCGGGAATTAATTATTAAATTAATTAATGCAACTTATATGTTTTTAATTTTTTAAAATAGGCATCATTTTTTAATTCGGAATACCAAATATAGCTTAGGGTGAATCTTTGGTATTTTTCTGAAAAACTTCAATTTTTTGATGAATAGTGAAACCACTAAGTGGTACATAAAAAACTGATTTTTCGTTTAAATTAAATTTTACGACCTCTGTGTTTTGAATTTCAAAAATCCAACATACATGGTTGTCATTATGAAGTAAAATTTGGTTCAATAGGATTAAAATAATGTTTTGGTGAATAGTAACTTTTAAGTTTTTAATCGCGATTAGAGGTAATTATTGTAGTTTAAGGTAAAAATAATGTTTTTATAATATGAGAAGAGCTTGACCCATGTCCTAACCTAATTGGATGTGTCATGGCCGACCAAGAAAATCCATGGGTCAACTTGGGGACCCCATGGAGCCACTTTGGTTGGGAAATGACATAAATAACTTTTTATTTAATGTAAAAGTAAAAATGACACAAACATGAGTTGTTTTACTAAAACAATTCTTACATGGGGTAATACAAGTCATATTTTTGACTATAAATATTCATTAGAAAGATAATACTACATCATGATATTTTTTTTATAATTTTTAGACATTAAATAAATTATATTATTTATGACATCATGATGATGCAGTGATTACCTTATTAATAATGGATTTAAATAAAATGAAAAGATAATGTAAAATCTATGACCTACACATGTCCAAAACCTATTGGATGGGTGTATTTAGAACCCTTATCTTCTTATCCTCGAAATTTATAGTTGTGGGACCTTTTGTATCCAAAAATCATTTTATAATAAAGTATCCTTTTATACCTTTCCAAGAGTTCCCCTCCTCTCCTCTTATAAAAGGCCCCCACCTCTACCTCCTTACCCACAGATCCAAAGCCTTTGGCTCGGCAAAACCCTGCCAATTTTGTCTCTCCGCATCCCTCTCTAACTCTTAGAAGCCTCACTTTGGGCAGAAGGCTTCCCAAGGAAGCCTTTGAGCTCAAACCAAAGGGAGTTACCCGATTTTAAGGTAATGTCTTCACTTGAGTCCTTTTGTTTTATTTTTCTTCTCCAACCCCCTAAACTCTTTTTATTCATTTATATTATAACAACACCAGTATATTACATATAATATTATGTTTTTATAGGTAGGATTCAATCTACACTTACACACACCTACATGTAATGGTTAAAGAACATATTGTTTCCGTGGATGACAAATTTCTGCCTCACGAAACGATGATTGTTCAACACTCATATAACACCTTAAAAGGTGGCCATTAAATGTCACTATATTTTTATATGATATATAATATGTTAATGCTTTACTTAAGATTAAGTATTTTTCTTTTGTTTCATACCTTTATTGTTTCCATTGTGGGTAAACACGATAATTTCATTTTAGGAAGTGCGGACTACCGTCCCCTCAAAGTGATTTGATTCGTTAATGCCATATGTGGGATGTATAAAGGATGGATTTAAAGTTATTATATATGATTTATTTTACATATAAATGACGAATATAATTTTGGAATTAAAATATACATACCTCTCATTTAGATTTAATTCCATTAATATGACATAGAAATGAAAGTTGTGTTCATGCGTACGTACGGCATACCGTCTCCATGAACGGTGCATTTCATTTATTACCTCTAAATGATTATGTAATATTATAAATACATGTATATTATGGATATATATGATATATATGATATACAAATCATGCGTATCATTCTGGATATAATGAACTTTTGACCACACGAACAACATGTAATTGTAAGAAGTCCACTTTCGACTTAAGATCCAAATATCGACAAAACAAACATTATTAACTTAAATGATTACATAATGTTTATAACATGTCAATAAGTGATATAAAAGGAATAATTAACTTGAAAAAGGTTCTTAAGAAAGTATAAATTAACTCAAGTTTATTATTCAGGACGTTAAAGAATGATAGAGTCAAGTCGGACCCGAGGTAAGGGATCCTACTCCTCTCTTTCTTTTTAAGTACACTCTTTTATGTCATTCCTTTTAAGCTAATATTTCTTATGATTGGGATGTTATTTTATATTAATACTACTGTAATTATTATGTTCATACGATGAGAGACCCTATTTGCTCTCATCAATCCATTTTGGAAGTTTTGAGTGGCGCCGTTAGTCTGTCGAATTTTCGTAAGAGATCTAACCTCTCTCTTTCTTTTTAAGTACTCTCCTTTATGTTACTTCTTTTAAGCTCCACTTTGTTATGATGGGGGATGTTCTTTTATATTACTATTTCTGTAAATTTTATTTTAAGATGATGAGAGACCCTATTTGATCTCATCAATCCATTTTTGGATGTTTTAAGTGGCGTCGTTAGGCTGCCGAGTTTTCGTAAGGGATTTTTCATCTCACTTTTATTCCCATGGTATTTATGCTACCTTTGCCACAATTTCCTTTGATTGGTGTATGTACTGCCCATTATTTTACTCATTGTGTAATATACTTTCATTTATGATTATTTACATCAATGTAGTATTGTCTTTCTTTCATGGGGTGTATGTTTTGAAAGTTACCCAAGTCGGTAAGGGAACCTTTCACCCTCCTCTTTTTAAAAGACTTATTTTGTTATGTATTTTAATTAACATACTATTATGTTGGGATATGTTCTTCTATATCCTTATTGATGTAAATTTTACATCCAAGTGTTGAGATACCCTTTTTATCTCTCATCAACTCTTTTTCTGAATTTTGAAGTGACGTCGTTAGGCTGTCGAATTTTTCCAAGGAAACTTATTAACCCAATTTTGATTCTTTGGGATAAACTTGTACTCCTTGAATATGTCATTCTATGAATATGTGTGAATGTCCTCTGTTTTACACTTCATATCAACTTATATTAGGTGTATTCATTTTTCACACATAATTATGTAATTGACTTATCCTTAATCCAAGGATACCATCTTTGTATGGGACTTTGTCTCAATCTCCATTCATTGAGGCATATTTTGTTTTATACACAACCTTATTTTATACGGTGTATAAACCCCTTTGACTTTTACGTTTATTCTAAAGAAATCTTTTTTCTATGAAGCATTTACTAAACGACAAAAGGGAATGTTTTTGTCATACGTATGCAGCGACAATGACTTCTCCACCGCCGTGACCATTATTTGAGTTTCAGCTTCCTCTACAAGCCATACCTTCTTTTTGAAAGAAAAATAAATACCATGTTTTACTTTTCTTTTATTTTGGTATTGAAAATGGTTTTCATAATGTTTTTATATCAATGTGTTGTATTGATATCTTGTTATTGAAAGGAGGAAATGTTATGTTTCCTTTATGCATGTTTTATGTGATAAGATTATGTTGTGGTTCTTGGGCATTGTTATGAAGACGGGTGGTTCCATGATAAACTAAGGGCGGGTGAGCCCGATATAGCTCTACAATGCATTGGGTAACGTGAAGGAGTGAAACATTAAGGTTTCTCCGAAGAGATTTAGGGAATATACTGTGGTGGGTATTCCAAACGTAACCAAGAGGGTTACTCCCTACGTAAGAATGTTATGAATGCCTCAAGTTACCTTTATGTCTTATGATTTCTATGATTTATTCATAATTTGGATGAGGTATGTTAAAGTGATTATGTTTTATGGGTAAATTATGATTTCATTCTTATGTATATATGTACTAATGTTTCCTTTCCATATTTTTATATCCCTTACTCAGGTTTTTATGCTCATCCCATGTTTTTTTGAAATGTTTTTCACAGGTCAAGGGAAAGGTACATGATATGATAGTGTCAAGGAAGTGTCAAGGAAGAATCCATGTTTTATTTTAAATATGTTTCCATTGATGGGAAAAATGAGTACTATATTTATGTAACCAGTTTGTTTAAATGTGGAATGTAATGAACGTTTCATGATCTAATTCTCTAAAACTCTAAACCCGAAAAGATCCTCATTGTGTAATCTTGTAATAACTCAAGATTAAGTAAGGTTTAAGGCTGGGGCCTTATAGTTGGTATCAAAGGGAGGTTTAGATAACATTAGGGGTTAGGGTATTCTCTAAGAATAAGTGACATTACCATAATGGATAGGATTTTAGAAAGCGTCATTGTTTTTAGATAAAGTGAATGAGTAAGTATATCTTCCTTATTAGTACATGATGGTTTTGTTGATATACTCACACTGACATTTTTGGTTTTAGTAAATGGCTGGATCTAGTAGGCACCAAAGTGACAATAGTTTTGAAGGAAACTGTGGTGGTTCTCTGATTAAGAGACTGGATGAAATGGGGGATTCAATGAGGAAACTCATGGTTGTTCTAAACCAACTATCCAGGATTCATGATCAACCACTTGTACCTTGGTATGTTCTGTAATACATCATGTATGAGATGACCAATCGATGTGGAAGTTCAGGTAATAATTATAAAGGTAACCATTAGGGTTTATATGATCCTTACTTTTGAGGTAATTATGGGTTATTAAATGTTATGATGGAAAATGAAAGGCATGAGATAAACATGAGGTTAAAATATGTTATGATTATTTTTGAATTTTTTATCTCATTTTGGGGAATGTTTTAAGAATTATATAGTTTGGGAAAAAGGACAACACGTAGACCGTGTGACAACCCGTCGCGTCCAACAAAGCTATAAGAATCGAATCCACAACCAAAGTGCGACTGGTATTTATCTCCTACCACCGGACTACATGAAGTCCCTGGTTAGTTTGACTAATTCTTTTTAGTTAGATGAGTTTAGGAATCAAGAGTAAGTTTATTTTGGATTATCTATGGAAATGATTAACCTATCATGGAGGATATGTGATTTGGTTAATTACTTTTCAATATGAGAATTTAAGTGCAACTGATGTTATTTGGAGATAAAAAGTTAATTTGTACCTTGGAAGACTATGTGATTAAATCCTTCAAATATTTGGGTTTCAATATTAGTTTGGTTTACTTTTTAGAATTTTATGGACAATTGTTTATTGAATGGTCCTCGTTGAACTTTGGGTTTTGTTGGACAAATTTTGGAGATTAAGAATAGATTTTCTTTTTATAAAGGGTTTTCCTTTTCTGGATTATCTGATCTTGTACTAACCTTTTTGGTTTTGGTTTTGGTTAACATCTAAAGACATGGGAAGTATATAGTTCTCTTTTGTAGATTAGGTTATTCTCTAGAAGTTGATTATAGTGAACAAGTCTTCCTAAATACTTGTCTTTTGGAGAAAATATGAGTTTGTGTAAGAAACCTAATAAAAGTTGAAAGACAACATGATAAGTAATTATGTTTCCTTATGAATAAATTCCTCAAAAAAAATTAACTTAAAACAAAAATGTTGTCTGTTAACTTTTCCTACTGGGGAATCGAATACCGTTTAACCCATCACAGGTTTGTGATTTTCTTATGGTTAACTTTCTCCTAGACATGTTTACTATCACTCTCCATCAGAACATTACCCTTTATTTTTTTCTTCCATGTCCATATTTTCATACATGGAATCTGAGTATTGGTTAACTTGGGTGACCTTTGTACTTCCCTTTCTTTCTTTTAAAGTGATAGTTTAATTTACTCCCTTTCCGATGTGGGACTTTCAATGGAGTTTTTAAGCCCAATTTTGAAATTGTGGGGATGCAATTCCCAAAAGGAGGGAAAGATGTAACACCCCAGGTAAATAAAGAATATGACATTTTTATATTTATCCCTATTTGTAAAAAAATATTAATATTACTTTAAAGGGAACTCTATGCTCGATTGCGTACCCAATACGCGACAACGAGTTCCTTTGAAATCTTACGTTGCACTATAATAATATTATTTTAAATGGTAGTTAACGCCTAGCTATTGTAATGGAGGGAATGAACAGAACTAACTACAAAATTATTATATATGTTTGTCAAATATTTTTACTTTTTACAATAAATGTTAGAGGATTAAAAATGTGAATGAATTCAATTTTAAGCGTAAACATTCTAATACTCTTTAGAAGGTCGATTAACCGCCTTTTGATGGCCAACCTCTTTTAAATCCACTTTTTGAAAATTTTAAGTGTTATATTTGAAAAAACAAAATTCTTCTTTAGAATTGAGACATCAAAATTTACTTTGTGTAAATTTTTGGTATCATTCCAATAAAGTTCATTTTTTTAATGAATAGTGAAAATGTTGTATTTTAATTCAAAACCACTTTTTAATCTAATTTATTTATATGATTATATTATCTTTTTAGTTGTTTTTAAAGTAAAATTAGAATATATTTTTACCATTTAATTCAATAGTGGTCGTTGGAATCAATTTCACCTTGAAATTGGACTTAAACTAGTGTCAATCTATTGATACTTATTGTTTAATAAAAACACGCTATTTTCTCTAACAACGGGAATTAATTATTAAATTAATTAATGAAACTTATATGTTTTGAATTTTTTAAAATAGGCATCATTTTTGAATTCGGAATATCAAATATATCTTAGGGTGAATTTTTGGTATTTTTCTGAAAAACTTCAATTTTTTGATGAATAGTGAAACCACTAAGTGGTACTTAAAAAACTGATTTTTCGTTTAAATGAAATTTTACCACCTCTGTGATTTGAATTTCAGAAATCTGACATACATGGTTGTCATTAAGAATTAAAATTTGGTTCAATGGGATTAAAATAATTTTTTGGTGAATAGTAACTTTTAAGTTTTTAACCGCGATTAGAGGTAATTAGTGTAGTTTAAGGTTAATTTAATGTTTTAATAATATGAGATGAGATTGACACATGTCCTACCCTCATTGGATGTGTCATGTCTAACAAATACAATCCATGGGTCAACTTGGGGACCCCATGGAGCAACTTTGGTTGGGAAATGACAGAAATAATTTTTTATATAATGTAAAAGTAAAAATGACACAAACATGAGTTGTTTTACTAAAACAATTATTACATGGGGTTATACAAGTCATATTTTTGACTATAAATATTCATTAGAAATATAAAACTATTTCCTACATCATGATATTTTTTTTATAATTTTTAAACATTATATAAATTAAACTATTTATGAAATCATGATGATGCAACGATTACCTCATTAATAAAGGATTTAAATAAAATGAAAAGATAATGTAACATCGATGACCTACACATATCCAAAACATATTGGATGGGTGGATTTAGAACCCTTATCTCTTTATCCTCGAAATTTATAATTTTGGGACCTTTTTTATCCGAAAATCATTTTATAATAAAGTATCCTTTTATACCTTTCAAAGAGTGCCCCTCCTCTCCTCTTATAAAAGGCCCCCACCTCTACCTCCTTACCCACACTTCCAAAGCCTTTGGATCGACAAAAACCTACCCAATTTGTCTCTCCAAATCCCTATCTAACTCTTAGTATCCTCATATTGGGAAGAAGGCTTCCCAAGGAAGCCTTTGAGCTCAAACCAAAGGGAGTTACCCGATTTTAAGGTAATGTCTTCACTTGAGTCCTTTTGTTTTATTTTTCTTGTCCAACCCCCTAAACTCTTTTTATTCATTTATTTTATAACAACACCAGTATATTCCATATACTAGTATGTTTTTATAAGAAGGATTATATCTACACTTACACACACCTACATCTAATGGTTAAAGAACATACTGTTTCCGTGGATGGCGAATTTCTGCCTCATGAAACGATGATTGTTCAACACTAATATAACACCTTCAAAGGCGGAAATTAAGATGTAACTATATTTATATATGATATATAATATGTTTATGTTTTACTTAAGCTTCTGTATTTTTCTTTTGTGGCATACCTTTATGGTTACAAATGTGGGTAAACACGATAATTTCATTTTAGGAAGTGCGGACTACCGCCCCCTCAAAGTGATTTGATTCGTTAATGCCATATGTGGGATGTATAAAGGATGGATTTAAAGTTATTATATATGATTTATGTTACCTATAAATGATGAATACAATTCTGGAATTAAAATATACATACCTCTCATTTAGTTTTAATTCCATTAATATGACATAGAAATGAAAGTAGCGTTCATGCGTACGTACGGCTTACTGTCTCCATGAACGGTGCATTTCATTTCTTACCTCTAAATGATTATGTAATATTATAAATACATTTATATTCTGGATATATATGATATATATTATATCCAAATCATGAGTATCATTCTTGATATAAGGAACCTTTGACCACGTGAACAACATGTAATTGTAAGAAGTCCACTTTCGACTTAAGAACCAAATATCGACAAAACAAACATTATTAACATAAATGATTACATAATGTTTATAACATGGAAATAAGTGATATAAAAGGAATAATGAACTTGAAAAAGGTTCTTAAGAAAGTATAAATTAACTCAAGTTTATTATTCAGGACGTTAAAGAACGATCGATTCAAGTCGGACCCTAGGTAAGGGATCCTACTCCTCTCTTTCTTTTTAAGTACACTCTTTTATGTCATTCATTTAAAGCCAATATTTCTTATTATTGGGATGTTATTTTATATTAATCCTACTTTACTTCTTATTTTCATATGATGAGAGACCCTATTTTCTATCATCAATCCATTTTTTAAGTTTTGAGTGGCGCCGTTAGTCTGTCGAATTTTCGTAAGAGATCTAACCTCTCTCTTTCTTTTTAAGTACTCTCCTTTATGTTACTTCTTTTAAGCTCATATTTGTTATGATGGGGGATGTTATTTTTTATTCCTCTTTCTGTACATTTTATTTTAATACGATGAGTGACCCTATTTGACCTCATCAATCCATTTTTGGAAGTTTTAAGTGGCGCCGTTAGGCTGCAGAGTTTTCGTAAGGGATTTTTCATCTCACTTTTATTCCCGTGGGATTTATTCTACCTTTGCCACAATTTCCTTTGAGTGGTGTATTTAATGCCCATTATTTTACTCATTGTGTAATATACTTTCATTTATGAGTATTTACATCAATGTTGTATTGTATTTCTTTCACGCGGTGTATGTTCCGAAAGTTACCCAAGTCGGTAAGTGAACCTTTCACCCTCCTCATTTTAAAAGAATTCTATAGTTATGTCTTTTAATTCACATAATATTATGTTGGGATATGTTCTTTTGTATCCTTATTGATGTAAATTTTATGTCCAATTGATGAGATACCCTTTTTATCTCTCATCAACTCTTTTTCTGAATTTTGAAATGACGCCGTTAGGCTGTCAAATTTTTGCAAGGGAACTTCTTAACCCAATTTTGATTCTTTGGGATAAACTTGTACTCCTTGAATATGTCATTATATGAATATGTGTGAATCTCCTCTGATTGTTTTACACTTAATATCCACTTATATTTGGTGTATTCATTTGTCACACATAATTATGTAATTGACTTATCCTTAATCCAAGGATACCGTCTTTGTATGGGGCTTCGTCTCAATATCCATTCATTGAGGCATATTTTTTTTATACACAGCCTTCTTTTATACGGTGTATTAACCCCTTTGACTTTTACGTTTATTCTAAAGGAATCTTTTTTCTATGAAGCGTTTACTAAACGAAAAAACGGAATGTTTTTGTCATACGTATGCGGCGACAACGACTTCTCCACCACCGTGACCATTATTTGAGTTTCGGCTTCCTCTACAAGCCATACCTTCTTTTGGAAAGAAAAATAAATACCATGTTTTACTTTTCTTTTATTTTGGTATTGAAAATGGTTTTCATAATGTTTTTATATCAATGTGTTATATTGATATCTTGTTATTGAAAGGTGGAAATGTTATGTTTCCTTTATGCATGTTTTATGTGATAAGATTATGTTATGGTTCTTGGGAATTGTTATGAAGACGGGTGGTTCCGTGATAAACTAAGGCCGGGTGAGCCCGATATAGCTCTCCAATGGATTGGGTAACGTGAAAGAGTGAAACGTTAAGGTTTCTCCGAAGATATTTAGGGAATATACTGTGGTGGGTATTCCAAACATAACCAAGAGGGTTACTCCCTACGTAAGAATGTTATGAATGCCTCAAGTTACCTTTATGTCTTATGATTTCTATGATTTATTCATAATTTGGATGAGGTATGTTAAAGTGCTTATGTTTTATGGGTAAATTATGATTTCATTCTTATCTATATATGTACTCATGTTTCCTTTCCATATTTTTATATCCCTTACTGAGCTTTTTATGCTCATCCCATGTTTTTTTGAAATGCTTTTAACAGGTCAAGGGAAAGGTACATGATATGATAGTGTCAAGGAAGTGTCAAGTAAGAATCCATGTTTTATTTTAAATATGTTTCCGTTGATGGGAAAAATGAATACTATCTTTATGTAGCCACTTTGTTTGAATGTGGAATGTAATGAATGTTTTATGATCTAATTCTCTAAAACTCTAAACCTGAAAAGATCCTCAATGTGTAATCTTGTAATAACTCAAGATTAAGTAAGGTTTAAGGCTGGGGCCTTATAGTTGGTATCAAAGGGAGGTTTAGATAACTTTAGAGGTTAGGATATTCTCTAAGCATAAGTGGAATTACCATAATGGTTAGGATTTCAGAAAGATTCATAGTTTTTAGATAAAGTGAATGAGTAAGTATATCTTCCTCATTAGTACATGATGGTTTTGTTGATATACTCACACTGACCTTTTTGGTTTTAGTAAATGGATTGATCTAGCAGGAACCAAAGTGACAATATGTTTGAAGGAAACTGTGGTGGTTCTCTGATTAAGAGACTCGATGAAATGGGGGATTCAATGAGGAAACTCATGGTTGTTCTAAACCAACTATCCAGGAGTCATGATCAATCACTTGTACCTTGGTATGTTCTGTAATGCATCATGTACGAGATGACCAATCGATGTGGAAGTTCAGGTAATAATTATAAAGTTAACCATTAGGGTTTATATGATCCTTACTTTTGAGGTAATTATGGGTTATTACATGTTATGATGGAAAATGAAAGGCATGAGATAAACTTGAGGTTAAAATATGTTATGATTATTTTTGAAGATTTTATCTCATTTTGGGGAATGTTTTAAGAATTATATAGTTTGGGAAAAAGGACAACACGCTGACCATGTGACAACCCGTCGAATCGGACAAAGCTACGAGAATTGAACCCACAACCAAAGTGCGACTAGAATTTATCGCCTACCACGGGACTACATGAATTCCTTGGTTAGTTTGACTAATTCTTTTTAGTTAGATTATTTTAGGAATCAAGAGTAAGTTTATTTTGGGTTATCTATGGAAATTATTAACCTATCTGGAGGATATGTGATTTGGTTAATAACTTTTCAATATGAGAATTTAAGAGCAACAGATGTTATTTGGAGATAAAAAGTTAATTTGTACCTTGGAAGACTATGTGATTAAATCCTTCAAATATTTGGGTTTCAAAATTAGTTTGGTTTAATTTGTAGAATTTTATGGACAATTGTTTATCGAATGTTCCTCGTTGAACTTTGAGTTTTGTTGGAAATTTTTTGGAGATTTAGAATAGATCTTCTTTTTATAAAGGGTTATCCTTTTTTGGATTATCTGATCTTGTACTAACCTTTTTTGGTTTTGGTTTTGGTTAATGTCTAAAGACATGGGAAGTATATAGTTCTCTTTTATAGATTAGGTGATTCTCTAGAAGTTGATTTTAGTGAACAAGTCTTCCTAAATACTCGTCTTTTGGAGAAAATATGAGTTTGTGTAAGAAATCTAATAAAAGTTGAAATTCAACATGATAAGTAATTATGTTTCCTTATGAATAAATTCTTCAATAAAAATTAACTTAAAACAAAAATGTTGTCTGTTAACTTTTCCTACCGGGGAATCGAATTCCATTTAACCAATCACATGTTTGTGATTTTCTTATGGTTAACTTTCTCCTAGACATGTTTACTATCACTCTCCATCAGAACATGACCAATTGTTTTTTCCTCCATGTCCATATTTTCATACATGGAATCCTAGTATGGGTTAACTCGGGTGACCTTTGTACTTCCCTTTCTTTCTTTTAAAGTGATAGTTTAATTTACTTCTTTTCCGATGTGGGGCTTTCAATGGAGTTTTCAAGCCCAATTTTGAAATTGTGAGGACACAATTCCCAAAAGGGGGGAAGGATGTAACACCCCAGGTAAATAAAGAATATGAAACTTTTATATTTATCCCTATTTGTGGAAAAAATATTAATATTACTTTAAAGGGAACTCTATGCTCGATGGCATACCCAATACGCGACAACGAGTTCCTTTGAAATCTTACGTTGCACTATAATAATATTATTTTAAATGGTAGTTAACGCCTAGCCGTTGTAATGGAGGGAATGAATAGAACTAACTAAAAAATGATTATATATGTTTGTCAAATATTTTTACTTTTTACAATAAATGTTAGTGGATTGAAAATGTGAATGAATTCAATTTTAAGCGTAAACATTATAATACTCTTTAGAAGGTCGATTAACCGCCTTTAGATGTAGAACCTCTTTTAAATCCACTTTTTGACAATTTTATGTGTTATATTTGACAAAATAAAATTATTCTTTAGAATCGAGACATCAAAATTTACTTTGTGTAATTTTTTGGTATCATTCCGATAAAGTTCATTTTTTAATGAATAGTGAAAAATGTTGTATTTTAATTCAAAACCTCTTTTTAATCTAATTTATTTATATGATTAGATTATCTTTTGAAATGTTTTTAAAGTAAAATTAGAATATATTTTTACCATGTAATCCAATAGTGGTCATTGGAATCAATTTCACCTTGAAATTGGACTTAAACTAGTGTCAATCTTTTGATACTTATTATTTCATAAAAACACGCTATTTTCTCTGACAGCGAGAATTAATTATTAAATTAATTAATGCAACTTATATGTTTTTAATTTTTTGAAATTGGCATCATTTTTGATTTCGGAATATCAAATATAACTTAGGGTGATTTTTTGGTATTTTTCTGAAAAACTTCAATTTTTTGATGAATAGTGAAACCACTAAGTGGTACATAAAAAACTAATTTTTTGTTTAAATGAAATTTTACCACCTCTGTGTTTTGAATTTCAAAAATCCGACATACATGGTTGTCATTAAGAAGTAAAATTTGGTTCAATGGGAGTAAAATAATTTTTGGTGAATAGTAACTTTTAAGTTTTTAATCGGGATTAGAGGTAATTAGTGTAGTTTAAGGTAAAAATAATGTTTTTATAATATGAGAAGAGCTTGACCCATGTAATACCCTCATTGGATGTGTCATGGCCGACCAAGAAAATCCATGGGTCAACTTGGGGACCCCATGGAGCCACTTTGGTTGGGAAATGACATAAATAACTTTTTATTTAATGTAAAAGTAAAAATGACACAAACATGAGTTGTTTTACTAAAACAATTCTTACATGTGGTTATACAAGTCATATTTTTGACTATAAATATTCATTATAAAGATAATACTACATCATGATATTTTTTTATAATTTTTAGACATTAAATAAATTAAATTATTTATGACATCATGATGATGCAGTGATTACCTTATTAATAAAGGATTTAAATAAAATGAAAAGATAATGTAAAATCTATGACCTACACATGTCCAAAACCTATTGGATGGGTGTATTTCGGACCCTTATCTCCTTATCCTCGAAATTTATAATTTTGGGACCTTTTTTATCCTAAAATCATTTTATAATAAAGTATCCTTTTATACCATTCCAAGAGTGCCCCTCCTCTTCTCTTATAAAAGGCCCCCACCTCTACCTCCTTACCCACACTTCCAAAGCCTTTGACTCAGCAAAAACCTGCCCATTTTGTCTCTCCACATCCCTCTATAACTCTTAGAAGACTCACTTTGGGCATAAGGCTTCCCAAGGAAGCCTTTGAGCTCAAACCAAAGGGAGTTACCCGATTTTAAGGTAATGTCTTCACTTGAGTCCTTTTGTTTTATTTTTCTTCTCCAACCCCATAAACTCTTTTTATTCATTTATTTTATAACAAAACAAGTATATTACATATACTAGTATGTTTTTATAAGAAGGATTCAATCTACACTTACACACACCTACATCTAATGGTTAAAGAACATACTGTTTCCGTGGATGGCGAATTTCTGCCTCACGAAACGATGATTGTTCAACACTCATATAACACCTTCAAAGGTGGCCATTAAGATGTCACTATATTTATATATGATATATAATATGTTTATGTTTTACTTAAGCTTCTGTATTTTTCTTTTTTGGCATACCTTTATTGTTTCCATTGTGGGTAAACACGCTAATTTCATTTTAGGAAGTGCGGACTACCACCCCCTCAAAGTGATTTGATTCGTTAATGCCGTATGTGGGATGTGTAAAGTATGTATTTAAAGTTGTTATATATGATTTATTTTACATATAAATGATGAATATAATTATATAATTAAAATATACATACCTCTCATTTAGTTTTAATTCCATTAATATGACATAGAAATGAAAGTAGCGTTCAGGCGTACGTACGGCTTACCGTCTCCATGAACGGTGCATTTCATTTCTTACCTCTAAATGATTATGTAATATTATAAATACATGTATATTATGGATATATATGATATATATGATATCCAAATCATGCGTATCATTCTGGATATAATGAACCTTTGACCACACGAACAACATGTAATTGTAAGAAGTCCACTTTCGACTTAAGATCCAAATATCGACAAAACAAACATTATTAACTTAAATGATTACATAATATTTATAACATGTAAATAAGTGATATAAAATGAATAATTAACTTGAAAAAGTTTCTTAATAAAGTAGAAATTAACTCAAGTTTATTATTCAGGACGTTAAAGAATGATAGAGTCAAGTCGGACCCGAGGTAAGGGATCATACTCCTCTCTTTCTTTTTAAGTACACTCTTTTATGTCAATCCTTTTAAGCTAATCTTTCTTATGATTGGGATGTTATATTATATTAATACTACTGTACTTCTTATGTTCATACGATGAGAGACCCTATTTTCTCTCATCAATCCCTTTTGGAAGTTTTGAGTGGCGCCGTTAGTCTGTCGAATTTTCGTAAGAGATCTAACCTCTCTCTTTCTTTTTAAGTACTCTCCTTTATGTTACTTCTTTTAAGCTCCACTTTGTTATGATGGGGGATGTTCTTTTATATTAATATTTCTGTAAATTTTATTTTAATATGAGGAGAGACCCTATTTGATCTCATCAATCTATTTTTGGAAGTTTTAAGTGGCGCCGTTAGGCTGCTGAGTTTTTGTAAGGGGTTTTTCATCTCACTTTTATTCCCGTGGGATTTATGCTACCTTTGCCACAATTTCCTTTGATTGGTGTATGTACTACCCATTATTTTACTCATTGTGTAATATAATTTCATTTATTAGTATTTACATCAATGTTGTATTGTCTTTCTTTCACAGGGTGTATGTTTCGAAAGTTACCCAAGTCGGTAAGGGAACCTTTCACCCTCCTTTTTTTAAAAGGCTTCTTTTGTTATGTCTTTTAATTCACATACTATTATGTTGGGATATGTTCTTCTATATCCTTATTGATGTAAATTTTATGTCCATGTGATGATATACCCTTTTTATCTTTCATCAACTCTTTTTCGGAATTTTGAAGTGACGCCGTTAGGCTGTCGAATTTTTTGCAAGGAAACTTCTTAACCCAATTTTGATTCTTTGGGATAAACTTTTACTCCTTGAATATGTCATTATATGAATATGTGTGAATTTCCTATGATTGTTTTACACTTAATATCAACTTATATTTGGTGTATTAATTTGTCATACATAATTATGTAATTGACTTATCCTTAATCGAAGGATACCGTCTTTGTGTGGGACTTTGTCTCAATCTCCATTCATTGAGGCATATTTTGTTTTATACACAACCTTCTTTTATACGGTGTATAAACCCCTTTGACTTTTACGTTTATTCAAAAGGAATATTTTTTCTACGAAGCGTTTACTAAACGACAAAAGGGAATGTTTTTGTCATACATATGCGGCGACAACGACTTCTCCACCGCCGTGACCATTATTTGAGTTTCAGCTTCCTCTACAAGCCATACCTTCTTTTTGAAAGAAAAATAAATACCATGTTTTACTTTTCTTTTATTTTGGTATTGAAAATGGTTTTCATAATGTTTTTATATCAATGTGTTGTATTGATATCTTGTTATTGAAAGGAGGAAATGTTATGTTTCCTTTATGAATGTTTTATATGATAAGATTATGTTATGGTTCTTGGGCATTGCTATGAAGACGGGTGGTTCCGTGATAATATAAGGGTGGGTGAGCCCGATATAGCTCTACAATGCATTGAGTAACGCGAAGGTGTGAAACATTAAGGTTTCTCCGAAGAGATTTAGGGAATATACTGTGGCGGGTATTCCAAACGTAACCAAGAGGGTTACTCCCTACGTAAGAATGCTATGAATGCCTCAAGTTACCTTTATGTCTTATGATTTCTATGATTTATTCATAATTTGGATGAGGTATGTTAAAGTGATTATGTTTTATGGGTAAATTATGATTTCATTATTATGTATATATGTACTCATGTTTCCTTTCCATATTTTTATATCCCTTACTGAGCTTTTTATGCTCATCCCATGTTTTTTTGAAATGCTTTTCACAGGTCAAGGGAAAGGTACATGATATGATAGTGTCAAAGAAGTTTCAAGGAAGAATCCATATTTTATTTTAAATATGTTTCCGTTGATGGGAAAAATGAATACTATATTTATGTAACCACTTTGTTTAAATGTGGAATGTAATGAACGTTTTATGATCTAATTCTCTAAAACTCTAAACCTGAAAAGATCCTCATTGTGTAATCTTGTAATAACTCAAGATTAAGTAAGGTTTAAGGCTGGGGCCTTATAGTTGGTATCAAAGGGAGGTTTAGATAACTTTAGAGGTTAGGGCATTCTCTAAGCATAAGTGACATTACCATAATGGTTAGGATTTCAGAAAGAGTCATTGTTTTTAGATAAAGTGAATGAGTAAGTATATCTTCCTTATTAGTACATGATGGTTTTATTGATATACTCACACTGAACTTTTTGGTTTTAGTAAATGTTTGGATCTAGCAGGCACCAAAGTGAAAATAGGTTTGAAGGAAACTGTGGTGGTTCTCTGATTAAGAGACTGGATGAAATGGGGTATTGAATGAGGAAACTCATGGTTGTTCTAAACCAACTATCCAGGAGTCCTGATCAACTACTTGTATCTTGGTATGTTCTGTAATGCATCATGTATGAGATGACCAATCGATGTGGAAGTTCAGTTAATAATTATAAAGGTAACCATTAGGGTTTATATGATCCTTACTTTTGAGGTAATTATGGGTTATTATATGTTATGATGGAAAATGAAAGGCATGAGATAAACATGAGGTTAAAATATGTTATGATTATTTTTGAAGATTTTATCTCATTTTGGGGAATGTTTTAAGAATTATATAGTTTGGGAAAAAGGAAAACACGCAGACCGTGTGACAACCCGTCGCGTCGGACAAAGCTATGAGAATCGAACCCACTACCAAAGTGCGACTGGTATTTATCGCCTACCACAGGACTACATGAAGTCCCTGGTTAGTTTGACTAATTATTTTTAGTTATATGAGTTTAGGAATAAAGAGTAAGTTTATTTTGGGTTATCTATGGAAATGATTAACCTATCATGGAGGATATGTGATTTGGTTAATTACTTTTCAATATGAGAATTTAAGTGCAACTGATGTTATTTGGAGATAAAAAGTTAATTTGTACCTTGGAAGACTATGTGATTAAATAATTCAAATATTTGGGTTTCAATATTAGTTTGGTTTACTTTGTAGAATTTTATGGACAATTTTTTATCGAATGGTCCTCGTTGAACTTTGGGTTTTGTTGGACAAATTTTGGAGATTAAGAATAGATTTTCTTTTTATAAAGGGTTATCCTTTTCTGGATTATCTGATCTTGTACTAAACTTTTTGGTTTTGTTTTTGGTTAACATCTAAAGACATGGGAAGTATATAGTTCTCTTTTGTAGATTAGGTTATTCTCTAGAAGTTGATTATAGTGAACAAGTCTTCCAAAATAGTTGTCTTTTGGAGAAAATATGAGTTTGTGTAAGAAATCTAATAAAGGTTGAAAGTCAACATGATAAGTAATTATGTTTCCTTATGAATAAATTCCTCAAAAAAAATTAACTTAAAACAAAAATGTTGTCTGTTAAGTTTTCCTACTGGGGAATCGAATACCGTTTAACCCATCACAAGTTTGTGATTTTCTTATGGTTAACTTTCTCCTAGACATGTTTACTATCACTCTCCATCAGAACATGACCCTTTGTTTTTTCCTCCATGTCCATATTTTCATACATGGAATCCTAGTATGGGTTAACTCGGGTGACCTTTGTACTTCCCTTTCTTTCTTTTAAAGTGATAGGTTAATTTACTCCTTTTCCAATGTGGGACTTTCAATGGGGTTTTTAAGCCCAATTTTGAAATTGCGAGGACACAATTCCCAAAAGGGGGGAAAGATGTAACACCCCAGGTAAATAAAGAATATTACATTTTTATATTTATCCCAATTTGTGAAAAAAAATATTAATATTACTTTAAATGGAACTCTATGCTCGATGGCGTACCCAATACGCGACAACGAGTTCCTTTGAAATCTTACGTTGCACTATAATAATATTATTTTAAATGGTAGTTAACGCCTAGATGTTGTAATGGAGGGAATGAACAGAACTAACTACAAAATGATTATATATGTTTGTCAAATATTTTTACTTTTTACAATAAATGTTAGAGGATTTAAAATGTGAATGAATTCAATTTTAAGCGTAAACATTCTAATACTCTTTACAAGGTCGATTAACCGCCTTTTGATGGCGAACCTCTTTTAAATCAAAATTTTGACAATTTTATGTGTTATATTTGAAAAAATAAAATTCTTCTTTAGAATTGAGACATCAAAATTTACTTTGGGTAAATTTTTTGTATCATTCTGATAAAGTTCATTTTTTAATGAATAGTGAAAATGTTGTATTTTAATTCAAAACCTCTTTTTAATCTAATTTATTAATATAATTATATTATATTTTTAATTGTTTTTAAAGTAAAATTAGAATATATTTTTACCATTTAATCCAATAGTGGTCGTTGGAATCAATTTCACCTTGAAATTAGACTTAAACTACTGTCAATCTTTTGATACTTATTATTTCATAAAAACACGCTATTTGCTCTGACAGTGGGAATTAATTATTAAATTAATTAATGAAACTTATATGTTTTCAATTTTTTAAAATATAAATCATTTTTGAATTCGTAATATCAAATATATCTTAGGGTGAATTTTTGGTATTTTTCTGAAAAACATCAATTTTTTATGAATAGTGAAACCACTAAGTGGTACTTAAAAAACTGATTTTTCATTTAAATGAAATTTTACCACCTCTTTGATTTGAATTTCAGAAATCTGACATACATGGTTGTCATTAAGAAATAAAATTTGGTTCAATGGGATTAAAATAATTTTTTGGTGAATAGTAACTTTTAAGTTTTTAACCGCGATTAGAGGTAATTAGTGTAGTTTAAGGTTAATTTAATGTTTTAATAATATGAGATGATATTGACACATGTCCTACTCTCATTGGATATGTCATGGAAAACCAATACAATCCATGGGTCAACTTCGGGACCCCATGGAGCAACTTTGGTTGGGAAATGACATAAATAACTTTTTATATAATATAAAAGTAAAAATGACACAAACATGAGTTGTTTTACTAAAACAATTCTTACATGGGGTTATACAAGTCAGATTTTTTGCTATAAATATTCATTAGAAATCTAAAACTATTTCCTACATCATGATATTTTTTTTATAATTTTTAAACATTATATTAATTAAACTATTTATGACATCATGATGATGCAACAATTACCTCATTAATAAATGATTTAAAAAAAATGAAAAGATAATGTAACATCGATGACCTACACATATCCAAAACCTATTGGATGGGTGGATTTCGAACCCTTATCTCTTTATACTCGAAACTTATAATTTTGGGACCTTTTTTATCCAAAAATCATTTTATAATAAAGTATCCTTTTATACCTTTCCAAGAGTGCCCCTCCTCTCCTCTTATAAAAGGCCCCCACCTCTACCTCTTTACCCACACTTCCAAAGCCTTTGACTCAGAAAAACCATACCCAATTTGTCTCTCCACATCCCTATCTAACTCTTAGTAGCCTCACATTGGGCAGAAGGCTTCCCAAGGAAGCCTTTGAGCTCAAACCAAAGGGAGTTACCCGATTTTAAGGTAATGTCTTCACTTGAGTCCTTTTGTTTTATTTTTCTTGTCCAACCCCCTAAACACTTTTTATTCATTTATTTTATAACAACACCAGTATATTCCATATACTAGTCTGTTTTTATAAGAAGGATTCTATCTACACTTACACACACCTACATCTAATGGTTAAAGAACATACTATTTCCGTGGATGGTGAATTTCTGCCTCACGAAACGATGATTGTTCAACACTCATATAACACCTTTAATGGCGGACATTAAGATGTAACTATATTTATATATGATATATAATATGTTTATGTTTTACTTAATATTATTTATTTTTCTTTTGTGGCATACCTTTATAGTTTCCATTGTGGGTAAACACGATAATTTCATTTTAGGAAGTGCGGACTACCGCCCCCTCAAAGTGATTTGATTCGTTAATGCCATATGTGGGATGTATAAAGGATGGATTTAAAGTTATTATATATGATTTATGTTACCTATAAATGATGAATATAATTCTGTAATTAAAATATACATACCTCACATTTAGTTTTAATTCCATTAATATGACATAGAAATGAAAGTAGCATTCATGCGTACGTACGGCTTACCGTCTCCATGAATGGTGCATTTCATTTCTTACCTCTAAATGATTATGTAATATTATAAATACATTTATATTCTGGATATATATGATATATATTATATCCAAATCATGAGTATCATTCTTGATATAAGGAACCTTTGACCACATGAACAACATGTAATTGTAAGAAGTCCACTTTCGACTTAAGAACCAAATATCGACAAAACAAACATTATTAACTTAAATGATTACATAATGTTTATAACATGGAAATAAGTGATATAAAAGGAATAATGAACTTGAAAAAGGTTCTTAATAAAGTATAAATTAACTCAAGTTTATTATTCAGGACGTTAAAGAACGATCGATTCAAGTCAGACCCTAGGTAAGGGATCCTACTCCTCTCTTTCTTTTTAAGTACACTCTTTTATGTCATTCATTTTAAGAGAATATTTCTTATGATTAGGATGTTCTTTTATATTAATCCTACTTTACTTATTATTTTTATATGATTAGAGACCCTATTTTCTCTCATCAATCCATTTTTTATGTTTTGAGTGGCGCCGTTAGTCTGTCGAATTTTCGTAAGAGATCTAACCTCTCTCTTTCTTTTTAAGTACTCTCCTTTATGTTACTTCTTTTAAGCTCATATTTTTTATGATGGGGGATGTTATTCTATATAACTCTTGCGGTGAATTTTATTTTAATATGATTAGAGACCCTATTTGATCTCTTCAATCCATTTTTGGAAGTTTTAAGTGGCGCCGTTAGGCTACCGAGTTTTCGTAAGGGATTTTTCATCTCACTTTTATTCCTGTGGGATTTATGCTACCTTTGCCACAATTTCCTTTGAGTGGTGTATGTACTGCCCATTATTTTACTCATTGTGTAATATACTTTCATTTATGAGTATTTACATCAATGTTTTATTGTCTTTATTTCACGGGGTGTATGTTCTGAAAGTTACCCAAGTCGGTAAGTGAACCTTTCACCCTCCTCTTTTTAAAAGACTTCTTTTTTTATGTCTTTAAATTCACATACTATTATGTTGGGATATGTTCTTTTATATCCTTATTTATGTAAATTTTATGTCCAAGTGATGAGATACCCTTTTTATCTCTCATCAACTCTTTTTCTGAATTTTGAAGTGACGCCGTTAGGCTGTTGAATTTTTGCAAGGGAACTTCTTAACCCAATTTTGATTCTTTGGGATAAACTTGTACTCCTTGACTATGTCATTCTATGAATATGTGTGAATGTCCTCTGATTGTTTTACACATAATATCCACTTATATTTGGTGTATTCGTTTGTCACACATAATTATGTAATTGACTTATCCTTAATCCAAGGATACCGTGTTTCTATGGGGCTTCGTCTCAATCTCCATTCATTGAGACATATTTTGTTTTATACCCAACATTATTTTATATGGTGTATAAACCCCTTTGAATTTTACGTTTATTCGAAAGGAATCATTTTTCTATGAAGCGTTTACTAAACGACAAAAGGGAATGTTTTTGTCATACGTATGCGGCGACAACGACTTCTCCACCGCAATGACAATTATTTGAGTTTCAGCTTCCTCTACAAGCCATGCCTTCTTTTTGAAAGAAAAATAAATACCATGTTTTACTTTTCTTTTATTTTGGTATTGAAAATGGTTTTCATAATGTTTTTATTTCAATGTGTTCTATTCATATCTTGTTATTGAAAGGTGGAAATGTTATGTTTCCTTTATGCATGTTTTATGTGATAAGATTATGTTATGGTTCTTGGGCATTGTTATGAAGACGGGTGGTTCCGTGATAAACTAAGGGCGGGTGAGCCCGATATAGCTCTCCAATGCATTGGATAACGCGAAGGAGTGAAACGTTAAGGTTTCTCCAAAGAGATTTAGGGAATATACTGTGGTGGGTATTCCAAACATAACCAAGAGGGTTACTCCCTACATAAGAATGTTATGAATGCCTCAAGTTACCTTTATGTCTTATGATTTCTATGATTTATTCATAATTTGGATGAGTTATGTTAAAGTGCTTATGTTTTATGGTTAAATTATGATTTCATTTTTATGTATATATGTACTCATGTTTCCTTTCCATATTTTTATATCCCTTACTGAGCTTTTTATGCTCATCCCATGTTTTTTTGAAATGATTTTCACAGGTCAAGGGAAAGGTACATGATATGATAGTGTCAAGGAAGTGTCAAGGAAGAATCCATGTTTTATTTTAAATATGTTTCCGTTGATGGGAAAAATGAATACTATCTTTATGTAACCACTTTGTTTAAATGTGGAATGTAATGAAAGTTTTATGGTCTAATTCTCTAAAACTCTAAACCTGAAAAGATCCTCAATGTGTAATCTTGTAACAATTCAAGATTAAGTAAGGTTTAAGGATGGGGCCTTATAGTTGGTATCAAAGGGAGGTTTAGATAACATTAGAGGTTAGGGTATTCTCTAACATTAGTGACATTACCATAATGGTTAGGATTTCAGAAATAGTCATAGTTTTTAGATAAAGTGAATGAGTAAGTATATCTTCCTCATTAGTACATGATGGTTTTGTTGATATACTCACACTGACCTTTTTGGTTTTAGTAAATGGCTAGATCTAGCAGGCACCAAAGTGACAATAGGTTTGAAGGAAACTGTGGTGGTTCTCTGATTAAGAGACTGGATGAAATGGGGGATTCAATGAGGAAACTCATGGTTGTTCTAAACCAACTATCCAGGAGTCATGATCAACCACTTGTACCTTGGTATGTTCTGTAATGCATCATGTACGAGATGACCAATCAATGTGGAAGTTCAGGTAATAATTATAAGGGTAACCATTAGGGTTTATATGATCCTTACTTTTGAGGTAATAATGGGTTATTATATGTTATGATGGAAAATGAAAGGCATGAGATAAACTTGAGGTTACAATATGTTATGATTATTTTTGAAGATTTTATCTCATTTTGGGGAATGTTTTAAGAATTATATAGTTTGGGAAAAAGGAAAACACGCAGACCGTGTGACAACCCATCGCGTCAGACAAAGCTACGGGAATCGAACCCACAACCAATGTGCGACTGGTATTTATCACCTACCATAGGACTACATGAAGTCCCTGGTTAGTTTGACTAATTCTTTTTAGTTTGATGATTTTAGGAATCAAGAGTAAGTTTATTTTGGGTTATCTCTGGATATGATTAACCTATCATGGAGGATATGCGATTTGGTTAATTACTTTTCAATATGAGAATTGAAGAGCAACTGATGTTATTTGGAGATAAAAAGTTAATTTGTACCTTGGAAGACTATGTGATTAAATCCTTCAAATATTTGGGTTTCAATATTAGTTTGGTTTAATTTTTATAATTTTATGGACAATTGTTTATCGAATGGTCCTCGTTGAACTTTGGGTTTTGTTGGACAAATTTTGGAGATTAAGAATAGATTTTCTTTTTATAAAGGATTATCCTTTTCTGGATTATCTGATCTTGTACTAACATTTTTGGTTTTGGTTTTGGTTAACGTCTAAAGACATGGGAAGTATATAGTTCTCTTTTGTATATTAGGTGATTCTCTAGAAGTTGATTATAGTGAACAAGTCTTCCTAAATACTCGTCTTTTGGAGAAAATATGAGTTTGTGTAAGAAATCTAATAAAAGTTGAAAGTCAACATGATAAGTAATTATGTTTCCTTATGAATAAATTCCACAATAAAAATTAACATAAAACAAAAATGTTGTCTGTTAACTTTTCCTACTGGGGAATCGAATACCATTTAACCCATCACAAGTTTGTGATTTTCTTATGGTTAACTTTCTCCTAGACATGTTTACTATCACTCTCCATCAGAACATGACCCTTTGTTTTTTCCTCCAGGTCCATATTTTCATACATGGAATCCTAGTATGGGTTAACTCAGGTGACCTTTTTACTTCCCTTTCTTTCTTTTAATGTGATAGTTTAATTTACTCCTTTTACGATGTGGGACTTTCAATGTTGTTTTCAAGCCCAATTTTGAAATTGAGAGGATGCAATTCCCAAAAGGGGTGAAGGATGTAACACCCCAGGTAAATAAAGAATATGAAATTTTTATATTTATCCCTATTTGGGAAAAAATATTAATATTACTTTAAAGGTAACTCTATGCTCGATGGCGTACCCAATACGCGACAACGAGTTCCTTTGAAATCTTACGTTGCACTATAATAATATTATTTTAAATTGTAGTTAACGCCTAGTCGTTGTAATGGAGGGAATGAACAGAACTAACTACCAAATGATTATATATGTTTGTCAAATATTTTTACTTTTTACAATAAATGTTAGAGGATTAAAAATGTGAATGAATTCAATTTTAAGCATAAACATTCTAATACTCTTTAGAAGGTCGATTAACCGCCTTTTGATGGCGAACCTCTTTTAAATCCACTTTTTGACAATTTTATTTGTTATATTTGACAAAATAAAATTATTCTTTAGCATTGAGACATCAAAATTTACTTTGTGTAAATTTTTGGTATCATTCCGATAAAGTTCATTTTTTTAATCAATAGTGAAAAATGTTGTATTTTAATTCAAAACCTCTTTTTAATCTAATTTATTTATATGATTAGATTATCTTTTGAATTTTTTTTAAAGTAAAATTAGAATATATTTTTACCATTTAATCCAATAGTGGTCATTGGAATCAATTTCACCTTGAAATTGGACTTAAACTAGTGTCAATCTTTTGATACTTATTGTTTTATAAAAACACGCTATTTGCTCTGACAGCGGGAATTAATTATTAAATTAATTAATGCAACTTATATGTTTTTAATTTTTTAATATAGGCATCATTTTTTAATTAGAAATATCAAATATAGCTTAGGGTGAATTTTTGGTATTTTTTTGAAAAACTTCAATTTTTTGATGAATAGTGAAACCACTAAGTGGTACTTAAAAAACTGATTTTTCGTTTAAATGAAATTTTACCACCTCTGTGTTTTGAATTTCAAAAATCCGACATACATGGTTGTCATTAAGAAGTAAAATTTGGTTCAATGGGATTAAAATAATTTTTTGGTGAATAGTAACTCTTAAGTTTTTAATCGCGATTAGAGGTAATTAGTGTAGTTTAAGGTAAAAATAATGTTTTTATAATATGAGAAGAGCTTGAACCATGTCCTACCCTAATTGGATGTGTCATGTCCGACCAAGAAAATCCATGTGTCAACTTGGGGACCCCATGGGGCCACTTTGGTTGGGAAATGACATAAATTACTTTTTATTTAATGTAAAAGTAAAAATGACACAAACATGAGTAGTTTTACTAAAACAATTCTTACATGGGGTTATACAAGTCGTATGTTTGACTATAAATATTCATTATAAAGATAAAAGGATTTAATACATCATGATATTTTTTTTATAATTTTTAGACATTAAATAAATTAAACTATTTATGACATCATGATGATACAGCGATTACCTCATTAATAAATGAATTTAAATAAAATGAAAATATAATGTAAAATCTATGACCTACACATGTCCAAAACCTATTGGATGGGTGGATTTAGAACCATTATCTCCTTATCCTATAAATTTATAATTGTGGGGCCTTTTTTATCCGAAAATAATTTTATAATAAAGTATCCTTTTATACCTTTCCAAGAGTGTCCCTCCTCTCCTCTTATAAAAGGCCCCCACCTCTACCTCCTTACCCACACTTCCAAAGCCTTTGGATCGGCTAAACCCTGCCCATTTTGTCTCTCCACATCCCTCTATAACTCTTAGAAGCCTCACTTTGGGAATAAGGATTCCCAAGGATGCCTTTGAGCTCAAACCAAAGGGAGTTACCCGATTTTATGGTAATGTCTTCACTTGAGTCCTTTTGTTTTATTTTTCTTCTCCAACACCCTAAAATCTTTTAATTAATTTATTTTATAACAACACCAGTATCTCCCATATACTGGTATGTTTTTTTAAGAAGGATTATATCTACACTTACACACACCTACATCTAATGGTTAAAGAACATACTGTTTCTGTGGATGGCGAATTTCTGCCTCACGAAACGATGATTGTTCAACACTCATATAACACCGTCAAAGGTGCCCATTAAGATTTCACTATATTAATATATGATATATAATATCTTTATGTTTTACTTAAGCTTCTGTATTTTTCTTTTGTGGCATACCTTTATGGTTTCCATTGTGGGTAAACACGATAATTTCATTTTAGGAAGTGCGGACTACCGCCCCCTCCAAGTGATTTGATTCATTAATGCCATATGTGGGATGTATAAAGGATGGATTTAAAGTTATTATATATGATTTATGTTACATATAAATGATGAATATAATTATGGAATTAAAATATACATATCTGTCATTTAGTTTTAATTCCATTAATGTGACATATAAATGAAAGTAGCGTTCATGCGTACGTACGTCTTACCGTCTCCATGAATGGTGCATTTCATTTCTTACCTATAAATGATTATGTAATATTATAAATACATATATATTCTGGATATATGTGATATATATGATATCCAAATCATGATTATCATTCTGGATATAATGAACCTTTGACCACACGAACAACATGTAATTGTAAGAAGTCCACTTTCGACTTAAGAACCAAATATCGACAAAACAAACATTATTAACTTAAATGATTACATAATGTTTATAACATGGCAATAAGTGATATAAAAGTAATAATGAACTTGAAAAAGGTTCTTAAAAAATTAGAAATTAACTCAAGTTTATTATTCAGGAAGTTAAAGAATGATCGAGTCAAGTCGGACCCGAGGTAAGGGATCCTAGTCCTCTCTTTCTTTTTAAGTACACTCTTTTATGTCATTCCTTTTAAGCTCATATTTCTTATGATTGGGATGTTATTTTATATTAATCCTACTTTACTTCGTATTTTCAAATGATGATAGACCCTATTATTTCTCATCAATCCATTTTAGAAGTTTTGAGTGGCGCTGTTAGTCTGTCGAATTTTCCTAAGAGATCTAACCTCTCTATTTCTTTTTAAGTACTCTCCTTTATATTACTTATTTTGAGCTCCTCTTTGTTATTATGGGGTATTTTCTTTTATATTCCTCTTTCTATACATTTTATTTTAATATTATGAGATACCCTATCTGATCTCATCAATCCATTTTTGGAAGTTTTATGTTGCGCCGTTAGGCTGCCGAGTTTTCGTAAGGGATTTTTCATCTCACTTTTATTCCCGTGGGATTTATGCTACCTTTGCCACAATTTCCTTTGAGTGGTGTATGTACTGCCCATTATTTTACTCATTGTGTAATATACTTTCATTTATGAGTATTTACATCAATGTTGTATTGTCTTTCTTAAACGGGGTGTATGTTTCGAAATTTACCCAAGTCGGTAAGGGAACCTTTCACCCTCCTCTTTTTAAAAGACTTCTTTTGTTATGTCTTTTAATTCACATACTATTATGTTGGGATATGTTCTTCTATATCCTTATTGATGTAAATTTTATGTCCAAGTGATGAGATACCCTTTTTATCTCTCATCAACTCTTTTTCTGAATTTTGAAGTGACGCCGTTAGGCTGTCGAATTTTTGCAAGGGAACTTCTTAACCCAATTTTGATTCTTTGGGATAAACTTGTACTCCTTGAATATGTCATTCTCTGAATATGTGTGAATGTCCTCTGATTGTTTTACACTTAATATCCACTTATATTTGGTGTATTAGTTTGTCACACAAAATTATGTAATTGACTTATCCTTAATCCAAGGATATCGTCTTTGTATGGGACTTCGTCTCAATCTCCATTCATTGAGGCATATTTTGTTTTATACACAACCTTCTTTTATACGGTGTATAAACCCCTTTGACTTTTACGTTTATTCGAAAGGAATCTTTTTTCTACAAAGTCCTTACTAAACAACAAAAGGTAATGTTTTTGTCATACGTATGTGGCCACAACGACTTCTCCACCGCCGTGACCATTATTTGAGTTTTGGATTCCTCTACAAGTCATACATTCTTTTTGAAAGAAAAATAAATACCATGTTTTACTTTTCTTTTATTTTGGTATTGAAAATGGTTTTTATAATGTTTTTATATCAATGTGTTGTATTGATATCTTGTTATTGAAAGGTGGAAATGTTAAGTTTCCCTTATGCATGTTTTATGTGATAAGATTAGGTTATGGTTCTTGGGCATTATTATGAAGACGGGTGGTTCCATGATAAACTAAGGGCGGGTGAGCCCGATATTGCTCTCCAATGCATTGTGTAACGCAAAGGAGTGAAACGTTAAGGTTTCTCCTAAGAGATTTAGGGAATATACTTTGGTGGGTATTCCAAATGTAACCAAGAGGGTTACTCCCTACGTAAGAATGATATGAATGCCTCAAGTTACCTTTATGTATTATGATTTCTATGATTTATTCATAATTTGGATAAGGTATGTTAAAGTGCTTATGTTTTATGGGTAAATTAGGATTTCATTCTTATGTATATATGTACTCATGTTTCCTTTCCATATTTTTATATCCCATACTGAGCTTTTTATGCTCATCCCATGTTTTTTTGAAATGTTTTTCACAGGTCAAGGGAAAGGTACAAGATATTATATTGTCAAGGAAGCGTCAAGGAAGAATCCATGTTTTATTTTAAATATGTTTTCATTGATGGTAAAAATGAATTCTATCTTTATGTAACCACTTTGTTTAAATGTGGAATGTAATGAAAGTTTTATGATCTAATTCTCTAAAACTCTAAACCTGAAAAGATCCTCAATGTGTAATATTGTAATAACTCAGGATTAAGTAAGGTTTAAGGCTGGGGCCTTATAGAAACACCACACACTAAAACAAGTCATAATATAAACCCTTTATCAATATCATCATAGAGTTATTATATAAATATCCCTGATAAAAATTTCATATTCTATTTAGGGTCTTGGATTTTGGTAAATTATTGGGTTTAATATTAATTGAGACCTCAAACTCTCATCAAAGAAGAAGACCGATAAATTAGTTTAGAAACAAACCATTGTATTATATTTTAATGGCCATGGCCTGAAGGGTATTCTTTTCTTTTTTCTCAAACACTAGTTCTAGATAAAAATTCTCACAAGGAAAAAATATCCATTCCAGATATGTTTTTCCAAAAGAGATAAATAACCCCTCTTACAATTCTATATATTCCTAGAGTGATTTCGGATATATGGGGTAATTTCATTCCCTCAAAAACATATGTTATCTCTATGTAAGGAAAACAAATCCACCACCAAAAAAGCATAAAATTACACTAAATAATGAATAATGAGGTTTTTTAGGAAAATTAATATCATAAATATTGATAGGGGTGGATTTAAATACTTGGGATGAAATAATTTCCCCATTTTTTATTTTCAATGAAAAAAAGACTTCCATGTATTGATTTGTTATGTAAATTATTCTATAAAACACACCTGATATCAAATAATGTGTAGAAAAGAAACTAATGGTATGATTATAATCCTTGAATTATAAACTAGAATACCTATCCCCACTCCATTTTCATGATCTAACTAAGTGCTTATAATGGAATATGTTCACCTTTTCACTCTAGGAATTATAGGAGGTTGTTCTTGATTATCATCATTAACCCTTAGCTTAATGAATTGATTCTCATGGTGTCCTTGTTAATTATAGTTGGAATAATGTATAATATAATGAGAGTTGAATAGATATTTAATTTTATCCATCAAATTTATGGGTTTCCCCATTTTCATATCATAATCTTGGTTCCATTACTTCTTATATAGAAAACATTTACGTTTACAGTTATGGAAATTACATGATGCTTATTCCTAAACTTTTTACACATCGGATGTTGTACTTTATTACCAATGTGATAATTTTCTATCGATTCAAGGGAAATAAACTCCATTATCCACTTTCAATATCAAAACCCACGAGAACCATTAGTTTTCCAATATATATTTCAAACTTGAGGGAAAATCAGAGAAGATATTCCTAGATATGAATCCCATAAATCAATAAATATTTTAATTGATTTATCCTTAAACCCATAGATAATATGATAAAATTATATGTAGTGTCAATGATAAAGCCAAATGCATATCTCACAAGTCATGTTATGTTTTCCTCAAACTCATTAATGAATTTTTTTTATTGAGGTTAAGGAAAACCATATTCATTTTATATCAGAAAGTGTTAGGAAAATATTTATCTGAATATTTTTCTAGAAATATTCCTAATCCATTTATTTGATCTCTTCCACATGATAATTTTTCATTACCAATATCCCCCATTAATTAGATTATCCCTACATTCAACAAACATCCAACATGATTTTCAATTTTGTAGAGAATTGATGTTCATAAATTTTCAATGGATATTATCTATAGATTATTTATTATGGGATTAAGATGTGAAATAAATTTCAAAGGCCTTTGTCACATAATGGTATTAATTAAATCATTCATTTTGTAAGAGGGTGTTGGTTTTCCCCATGATCTCATGTTTCTATTCACGAAGAGATTTAATTCAATAATTATTATCATGAATTTTTAAAATCCTACTCTCTTCAGGGTGGGAACTCATTTGGGATGTCATTATATTACCCAACACACTGGTTGTTGACTTAGATCATCATTTTCCAACCCATTGAACAATATAAAGTGATCATTTGGGATGGTAGTATTTAAACTATTAAACTAATAATAGGGAAACATTGAAAATTTATGGGATACCTCATAAATGACAATTATTCATTATTCTATGAATTCATATATTTTAATATTAGTCATCCAATTGAATTTTTATTAATGTAAATTATCTAAGAATTTTTTCCCTTTATAGTGTTTCATAAAGGGAATCTGGATTTACTAAATCATATGCCCCCAGAGTGGAAAATTATATTTTTAATAAGGAATATTTATTCACACTATAGGTGATGATCGAGTAAATACTAAATGAACCTGTTTTAGGGTTATAACACATAGTTGAAACTATTACAGTGAAAAATCCACGTGTAGTATACATGTAGAAATATTATTTCTTAAAATCAACATTATATATAAATTAAAAACATTTCATGATGTTTTCCTACATTTAGTATTATCATTATGTCTTTTATAATGGTTTTTAAACCATAATGGCCAAATATAACTGGACCTTTCATGGATACCAACTATGAAAACACATATCTTTTATGGAAATTATCTCACAAATAATTACACAAAAAACACACAATCCTATAATATTGAGAGAGCTATTTAATTTTTCTTGTTAAAAACATATCACAATAATAGAAACATGGATACAAAAAAATTAATAAAAACTCCATAAAAATCCCTCAAATTCCACTGATGATCTAAAATTTAACGTGATAACGTATGGACATACATAAGATATCTGTGAGGTATAAGACAAAAGTACTAATCAAAAAAATAACAAGATTATTGTTATAGATGTGATTCAATAAGAACATAAAGGGTACATAAAAGGGTTAGAATCATAAACCCAAAAATCAAAGCATGTTATTAATTGATAAAATCAAGGAACCATAGGATTGCGGAAATAATAAGTGTCATGAAATTATAATAATGTGTCAATGATAAATTCTAAGACATCATAACATAGTGTGATTAAGATAACCAATGAGGCACTATATATGTTATATTATAATGTTATAATATTACCACAGACACTATAGGGCTATATAATTATGATCCAACCCATCCTATTCATATTACGTACATACATTTTTGTACCATATAAATCTCAAAAGATAAGGATGTCCTTGAAGACATTTATTTATTAATTTTATAGTATGGATTAAATACATATATGTACACAATTTATGAATAAACATTACATATTGGTGAATATGATAGAGTGTAAATGGGGATGTGTATTAATAATATAATTTTTTTTAGGGAAAATAATAGGATAATTTATGCAGTATAACAATTATACATAATGGTTCATATAAGGGTTTAATTAGAGTTAAATGTGGTATCTCATTATATGAAACTACTAATGAATTCAAAGGGATGTATGAGAAAGTATTACTTCATGAATAACTAGAAATAAAAATGTTTTTTAATAAATTTTTGTATTAAATAAAAAGAAAAATGAGATAATCCCTTACATTGAGAGGGATCTTATAAAAGTAGAGTAGCTTATTGAAAAGTGTTTGGGAAAACATTGGGAGGGAATTATTGAGTGATATTGAGAGAAAACTATTTCACAATGGATTGAGTATTGAGTAATGAGAGGTTGGGAGGGTATTAATAGAAAAATATAGGGGATTTTTTTTATAAATTTTAATATATTGGTTTTATACTTTTGGTGATAAAAAAATAAAATCAAAAAACCTTCCTATTAACTTATCCAAATTTTCAATGAAATAGGAGTTATTTGAAATAATTTATAAGAAGAATAACCAAAATCATAAATATAATATCATTCATGATGTGGATATGAATCATGTTTATAATAAATAGCTCATGGTCTTAAAATATAATATACTTTTTTAATACTCACTATATATTTTAAAAATTAGTTAAAAAACCTTCATAATTCGATAATTTTAAATGTGGAATCTATTTTTTTTGGGGATTCCCTTTATAGTATATATTATAACACATTTTTTCACCTATAATGTCACAATTAATAACATTTGATTGCAAAATAGTTAATTTTTACCCAAAAGTTATAATTTCATAGTTACTTTTTAAAAATTCCCTATTGGATAATTTAGATGATGTGATATTGAAAATAATATTTATTTTAACATTTTTTTATAGAATATAAAAAATTTAATTTTTAAATTAAAATTCTTATTTAGTAGAAAATAAATTTTAATGGAACTATTAATTTAATAACCTATGAAAGAATTACAATATGATTCATTATATTATATTATCATTAATATTAAAATAAAAATTTCATTTAAAAATATTTTATAGATAAAATATTTATTTGAATCTTTTTCATAATTATCGAAAGGTGTGATTTAATTGAAACCATATACATCTGAAAAAATTAACTCTTCTTTAATTGTATCAAATTATTATTTTTATCAACCCCATGATATAATAATCATTAAGTAACAATAAAAATGAATAAATACAATAATTTTTTCAAAAAAAAGAAAATATTTAAATTTCAAACACTATGTTCTACAAATGTATACCATTTTTACACTAGTGTACCTCCTAAGGGTAAAGTGTATGATGGTGGTACATTATTTGGTTGGTTCATGGAAAATAGTTTTGATCTTGGTCTCTATAAGAATAAAATTATTCCATAAATTTCTTCACCTGAGTTTCAGTTGTTGAAACACATCTTAGGTTTACTATTGGGAAAAGCCCAGAGATTCCATCTCCCTCTGTAGCTTTGATAAATGGGATCTATATGAAATTATTATAATGGTCAAGTCTGTAACTTCATTCATATGTATCAACTATAATTTAACATGAACATGAAAATATAATAATACTAATGGAATCTACAGAAAAAATATATTATCAAATTTTATGATTCTCAATAGTCTTTTATGCCAAATAGAAAAAATAAGGAAATATTTAATTTTCTTATTGAATAATGAAATTGAATATTTTTTCTGAATTTTATAAAAGTACATTTTATACTAATGTGTTTATTAACTAAAAAAGTTAATTTAATTTTAAAAAATACGATCCTATAAAAATATAGATTCAATATAAAAATAAAATGAGACATAACACATGATTTATAGAGAATAATATGGGGGTTTGACTAAAGTGCTTTTGGAAAAATAAATAGTGATATTGGAAGAAGGGGAGGATGAGCCTTAGGGTTACAATGCAAATAAAATAAGGTCTATGGGATTAAGGAAGTGTGATCTAAATGTGGAGAATATGTACACTAGGAGAAAAATATAATATTTATTTCTACTACTCATGTGATTATAATTTTCATTCCATTTAGGTTATTTGATTTTTAATATGATATCATTATTGTTATGATGTAGAAGATTATCTATGTTTTTATCAATGTTATAATGGGATATTGTGCATGTGTATTACTTTTTTAAAATTTTCATGCATTGGTTGTATATATATCTTTCAATATTACCTCTTCATTCCAATAGTGTCATGAGAATTTATATTTTTGTTGGTATTTTTTGTTTTAATTCACAATTGGCTAGTCTAATTAAAATAAAAACATAGTATGGGTTCATATGGCTATGATCAAATAAGGTATTGAATCACTAAACACATGGATAACCCAAATCTTTTTCCCCATATGTATGAACATTTTTATTATAAATATAGAACTATGACCAATGGATTTTATCAAATTCAACTATGTTAATAAACTTTCTAAAAAAATTATCACAACATTCCACTAACACATGACCCCAGAAATTTTAAATCCTGGATCATCTATGCACATTGGTATTTTTTAAATTCTCTATTTTCATTCTAAATCACATAAATAAGTCTTTTTATATAATCTTTCTTGATTTATACCCATATAACATCATAGGTTCGACCTTAAACGTCCATTTAAAACATACATATATTTAATAGTGATTAATTTAAGTATATCCATATATTTGAAAATTTTCTTCCGCACATTACAATTTATAGAAACATTATGGCTATGTAAAATTTAAGGTTCCATTTTTGGGGATATTTTCTTAGTTCTATTTAATACTTAAACATTTTTCTTATCCATTTTCTATTGAATTTACTATTACACACACGGTTTTCAATTAATTTTCATTTTAGTTTCTATTTTGATTCACTAGAATGCTACATGTGGAAAGGGAAAAGAATATCCATTACATTATGATGATGTGTTAGAAAATTTCTCAAGGAAGGATAATAAAGAAGATATATATGAGGTTGTATGAAAAAAAAGAGAAATATATAGAGGAAAACAAATAGTTTCAGGTATAAGAACTCTTATGGAATATAAAATACCATCAAATATGTGGGTAAAAATTAGCATTTTAGTACCACATACTGTAGATAATCATTTTGAGATCAATATAGTAATATTTAAAATTTTCTCCAACACTATACAACTTTAATGGATAAAACATCACTATCTAAATACACATATAGGTAGCTTTAATATAATATTTGATAAGTTTCTATTTCAAAATAATTCAAGTGATGTGGTGGGTCTACAATATTTGGGTATTAATTGAGAGACAATGTGATATAATAAATACTAATATTTCTATCGTATTCTATCAAAAAATTAGTTGAATTAGGAAAAATAGTATATCCCAATTCATCTTTCAATCAAAATCAGTTAATATTTACTTATATATTCTTTATTTTAACAAACATAATGATGAATCACTTTTTCATTCATGTGATTGGTTTCAATATCATATGAGAAAACTCACAATTTTTTGATTGATATGTGTCTCCTATTTCAATCTTTTAAAAGGGTTTATCGATGGGAAACATGTTTATTATTAATTATATAGTAATATTATCCTTAATAAATATGTCATTAGAATAGAGTTTCAATTTTATAAATTAGTTTATTACCAACAGTTGTTATGTGAAAAATGAATAATGTATAATTTGATGAGTCAACAAGGATTGTAATAATAGAACAATTCTACATCAAATAAAGGACTGGAATAATAATATGGAAGCCATGATGATCCAACACCAAAGACTTATTGCATACGATAAAAAATCCAATTATAATGATTATAATCATCAAAATCAATATAATGTTTAGAGACCTTTATAATAACATGGTCAGTGACATCAGTAAATAATTAATTGATGTCAAGCACTATAGGGATCATCACCACAATTCCAAATAATAAAATTACATGACATGTTGGTTACCTTTATTACCAAATGTGTGAGATAATTAGTGATTTTAATGAAGAATCCACAAAAAATTCTAATAAATCCAGAAATTATAGTTGGGAGTATTTCCAAAATATTTAAATATAATCAATATGGAGTATTATTGGGATGCATGATGGTAAAAAATGATGATAAGTTAAGGAAATTACAATGAGATATTAACAATCACAATAAATGATGATGAAACAAGTATAATAAAACAAAATGAACAATAAAAAAAACAGAGGTAAAAATAGGAAAAAATAATGAATTGATCAAGTAAGTAGAAGAAGAAGAATATAAAGATCCACCTACCCCCTAAAATTATTCATTATTATTCCTATAAAAGATATAATAGGGGAATATTAGGTATAAAAATATTGGATTTGTGAATTTTTTAAAATATGCGTATTAAAATTAAATTTTCATGTTTTATATCCATTAAGAAAACATATAATATTTCATGAATTAATTAGTGTTAGAAAAAATCATGCTGGAAGAAATAATAAGTATACCGCTCAGAAGAGTGTGGTAGACTATCGTATCAAACAAGTTTCCCAATAAGCCACATGATACCGGTATCTTCCTAATTCTAATAACTATCATCCATGATGAATTAGGTATATATTTATGCAACTTTGGTAAAACCTAAATATCATGTAATAAAACACATCAAAATTATTTTTATTAAATTACATGATGACTATATGGGTTTATCTTAAATTAAAAAATTCAACAAAGATGTATACATGAGGCTGGATAAATGATATAAAGGGTAAACAAGTCATTTTCATCTTCCTAGTGGATTTATATTCTCTAGATATGGATAATGAATTATATTAATCATCATGGGATGACCATTCATAGGAAATGGGTGATTATTAATCCATATAAAAAATGGTGTGTTGTATATGATAGTCGGTGGTCAAGAGGTAAGTTATAATATTCACCATGATATGAAATTTTAATATATAAAATATAATTATCTAGAATATGGATGAATGAATGAAAATAAAGATGTTTTCTAGAACTATGTAAATATAAATATTCTGAAAGGAGATAAAGGAATATATATGGAAGAGTCAATGATTTTGGAAATATGTTAATCCCAAACAATTATGAATAGATCAAGATTAATTTTTAGTTCATGATATAACTTTTCCTTTTTCATGGATAACCACACATTGGTTGATCATCCAATTCGTGGTTGAAAAGGTAACCACCACATAGAGAGTGAAGATGATACTAGGGAATCAAAATCACCAATTCTTGTTTAGCAGACCCAATAGAGACATTTTTTTATCATGACAATGTATACTCATTCCAATCCTAAATTACTAGATCTAAAAGGTGGTATGGTCAATATAAATTTTCCCAAAAAAAATTTTCTATGAGGTAACCAATATATTTTTTCCTTTTGAATTAGAAATTAATGGTGTTTGAAATATAAATGGACCTACATTTTCACTTATTTTGTTACATTACATGGATTCATCATGTTTAAATTCCCTTGGAATATAGAAATATGAGAGATGAAAGAGCATCATTTGTTGGTGAGTGTGATGTTTAATGACTTATTAATACTCCCCTAAATTATTATTAATATATTTAGTTAATTTATTTGAAGAAGGAATGACCCACATTTTGCCTTTTTATGATCTAGGAGAGAAAATTAATTTATTATAACCATAATGAAATGTTTAATATTCATTTTTAATAGTTTTTAATGATTATAATAGAAGATTAATATATTTATATAAACATAGTAATTGTATTTGAAAAATAAATATTTTTGTGAATTTTTTTATTTGAATTTTTTTTAAAATTTAATTGTATTTATATTCTAAAATATGTGCTGATTAATTATTTATTTTTATGAATTTTCATGGTTTATTATCCCAATTAAAACGATACCATTTTTGAGTGGTCTCTAAGAAAAATTTTCCAAACTCTTCTTAGCTTTATTTATTGTGGGACTCCGGAATTATTAAATCCTTAACATTCCTTGAATATTATAAAAATCATGATGGTAGAAGAGAAATTTTAATATAATTTAAGCATTTTTATAGATTACACTTATATCCATGAAACCACATTGTATATTAAATATCTTTTTAATCAAATATAATTCATGAATTATTATTAGTATCCACACATCAAAAATGAAAATTCTAGTGACTTCAGACATGAACTATATTTTATATATACATGAGAATCATTATGTATTAGAGTTTTGTCGAATTTTTTCATTACTCTTACATACAATAACCAAAAAAATTATGATGTACAATTCCTCTTAATATCCATTTTTTCCTGAATACACATCTTCTAAAAAGAAACATGTTCTCTTTTCATGAAAATTCATAATGGAATTCAACAAGAAATGTTCCGTACTCATACTGATAATTAAACTCATTGAAAAAAATTTAAAGACACAATTGTGCACAAAAATATTAGTAAGGGACATAAAAATACTAAGGAAATAAGCTCATTTGTTTAAAAATAATTAAAAAACAATTCATTTTTTTTAAAATAACAATTAAACTAGGGGATAATTTTATACTCATGTTATAAAATTTCATACCCCAATATATTTATAATAGAAATTATAATAAATATATCATGATTAATAAAAAATTAATATTTTAATTAATTCATATGATAACATGAGTTTTTCTGTTCAATGTTTTATATTCTAGTAATATGATGATGAATATACATTCATTAATCATAAGATCGTTAGCTTGTCTTGAGAAATCATTATATTTCTATAAAACCCCATAGAAAGCATAGAACAACCATGTAGGTGTTTTGGGACATCATTTTTTGTATAACTATTAAAAATGGAATTAAAAATAGTCTACATTAATACACAAAGAATTGGTGGGAGATCATGGATCCACCCATCATTGATTTATTATGGAACCATCTGTACATGATTTATGACTAAACTACATGACCTTGGATTATAATGAAACCACACATACATAGTTTATAGTAAGAAAACACATCCTCGGTTTATAAAAGAAACACTATCATATTAACAATTATTGGGATCCATTACATAATCATAACATATAAAATATATCAAATTCCAAAAACACACTCAAAAAAATATTCTTTATACCCATAAAAAAATTTTCTATATAATGAAATATCAATTCAAATTTTCACCCCACATTGGAAATGAATGAAACTATAGTAGGAGGGTTTTACATTGATTAAAACATGGAATAATTGGATGGATTTCAAAGAGAATTTGTGTTTTATAGTGGTGGGATAATTCATTTCTGCTAAATAAGTTAAAATAGAATATTCATTTTTTTTAATTTGTAAATAATTTTATGAAATTCGATATATAATACATAAGAATATTCAATTTTAATCCATTGAAATAAATTATGAGGTGCGAAAAATATAATTATAATTCATTTATTTCCAAATAAATACATCTATAAAATACTTTTAAAAAATATAAACATAGAAGGAAAATGTTTGGAAGTGAATCTTTAAAAATGAATGTTTTTAAAAAAGTACCATTATTTGAGTGCGACACATAAAATATGTTATTTATATTACTAAAAAAATAAAATGATGTTTATCATTTAAATTTTCAAGAACCTACTTTGAGTTTAATATTAATATGACCATGCCATAATCAAATAATTTATCAATAATGTTCACATTAGATATTTGGACATTATTGATATTTTATGTCCAAGATGTCCGAGGTTGAATGAAAGTGGTAAAAATTCCATTCTTCCAACATTTAAAAATTATAATTCTATAATAATTATTATTTTTATTTAAAAATTATAATTTTAAAACAAAATATGACATATACATCTATGAATGGAACTTTGTTATAATGGTTGGGATGGTTGGTCGTACGTACACATGAGTATCATTTCTATTTTATAATGAAATTATCAAAAGGAGGTGACTTTTATTTTGTATTAAAATAATTATAATCACATCACAAATAAAATGCTATTTTTTTTAATATATATATGTAACGAATGTGATGTGGTTATGAATAGTGAATCACATCTCATCGTAGAGGTGGTTTTTTGTACGATCACACAAATAGAATTATCATTTTTAATGAATTGAAAAGAAAAAAAATTATATGGTATATTTTTCATCTATAATGAAATTTTTTTCATTAATGTAATATATATAAATTAAATACAACATTATGATCATTCTTGGAAGTACGTGATAGAAAATTAATTACATTAGTTTGAGTGGCGATTGTCTTTCATATATAAGAATGATGACTTAGTTTCCAATATCATGATAGATGTGATAGATATAGGCCATTTCATCAATTTAAAAAAATAAAATACATTTTAGATACTTATTTTTATGTTTCAAAATGTTTGAAGATGATTTGAAGGGCTATAAAAATAATTAAAATAAAAAATCATGAATAAAAATTATATCACTTATTTGGAAAAACAACTTCATATTTTCATTAAAATATTGGATATAATGGTGTTATGACCAAAAAAGTCCAATAAGATGTGGTTAGGGATTTCATTAGGATTCATTGGATGTTCATTTACCATATAAAATGTATGTTAAATTATGAATAAAAGTGGAGTGGATTTTTCCTTTTATAAGAGAGGGGAGGGTAACACATGGAATTTCTTAATGTATTAAATTAATATAAATTAATTTTCATATTAAAATAGATCCAAAATGATATTATGTATCGATAATATTAAAATAACTATAAATACTCTCTCAAATAAAAATTATATTATTTTAGGTAATGTTTTTACAAGTATATTTTTAACTCATATTAACCCTTTTTGAAAATTGTTGTGGTATTAAATTGTTTACTATTTAGTGGTCTATAATTTTACTATAGAAGGTAAAATGTTCCCTAAATAAAAAATTATATATATTGTTGACCATAAATGAAATTATATTATAAATATAATATTTTTAGTATTTTAAATCAATTAATTAAAAAATAATAATAAAATATCATTAATTTTAATGTTGACACAATTATTTTAATTTTAAACTATAAACATTAATTCAAATATGGGTTTCAGGTATAATGTTTAAAAAATCAAAATTATGTTTTATGATTATAAAAAAGTTATAGAAAAAAATCATTCAACTTATAAGTCATTTAATAATTTTTTAAATTTTTCTATTAATTGGTGAAATATTTTATCGATGTTTCGTATGAATTTATGGTGATTATATAACCAAAATAAATTAGAAATTAAATACCAATATAAAAATAATTTAATTTTCAAAAACATAAAAATTAATATTTTGTCAAAAAAATTATTTTTACACTTTCTGAACACATAATAGATATTTAAATGAAGGAGGGTGAAATTTTGTCATTTTATTTGGCAAAAATATTATTTAGGTCACATTCCAAGATAGTTCCCCATAAACAAATAGATATCAATACTAATAACATAATGGTCATAGTACCATCAACCAATACTATTTAATATGAACAATTGGTTTTATCACATAGTTTTAACCCATGTTTACACAATTTACCCATTTATTGTGGTCATTTTTTACAAATTTTAATATTCACAATAATGAAACATTAAAACTGTAACAACCCAAGCTTCCACGATACCCTTCTCTTTTAATAATGCAATAGCTTGCATTGTATGCAAGTTCGAGATTCTAACACACCGCGACCAATCAAAATAGCCGTTATGAATAGTAATACACACTTTTTAAAATTATATAAATTTTATATTTCAAAAGGGACTTCATTTTTGGATTCGGAATATCGAAATTAACCTATGTTTAATTTTTGGTATTTTTCGGAGAACTTCCAATTTTCCATGAATAATGAAAAATACTTAAAAACAACTTTTTTAATCAAAATAATTTATAGTGATAAATTATACAAACTAGTGGTTTTAATTTATAATTAGAATATATTTTAACCATTTTATCCAATGGTGGTCATTATAATTAATTTCACTTTGAAATTGGGCATAAACAATTGTCAATCATTTGATATATATTGTTTCTTAAAAACACGCTATTTGTTGTGACAGCGGGAATTAATTATTAAATTAATTAATTCAACTTATATGTTTTGAATTTTTTTAAAATAGACATCATTTTTGAATTAGGAATATCAAATATAGCTTAGGGTTAATTTTTGGTATTTTTCTGAAATACTTTAATTTTTGATGAATAGTGAAACCACTATGTGGTAGTTAAAAAACTAATTTTTCGTTTAAATGAAACTTTACCATATCTGTGAATTGAATTTCAAAAATACGACATACATGGTTGCCATTAGTTAGTAAAATTTGGTTCAATGGGATGAAAATAATTTTCGGTGAATAGTAACTTTTAAGTTTTATTAATCGCGATTAAAGGTAATTAGTGTAATTTAAGGTAAATATGTTGTTATAATAATAATAAATTACCTTTACACTTGTCCTACCATTATTGGATGAGTAATTTCCGACCAAGAAAATCCATGGGTAAACTTGGGGACCCCATGAAGCCACTTGGGTAAGAAAAGGACATCAATAACTTTTTATTTGAAGTAAAAATAAAATTGTCACAAACATGTATTGTTTTACTAAAATAATTATTACATGGGGTTATATAAGTTAATTATTCGACTATAAATATTTATTGAAAAGATAAAAAGATTTACTACATCATGTTAATTGTTTTATAAATTTTAGACATTAAATAAATTAATTTATTTAGGACACCATGATGATGTAGCGATTACCTCATTAATGAACGATTTAAATAAAATGAAAAGATAAGGTAAAATCTAAGACTTACACTTGTCTAAAGCTGATTTTATGGGTTTATTTCTAACCCTTATCACCTTATCCTCTAAATACATCATTTTTGGACCTTTAAAATCCTAAATCCATTTCATAATAATGTAACATTTCATGACATTCCTAGAGTGCCCCTCCTCTCCTCTTATAAAAGGCCCCCACAACTACCACCTTATTCACACCATCAAAGCCATTTGGATCGGCCAAACTCTGCCAAAATACTCTCTCAACATACCTATCTTACTCCTTGAAGCCTCACTTTCAGTAAAAGTCTTCCCAAGAAAGCCTTTGTCTCAAATCAAAAAGAGTTACTCGATTTTAAGGCAATGCCTTCTCTTATGTTCTTTTGTTTTATTTTTTTATCCAACCCCTTAAACTCTTTTTATTCCTTTATTTTGTAACAACAAGAGTATATTCAATATAATAGGATGCTGTTATTATAAGGATTTGATTTATACATACACACACCTTCGTCTAATGGTTAAAGAACATATTGTTTCTGTGAGTGGCAAAGTACTACCTCACGAAACAATGATTATTCAATCTTATTTTAACACCTCTCATGGTGGACATTATGATGAAACTATTTTTATATATGATATATATTATGTTTATGTTTTCATTATGCTTATTTATTTTTCATTTATGGAATACCTTTATGATTTTCATTATGGGTAAATGCGATAGTTTCATTTTAGGAAGTGCGGACTACCGCCCACTCAATGTGATTTGAATCGTTAATGCCTTACGTGGGACGTATAAAGGATGGATTAAATGATATTATATATGATATTATACTGGAATTATAATATACCTTTATATCATTATTATTTCATTCCATTAAATATGAAATAGAAATGAAAGTAGCATTCATGCGTACATACCTCTTACCGTCTCCATGAACGGTGCATTTTATTTCTTACCTATAAATGTTATGTAATATTATAAATGAATTTATATACTGGATATATATGATATATATGATATCTACTTCATTAATATAATTCTAGATATAATGGATATTTTACCACATGAACAACTTGTAATTATAAGAAGTTTATTTTTGACTCAAGTACGAAAGATCGACAAAACGACTGTTATTAACTTAAATAAATAACATAATGTTCATAAAATTGTAATAAGTGATATAAAAGATATAATTAATTGAAAAAGGTTCTTAATAGTGTAGAAATTAACTATAGTTTATTATTCAAGATATTAAAGAATGATCAAGTCAAGTCGGACACGAGGTAAGGGACTTCGTCTCAATCTCCTTTCATTGAGGCATATTTTGTTTTATACAAAACTTTCCTTTATGGGGTGTATAAACCCCTTTCACTTTTACTTTTATTCAAAAAGAATCTTTTTATACAAAGAATTTTTACTAAACGATAAAATGAATGTTTTTTCTTTAATATGAGGCGACAATGACTTCTCTACCGCCGTGACCATTATTTGAATTTCAGCTTCCTCTACAAGCCATAAAATTTTTTAAATAAAAAATAAATACCATGTTTTACTTTTTTTTTATTTTGGTAATGAAAATGGTTTTGATAATGTTTTTATTATATCAATGTTTTTTATTGATATCTTGTGATTGAAATGTAGAAATGTAATATTTCCTTTATGCATGTTTTATGTGATACGATTATGTTATGGTTTATGATATGTTTAAAACTTTTCATATAAGGAATTTATTAGACTTAATAAGTGATGGGTGGAGAACGATATAGATCCTCGATGCATCTATAGGTCATATGAGACAAACTAGTGTCCTTACATTAGGCCTTGACAAAATCTTATTTGTAGTCTTGGCACAAGTCCTTGACTATGTTGTTATGATAGACTTGAATTATGCATTCCATCATTATGAAAGTGGTTATTGATATTGAATATGATTATTCGACTAGTAGAATATCCATTGAATAATTAAATAGAATTATTTCATTTTATTTTTTCCATATTATGCTGAATTTAAAGTTTTAAATTCTTTTGTTTTAGTTATACATTGCCTTAAATGTATATGTTTATTTTTGAAAGTTTCTGCTATATTGTTATCCTTACTGATCATCTAAGCTCACCCATTTCTATGTTTTATTTTTCCCAGGATGTGAAGAAATATTTTTGGACTGACCTACAGGGATAGTCTGAAGGGGATATGAGTGTGGACTATGGAGACCATGTTATTGTAGTTTTTCACATTATGATGTAATGTAACATTTAAGAATGTATCTAGTGTTTCCAAGGCTACTAAACTAATCGGTCTTTCGAGACATGATCTTTTGTGATCATGCCAATGTTACGTAATAATGCACTGACTCTGGGTAACTGGGGTCGGGGTGTTACAGTTGGTATCAGATGTGGTTTAGTACTAACCTTGGAAGCTAGATTTAGAAAAAGTCTGATTAGAGAACATATCCCTATGATAGACTATGAGGAATAGTATAGAAGAACTTCCAAGAATTTTAGTATTATAGAGATTTTGTGAGTTTTTTGAGCAATACATACCTTTCTGGATACGAGTAAGTAGAGGCGGCCTTGTCACATATGTACCTAGGGGAATAACCTGAAAACACTGCATTGAGCTAGACTCAAACGGGAATTGGTGCACGACAATGGGCCTTGCTGCAGTCTTGGTTAGGAAACTCCCGAGGGATATTCTTAGGATAATTCATGATTTCTTTACAAACCATTATGAAGGGTTTATGAGTATATACTTCCTCAAAGAAAATTTTTTTTATGGACTATATCCATAAATAGTTCAATTTATGTTAATTTTTTTACAAGTATGGAATTATGTATTTCGATTCATAAACTAATCTAGTTTATGACATTGTTTAGAAATGGCGCCTAGTGGAAGGAATGGAAACCGTTTCAATGCACGTAATCCATGTAGGGATTTCCCTCCTGCTCAAGATAATTATAATGGAGTTGATGATACAACTGGTGCTGATCAGCTTATCCCCATACTGGGGTAACTCACTCAGGTTATGAATAATAACCATACTCATATGGAGAACCCTGATCCGCAACATGGAGGATCAATGTTAGACCGCTTCATGAGGAAAAAACCACTAAAATTCAATGGGAGTACAAATCCCTTAATAGATGAGCAATAGAGAAATTCCCTAGAGAAAATATTTCAGGCTTTGGGGTGTAGTGAATAGAAAAAGATTATCATGGAAGTTTACCGCCTCACTAGAGATGCCGATCTATGTTGGTCATTGATTCAAAATAAAAAGGAAGATGATGAAGTATCAAATATGGAATGGAGAGAGTTCAAAGATATTTTCTTAGAAAAACACTATCCTCGTGACCATCAAGCATATATGGAAAGGCAATTTCTGAGTCTAAGACAAAAGGAGGATGGCAATGTCGCAAAGTATAAGGCCAGCATTACAAGGTTAGCGTGACATGCTGTAGATTATATATGTAACCAAATAAGTAATATTTATCATTTCTTTGATGGGTTAAAACCATTTCTCCATCTAGATTTAGTATCACAATCCTTCTCATCGTACAAAGATATTGTCTCGTGTGCTATCAAGACAGAAAAGGAATTCTCTAAGTCTTATGACAACAAAGTAAAACAAGAGAAGAAGAGAATGGTGGACCAAGAGATAGATAAAGGGAAAAAGAGAAAAAATTATTTTCCATTATGTGATAATTGTGGGAATAATCACCCCGGTACTTGCCTAAATGGAATGGGAGTTTGTTACAAATGTGGAGAAAAAGGTCACCAAGCTCGTGATTATAAGGGAAAGAAAGATGCTATCAATGTTCAATGCTACAATTGTAGAGAAATAGGGAATTATTAAAATGAATGCCCTAATAACCAAGGAAACTTACCTCATAAAACCCCAAGGAAGAAAGGTCAAGCTTATGTTGTTACTACAGATGAAGTTGAATAATTATTATATTTGTGTTTTTGGACTCAAGAACTATATTATGGTTATAAGAATAATGTGATATATATAAGGATTGTACTACAGTACTTGTTTTTTTCATTATGGTTTTAATATGATGAAGAAAATCATATTTTTAGTATGTGACAATAAGATAAACTTTACTTTGTTTGGGGAATCTGATGTTACAATTGATTTTGGAATTTAGAGACCTTTTAGGGAAAGTCTGGATAGTGGTATTTTGGATAACTATAAAGGTTAGAATAGATTATGATTAACTTTGTATTGTATTGTTTAACGTTAAAACAATTCTGAAGATTATTTTTGGAATATTATAATACTATAGTTTTAAGAAAAGGACAACATGCAGGTCGGGGGATAACCCGTCACGTCGGAAAAAGCTGTAGGAATCGAACCCACAACCCTAGTCTGACATGACTTTATTACCTACCACTAGCTGACATGAAGTCCCTGGTTATTACAAAATTGTTTTCCTAATCTATAAGGCATGTGTTAATATTTGGAACCTTGTACGATTAGGATAAATATAATATTTTTGAGTTCTATTATCCCTTTGAGTGAAAGATGAGTTTGTGGTAAAAATTTATTAAAGAATGAAAGTATACAGTGAAAGTATGTATATTTACTTACATTCTCATTAAATAGCCTATATAAATTCCTCATGTTTATAAAAGGTAACTTAAAACAAAAACATTGTCGGTTAACTTTTCCTACTGTGGAATTATTAATCATTTAACCAATCACAAGTTTGTGATTTTCTTGTAGTTAACTTTGTCCTAATCCTGTTTTCTACAACTCTATGTCAGAACTTGATGGTTTGTTTCTCCTCCATATCCATGTTTTCATTTAATCCTAGTATGGTCTATCTCGGGTGACCTTTGTACTTCTCTTTATATCTTTTAAATTTATATTTCTATTAACACTATTTTTGATATGGGTTTTCCACAAAGGTATTTTGTACTTTGAACCTTTTATTTTAGAAAAAAATTTCAAATTGCGAGGAAGAAATTTATTGAAGGAGGGGAGAATGTAACACCTCAAGAATCCATGATACACTTTTCTTTTAATAATGAAATAGCTTGCATTGTACGCATGTTCGAGATTCTAACACACCACGACCAATCAAAATAGATGTTAAGAATAGTAATACCCACTTTTTGAAATTTTATAAATTTTATATTTCAAAATGGACTTCATTTTTGGATTCATAATATTGAAATTAGCCTATGTTGAATTTTTGGTATTTTTCTGAGAACTTCCAATTTTTGATGAATAGTGAAAAATACTTAAAAATAACTTTTTTAGTAAAAATAATTTATAGTGATAAATTATACAATGGAGTGATTTTAAAATATAATTAGAATATATTTTAACCTTTTTATACAATGGTTGTCATTAGAATTAATTTCACTTTGAAATTGGATATAAACAATTGTCAATCTTTTGATATATATTGTTTCTTAAAAACACGCTATTTGTTCTGACAACGAGAATTAATTATTAAATTTATTAATTCAAATAAAATGTTTTGAATTTTGAAAAATAGACACCATTTTTGAATTAGGAATATCAAATACAGCTTAGGGTTAATTTTTGTTATTTTTCTGGAAAACTTCAGTTTTTGATGAATAGTGAAACCACTAAGTGGTAGTTAAAAGAATAATGTTTCATTTAAATGAAATTATACCACTTCTGTGAATTTTATTTCAAAAATATGACATACATGGTTGTCATTATTAAGTAAAATTTGGTTCAATGAGATGAAAATAATTTTTGGTGAATAAGAACTTTTATGTTTTATTAATTGCGATTAAATATAATTAGTGAAATTTAAGGTAAATATAATGTTATAATAATTTGAAATTAACTTTACACTTGTACTACGCTTATTGGATGTGTCATATCCGACCAAGAAAACCCATGGGTCAACTTGGGGACCCCATGAAGCCACTTGGGTAAGAAAATGACATTAATAAATTTTTATTTAAAGTAAAAATAAAATTGTCACAAACATTTGTTGTTTTACTAAAGAAATTATTACCTGGGGTTATATAAGTTAAAATTTTTACTATAAATATTAATTTGAAAGATAAAAAAATTTCCTACATCATGGTAATTTTTTTTTATAATTTTTAGATATTAAATAAGTAAATTTATTTATGACACCATGATGATGTCGCGATTACCTCATTAATGAACGATTTAAATAAAATGAAAGGATAAGGTAAAATCTAAGACTTAAACTTGTCTAAAGCCTATTGGATGGGTGGATTTAGAACCCTAATCACCTTATCCTCGAAATATATCATTGTGGGACCTTTAAAATCCGAAAATCATTTCATAATAATGTAACATTTCATGACTTTCCAAGAGTACCCCTCCTCTCTTATAAATGGCCCCACCACTACCACCTTATTCACTCCATAAAATCCATTTGTGTAGAGACCCAAAGCTTGATGTACATGGAAATTACATTACCTTTTCGGAATACTTAATACATATCAAAACCATACACCAATGGACCGTAATAGATTAGTGTCTTTGGAAACTCGGAACATAATCTTCTAATCGTGGTGAAAGATCTTCAACATCTCCCATAAAAATCTCCCCCTTTTTGTTTTCTTACCTAAAACCTTTATTTAAATCTTGGGGAAAAGAGAAAATATAAAAGGGTGAGCTCAAATGATCAGTAAGGTTAATCATGGATAAAATAAAACAAATCATATACTGTTGAACTTAAAAACATGATCATAATGTTTAAACCTCAAAACCTTGAGCAATGACATAAAAAATGGCAGTACATAAGGCATAGATCATAAAGAAAAATTAATCATGATAAAATAGTATGGGAATAAAACATGTGATTGTGGAATCCATTAAGAACATGATATAATTTCCATAGTAGCCAAGGCATTGCTGCCAAGACCATCTTAGTGGAGAAAGTCCCTTTCTGAATCGAGTTAACTCCTCGTTCCAGTCCTGTATTACTGAACTGGATTAACTTACCCTTACAGCCATGTCTATCTCATGAGATATAAATAATTACCCAATGACTTGGATGGAGATATATGTCCCACCCATCTCATAATGAAATCATTCTTCCATGTGCCATGAAATCATAAATCATACATCATAGCATAACCAATATAATAGAATGAGATTCTTAAACATCATGCCATCATAACATAATCCATATAAAAAAATGGATATCATTTCATCATAAGAAAAATAAAACCATGTAAATTCTGAAGACATTATACATGAAACATAAACATATTAAATAATGCCATTTTAGATGGAAAATAGTTTTGAGAAAACACTTGAAATGAATTCTTGAGGAAAATATCCTTTCTTCTTGAAAATCATTTTCTTTTAACAAAATGTCATTCAATTTTAAAAGAAACATATTTTGTTGAAAATAGTAATGAAATCTTGTAGAGTAAGCTTCATGAAACTAAGGAGTTATGAAACCGTTAAAATATGTTCATGTTGTATAAGTTAAAAAAACATTCTTCTCGTACTTTTTCCGGAAAAGTCAAAAAGTACCTCATATGGTAAAAAAGATAGTCCTTACATACCATGTAGTAAAAGTCAAAATGGGTAAAAATTAATTTAAACATACAAGAAATAATTTTTATAAAACTTGGACTTGGATGATAAATATAACCCCAGTAAATACTTACGTATAAGCAATCTCTGATATAAAAAAAATGAGATTGCAACATTATCCCTTACCTTACGTCTGATATGCTTCGTATGTATCCGAACCTCCTGTATAATGATTTAAATAATTTAACTGACTTATTACAAAATCATATTCATTTTTATGATGTCATATATGGTTCAATTATGACTTTATATTACCTATTCATTTGTAAATTCCATGTTAAAGCAGCATTTTGGGTAAAATCGTTTCATTTGTCGTACGTGTTTCGACTTGTTTTTCTTTATATTATTACTTCTATACTTATTTACAAAATTACATAATTACAGAATGTAAAACACGATTTATATATAATATATATTCATCATATACATATATATATACGATAGATTGATAAATGGAATGAAATACACCGTTCATGGAGACGGTATGTCGTACGTACACATGAACGTTGTTTTCGTTTCCTTATGGAATTGAATGGAATTAAGTAGATGACATAAATATATATATACATAAATCCAATATCATTATTATGTCATATATTTCATTATTATTCGTTATGTATACTTTATAATCATTCATGAATGGTTAACATGGAGAATAAATCTCATCGCGTCGTGGAGACGGTAGTCCATACGTACGCACAAGCAATGATATCATTCCCATGATCGTGGAATTGTATTGATGTGTATGTATAATATTTAAGAATCAATATCAATTTACAATAATCATATATAGTTATTTATTTACACCATTATACTCATCCATGTAGGGTGGTGGTTGAAAACAGATTACACCACTTCATGGAGACGGTATTCCGTACGTACGCACACGCGATGATTTCATTTTCTGTAGGATGTATAAAAGTTGAAATAAGGTTGTTTCATATTTATAATAAAATATCAGTATATATATAATACTGATGTTATCAAATCATAATGAGACAACTAGAGAAGAAGAAGTAGATGAAGAAAGAAACTTGAGAGAATCAGAAGAAGAGATTACCTCTTCTTCGACGCACCTCCTTTAAGCTTCCTCTTAAAGAAGTAGAGTTTGTATTTTGAGAAGACCATAACCTCCAGAATGTTTCTAGAGAAGTGTAGAAGAGAAATGTTCAGGGGTTTTCCGAGATTCAAGGATCAAAAGGGTGTGAAGAGAAGAGGGAAGGGGTGCCCTTTTTATAAGGGAGAAGAGGGTCACCTTTGGAAAAACTGAAAATATTATATTATAATAAAGTCATATTTGGTTTATAATAGCTCCAAATTGATTTCTTTCGAAGATAAAGTGGGGATGGGTCCAAATACTCTCAACCAATAGACTGTAGACAGGTTTGGGTCATTATATTAACCTTATCTTATAGTTTTAACTCTTAGTTTATTAGATTGACATTTACCAAGTCACTTTTTATTTTTATATTATATAGTTAATAACCTTACCATATACATCCAAGAGACCCCCAAGTATTCCATTAATGATACACCTATCATGATATAAGTATCTTGGCAGAACCGTAGATTTTTAGTAATATAATAACAATTAATAATATAATATTTGTTTTAAAAATTATTTTATGTCAATTTTGACACTATTTGGTAATTGATTTTTGTGAAAATCATAATAGCATGATTAGTTCTAAAAAAAGTTAATTAAATCAATACTAACATGTCATATTAACCTAGAAAATAAGTTTAATTCATAAAAAGTCTCAAATTACATTTATATGTGTATTTATAATATCAATTATGCTAATATTTAATTAATAAGATAATTATTGCATCATAATTGTGTCATAAATAAATTAAATTATTTATTGTCTAAAAATTATAAATAAAATACCATTATGTAGGAAATATTTTTAGATTTCTACTGAATATTTATTGTTTAATTTATCTTATGTATAACCCTATATTAAAAATGTTTTAGTTATTAAACTTTGATTTTAACTATTTTAACTATTCTTTAAATAAAATAATATTAAATATCATAATCTAATACATGTGGCCCTAAATGGTCATATTTTATTACTAAGGTTTTTTTGGTCAAATTACACTTATCCAATAGAATTAGGACATGTGTTAGAGTAATAATAATATCATTTTAACCCTTAATTACCCTATTTACATTTAACCGTGGTAAATAAAAGTAAAAAGTTACTATTCACCAAAAATTATTTTCATCTCATTGAACCACATTTTAGTCCTTGATATTAACTATGCCTCTCGGATTTTAAAAATTCCACTCACAGAAGAGGTAAAATTATGTTTCATGTAAGTTTGCAAAAAACTCCTAGGAGGTAGGTAAAAGATGATGAAAAGTTCAATAAAATTTTTATATATCTAAAATTATTATAAATTGACTCCAATGAATTAATTTGAACTTATATAGGTATTATGTATCAATTTTTACCTAAAATAAATTTAAATAAAATAAATAATTATTTAAAAAAAAGGTCAATTTTTAAATAGTAACCCAGTGTTTTCATTATTCATCAAAAATTGTAAGTTTTCAGAAAAATACCAAAATTTCACCCTAGGATAATTTAGATATTCCGAATCCAAAAATGAAGTCCATTTTGAAAGATGATATTTAAAAAATTTCAAAAAATTGTTATTACTATTCATAACGGCTAGTTTTAATAATATTTTAATAGCATATCGTTGTTTAGTGAAACTCGGTATTGCGTACGACACAAACTATCGAGGAAGGTCGCGATTGTGTGTAAAGAAATCCAAGATAGTGTTGTTTGTAGTGAAAGATTACTTTGATGATGTATATAAAAAAAAATATTTCTCATAAAAAATCTTGGGTGTTACATTCTACCCCCTTTAAAATGAATTTCGCCCTCGAAATTCGTCGGGGTTATAAATGGTTTATTACATGAAAGTTTCTTTCATAGAAACCCACATAGTAAAAAGGAATACTAAAACTTTTTTAAAAAAAGGAACGTTAGAAACATAACGGATACCCAATTAACTCATCACTAGGTTTCCACATAGGAGAACATAGGTGAAAATATAGATATGGAGGATAATTCTAACCATCATGTTCTGATGGAGTGGTAGAGAACATGGATATGAAAAATCCATTAATCACAAAGACATAAATTAGCGATGATTTAAGGTACCATCCGATTCATAAGATATAAGGGCACTAGGACAACATTTTTGGTTTTCAAGATGATTTCCATAAAGTTGAAGAAATTGGAATTAGAAGAAATACTTTCTTGATTTTGGTATAGTCTCACCATTGGTCGTTCCTTGGATAATTTCCACTTCATCTCTTAAATAAATGAAGTTGAATTTGTCATTCATGAAGTGTTATCATATCATGTGATAGAATGATGGGTCATTCCATATGTCTCAAACAAAAGGTTAGAAAAAGTTATCAAAAATACATAAGTCCATCTATAGTGAGATTAATCCTATATGGTTCCTAAAATGGACTTATACTTCATATATCATACTTCTCAATATAATAAAACCAGTTTATGCTAAATAGGGACTTCCTATAGGCCAGTGGTAGGCGATAAAGGACTGTCGCACTTCATTTGCGGGTTCGATTCCCACAGCCTTGTTCGACGCGACAGGTTGTCGCCCATCCTGCAGGTTGTCCTTTTTCCAAAAATACATCATTATAACATTCCATAAATAATATCAAAAGAAAAAAAATTATAGCCTTAAACAATTCTATCTGATTTCCAACTTAATCTATTCTAACCTTTAGGATTATTGAAAATACTTCTATCTAATCTCATAGTGTAAAGAAAATGATTACATGAGAGGTCACATAAAAAGTACATGAATACCATAATTTATCCCCCATATATCATATGATATATTTTGTTGGTCACATTCCAAACATTCGATGGCCTTAATCATGTATTATCTTGAAAAATGAATACCCATTGAACCTTAGTGAAAACATGCATGCAGTTAAAAGTTAACACCTTCCACATACCAAAATCCCCAAAATTCTATATACTCAAACGATGATATCACATAGTCCTCAATCATGAGCTCATGAATACTATGAAACAATTTATTTTCTCTTTATCCATTCATTATGTTCATATCATCTGCTTTCCAAAATATTTGAATCACTTTTTATGGTACCATATTCTTATAGAAAACCTCAATGGACCAATACACAGATATTTCAAAATTCCACGATACTATAAATGAGATTCCATGATACTATTTTGAAATACCATTACATAAACACTTAATCATTACACAACATCATTGTCATACTCAACATCAAAAATAGTGATCACATGTGACTTCCCTTTATCCTTTTCCTTAAGAGGTTGCTCACGTTGATCATCATTTACCCTTGTATTAGGGCATTGATTAGCATAATGCCCCATTTCCTTGCACTTAAAGAATTGAAGTGTGGGTGGTGCATTCTCTGCAATCTTTTCTTTATTCACATCATTAGCAACCCTTTTTCCATTAATTCGACACTCAGCTGCTCGATGACCTTCTTTTCCACACTTAAAACATTTTCTATTCCATTTAAGACAACCTCCACCATGCATCTTTCCACACTTTGAGCATAAAGAAACATTCATCTTTTTTCACCATTATTCTGAGATTTCTCCTTGAATTCAATCTTTCATTTCTTGTCAAAACCATGAGATGGATATGTTACACCAAATTCCAGTTCTACCTTGATATCACAACGTACAATTTATTTATAGCTACTGAAGTCTCTTATAGCTAATTCCCTTCAAAGACTTGGTTTTAAGCCACTGAAGAATCGATCAACGTTACTTTTAGGTTGGATGATAAAGCCAGATGCCTACCATGAAAGTCTTGTAAAATTCACTTCTTATATACCAACAGATTCATCATCCTTCTGCTTAAGCTCAAGAAACTCCTTTTCCATCTTTGTTTGAAGAATATGAGGGAAGTATTTACTAAAAAACAAGTTCTTGAACTCGTCCCATTCCATGGATTCAATTTTATCCTGGGGCATTGTATTCTTAATTAGAGTCCACCACGAGTCTGCTTCACCTTCTAAATGGAAAACAGCTAAAATGACTTTTTCATGTTCGGAACAGCGATGTATGGAAAATATATATTCAATGGTAATAATCCATTGTTCATCCACAAGTGGATAAAAAGACCCATTGAAAGATGGTGGACGTTGCCTCATGAAGGACTCAATATAAAATCGTTCCCTTCTCTGATCATTTGGAAATCCATAACGATTCATAACTTGTGTAAGTATAGCAATAATATTTCTCACTCCATCTCCCATCACATTTGGTTTCTCAGGAGGACAATCATTGAATTGTCCATTACATTGATCAACACAGTTCCTTTGGGTTCCAGCCATCGTCTAAAACCCAAAAAGAACAGTGTGAGAGTCAAAAATCATTCTAGGAAAACAACATAATAAAGGGGGAGTACCATCAATATCTAACATTTTAGGTTTAATTCTAATATTGTTACCATAATTCTAGGACTTTAACCTATACTTATACATAACCTTAGGGACATCCCTAGACATACCTTAGAAATATATCTAGGCATCTCACTAAAGTTTTCGCATCCTAGTTTCCAAAGGTTAACTAAACCTCCCTCTGATACCAACTTTAGAGACCCAATGCTTGACATACATTGACATTACATTAATTTTGCGGAATAATTAATACATAACAAAACCAGACACCAAAGGATCATAATAGTTTAGTGTCTTTGGAAACTCGGAACTTAATATTCTAATCATGGTGAAAGTTTTTCAACAACTCCCATAAAGATCTTCCCCTTTTTGTTTTCTTACCTAAAACCATTATTTAAATCCTGGGGAAAAGGAAACATATAAAAGGGTGATCGCAAATGCTCATTAAGGGTAAACATGTATAAAATAAAACAAATCATATACAATTGAACTTAAAAACATGAACATAATGTTTAAACATCAAAACCTTGAGCAATGACATAAAACATGGCAGTACATAAGGCACATATCATAAAGAAACATTAATCATAATAAAATAGCAGGGAATAAAACATGTGATTGTGGAAACCATTAAGAACATGATATGATTTCCATAGTAGCCAAGGCATTGCTGTGAAGACCATCTTAGTGGACAAAGTCCCTTTCTGAATCGAGTTCACTCCTCGTTCCAGTCCTGTATTACTGAACCGGATTAACTTACCATTCCAGCCATGTCTATCTCATGAGATATAAATCATTTTCCAATGCATTGGAGGGAGATATAGGTCGTACCCATATCATAATTAAATTATTCTTTTGTGTGCCACAAAAACATAAATCATACATCATAGCATAACCCATGTAATAGAATGAGATTCTTAAACATCATGCCATCATAACATAATCAATATAAAAAATTGGATATCATTTCATCATAAGAAAAATAAAACCATGTAAATGATGGAGACATTCTATATGAAACATAAACATATTAAATAATGTCATTTTGGATGGAAAATAGTTTTGAGAAAACACTTGATATGAATTCTTAAGTAAAATATCATTTGTTCTTTAAAATCATTTTTTTTCACAAAATGCCATTAAATTTTAAAAGAAAAGGATTTTGTTGAAAATATTCATGAAATCTTGTACAATATTCTTCATGAAAATAATGATTTATGAAACCGTAAAAATCTGTTCATGTCGTATAAGTTAAAAAAACATTCTTCTCATACTTTTTCCGGAAAAGTGAAAAAGTTCCTCGTATGGTAAAAAAAATATTCCTTATATACCATGTAGTAAAAGTAAAAAATGGTTAAAAATTACATTAAACATACATGAAAACATTCTTATAAAACTTGGACACGGATGATAAATATAACCCCATTAAATAATTACGTATATCCAATCTCGGATAGAAAAAAAATTGAGATTGCAACATTATCCCTTACCTTACGTCTAATATGCTTCGTATTTATCTGAACCTCCTATATAATGATTTAAATAATTTCATTGAATTATTACAGAATCATATTCATTGTTATGATATCATATATGGTTTACTTATGACTTAATATTACCCTTTCTTTTGTAAATTCAATGTTAAATCATCATGTTGGGTAAAATCGTTTCATTTATCGTACATGTTTTGACTAGGTGTTCTTGATATTATTACTTATATATTGATTTACATAATTCCAGAATGTAAAACATCATTTATATATAATATATATTCAGAATATACATATATATATATATGATAGATCGTTAAATGGAATGAAATATACCGTTCATGGAGACGGTAGGCCATACGTACGCATGAACGCTGTTTTTGTTTCCTTATGGAATTTAATGGAATTAAGTAGATGTAATGCCCTGAACCCAGTTACTCAGAGTTGGTGCATTATTGCGTAACATTGGAATGATCACAAAAGATCAAGTCTTGAAGGACCGATTAGTTTAGTAGTCTTGGAAATACTAGATACATTCATAAGTCTTACATTACATTGTAAAGTAAAACAAAACTAAAAAAATGCCCTGTCTTCATATCCCCTCATACTATTCCTGCATGTCATTCATAATATACTTCATCACATTCTGAAAAAATTAAAACATTGAAAGGGGTCAACCCAGATTCTCAGTAAGGATAAAAATATTGCGAAAGCTTTCATAAATATACATAAACGTTTAATGAAATTTATGACTAAAACAAAAGCCTTTTAAACTCAAACTTCAACATAATATGGAAAAAGTAAAATGAGATAATTCCATTTACTTATTTACATGGATATTCTACTGGTCGAATAATCACATGAAATATCAATAACCACTTTCATAATTATGGAATGCATAATGCCAGACTATCATAACCACGTAGCCAAGGCCTCGTTCCAAGACCACAAATAAGATTTTGTCAAGGCCTCGTGCCAAGACACTAGTTTGTCTCATGAGACACGCCGATGTATCGAAGAGCTATAGTCTGATCCACCCGTCACTTATTAATTCCAATGAATTCCTCATATGAATAGATTTAAACATATCATAAACCATAACATAATCATATCACATAAAACATGCATAAAGGAAACATAACATTTCCACATTTCAATCATAAGATATCAATACAACACATTGATATAATAAAAACCTTATCAAAACCGTTTTCAATACCAAAATGAAAGAAAATTAAAACTTGGTATTTATTTTTCATTTTAAAAAAAGTTATGGCTTGTAGAGGAAGACGAAACTCAAATAATGGTCATGGCGGTGGATAAGTCGTTGTCGCCACATACGTACGACAAGAAAAACATTCCTTTATGTCGTTTAGTAAAACGCTTCGTATAAAAAGATTCCTTTTGAATAAATGTAAAAGTCAAAGGGGTTTATACACTGTATAAAAGAAATTTGTGTATAAAATAAAATATGCCTCAATGAATGGTGATTGAGGCGAAGCCCCTTAAAAAGATCATTTTTTAAATAAAATAGATCTATTATGTGTATTCACAATATGTACACATAAAGAAAGTAACATTACTAGATATGACATAATAATATCATGACATAATTTGAAAGTAGGAGATTAACCCAAAGAATGGAAATTGGGTTATGAAATTCCCTTACAAAGATAATTTTTTAAAATAAAATATATCTATTATGTGTATTAACTATAAGTACACATAAAAATAAAAGATAGGAAATAATAATATCATGGCATAATTTAGAAGTAGGAGATTAACCCAAAGAACGGAAATTGGGTTAAGAAGTTCCCTTACCTCGTGTCCGACTTGACTCGACCGCTATTTAACCTCCTAAATAATAAACTAGAGTTAATATCTAGCTTCTTAAGAACCTTTTTCAAGTTCATTATTCCTTTTATATCACTTATTATCATGTTACGAACACTATGTAATTATTTAAGTTAATAACGGTTGTTTTGTCGATCTTAGGTACTTGAGTCAAAAATAAACTTCATATAATTACACTTTGTTCATGTGGTAAAATATCCATTATATCCATAATTATATTCATGATGTAGATATCATATACATCATATATATCCAGTATATACATTCATTTATAATATTACATAACATTTAGAGGTAATAAATGAAATGCACCGTTCAGGGAGATGATAAGTTGTACGTACGCATGAACGCTACTTTCATTTATCTTTCAAATTTAATGGAATGAAGTTATAATGATATAATGTTATATTATAATTCCAGGATAATATAATATATAATATAATTTACTCCATCCTTTATACATCCCACGTATGGCATTAACGATTCAAATCACTTTGAGGGGGCGGTAGTCCGCACTTCCTAAAAGGAAATTATCGCATTTACCCATAATGGAAAAAATAATGGTATGCCATAAATGAAAAATACAGAATCATAAGGAAAAAAATAATATATATTATATATAAAAATAGTTTCATCATAATGGCCACCATTAGAGGTGTTAAAAGAATATTGAACAATCATCGTTTCGTGAGGCAATATTTCGCCACCCACAGAAACAATATGTTCTTTAACCATTAGACGAAGGTGTGTGTAAGTGTAAATAAAATACATATCATAACAAAATCCTAGTGTATTGTATATACTGGTGTTTTTATAAAAGAAAGGAATAAAAAGAGTTTAAGGGGTTGGAGAAGCAAAATAAAACAAAATAACATAAGAGAAGACATTACCTTAAAATCGGGTAACTCTTTTTTGATTTGAGCCAAAGGCTTCTTGGGAAGAATTATGCCCAAAGTGAGGCTTCTAAGAGTAATAGAGGGATGTTGAGAGAGTATTTGGGCAGAGGTTGTCCGAGCCAAAATGCTTTGATGGTGTGAGTAAGGTGGTAGTGGTGGGGGCCTTTAATAAGAGGAGAGGAGGGGCACTCTTGGTAAGTCATGAAATGTTACTTTATTATATAATGATTTTCGGATTTTAAAGGTCCCAAACTTATATATTTCGAGGATAAGGTGATAAGGGTTCAAAAGATACTCATAAAATAGGTTTTTGACAAGTGTAAGTCTTAGATTTTACATTATCTTTTTAATTTATTTAAATCGTTAATTAATGAGGTAATCGCTGCATCATCATGGTGTCATAAATAATTTAATTTATTTAATGTATAAAAATTATAAAAAAATTATCATGATGTAGGAAATCTTTTTAGATTTCTAATTAATATTTATAGTCAAAACTATTACTTGTATAACCCCATTTAAAAATTGTTTTAGTAAAACAACTCATGTTTGTGACATTTTTATTTTAACATTAAATAAAAAGTTTTTAATGTCATTTTCCTATCAAAGTGGCTCCATGGGGTCCCCAAGTTGACCCATGGATTTTCATGGTCGTCCATGACTCATCCAATAGGGTTAAGACATGTTTCATGATCATTTATTATTATTATAACATTATCTTTACATTAAATTTCACTAATTACCTTTAATCGTGATTAATTAAACTTAAAATTTACTATTCACCAAAAAATTATTTTAATCCCATTGAACCAAATTTAACTTCCTAATGAAAAAAATGTATGTCATATTTTTGAAAATCAAATCACAGAAGTGGTAATGTTTCATTTAAATTAAAAATTAGTTTTTTAACTACCACTTAGTGGTTTCACTATTCATAAAAAATTGTAGTTTTTAAGAACAATGCCAAAAATTCACCCTAAGATATAATTGATATTTCGAATTCAAAAATAATGTCTATTTTACAAAATTTCAAAAATATAAGTTTCATTAATTAATTTTATAATTAATTCCCACTGTCACAACAAATAGGGTGTTTTTAAGAAACAATATATATCAAAAGATTGACAATTGTTTATATCCAATTTCAATGTGAAATTAATTATAATGACCACCATTGAATAAAATGGTAAAAATATATTCTAATTATTCTCTAAGACCAATCAATAGTATAATTTATCACTATAAATTATTTTGTTTAAAAAAGTTGTTTTTAAGTATTATTCACTATTCATAAAAAATTGGAAGTTCTCAGAAAAATACCAAAAAATCAACATAGGCTAATTTTGATATTCCAAATCCAAAAATGAAGTCCATTTTGAAATATAAAATATATATAATTTCTAAAAGTGGGTATTACTATTCATAATGGCTATTTTGATTGGTCGCGGTGTGTTAGAATCTCAAACTTGCGTATAATGCAAGCTATTGCATTATTAAAAGAGAAGCGTACCATGGAAGCTCAGGGTGTTACAGTAGAAGAAATAAATATATATATACATAAATCCAGTATCATTATTATGTCATATATTTGATTATTATTCATTATTTATACTTTATAGTCATTCATGAATGGTTAACATGGAGAATGAATATCATCACGTCGTGGAGACGGTAGTCCGTACGTACGCACGAGCAATGATATCATTCCCATGATCTAGGAATTGTATTGAAGTATATGTATAATATTTCAGAATCAATATCACTTTACAATAATCATATATAGTAATTTATTTACACCATTATACCCATCCATGTAAGGTGGTGGTCGAAAACAGATTACACCACGACATGGAGATGGTATTCCTTACGTACGCACGCGCCGTGATTTTGTTTTCCGTAGGATGGATAGAAGGTGAAATAATGTTGTTTCATATTTATAAGAACATATCAGTATATAATTAATACTGATGTTATTACTTCAAAATGATACAACTAAAGAAGAAGATGTAGAAGAAGAAAGAATCTTGAGAGAATCGGAAGAAGAGATTGTCTCTTCTTCGACGCACCTCCTTTAAGATTCCTCTTAAGGAAGTAGAGTTGTTATTTTGAGAAGAACAGAACCTCCAGAATGTTCCTAGATAAGTGGAGAAGAAAAATGGCCAGGTTTTTCCTAGCTTCAAGGCTCAAAAGGGCATGAATAGAAGAGGGATGTGGTTCCCTTTTTATAAGGGAGGAGAGGGGCACCTTTGGGAAAACATAAAAATATTATTTTATAATAAATTCATATTCGATTTATAATAGCTCCAAATTGATTTATTTCGAAGCTAAAGTCAAGATGGGTCATAATCCTCTTAACCAATATATTTTAGACAGTTTTGGGTCATCATATTAACTTTATCTTTTAGTTTTAACTCTTAGTTAATTAGATTGACATTTACCATGTCACTTTGTATTTTTATAGTATATAGTTAATAAACGTAACATATACATCCAAGAGACCCCCAAGTGGTCCATTAATGATACACCTATCATAATATAAGTATCTTTCCCGAACCATAGATTTTTAGGAATATAATAAAAATTAATAATATAATATTTGTTTTAAAAATTATTTTGTGTAAATTTTGACACTATTTGGTAATTGATTTTTTGGAAAATCATAACAGCATGATAAGTTCTAAAAAAGTTAATTATATCAATACTAACATGTCATATTAACCTATAAAAGTAGTTTAATTCATTTAAAGTATTAGATTACATTTATTTTAGTATTTATAACATCAATTATGTTAATATTTCATTAATAAGATAATTACTACATTATCATTGTGTTAAAAATAAATTAAAATATTTAATGTCTAAAAATTATAAATAAAATACAATTATGTATGAAATATTCGTATATTTCTAATTAATATTTATAGTCAAATTTATCTTATGTATTACCCTATATTAAAAATGTTTTAGTTATTAAACATTGATTTTAACTATTTTAACTATTCTTTAAATAAAATAATATTAAATGTCCTAATCTTATCCAAGTGGGCCTAAATGGTTATATTTTATTCATAAGGTTGTTATTGGTTGAATTAAACTTATCCAACAGAATTAGGACATGTGTTATGGTGATAATAATATCATTTTTACCATTAATTACCCTATTTACTTTTAACTGTGGTAAATAAAAGTAAAAAGCTTCTATTCACCAAAAAAAAAATTCATCTCATTGAACCACATTTTAGTCCTTGATATTAATCATGTCTCTCGGATTTTTGAAATACCACTCACAGAAGTGGTAAAATTATGTTTTATGTAAGTTTTCAAAAAGCTCATAGGAGATAGGTAAAAGACGGTAAAAAGTTCAATAAAATTTTTATATATCTAAAATTATTATAAAATGTCTCGAATGAATTAATTTAAACTTATATAGGTATTATGTATCAATTTTGACCTAAAATAAATTTAAATAAATTGTTGGTTTTTAAATTGTAACCCAGTGTTTTCACTATTCATCAAAAATTGAAAGTTTTCAGAAAAATACCAGACATTCACCCTTGGTTAATATCGATATTCAGAATCCAAAAATGAAGTTCATTTTAAAAGAATAAATTTACAAAATTTCAAAAAAGTGGTTATTACTATTCATAACATCTAGTTTTAATAATATTTTAATAGCATATCTTTGTTTAGTGAAACTTGGTATTGCATATGACGCAAGCTATCGAGGAAGGTCGCGATTGCGTGTAAAGCAAGCCAAGCTAGTGTTGTGTGTAGTGAAAGATTTCTTTGATGATGTATATAAAAAACTATTTCTCATAAAAAATCTCATGTGTTACGATTTGGCTCGGCTAAACTCTAAAAAATACTTTCTCAACTTTACTCTCTTACTCCTAGAAGAGTCAATTTGGGCAGAAGTCTTTCCAAGGAATCCTTTGGCTCAAATCAAAATGAGTTACCCGATTTTATAGTAATGTCTTCCCTTATGTTCTTTTATTTTATTTTGCTTCTCCAACCCCTTAAACTCTATTCATTCCTTTATTTTGTAACAATACCAGTATCTTTAATATACTAGGATGTTGTTATGAGAAGGATTTGATTTACACTTACACACACCTTTGACTAATGGTTAATGAAATACTGTTTCTATGAGTGGCGAATTACTACCTCATGAAACAATGATTGTTCAATATTCTTTTAACACCTCTCATGGGGGCCATTATGATGACAATATTTTTATATATGATATATATTATGTTTATATTTTCCATAGGCTTCTGTATTTTTCATTTATGGCATACCTTTATGATTTCCATTATGGGTAAACGTGATAATTTCTTTTTAGAAAGTGCGGACTACCGCCCCCTCAAAGTGATTTGAATAGTTAATGCCATATGTGGGATGTATAAAGGATAGAGTAAATGATATTATATATGATATTATAATGGAATTATAATATACCTTTATATCATTATTAATTCATTCCATTAAATATAAAATAGAAATGAAAGTAGCATTCATGCGTACGTACGGTTTACCGTCTTCATGAACGGTGCATTTCATTTCTTACCTCTAAATGTTATGTAATATTATAAATGAATTTATACACTAGATATATATGATATATATGATATCTACATCATGAATATAATTCTTGTTATAATGGATATTTTTTCACATGAAAAACTTGTAATTATAAGAATTTTATTTTTGACTCAAGTACAAAAGATCGACAAAACGAACGTTATTAACTTAAATAAAATACATAATGTTCATAACATGGTAATAAGTGATATAAAAGGGATAATGAACTTGAAAAGGGTTCTTAAGAAAGTATAAATTAACTCTAGTTTATTATTTAGGAGATTAAAGAAAGATCGAGTCAAGTCGGACACGAGGTAAGGGACTTTGTCTCAATCTCATTTCATTGAGGCATATTTTGTTTTATACACAACATTCCTTTATACGGTGTATAAACCCCTTTGAATTTTACTTTTATTCAAAATGAATATTTTTATATGAATCATTTTTACTAAATTCCAAAAGGAATTATTTGTCTTATGTATGCGGCGACAATGACTTCTCCGCCGTCGTGACCATTATTTGAGTCTCGGCTTCCTCTACAAGCCATAACATTTTTTAAATAAAAAATAAATACCATGTTTTACTTTTCTATTATTTTGGTATTGAAAATGGTTATGATAAAGTTTTTATTATATTAATGTATTGTATTGATATCTTGTGATTGAAATGTAGAAATTTTATGTTTCCTTTATGCACGTTTTATGTGATACGATTATGTTATGGTTTATGATATGTTTAAACCTTTTCATATAAGGAATGTATTGGACTTAATAAGTGATGGTTGGAGCCCGCTATAGCTCCTCAATGCATCGGTAGGTCTCATGAGACAAACCAGTGTCTTGGAACAAGGCCTTGACAAAATCTTATTTGTAGTCTTTCCACATGGCCTTGACTATGTGGTTATGATAGTCTGGTATTATGCATTACATCATTTTGAAAGTGGTTATTGATATTTCATGTGATTATTAAACTAGTATAATATCCATGTGAATAAATAAATGGCATTATATCATTTTAATTTTGCCATATTATGCTGAAGTTCAAGTTTAAAATTCTTTTGTTTTCATTATACATTACCTTAAATGTTTATGTTTTTTTTAGGAACGTTTTCGCTATATTGTTATCCTTACTAAGCATCTGATCTCACCCCTTTCTATGTTTTATTTTTCCCAGGATGTGAAGAAATATTTTATGAGTGACCTATAGGGATAGACTGAAGGGGATATGAGTGTGGACTATGGAGAATATGTTATTTTAGTTTTTCACATTATGATGTAATGTAACATTTATGAATGTATCTACTGTTTCCAAAGCTACTAAACTAATCGGTCTTTCGAGACTTGATCTTTTGTGATCATGCCAATGTTACGTAATAATGAATCGAATCTGGGTAACTGGGGTTGGGGCGTTACAGTACCGAAATTATAAAATAATTTAAATTGTGATAATTGATAACATGGAATCCATTTTGACATATTAAATATATATAACTTGTAGTAATCCATTTAGGATTATCTTGTAAATTCCAATGAAAAATATTTTTCTAATAAATATTTCATTTAATGTCTAAACATATTTTTACAACAGGAAAAAATATAATGATAATTATAACATAATTAATTATATTTTTGATAAATAAAGGAGGCATATATTAATTATTGATTCAATATATTAAGGTTAAATTTTATTGAAATAAAATCATAATTTAATTTTTTCCCCATTTTACACAATAAATTAAAAAATCATTATTTTTGGAAAAATCCCAAAAATAAATCATGTGATAATTTTGAGCTGATGAATTAATAAATACAAATTATTTTTTTATAATTTAAAATATATTATTTTAAAATAAATATTTTAAATATACCTATATGTTTCATGAAAACACAAATTGAGTAGAAATTTTTTTTCATTTATTATAAAAATGACTTAATAGTAATATAATGAAAGAACTCCATAAAATATAACTAATTAATATAATAAAATGATTTATATTAAAAATAATTATGGAGTTAAATTCTTCCCCCCATTTGAAATTTTTTTCTCATAGTTTTATCAACTTATGAAACAAATTGTGATATCATTCCATCCTACAATTTTAAGATTTCTATGTTTATTCTTCATCCATATAAATTTTTCTATAAATCCTTAACATATTTAATAAACGTATTTGAATTAACATTATCTATAGGTTCATGAATATAATTTTTTTTCCAATTATTATTTTTTATCTCCAAATTAAACTACATTATGTGTCAGATTTTTAAATGAATATAGAATATATTTATATAACATTGAAACAATAAAATCATAGTGTACCAGGGATAAAATCTTAGGAGAGACAACATGATATGAAAATATTCCATATTTAACGATGATCTCATAGATTCTAATGTACAACATACATTTTTTCCACTTTTTTCCATAACACGAAAAACGTTTCCCTTGAGATACTTTTTGAAAAAAATTATCACAAACCTCAAAATAAAGATATTTCAAATGGTTATCTTTGTAGAAGCTATGAACTCACTGAGATATCCTCAAATTTCATTGAATCATATTCATATTTTCAACCAGACACACTACAAATTTAGTCCCATAAACATTATCTCTCCTAATTCATCCCAAAATTATGGTTTCTGGGACTATATTCCATATAATTCCTCAAAATGCATTACTAGTATGTTGGAATAAAAATTGTTATTATAAGAATAGTCAACTAATGAAAGATTATTTTACCAACATCCCGTGAAATCCATTGAATAAGAACAAATAATATATTGTATGAAATTAATTTATCACTCTTAATTTCAATTAGATAATGGATGATATACAATAATGAAATTTAATTCAGTACCCAATGACTTTTGATAACCATTGAAAACATTGGATGTGATCTTGGGATCATAATAATATAAAATTGTGAAAGGAAATCCATGTAACATTGTTATATGAATGAGGTAAAGGTGAAAATATTGATTTAAAGACATAGTATATCGATGTAAATAGGTTAACATAGTTAGTCGATCAATTCTAATAAAAATCTCATTATTAAAGGTCAAAATATTGATTTAAAGACATAGAATATCTTATTTTTTCTAGAGTGGATGAAATATTGAAAACTAAGAGCTTTAGTCATCAATAATTTATTTAGATCATAATCACAAGGAACACATAATCTTTTTAAAAACAAGATAAAAAATTCTTTATTAACATTAAATTATGGAAATATTCCTTGATTAAAACATTCTGTAACTTCATTTAAAAAGTGATATTATTTTTGAGTTTGATTAATACGTTCTGATAGAAAGGATTTTATTCTCACCTAAAATATGACATATAACATTAGTACATCCTCAACATCTAAGATAAAAATCAACAAATCATAAACTAAATAATATTTTTTCAAAAATAATATGGTCTATATAGAATAATTTTAATTATTGAAATAATATATATATTATTTTTATTTTAAATGATGGAATGTTTTTCTATAATCATAATCCTTAATCATTTCTAATCATATTCTCTACCTCACATTAAATTCATTCTGAATGAATATTTATTTCAATCATTTACAATCAGTATATCTTTCACACTTTACTAAAAATAATTTCTCCAAATTTATAAATAAAAAATTATTAACCAATTTCAGAAATTAGTACATATTTTTACTCATGGTAATTTACATTATGTGATGAGTAATAAATTAACTAATAATTATGATTCAGATCACAACCATGTATCGTCAATAAATAATCATTGTAGTGTAGACATTCACTATTTATAGAGGGAAGGACCAAAACAAGAGCATCCAATAATATTATTTTTTTTGGAAAACATTCATCATAATATTTGTTCAAGATAAATTTAACTTTTTTTGAGCTTACATAGTTAGTGGGATTGAAACTAAGAAAAATTTTCAATCATTTTATTGGTAAAAATAAATTAATCGATTAAAACAATGAATCATTGTGAAATGTTTATGTATTTTCCGCTATTATAAAAAAATAGTTATAGTAGGGCTACTAGTTATTCAAGGATTATAAAAGCATGTCCAATGAAGGAATTTTTTTTCAAACAATGTTAACAGATAATAAAATTTCCATATAGATTCCTTTCTTATACGATTTAAATGAAAATACAAAGGTGGCATTCATGCTCATCAATAATTTTACAAAATTATAAAATATCACTAATAAAAATAAACATTAACATATCAATAAACTAATATAAATATCAAATCATTAGATACCTAAATACAACTGTTAAATTATCCACCCAAAGGGCATACCTAAAAATTCAAAATTATTATATCTAGTCAGAAATGTTTTCTTTAATATATCTAACTCCTGTGACATCAAATAATGATGCCCTGATCTGAGATGAATAATTTAAAATCACACACTCCATATATTTTATCAATGAACTCATCAATATAAAGAAAATGATCCTTGTTATTTAAAATGTTGTTATTCAAGTCCCTATAAACAAATAAAATCCCAATTGAACCATCTATCATTTTAAAAATTAAAAACTATGTCACCTTAATGTGATGATATTGGATGAATGACATTTTTTCCTCAAAAAATCTTGTATATTATTTTTAAATTGTAGAATTTATAATTGAACCATTCGATAAGGTGGTTGTGTAAATTTTTATAGCATCAAGAACAATGTCAATAAAAAAATTCAATCTCACCCACTTGAATAACACTAATCAAATCATCAAGAAATTCATTAATATATTCATTTACTATGGGAAAATTAGTAATATGATAATTTTATTTTATTTCCACAATGTGAGTTTTGAATCCTTCAACACTCTATATAATAAATTAGATATATTTTCAGTAGATTTTTAATAGTTACATAAAACATTTACCCATGTTATTAGATGATTTTCAATAAAAAAACTTTTAATTAAATACCTAGTGATCTATATTCCTTGTATGTTTTGATGATTGGGTTCATAATACATCTATGATGGGTAAGGTAAGATTGTATATGATAATTTAATTTTCCAAAACATTTATTATTTCATGAATATAATATATAATATTTAATTCCATCATCATGGAATGTAATGAGAGGCGATGATGGTAAATTAATTACTTCTACTCGCAAAGAGGTTGTCTTAAATACACATGAAAAATGGTTTATTTTCCCATATGATGGAAGTTGAGATCAATATAGTTTATTAAATTATCATAATAAAATCTTATAATATAATAGAAAATTAATATATTACACCAAATTTTCTAAAAAATATTTTATGTTGGGGGAAGAATAAATAAAACAATAATAATATGTTAAGAACTTTGCCTCATCTTTAGACCACCTCATTAGGATTATATCTAATTACTTCATAGTTCGGATTTATGATTAGTAAAAGGATTTTAAAATTTGGGTATGTAATTAAAGAAGTAAATTTTTCATGTATTAGAAAGAAATATGATTTTTAAGTGTGCAAATTAGATTAGAGTGGTACCCTTTTATAAGGGGGGAGTATAATTATTTTAAATACCAAAACTATTTAATAATGGGAATTAAATATGAAAAAAATTGCATCCAAAATTGAAAAACAATTATTGGATGGGTATAAGGCCATGAAAACATCGAACATTAAAATGAAACACATTTTAAATATGATATCCACTTTAGTACTATTTTTATTTACATTTTCTAATTTAATTTATTTTTCCACTCAAACATTATTTACAATATTTATAATTTATTATGTCCAAAAAAATAAAATGATCATATTATATAATATAAATTATTATGATTCAAAACATAAAATCAATTTTACCAAATTAAGTTTATATTAGTGTAAAATATTAATTTAAATTTAAACCCATAGACGTGTCAAAAAATGGGTTTCTAGAAATGCATTTATCAAGCATATAATGATATTTTAATTATTATTTGAAAATAAATGATAATTAAATTTCTTTAAATTCTAATTCATATAATGAATAAATTGTATTTATATAATTACCAATTATGGTTTATTTTAATTAAATAAAATCATAAAATAGTATTTATTTTTAAATAGATTTTAGAAAAACATGTTTTAACTCCTAAAATAAATATATATTAGAATTTATTATAAACATAATATTAATTAAATTAATTTGATGTAATATATCAAAATAATACTTCTTGAACATTTATATTTTATTATATATATAATGTTAAATTTAATTTTCATAATTTATTAAAAATAAATAACTATTTTATAAAAATGGTATTTTGTACTATTCATTGAAAAATAAATATTTCTTATAATCCAAAGTTTTTCTCTCTATGTAAACATTTATATGATGATTTAATATTTTTTATTAAAATAAATTTTCTAATTGTTTCAAATTTAAATTATATTATTTTCTTACAAAACGTAGAAAAATTATGATTTTACGAAAAAGTATTTTTTTATGGATAAAATCACTTCGCTTAAAATTGAGTTATTTTATAATAATAATTTTTAAATAAAAAAAATCTTAAGTGTGAAATTTATATAAATTTCATAAATTATTTAATCATATTCATTCCATTAAATTTTATGTCTAGGTTATAACAACAACATTAAAAAAAATTATTATAATAATATAATGTGGTTTGTTAAAACGCAATGTTTTGTATAATAAATGATATCTATGAAATCATATTTATTAAAAGATAAATATATTATAAATTATGAGTGTGTTATGTTCTCCCCCATAAATAAATTTTCCCATCATAATTTTATCTTAAACACGATAATTAATGTTTTGACATTTGAAAATACCATTGAAAGAAACACACATTCTAAAAAGGGTCAATAATGATTCATATTGATATGATAGAAAGGGATGTGATAATGTCATATAGAATAAGAAATAAATGGTTTATAAATAGGATAACGTTGGTGTGCTGTGAAAAAAAAGGATTTGGATAGAAGAACCATTTTGGAAGTAATGTTATATCCTTTTTATTTGTAAAGAGACCCTATATTTTTTCAAAATGAATAACATTTACATATCAATGTATTTTTCATAATGTTGAGGGATCCTATGACTATCTAAAATATGAACATAAGGAAATATATTACATAAAATGTATCATTTCATCCATTAATCATTTCCACTCCAATCTCATATTTTCCCCAAACAATGAGTATTCAAAATGATTTTTTTTCATGTCTAGATCACTAAAATAATCTTATAATGGATCACATAATCATAAAATAAACAACCAGATATTAATTCTATAATTAAAATTCCACACTACTTAGCACTAGGTAAGATAAAACAAAATATTTTTATTAATAAATAAAAATCAAAAATATTACAATAAAACCAAAGGTTTAACCAATATCTTACCTAAAATAAATTAGCATATGTACAAAATCACTTAAAAATATCAACATGAAATAAGGGTTTTACCCAAAATATTATCTCATACTCTCAAATTTTCTTATCTAAATACATTATATTATTATTCCTAAATAATAATGCATGTTAATCCTAATGGTTATATATAATTAAACATGAAAAAAATAAACAAAAATAACAATAATCAACTAGAAATTCTAAACAATTTCAAAAATATTTTATACTAAAAAGTGTATCCTAAAATCTACACAATATTTTTCACTAAAATAATATAAGTCAAAATATGGTCATTCTAACTATTATAACTCATTGGTATGTAGTTGGAGTTACACCCTTATCACAGATAGGATATGGGTTTTATCCCATTTTCCTTACTAAATGTGATGTGTATTCTCCAAATATAAAGGTTGTCCTTTTTCAAAAATTGTATTGATATAATCCCCATAAATTTACAAAATACATAATCTAATGTTTATAAATAAAATTCACCATCAAATAATTTTTAACCACTAAAATCATTTGTAAAACATAAATTTTCACTGCAAAATCAAATAATCATAATCTATTATAAAAAACTGAAAATCAGTAACATATCAAAAATTATATTTTTCTAAATCATTTTCATTCAACAAAATTGAACCTTACCATTAAAATGAATTTCTTGTTCACTACTATCATACAACATATTCTTGATAATAAATAAATAGAAAGTAGTATAGATCAATCATTAGATGTTTCATGATTCAAATAACCAAAAACCAATTGATAAAAAATATATTAAAAATATTATTTTCATGTTACAACACCAAAATATTTCAATAATTTTACATCAATAATTTTAATTACATAAGACCTTTGAAAATTATCCATTTATTATATAATTGACTCAGGAAATGACGATGTTCTCCATATAAAAACCATTTAATTCCTGGGAAATTAATTTCTCTATATCCTTTATATCTTGATTGAAAAACTCATCCATGATATTTGATATATTCATCTTGGATTTTATTGCCACATTAAAAAAATGTAGTTAATTAGATATTCATTTATTTTACATAATTAACATTTTAATGTCCATAAGACAATATCATTTTCATTTTTAAGAGTTTTGAAGTTGAAATATGAGTTTATTGTTAATCATGATATGATATAGGACAAATGGAATGATAATAATATGTGTAAATTCTACTCATATTAGGTTTGGAATCACATTTTTCATATTATTACTTTTCCCATCACATTTTTTATTTGAATTCATTCAAGTATTTCCCTCTATTAACAAAAAATTTGAAATAAATTATTAGAATACATTAACTAAAAAATATATAGAAGGAAACATACAATATTTGGGTGAAAAAATATAAATAATAAGTATATCTTGAATTATGAGTCTCTATATTTGAATCTTGGTAGTCTATGGTAATGTTTTCTATTTGGTTTTATTACATTACAATTGGATAAGGAACATCATAATGATTCATATAGAGTTTTTTAATTTAAAATGAATATCCCCTATGATTATCAAACTAGGTGCATAGTTTGAAACATTATTATATACCAAGTAATGCTCAATTCAATCCTGATATGAATTTTTCAGAGTTATTTTCTGAGTAACATATACTCATGAACCACGTGCACCTATAGAATATTGATAGGGATGTAATTTCTCAAAACCACCAACTATATACTTCACTAATGTTATAGGATATTATCATATGTTTTAATTATCATTAGACATATCTTGATGGTTCTCACAAATGATTTCCCATTCTAGATTCCAAATTCTAACTGAACCTTTCATATAATAGACACTATAGTGAACCTACCTATTTAATATTATTATTACATGATTGTTAATATAAAAAATTATTAATTATAGCCACAAAGATCACGAGGCCTTGTGTCCTTGGAAGACTATATTCCATTTACAAAAAGTGAGGCTAATATAAAAATTCTTTATTTCATTCCCAATAATGAAATCATAAATACATTCTAGATACTAAACATTAACTGATAACATAGGAATTACATGAAATAATTGGGTGAGATAAAAATCCCATTATGTAAATAAATATTATAAGGATTCATACCATATGAGTCATCTTTATATCATTATATAATAAAAGTGGGGGAACCTGAGTAATCTCATAAAAGCATAACATAAAGATCATTATATCTTAAAAACATAGAATAATATTAAATGTGTACAATGACATAACAAGACATAAACATTCTTCAAGGATAATATTCGAGACAATATAACATGTTGAATAAATTCCAACAATGAATTAGTTTTACACTATAATTCAATACATGACACATCAAGAGACTAAAAACCTTACCCAATGCATTAGAGCACAATCTCAGAGTGCCCATCATATAAGGCATATTATGATAACTTTATTTTAAAATGGGTTCACCAATAATAAAATGTTATTTATTTTTTTGTTCTATGAACGGAAATAAATAATAATTCATGAAGATGATACTTCCCATGGAATAAAATGCGTCACAAAATATTATCACATACCATAAGAAATGGAAATTCCATAATGAATTCATTTATCCTATGGATATAAAAAATATATTACCCCATTAATTTATAGTGGATTTGGAAAGATATATATGTGTAAGACACACATATATTTTATTTATAATAAATCCATTACACTAAATATTTTTTCACTAATGAAGAGAAAAATATTAAGAAATAATTAAAACATTATTGGGGAAAATAAACTTTCCACATTGAAAGTAACATTTTGAAAACTAAAACTCAAAAAATATTATTGAAATAATTTTTTTAAAAGATAGATGGAAATTTATAAAGGTTTTTTAAAGCTAACTGATGATCGGAAATAAAATAAAATCCATATATGTTATAACTAATAATCCTTTCATATTTCTCTACAAAGTAAAGAAGTTCATCATTTGGAAAATAAAATTTTATTCATTTTAATTTTAAAAAAAATTAATATAGGATATAAATAAATTTAAAAAATAATAAAATGATATGAAAATATCATTTTTATGCACTCTATAATTTAAACATAGACATTGAAGAAAAAGTGTTTTTGGTCGAGGAGGGAAATAATGTCCATTTTCTTTAAAAACATTTTCTAAATCATTTTAGGTACCAAAGGGAGGAAAATTTTACAATTAGTTGAAATTTTAATGAAAAAATAGAGGAGAATAAAATAGAAGTACTTTTATATGAAATTTTCAAATAATTCAAAATAAAGTAAATTCAATTATAAATTACCCCTATAAAAATGAGATTGAAGCATAAACGCATACTACATTTGTAACTTTTGAATCATAACTCCCACAAAATATCTAAATTAATTAGGAATTAATATATATTGAATTATTAATTTATATTTATATAATATGAAAAATTTCAATATAAATAACACCTAAAACATTTTAGTTGCACAAAATAACATTTTTTTCATAGAAAAATACATTCAGAAAAAACTCATACATAGAGTCTCGAATTTTTTATATAATTATTTTTTCTAGTATTAATAAAAATAAATCAAATTTTTCTTAGAAAAATTTTCCATGTTTAAAACCTTATACACAAACAAATTATTCAATTTATTTTAATGATTTATTTAATTACTTATTCCTTTATGTTCATATTAGGTGTTTTGAGGAAGGTTTGTTCATAATTTCAAAACAACATTAATGTAATGACAATATTAAGAGTTTTCATGGTTATCTCATCTCAAAAATAAAAAATATTGACTTTTATACATTATTTATTTTTTTAAAAAATCCCTGAAATCAGTTTATGACAAATAAAGTGCGTTATAATCCTACAGATGGTTGGCCTTACATATATAAATGTAACGCTTCAATTTCTTATCATTAATGATTGAAAGAAGGTAAATATTTTCATGGAATTATATAGTCATATTTATATAATAAATATAATATTGATTCACAAAACATACTTATATATAACATCATTATTTTGTGGAAATAAATAATGAATCTCGTTGCTTTGTGAGGTGGCAGTCTGTCGTACACACCGATGATGTAATCATTATTCCATGGATTGTAATATAAGAAATAATATTATATATTAAATTTATAGATTGTTTAATATGTCTATAATATCATATATAAACAATTCATAAAGTATAAGGAACATCTATAATAATAAGAGATGGAAAATGAATTACAACACCTATTGGGTCGGTAGCCCACCATACAAACAAATAATGGAATGTATCCCATTTGATGGAAGTTGATATGGATTTTTGTTATTATGTTGACATAATAACATCTAATTATATGGGGGGTAATTATATTATTATATCATATTGTCTTATAAATGATTTATGTGGGTTAAAGATGAAGTGAAACAAGGAAATCTAGTTAGGATTGTTACTTTATCTTCGAGCTGCCTCAGTATTATATGAAATGCCTTCCTAGAATAGATTTTTTATCAAATTAAGGATTCTTAGATGATTGGATGAATGTGAAGAAGTGATCTGGGTAGGTATTTTCCAATCTAATGGGGTTTTAATGTGTGGAAAAGATAGAATATGGGGAACCCCTTTATAAGGTAAGAGGAGTTACACTATTGTAAATTTCAAAAACTATTTAATAATGGTAAGTATCTCTTATGAAAAGTGATAAAGAAATAAAAAATTAATTACTTGAGGATTTATTTTTTGGATATATACCACTAAAATTATAAATGAACGAGTTTTATGCATTTTAACTTCTTTAAATATATGGTTAATCACATGTATCCTTTTATTTTTATTACCACAAAACTATTTTATGTATTTTACTATTCCTGGTGATAATAAATTAATTTAACTTATTATATAATATAAGTTATGATTTTTTAAAATGTTGAATAAATTTTATGAAATTATATTCACATAATTAGTATAATTTAATATAAAATTAAACTCATAGATGTGTCACGAAATGAATTTTTAAGCGTAATATTGCATTTTAATAAATATAAAACATGTAATAATAATTATATTAATTTAAGTATATATTTATGTATATATAATATAAAAAAATAAATAAAATTGTTCTTTATATAGGGTTATATTAGTTATTTAAAATGGATAAACATTATGCAGATTGAAAGAGTTTTTTGAAAAATGTTTTTTAAAGCCATAAAATAAACTTAAATTAAGATAATGTATAAATAAGATTTAACTTTAATTAATTTTATTAAATATTATGATATTATAATATTTCACATTGAAAACATTTTAAAATCACAATGGTACTTTTTATGTAAATTCATACCTTCATATTTTAATAATTATATTAATTATATAAAATATATTTTTAAATTCTGTTGAAAATTAATTATATTATAGGATTACAAGATGCAGATAAAATTATTTTGAATAAAACTTATTTTTTGATAGATAGAATGATTTTTCTTAAAATATATTGATTTTTTAAAATGGATTTATAAATAAATTTCCATTAAGTAGTAAATTTATATAAATTTTGTAATTTATATAATCAAATTATTACATATAAATTTAATTACATGGTTATAATGGTCCTATTAAAAATTTAATAATAACATAATAGTAAAATATGGTTTGTTAAAACTTATTGTTTCCTTTAATTCATGCTATCAATGAAATATAATTTACATAAAGATAAATATATTCAAAAAATTTAGAGTGTCACATTATAATAGGTAAGATTTCATTGAATATACCATTCATAAATTTTAAATATATATTATCTTGAATAATTGAAATATAATTTATTTGCATGATAAGATCAAACTCTACCAAGTGCAGTTTACCAAGATTTGTTGGAACGAATATCCCACGACAAATTAAAGTAAGATTAACATAAATCTATGTTTCTTTAATACTTAAACCATGAGTTTTTAGAAATGGTTCTATATTTTTTTCATGAGGTGATATTAAAATTTTAATTTAAAATTTATCATACAAGATGGAATATCTAGATCTAGAGTCTAACAAGGAATTAGAATAATTCAAATAAATACCTATCATACCTGTAAACACATCATTAAACGTTCTAAAAAATAACTATATTAGTAGAAATTGATTTTTTCAAACCTTTTTAAATTTGATCGTTATAGAAATGTCAACTTAATTATTCCAGACCCATTTTTTACTAACATTACATTGGAATAAGATAAAAGGAATCACATATCAAATGATCAAATAGTTTATTAGTATTGGTAATATAGAAACCTACATTAGTGTTATACAAAAATTTTATTACAAAAATTAAAACATAATTTTTGATAATAACATAATTAATATATAATATCCCTATATATGAGTAATAGTAAAAAAAATTTAATCATAGGGGATGGGAAACAATTTGGGTCCTCTCAATCACTTAGTAATTATTATGTACAGTGGAAGAAATAATTAGTTCTAAAAAAATAAATATAAAAATATAAATGATCAAACACAAAGCCCATTTAAATAACATGATAAAATTAAATTATAATGGATAACAAATATATAATGTTAAATAACTTAACACACATTCCTTTTAAATAATATGAATGCATTAATAGATATGGCATAATATATATGGAAGGGTGAATAAATGAAAAAACATGCCATATAATCAATAATCTGATATTGAAATCAATCTATTGATATTATCATTGTAAATATATCCTAGATAATAATAATAATAATAATAATGAGGGAATTGATTAATTATGGAATTTCATTTTTCCGAGGTAGATAAAACCTTCACCTTCAAGTTATATCCTCAAAATAGTTTAAAACATAGTGGATGAAAAACAATTTAGCTGAGGATAGAAAATTGATTCATCCCATGAGACTACTGACACATTGAGGGGATATATTTATCCACCCTGCATCTATTTTATTTCATTCCCTTCATATTTATAATATATCAGGTAATTTATTTAAATTAAAAAAATGTTCCTTATCATGATGTCTCTGATTTGAGTAAACGATACAAATTTATCAATATTTCCCTAGATATCAAATAACATAAAATATAATATATGGTTAATATAAATAATATATTATTATAGAAATAAAAATATCTATGATAAAAAATTGATATTTTTGAAAAATTTAATATCAAAAAAATATTTGGAAAGTGACAATTTATTAGGAAAGTCTTTGACTACAAAAATGAATCATTAGAGTAAATGTTAATACATTCACTAATCATAATAATCATAAACCATTAGGAAGAATACTGAGGATAATATAGATACAACATATTTCCATTAGATTAATAATAAAGGGATGTTGTCATCGATGAATATAATTATCAGAAAAATAACATTAAAGACATTCTTGAGGAAAATATATTTTTTCATTTTGAATTTTTTTTTTAAAAACATTTAATTTGAAAATCACATTTCAAAATTATTTCTTCAAAATATCCTCACAAAATTAAAAGGATTATTCCATGAAATGGAATCTATGATGGTGGGTAATTATATTAATAATCGAAAATTTAAAAAAGTATCATTTCCTTTTCACATTACATACATAATGAATGTCTATTGTTCAGAAAATTACTTGAAGATTCCGTTAACATTTTTGGTAAAAGACATAAATGAATTACTCTAAAAAAATAATATACTTTTAGAAGATTATTTAAATAGTAAAAATATGTGAGAATACCTTTTACATTTTCTTTTAATTTTTTAATTTTTTAACATATTTTTTGAAAACAGGGTTTTGGAGGAAAACAGATTTACAAACGATGATAGAAATGAAGGAATATTTTATGGAAATAATTTTAAGTTCAAAATAGTTGAAAAGTAGTACTGTTAAATTAAAAACATAAATAATTTCAAGAATATAATAAATTTAAATAGTTTATTAAAAAATAATAAAATAATTTATTTTAATATAAATTTTGGAAAAAACAAACTCAATTTGAATGGGATTGTGAAATAAACCATTCATATGATCATAATGTTCAAGTGGGAATTATTAAATGTATAGATAACATGATTAATCAATAATTACACACAAAAATGAGTTTAAATAAACCATAAGTATTAAAAAATTCAATATACACATAATCATATAATGATATAATCAATGAGTTATAGGATTAACTCGATGAATATATATTGATTTAAGAATTCCATTACCCCAAACATATATTTTTCTGGAATGTGACATAAAAACCATTATAATGGGTTTAAATAAGTTATTAAATTAATAAAGAACCATTTTCATAATTATAATATCCTATATAATCCTTTTATATCTTCTTAATACCCATTCATTAATAATATGTCTCTATTTTATTTTTTTGGGGTAAATTATCTTGTTGTCTCATGTGTGTTTCATTATGAATGATTTGGTTAATAAAAATAGTATATAGTATAACAATTTCTTGGATAATAATGATGGAATAATAATTACTATTATTAATCACTTATTATTTTTAAAAAAATCATGAAATATGATAATGAATAATTAAGTACATTACTGTCATAGAGACAGTAGGTCTTACATGAGTAACATTTAAATTTTAAATGATTTTTAAATATGTAAGTTAAGTAATATATATTATTTATATAATGATATTAATATCAAATAAACCTTATGATATACTTATACATGTCATACATGAGGTGTGTTGATGAAAATAGAGACACATCACTTCATAAAGGATACAATCCACAAATACATGAGTGATAAGGATTAAAATAAAATGATATATATTATATTTATAGAATGAAAAATATTTCCTTAAAAAATAAATATTTACTTTATACCATTTATAATAATTATAAATATCTTTATCACATTTCTTGGTAAGCTTTAGTGAATGAAGAATCATATTTCATAGCAAGGTGATAGTTCCCTGTACACACGAGCGACACTACCATGTGTTCTGTTGAATTGAATTTACTATATAATTTATGTTATAATGACTTTATCGATATAATTATGTAATAAATATCATCTATATACATTATATCTATCATAATAACCAATCTTGAATGGTGGAAATAAGAAATGAATTATATTTATTTGCGAAGTGGTAGCCCATCATACACCAAAAGATGATTTCAAAACACCATCTGAGGAAAAAAGGAAGGGTATTGGAAATATAAAAATTAGAACAACTTCCTAGTATATGGAATATATTATAGATATTATATATGTATGTATTAATAAAAATCTAAGTAATTGGATAATGAAGTAAAATAAATATGTTCACTGATTATAATTACCTCTTCTTCTAGATTCCTCCTTGTGTTTATACTAAATCATTACATGGATTGAATTATTACCATAAAAGGATTTTATGATGATATTATAGAATATATTATGCTATTTGGTTAGGATTTTTCCAATCCAAATGGTTGGAGAGGTGTGACTAATATGGGAGTGTGATTTCTCTTTTACAGTTGAAGAGTTATGCCATTCTTATAAATACTCAAACGAATTTTACATTGGGAAGTAAATATTACATAAATTGGATCAAGAATTTATAAATAAATGTTTTTAGGTATTATATGGTTGATAAAACACTCAAAAAACACAATAAAACAATTGTTTTATATATTTTTTCCTTATCTTGTTGGATTCTTTATTTTTCACATTTTGGTATTTTATGTATAGAAACTCGATTTATAACCTATTTAATTCAAAATTTAAGACTAAATTAATTTTATCTGTATTATATTATAAAATATAAATCTCTTTTTGGACATTAATATTAACAGAATTTCTTTTAACATGAAAACACACTACATTATCATTAACCGTTCTAAAAGTGTTTCAACCATTTAAGGTTGAGTGTATTCATGATAAAGAAAAATTGTTCCATGAATGGATAGTATTTTTAATTTATTATCATCTTGAAATAACTTCAACAAATCTAGTATTTTTTGAAATATTAAATCATTTAGAAATTATAATTTATCAGAAAAAAACATTTAGATAAATATCAATTTCAATCATTTAATTGAAATTTAAAAATAACAATAAAATAATTTAATAATAGTGTATCATATAAAAACTTATGTGAAATTATATATTAATCAACAAAAATAATCGAACATAATTATTCCTAGAATTTACATTACATTTATTAATATTAGGATCAATTATTTTATTTTATTTAAGTAAATAATTACTGCATTGAAATTTCTTAATCATTATTAGTAACTATTTCATATCTAAAACTAATGATAAATTATTACGATAATAATTCTCAATTTTCATTTTGAATGTTTTATATATAACCAAAAAATTGTTTTTTTTCAGTATCCCAAAGCATAATAGATATTAAATCAAATAAAGGTATCTTTTTTTGACTTTTTTCTTAACTTATTACATGCGCCATATTAAAAATAAAGTGAAAATGAATTTATATAATTTAGATAATTTTTATCAAATATTCTAAATAAAATAGTTATAAAAATTATAAAATATTTTATGTCATTTAAACTCTTATCATTCTATTTTAACCCCTGGTAAATCATTTCTTACCTCAATATTTATGATTAGTTTTTAATTGATTCGTTATTCACTATGGTCACAATTGTGTTTAACATATAAAAATTTATAATATTTTTATTCTATTTATAAAATACATCTTTCCCAATTCAATTCAAATAATTATAAAAATTTACTTTTAAAATAGGCATGCAGACATGATGAGAAATTAGTTTATTATTGTGAAAATGTTCAAAAGATTATAATGTTTTTATATCTCAAATCAACATAAAATCGATTCAAATGAACTAAATTGGACTAATTGATATATATTTTAACTAATTGTACTTTGAATTTAATTCTAAATCTAATTAAACATTATAAATTATTGAAACGAAATTGCATTTTTCAATTAAAATTCGTCATTTTCAATAATCATTACAAAATGAAATGTTTTAGAAAATCAAAAAAATCACGCAAAGATAAATTTGGAATTATGTTTTAAAAACTAATTTTTTTTTTAAATTCTATATGTGGTAAATAAAAATATTGAATTATGTGTGCCAAGCATGATTATACCATCTATTATGAAAATATCGTCTCTCTAAAAACATTTCTTTATATTTAATATTGTTCTTCTTATTATTTAGAATCAATAGATAACCAATAAATTTTTGTAAACTATATATTATTAAAAATTATTTAATCCTATTTATACCATCCAATTTAACAGCTGGGATATAACAATTATATTAAATAATAATACATCAAAAATATCTTGATTTTATCTAAAGGTTGTGTTTCATGTAATACAAGTTAAACTCGATTTTACATGTACTATAAGTTAAAATAAGAATTGTGTTTGACATTTTAAATCAAATAAAAATTAATTATTTTATAATTTTTGGAGTGTTACATTCTCCTAACCCTAAATAAATTGTTTCCTCACAATTCAAACATGATCCCGATAATTTAGGATTTTTTATTTTAAAATTTATTTTTTAAAATTCCACATAAAATAAGTGTTAATAAAATATCCTCCTAATAAGATTTAAATTGATGTATAAATATTCATCTTTAATAAAATATAATTTATTTTCTTTGTTGGAGAACATTGGTTGAACATGAATATATGTACATGGGATAAAGGTATAAATAATCATAGGTTGTGATTGAGGTCATTTATCATAAGAATATTAATTATCAATTTAATGTTAATGACCTAAAAACCATTGATATGTGATTATTTAAATGAACATATTATTCATAAAATATTAATTTAATATGATAAAAATTTTATTTCAATTTTATTTTTCGAAAGATGATGATTTATTTTACTACCTAAGAAAATAATGAAATATACACACATTATATGTTTTTTTATTAATTTTCACAATATTATCATTTTAGTGTTCTTATATGAATATTCAACTCTTTTCTTAATTTTAGAAATGAATATCAAAAGATTGGTTTTTCTTATTAAAGCACAAAAATTCATTTTTAACAGAATGTAATATCGATAAAGAGTGACACATATTCTTGTATATCTATAAAAATATACAAAAAATCAATATGGATAATATATTAATAAATAAACATCAAATTTAATTACATTGGTTCATTATTAATATTTATTCAACAATTTTTTTTAATAAATAGAATTTTGTATGAAAGAGGACATCATATAGGCCGGTGGTAGGCACTAAAAATCAATCATCCTTCAATCATGTGTTCAAGCCCCATATCATTTCCAAACATGATGGGTTTTCCCCCGACATACATGTCTAAATTTTTACTAAACTATATTTATATAATTCTTATAATGTTCAAAAAAAATATTAGAATCCCTGAAATAAACACATAATTTTAATAAAATTATATATTGGTTTTTTATTACAACTAATATTTTTATGTAAGGCTAAATAATCTTATTTTACTGTCATTATAATGTCATTAATGATTATATTATCCATAAAATTTACCAATGAATTTAAACAGAAGTATATAAAATTAAGAGGAAAATTTTATAATTTTTTTCTCACTAAAACATATACAGGATATAAATGCTTCTAAAATGTACATAATCCTGATAGGCTCCCATCACCTAATCCAAGAAGTGGTGATTATGACTTTGATCATATGATAAATCCTAAACTAATTAACCCTTGATGGTATCCAAAAATCATATTTTATTGAAGAAATATTTGACTCATACATAATAATTTTTTTCATGATTCTTATAACAAAAATTTCATTGGTAAACACTTTACTAAAATTTAATTATAAAATCACAATAAAAAATAATTCTTCTATTTTATTCCCACATAGGTCATTTCCTTGGTGTAGAATTTATGAAAAGTCATTAACTATCATTATCTATTAAAAGTAGTCATTATGTGTAAAAAAGGAAATTAAAATTTTCCTATGAATATACCTTTGGAGTGGAAGAATATGTGCGTAGTAAGGCCTATTTTCATGCACTAGGTGATGATCAGGTCTATACAAATATTTATTTGTTTATAGTTATTACCCATAGGATAATCTATTCCAAAAACATATCCCACTGTAGTATACAGAACTGGATTTACTAATACAAAATCCCACTAATATCTACATTTTTAAACCATTATAATTTTATTCTATAAAAATTATAATGGTCTTAATAGTATATTATTATTGTAATACTAGATACATGCATGATCCTTACATTAGATTTAAATGAAAAAAATTAAAACATTTTTTTTTCTGAGAATAAAATTATTCCATCTAGAACATCCCGAAATATTAGTCACATTAAAATTCATGTAGTCCTAGAGGATAGAAACTAAATAAGGGTGGTAAAAGCACTCAGTAACAGTTAAGTACATCAGAAGAAACATGGATTAATAATCATACACTATAGGGAAAGGTAAATGACTGAACACACATGAAATTTAAATAACATGAATACATGAATATATAAGGTATAATCAATATATAAAGAAAATAAACTAACATATAATCCATTTAAATAACTTTATATCATGAATAGTTAAGGCATATTCAATATGGAAAGCTAAATAACTAAACACACATGACATATAGTCAATAATATAAGAATGAAATGCATTTGGATAAAATATCATTATAAAAATATTCAACATAATAATAATGGATAAAAACAAGGGAATTCATAATTATCATAAATCTTATTTTATAGGAACTATAAAGACCCATAATTTACATACATTGTTATTACTTCAAAATTGAAGCACACTTATTACAACATATAACAAAACCACAGTAGGACTTTATAGGTATAACGTCTTTAGAAACTAGGAAACATAAACAACTAGTTCATAAAGCATCTACATTGTCTCCCATTTATTTCATCATATCTAGAACCCCTTTTGGAATATCCGACTTAATACCCTTCTTCCTGACCTGGGGAAAAGAAAACATGCAAAAGGGTGAGCTCAAATGCTCAGTAAGGGTAAAAAAAAGAAATATCAATCACATAATATTCATAAGAATATAACATTCTGAAAATGTTATCCTGCAAAAGAGATCATAATTTCATAACATGGGATAAATCATTGTAGTGAAATGTAATCCCAATAATCATAACAAAAAACATTAAAATTTTTGGCATACACACATAATCATAGAGAATCATTTCTTAGTAGTCATGACATATTTCCAAGACTATCATAGTGGACAAAGTCCATTTCTGAATGGAGTTCACTGCTCATTTCAGTCATGTTTCACTGAACCGGATTAACCTGCCATTCCAGCCATGTCTATCTCATGAGATATAAATCATTACCCAATGCATTGGAGAGAGATATAGGTCCCACCCATCTCATAATTAAACCATTCTTATGTGTGCCACAAAATCATAAATCATACATCATAGCATATCCCATGTAATAAAAATGGGATTCATAAACATTGTGTTGTCATAACATAATCCATATAAGATAAAAGGACTTCATAAAAATAATTCCATCATAACATAATCAAATAAATGTTAGAATAGGGATAGAAACAGAACCTTATATTATCTTAGATGGAAAATAATTTTGATAAAACGCTTGAACTCCATTTTTGAGGAAAATATCCATTCTACATCAAAAACATTTTCTTTTCTTAAAATGTCATATAATATTAAACTAAAATAAGTTGATTAAAAATAAACATGAAAACTTGTAAATGAAGTTTCATGGAAATAATATTCTAGAAATCCATTCATGCCGTAAAAGTTAAAAAAACATTCTTCTCATACTTTGGCCGGAAAAGTCAAAAAGTACCTCGTACGAAAAACAAAAAAAGATTCCTTTCATATATTTTACTAAAAACTCACCTAAGTGTAAAATTTGATTTAAACAATTATAGTAGGATATAAATAATATTACATATGGGGGAAACATGGATGTGGATGATAAATATTCCCCAGTAAATTCTGAAGTATAAGCAATCTTGGATAAAAATGAGATTGCGAGATTTTCCCTTACTTTAGGTCCAATTTGCTTCATACGTGTCCGAACCTCCTGTATAGTGATTTAAATAATGTTATTGAATTATTAAATAATCTTACTAAATGTTATGATATCATATATGGTCATATTCTGAGCTTCTTATTGGTAATATTTCATTGCAACTTGTTATTTGGGTGTTTATTGCTTTTTGTTATTATGCGTGTTTTGTCGAATAAATTCTTATTCTTCTTTTAGGTTATAGATACATCATTTATAGAATGGTATTAGTGTAATATATATCATATTTATTCATTAAATTCATTTATATAATCATTAATCATTGAAGATCATGTATAACGAGTCACATCACATCGTGAAGACGGTAGGCCGTACGTACGCATGAGCGATGATATTATTCCCATGATCATGGAATTGTATTGAAGTGTATGTATACTATTTCAGAATCAATATCAATTTACAATAATCATATATAGTTATTATATACACCATTATACCCATCCTTGTAAGGTGGTTTTGGAAAAAATATTACACCACAGCGTGGAGACGGTATTTCGTACGTACGCACGCGCGGTGATTTCATTTTCCATAGGACGGATAGAAGGTGAAATAGGGTTGTTTCATTTTTATAATAACATATCAGTATATGAGAGATACTTATGTTATTACTTAATATTTAAAAAACTAAAGAAGAAGAAGTATAAGAAGAAATAAAGTTGAAAGAATCGGTAACGGACATTACCTCTTCTTTGAAGCGCCTGTTCTTAACCTTCCCTTAGAGCACTAAAGATGGTCTTTGAAGATTTACAAGACCTCTAGAATGTTTATAAGGAAGTTTAGAAAAGAAATTGGCAGGGGTTGGCCGATCTTGAGGGCTCAAAGTGGTGTGAGGAAGAGAGGGAGGAGGTTCCCTTTAATAAGGGAGGAGAAGGGCACCTTAGGAAAAACTTAAAATATTATTTTATTATGAAGTCATATTCGTTTCTTAATAGATCCAAATTGATTTATTTCAAAGCTAAGATGGGGATGGTTTGAAATACTCTCAACCAATAGATTTTAGACAAGTCTAGGTTTCTATTTTAACCTTATCATTTAGATTTAACTCAAAGTTAAATAATTTAACTTTTACCATGTCTTCTTGTTTTCATGCATTATATGGTTATTAAACATACTATAACAAGACAAAAAAACCCCAAGTTGTTAATTTTTAATATATATAATGTTATCTAAGTCATTTGGCAGAACCGTATATTTTTAGGAATAAAATAACAATTATTAATATAATCTTTGTTTTAAAAATTATTTTATGTCAATTTTGAATCAATTTGGTAATTGATTTTTGTGAAAATCATAACAACATTATTAGTTCAAAAACATTTAATTAATAATAATATGTAACTTTAACCTATAAAATTAGTGTAATTCTTAAAAAGTCTCAAATTACATTTATTTGGGTATTTATAATATCAATTATGTTAATATTTCCTTAATAAGGTAATTACTGTATCATCATTGTGTCATAAATAAATTAATTTTAATAATGTATAAAAACTATAAAAAAATTCCATTATGTAGAAAATCGTTTTAGCTTTCAATTGAATATTTATAGTCGAATTTTTCTAATTTATAACCCTATATTAAAAATGATTTAGTTATTAAACTTTTATTTTAACAATTTAAACTCTTCTTTAAATAAAATAATATTTAATGTCTTAATCTAATCCATGTGGACCTAAAGTGTAATATTTTATTCCTAAGGTTTTTTTTGTCTAATTATACTTATCCAATAAAATTAGGACATGTATTAGCGTAATAATAATATCATTTTTACCCTTAATTACCCTATTTACTTTTAACCGTGGTAAAAAAAGTAAAAAGTTAGTATTCACCAAAAATTATTTTTATCTTATTAAACCACATTTTACTCCTTGATATTAAATGTGTCTCTCATATTTTCAAATTCCACTCACTGAAGCGGTAAAATTAAGTGATATGAAAATTGTCAAACTCTCCTAGGAGGTGGGTAAAAGACGGTGAAAAGTTCAATAGAATTTTTATATATCTAAAATTATTATAAAATGACCCCAATGAATTACTTTGAACTTATATATGTATTATGTATCAATTTTGAACTAAAATAAATTTAAATAAAATAAATAATTATTTAAATAAAAAGTCGGTTTTTAAATAGTAACCCAGTGTTTTCACACTTCATCAAAAATTGAATGTTATCATAAAAATACCAAAATTTCACCCTAGGCAAATTTCGATATTCCAAATCCAAAAATGAAGTTCATTTTGAAAAATAAAATTTATAAAATTTCAAGAAGTGGGTATTACTATTCATTACGGCTAGTTTTAAAAATATTATAATAGCATATCGTTGTTTAGTGAAACTCAGTATTGCGTACATCGCAAGCTATCGAGGAAGGTCGCGATTGTGTATAAGGAAATCCAAGCTTGTTTTGTGTGTAGTGAAATATTCCTTTGATGATGTATATAACATTAAAACAAAATATTTCTCATAAAAATATCGGGTGTTATATTCTACCCCCTTAAAATGAATTTTTCCCTCGAAATTCGTCACATTGTAACAAACAGATGAGGATACCTCTCCCTCATCATATCTTCAAGATCCCATGTAGCTTCTTCTAATTGGTGGTTCCTCCATAAAACTTTCACTAAGAAAGTTGTCTTGTTCCGTAGAACTGTTTCGCTACGATCCAAAATCTCTATCGGCTGTTCTTCATAAGAATGATCTTTCTCCAGCTGTACAACTTCTGAGCTTAGTACATGTGAAGGACCAGGTATGTACTTTCTCAGGAGAGATACATAGAACACATCGTGAACTTGAGAGAGATTCAGTGGAAGCGCCTATTGGTAATATACCTTCCCAACATGATCCTATATTTCAAAAGGACAGATATACCTTGGGCTCAGCTTTCACTTCTTTCCAAATATCATTACTCTCTTCCAAGGAGATATTCTTAAGAACAATTTATCACCCACTTCAAAATCTAGGTCTTTTTCGGTTGTAGGCATAACTTTTTTTTCGACTCTGAGATTCTCTTATGTGTTGTTGAATAGATCTGACCTTTTCTTCCATCTCATCAACAATATCAGGTCCTAATAGATTTCTTTCCCCAACTTCATCCCAGCAAGTAGGATTCCTACATTTCTTTCTATAGAGGGCTTCATAAGGAGCCATCTAAATACTTGAGTGAAAGCTATTATTATAAGAAAATTACACCAAAGGTAGGTGTTGATCCCAAACACGTTTTAAATCCATAGAGCATGCTCTTAACATATCTTATAGAGTTTGAATTGTTCTCTTAGACTGACCATATGTATGAAGATGATAAGCAGTGGTGAAACTCATCTCTATATCCAGAGTATACTGAAGACTTCGCCAAAACATTGAGGTAGACCTCGGATCCCGATCAGATATAATGGAAAGTGGTACTCCATGCAATATTACCACTTCCTTTACATATATAATGGCAAGCTGATCTAGAGAGAAACCTTCTCTAATATTGAAGATCAACTATGACCCAGATAGCATTATTGACTTTGGATGTTTTAGGAAGTCTGGTGACAAAGTCCATAGTTATGTTTTACCATTTCCATTCAGGTATGGGTAATGGTAGTAACATCCCCGTAGACTTCTATCCCTTAGCTTTAACTTGCTGACAAACCAAGCATCGAGAGACATATTTAGTAACATCTATTTTCATGCCATCCCACTAGATTTACTCTTTCAGGTCTCTATACATCTTCGTTCTTCCAGGATGAATAGAAAATGAAGAACTATGAGCCTCATCCAGTAGCTCCTTCTTTAATTCTGGGAATGGAGGAACCCAAACCCGATTCATGAACCTTATTATCCCCTCACAATCAAGGTTTAATTCAAGAACATTTCTCTTCTTCTTTTGTAACTCTGCATCTTCTTTCTGTGCCTCTTTAATATTCACATGTATAGATTGTTGAACATTCATTTGAGAAATATATGACTTTTCCACTTCCATTATAATTCCAATATCCATCCATTGTAAATCCATAAATATTGGATCTTTTTTAATCCACATCATGAATAAGATATCATGGTCTTGTCGACTTAATGCATCTGCCACTTTGTTTTCTTTCCTAGGGTGATAATGAGTTGAGAAGTCGTAATCCTTAATCAGCTCCAACCATCTTCTTTGGCGCATATTCATCATCTTTTGTGTGAAAATATACTTTAAACTTTTATGATCAGTATAAATATCACACCTTTCGACATAAAGATAATGCCTCCAAATCTTTAATGCAAAGATTACCGCAACTAACTCCAAATCATGAGTTGGATAATTTTGCTCATGGATTTTCAACTTTCATGAGGCATAAGCTATCACCATATGATATTGCATTAGAACACAACCCAGTCCATTTTTGGATGCATCACTATAAATCACAAACCTTTCTCCACTACAAGGTAGTGTGAGCACAGGTGCGCTGGATAACCTTCTTTTTAACTCCTTGAAATTCTCTTCACACTCCTCCGTCCAAATGAGCATAACTCTTTTTCGAGTCAACCTGGTGAGTGGATTTGATAATCATGAAAAATATTTCAAAAAATGTCAGTAATATCCATCCAAACCAAGAAAACTTTGGATCTTAGTTATTTTTGTTGGTCTCAACCATCTTTTGATAACCTCTGTTTTTTTTCTGGATCCACAGATATCCCCTATTTTGAGATTATGTAACCCAAAAATGAAAATTTTTGAAGCCAAAATTCACACTTAGTAAATTTGGCATAAAGCTTATCCTTTCTCAGGATCTTCAATAAAATTTTTAAGTGATATTCATGTTCTTACTTGCTCTTTAAATAGACAAGAATATCGTATATAGAGACTACCACAAACTGATCAAGATAGTCTCTAAAGACTCTATTCATCAGATCCATGAAGATAGTAGGGGCATTAGTAAGACCAAATGGCATCACTATAAATTCATAGTGTCCATACCTTGTACAGAAAGCCATCTTTGGTATATCCTCCCTTTAGACCCATAATTGATGACACCATAAATGAAGATCAATTTTAGAAAAGTATTGATCTCCGCCTAGTTGGTCAAATAATTCATCTATGCACGGGAGAGGATATTTTTTCTTGATCGTGATCTTGTTAAGTTCTCGATAATCAATATAGAGTCTCATTGATCCATATTTATTCTTAATAAATAGAATAGGTGCTCCCCAAGGGGATTCACTAGGGCGTATGAATCCTTTATCAAGATTCTCTTGGTGTTTCTTCTTCAATTCCTGCAACTCAATTGGGGACATTCTATAAGGTGTCTTAGAAATAGGTAAAGCACCCGGTACGAGTTCTATTGAAAACTCAACTTCACGATTTGGTGGAAGGCCAGGAAATTCCTCTGGAAATACATAATCAAACTCCTATAAAATGGGCATATTCTTAATCGTGAGTTTCTCTCCAACAATTTGAGATAAATAACCTTCATTTAGTGGAATCAAGACCCATAAGATGGAAGAAATTTCCATTGGAAGGTTATGTTCATCCTTGTATCGATAGAAGATCATATATAGATCTTGAATATGAAATGTGACTTCCCTTATTTGGAAATTGATATGAGCTCCATATAAACAAAGCCAATCCATGCAAAGAATCACATCAAATTCCACTATAGGAAGGATCACAAGATTTTCAGGAAGCACTTTCCCACAAACTTCAATCGGAGAAGAATTGTAAACTTTTGATGTGAATGTTGTGCCATTAGGGGTTGCCATAGCTAACTCAACATCTAATTTTTTAGGTAATACGATGACACCCTTATAAAATTATTCAGAAATAAAAGAGTGGGTGGATCCCGAATCAAATAAAACATTTGCTACTTCAGAGTGGATAGTAAGTGTACCTTTCACCACTTCATTATCGTACTCCACATCACCGATAGAAATTTCATGTGACTTTCCTTTGTCTTTATCCTTAAAAGTTTGTTGACGTTGATCATCATAAACAACCCTTGGATTTGGGCATTGATTATCATAATGCCCCATTTCATGGCACTTGTAACATTTAAGTTTAGGAGGTGCACTCTGTGTATCCTTTTCTTTGTGCACATCACTAGATATCTTCATCCCATCATTGTGGCATTCAAATTACCGATGATCTTTCTTTCCACATTTGAAACATTTACTCGTCCATTTATGAAAACTCCCTCCGTGTTTCTTTCCACACTTTGAGAATAGGGAAAAATCATCTTCTTTTCTATGTGCCCTTTAGATTTTCCTTTGAATTCCATTTTCCTATTCTTATCAAATGCATATGACTGATGGGTTACTCCAATATCCATCTCAACCTTGAGAGCACATTGAACGATTTCCTTGTAGCTATTGAAGTCCCTTATGGATAATGCCCTTTGATGACATGGTTTAAGCCACTAAATAATCGATCTATCTTACTCTCAGGTTGGATAATAATACCAGAAGCATACCTTGCAAGTCTTGAAAAATTTTCTTCGTAGGTACCACCAGATTCATCATCCTTTTGCTTTAGTTCAAGAAAATACTTCTACATCTTTGTTCGAAGAATATGAGGGAAGTAATTGTTGAAAAATAAGTTCTTGAACTCGTCCCATTCCATGGACTCAATTTCAGCTCTTGGCCTCGTATTCTTGATAAGATTCCACTATTGATCAGCCTCACCTTCCAAATGATAAACTGCTAAGATGACTTTATCATGTTCAGAAAATTGAAGAACTGAAAATATCTTTTCAGTGGTATTGATCCATTTTCCAGCCATTAATGGATTAGTAGACCCACTGAATGAAGGTGGATGCTACCTCATAAATAATTCAACAGAATTTTTCTCCTTCCTTTTCACATTCGGATGTCCTGCATGATTCATATCTTGAGAAATTTGTGTGAGTATGGCTACAAGATTTTACATTCCAACTCCCATAATGTTTCTTTGCTCAGGGGGACAATCATTGCCTTGCCCGTCACATTCAGCATTAACGCGGTTCCTTCGGGTTCCAGCCATTGACTAAAACCAATAAGCATAGTGTGAGAAACACTAATCATAATAGGAAAACCACATAATCAGGAATAAAATTTAACACTTAAGGTCTTATCATAGGTTATTCATGGACATTTCTAAAACACTAATATTGTGTTCTATGCTTAGACATATCCATATGGTTTTTACTTGGGATTTCACATCCTAGTTTCCAAAGGTTGACTATACCTTTCCTCTGATACCAACTATAACAGTCTATAATTACTTCCAGTAGACTATAATGGATACCTATCTAGGCACTCCATGGGTGGCTACACCCCTTGGGCGGGACACACCACCATCCCCAGTGGCAGCCATTTCCTCATGAATCCCTTGGGCGGAGAGCCATGGTTCGTCCAATGCTCAAATGTTAGAGTACCCAAGGATCGAAAACATTCATACCTCCTTTGCCTCTGATACCAACTATAACAACCAATACTTTACATACATTTCTATTACTTCAAAATTGAATCACACTTATTACAACATATATCAAAACCACATTAGGACCGTATAGGTATAGTGTCTTTAGAAACTAGGAAACATAATCAACTGGTTCATAAAGCATCTACATTGTCTCCCATTTATTTCATCATATCTAGAATCCCATTTTGGAATATCCTAATTAATACCCTTCTTCCTGACCTAGGGAAAAGAAAACATACAAAATAGTGAGCTCAAATTCTTAGTAAGGTTAAACCAAAGAAATATTAATCACATCATATTAATAAGAACATAACATTCTAGAAATCTTATCCTGCAAAAGAGTTCATAATTTCATAACATGGGATAATTCATATTAGTGAAATGTAATCCCAATAATCATAACAAAAAACATGAAACTTTGTGGAATACACACATAATCATAGAGAACCATTTCTTAGTAGTCAAGACTTATTTCCAAGACTTACTTAGCGTAAAAAGTCCATTTCTGAACCATGTTCTCTCCTCATTTCAGTCCTATTTCACTAAACCGGATTAACCTGTCGTTCCAGCCATATCTATATCATGAGATATAAATCATTACCCAATGCATTGAAGGTAGATATAGCTCCCACCCATCTCATAATGAAACCATTCTAATGTGTACCACAAAATAATAAATCATACATCATAGCATAACCCATGTAATAAAAATGGGATTCTTAAATATAGTGCCATCATAACATAATCCATATAAGATAAAAGGACTTCATAAAAATAATTCCATCATAAAATAATCAAATCAATTTAAAAATAGGTATAGAAACAAAACCCTATATTATCTTAGATTGAAAATAATTTTAATAAAACGCTTGAACTCCATTCATGAGGAAAATATCCTTTCCACTTCAAAAATATTTTCTTTACTTAAAGTGTTATATAATATTAAACTAAAATAAGTTTATTAAAAATAAACATGAAAAATTGTAAAGTATGTTTCATGGAAATAATGTTCTAGAAATCCATTCATGCCGTATAAGTTAAAAAAACATTCTTCTTGTACTTTGGCAGGAAAAGTCAAAAAGTACCTCGTATGAAAAGCGACAAAAGATTCCTTTCATATCTTTCTCTAAAAACTCATATAAGGGTAAAATTTTATTTAAAAAATTTTATTAGGATATAAATAATATTACATATTGAGGAAACATGGATGTATATGATAAATATTCCACAGTAAATTCTAAAGTATAAACAACCTCGGATAAAAATGAGATTGTGATATTTTCGCTTACCTTAGGTCCGATTTTCTTCGTACGTGTCTAAATACACCTATATAATGATTTAAATAATGTTATTGACTTATTACAGAATCTTACTCATTGTTATGATATCATATATGGTTATATTCTTAGCTTCTTATTAGTAATATTTCATTGCTACTTGTTATTCGGGTGTTTATTGCTTTTTGTTCTTATGCATGTTTTGTCGAATAAATTCTTAATATTCTTTTTATATTATAGATACAACATTTAAAGAATGTTATTAGTGTAATATATATCATATTTATACATTAAATTCATTTATATAATCATTAATCATTGAAGATAATGTATAATAAGTCGCATCACATTGTGGTGACGGTAGGCCGTATGTACGCACGAGCGATGATATCATTACCATGATCATGGAATTGTATTGAAGTGTATGTATAATATTTCAGAATCAATATCACTTTACAATTATCATATAGTTATTCTCTACACCATTATACCCATCCATGTAAGGTGGTTGTGGAAAATAGATTACACCACACCGTGGAGACGGTATTTCGTACGTACGCACGCGCGGTGATTTCGTTTTCCGTAGGATGGATAGAAGGTGAAATAGGATTGTTTAATATTTATTATAACATATAAGTATATGAGTGATACTGATGTTATTACTTCATAATGAAACAACTAATGAAGAAGAATTATAAGAAGAAATAAAGTTGAAAGAATCGGTAACAGACATTACCTCTTCTTTGAAGCGCCTCTTATTAACCTTCTCTTAGGGCACTAAAGATGGTCTTTGAAGAATACCAGTACCTCTAGTATGTATATAGGGAATTTCAGTAGATAAATTGGAAGGTTTTGTATGATAATGAAGGCTCAAAGTGGTGTGAGGAAGAGAGGGAGGAGGTTCCCTTTTATAAGGGAGGAGAGTGGCACCTTAAGAAAAACTTAAAATATTATTCTATTATAAAGTCACATTCGTTTTTTAGTAGCTCAAAATTAATTTATTTAGAAGATAAGGTGGGTATGGGTCTAGATACTATCAACCAATATATTTTTGACAAGTTTAGGTTACTTTTTTAACCTTATCATTTTGATTTTACTATAAGTTAAATAATTTAACTTTTACCTTGTCTTCTTGTTTTCTTATATTATATAGTCAGTAAACTTACTATAACAGTCCAAAAAAACCCCATGTTGTTAATTAATAATATATATAACCTTATCTAATTCATTTGGCCAAAAAAAGGATTTTTAAGAAAAAAATAACAATTAATAATATAGTATTTGTTTTAAAAACTATTTTATGTCAATTTTGACACTATTTGGTAATTGATTTTTGTGAAAATCATAACCGCATTATTAGTTCGTAAAGATTTAATTAAATCAATAATAATATGTCATTTTAACCTATAAAATTAGTTTAATTCTTAAAAAGTCTCAAATTACATTTATTTGGGTATTTATAATATCAATTATGTTAAGATTTCCTTAATAAGGTAATTACTGCATCATCATTGTGTCATAAATAAATTAAATTATTTAAATTCTAAAAACTATAAATAAAATTACATTATGTAGGAAATATGTTCATATTTCTAATTAATTTTTATAGTCGAATTTATCTTTTTTATAACCCAATATTAAAAAAAATTTAGTTATTAAACATTGATTTTAACTATTTTAACTCTTCTTTAAATAAAATAATATTAATTTTCCTAATCTAATCCAAGTGTACCTAAAGGGTAATATTTTATTCCTAAGGTTGTTTTTGGTCGAACTATACTTATCCAATAGAATTAGGGCATTTTTTAGGGTAATAATAATATCATTTGTACCCTTAATTACCCTATTTACTTTTAATCGTGGTAAAAAAAGTAAAAAGTTACTATTCACAAAAAATTATTTTTATCTTATTAAACCACATTTTACTCCTTGATATTAATCGTGTCTCTAGGATTTTCAAAATTACACTCACAGAAGAGTTAAAATTAAGTTTTATGTAAATTTTCAAACTCTCCTAGGAGGTGGGTAAATCACAGTGATAAGTTCAATAAAATTTTTATATATCTAAAATTATTATAAAATGACTCCAATGAATTAATTTGAACTTATATTGGTATTATGTATCAATTTTGACCTAAAATAAATTTAAATAAAATAAATAATTATTTAAATAAAAAGTCTGTTTTTAAATAGTAACCCAGGGTTTTCATAATTCATCAAAAATTGAAAGTTTTCAAAAAAATTCCAAAATTTCATCCTAGGCTAATTTGGATATTCTGAATCCAAAAAAAGAAGTCCATTTTGAAAAATAAAATTTATAAAATTTCAAAAAGTGGGTATTACTATTCATAACGGCTAGTTTTAATAATATTTTAATAGCATATCGTTGTTTAGTGAAACTCGGTATTGCGTACAATGCAAGATATCGAGGAAGGTCGCAATTGCGTGTAAAGGAAGCCAAGCTAGTGTTGTGTGTATTGAAAGATTCCTTTGATTATGTATATAACATAAAAACAAAATATTTCTCATAAAAATCTCAGGTGTTACAGGAACATAAATCAATCACCGTTATGATCAATCCTAGAGATAGTTTAAAACATACATGGTGAAATATCCTTTAACTGAAGATAGATAACATATTCAACCCATGATATTATAGATGAATCGAGGGTATTTTGTTAACTACACCCCCAAATATTTATTGAATTTATAAATAAATCTGTATATATTGATTTCTAAATTAAACACATAATCAATGTGCTTTATCATAATGTATCTTATTTGAGTAAGGGATATATATTTATCAATAATTTTAGAAATATCAAATTTCCTAAAATTTAGTACACTATATGATTAAATAATAAAAAGTTTTAAAAAAAAGACATATCCATGATAAATAATATGTATATTTAGGTGAAATTTAATATTTAATGATCATAGTAAAGTAAACACTTTCATGGAAATTAATTGACTAGAAAATTTAATCATGGGAGTTAATGTTAACACTTTCCACATTAGAAATGATCATAAACAATCCAGAGGAAGAATAAAAATATTTTTCATAAAATTTATTTCAATTAGAGTAATAATATGGAGTTATTTTTATTTATTAATAAAAATAAAAAAATATTTCAAATCAATAATTTTGAAAATATCCTTTTCATTTTGAAAATAATTTTCTTGGAAAATCACTTTTAGAAACATTTTCTTCAAAACATTCCTCACACAAAAGAAAATTATGATTCAATGAAATTATGGTCATGATAGAGGTTAATTACTCATATTACACAAAATTTATAAATGAATATTCAATTTACACTTTAAATTTTTTTGGAATGTTACTAGTATATAAAATGAGATGATTATTTCTTACACATTTTCGTTGATCTTTAAAAAGTAATTGTTTTTAAACCGACATAATAATCCATTGTATTTTCTTTATAAAGATTATAAATGGGTTAAAATTTCCTAGAAAAATAATATCTTTTTTTTAAATATTATTTTTTTAGAAATCATTGGTTTGGAAGATAAAAAATTTCAGAAAAAAAAATGAAGTCTTATTTTCTTGAAAACATATTCAATTTTTTTAATTGCAATATAGTTGAAAATAATACATTTATTTGAAAAATATCACTAGTTAATTGAAAATAATCAAATTAAATGGTTTATTAATCCATGAAAAAATAATTTCCTTCAATTTTTATTCAATAATAAGAAATATCAATTTAAATGTGATTGTAAAATAAACCCCTATAATGATCATAACATTGATGTGAGAATTAATAAATGAATGGATTATGGGATTCAAGAATACATCCACATAAAACATGTTAATATAATAAATATTTTAATCAAAATTCATTATACACAGAACCTTAGAATTACATAATCAAGGAATTAGATGATTATCCCAATGAACAAAAATTCAATTAAGGAATCCCTTATGTCACTCATGATTTTGGTTGAACATGACATCTCCTATTGTATCATTGTTAAAAAAATGTATTCAACTTATAAAATAATCATAACAAAATTTATAATATAATATATGATCCTTTTATAACATCATTTTACCATTGATTAATAATTGGTCATTATTTTCAATGATTTGGGTAATAATTGTCTGGTTTTCTCATGCGTGTTTTGTCATGAAGGATCTTGTTCATATACATAATATAATATTTATTATTATATATAATAAAAATATTTACATAATAATATTATGTATACATCAATTATACTTTTATAACCAGTCATTAATGATGGGTTTGAACAATGAAGTATTTTACGACTATGGATACAGTAGGTCGTACATGTGCATGAGTATGGTTTTTATTTTGCAAGGATCTTTATGAAAGTATGTTATGTATTATAAAATATTTAAATATTGATTATAATTTATTATATATCAAGTTATATTATTATAAACATCATCCATGTGGTGTGGGGATGAAATTTGTGTCACATCGATTCATGAATGCAGTAACACACACGTACAAGAACAATGATATCATATTTAAAAGAGTGAAATGAAAATAAATAAAATGATATATATTACCATTACAAAATGAAAAATATTTCATGATTATTATAATTAAGTCTTTTATACAACATATAATCATTATCTTTATCATTATCAGCTTCCAGGTGAAGCATTTTTTGAATGAAGAACCACATTACTTTGCGAGGTTTTAGTCCTCCATACACACGACTGAAGTTATCATGTATCATATTGAATGGAAACTAAAAATTTATATATCTGATATAATGAATAAATATGTATAATTATCTTTTAAATATCATATATATACATTATATCCATCATCATAGATGACATTGATACGTTGAAATGAAAAAATGAACCACATCAGTTCGTGAGGAGGTAGTCCTCCTTACAGACAAATGGTAATATTGAAACCCATTTGATAGTAGAAGAGAGGGATATGGGTCATAATAATATTATAAAAACATTATATTATATTTAATATAATTATTTTGTTATATCTTAAAATTTTATTTAAAAAATGAAGGACATGGAGAAGAAGTAAAATAACGATGCTCGTTGAAGATAATAACCTCTTCTTTGGGTATATTCCTTGGGTTAGCACTAAATCATTACATGGTTGGATTTATCCAAAACTAATTACTCTAGGATAATATGAGGGAAGTTTATATTTGTATTTTGTAGGTCTATACCAATAAAAATGGATTTATATATGTGAAGATGTGGGCGGGCGAGATTGATTACCCTTTTATAGATGTGAAGAAAATATATTATCTTAAATACTAAAAAACATTCACTATTGAGAGGTGAATATTAACTAAAGATGATACAAAATGGCCACATAAAGTCATGGAGTGATGATATTGTTTAATAACACCCCCAAAAAAATAATTGAATCACAAATATAAAATATTTGTATTCTTAACATTGAGTTTCAATATTTTTACCATTTTGGGTTTTCACTACAGATCTAGTTTCCAAACTAATGATGTTTATAATTTATGAATAAATAAAAGTTTCCCATATTTTGTAATATATATAATTTGATTATATATATGATATATAATTTATAAAATAAAAAACCTATGTGTTCTTGAAATTAATTTTCACACAAGCGCATGCAACGTGTATAAACACTCTTTTATCTTTATCTATGCTAACTGAGTTTCTACCATTTAGGGATAAATATTTTCCATATAAGAGAAAATTTGTTCCCAAAATCATACATATTTTACATTTATTATCATTTAAAAATCACTTTTTAGTTTTTAGGTTTTTCTAGAAATTTTCAATCATTTAATGAAATTTAATTAATAATAAAATACCATTAATGTAAATTTGGATAATAATAAATTATATTAAATTTAAAACCTGAATAAAATTATGAAATTAAAATATATCATTTTCTCACTGGTGTAAAATGATATATTCACTTACCAATCCTTATAGATATTGAATAGATGAATAATATTTTTTTATTTTTTTTATACCAAACACATTATATGGGAAATATTTAATGGAAATGGAATTTAATTTAAATGTTTTAGATAATATTATGTAAACTGTTTGAATAAACTCATTCAAAAAATTAGATAATATTGTCACCCATTTTCTCTCTTATGATTCAAATATAACCCCCAAAAAATCCATTTTTACCTTAACTATGCAATTTCATATTTTTTTCATTCACAAATAATTTTGGTAAAAAATAATATTTACCATATTAGTAAGTATTAATTATTCTAATTATAAAAATGGAATCCAATTTTTTAAATTTAATTCACAAAATTGTGAAATTTTAATAAAAAATTAATCCCCCAGACTTTTTGAGAAAGCATGTTTTAAAATGAAAAAATTAAAAATGTTATAATATTTTTATATATAAATTCAAAATTAGAATGGATAAAATAATGGAAATTTTATTAAATTTTATAAAATTGGACTAATATTACATTAAAATGAATTGAGCCTATATTTTAATATAATATATTTTTTTATGAAAATATATATTTTAATTAAAATGCTGTTTTTTATAATTCATCCAAAAATGAAATATATCAAAAAATAAACAAATCATCTTATGAAAATTTTCGAATTATAATTTAAAATATGAAGTATATTTTTTTAGTAAATTAAATAAAACTATTAAAAATTTTAAATTGGGTTTCCAAAGCAAGATGAAATAGTCTTTGAGGAAAATACCATTTTTCAAAAACATTTAATATTCATTTAAATGATTCTTATTTTTACTTATAATCAATAGATGATAGCTAAATTAATGTAAAATATATATGTTAATAAATTAGTTAATCTTCTTTATACCTTATAATTTAATGGCTAGGTTATAACTATTATATTAAATAATAATATTTTAATAACATATCACATTTCACCTAAACCTTTTGTTGTGTTTGACACAAAATAAAATCAGAGATGGGTGTTTTATACACCATTGAATAATTTTTTTTATTTTATAAGTGTCATGGTGTTACAATATTGATGATTTCCCCCATAATCAACTTATTTCAAACAAATTTTAACATAATGCCATAAATCATTTCAATTAAACAAATCACCATTGGGTAAATATATATGACCCCATTCATTTAATTTTTGGGTATATTTTCTATGTATTCATGGGACCTATGAAAATCATAATAACCAAGTTATATATTATATATCCATAAAAAACATTCCCTGAAATATATCTCACCACACTTTGATCATTTTGGGGGTCACCTATAGACATATTAGTTGGTTTCTTCTCTATTTTATGCATCCTTTACCTTTTTATACAATTATCATCTCAAAGAACATGAGTTTCATAGAAACAAAACTACACATTCTCAATGAAAAAATTAATAAATTTAAATTCTCTTGTTTCAAAATCTTTTCATCAAAAAGGTTTTATTCGAGAGTATAATCAATTATTTTTTATCAAGGTCCCAAATAAGATCTTGTACTTAGCTATCAAAACATGTAAATTTTTGTACATATGTAGCTGCTGACTCATTATTTATTTTCCTCAATTTGAAGAACATTATCTATATCAAGATTCAATAAAATTATGGAAGTATTTCTCAATATAAATCTTCATAAATGTTATTTTTTACATGGAATCATGATAATAATTTTCATGGGTATTATTATTCAATGTCCACTAATGATCAGCATGAACTTCAAAATGATAAAGGTTAAGGGATACATTTTTATGTTATGAACACTCCATTACATTAAATAAAATTTTTAAGGATATGATCAATATTTTTTACTACCACATGATATGATGTTGCATCATATCTTGGAGGGTTTTATTTCATGAAATACTCAAATACTATGAAGTTCCTATTTTAGAGTTAGTTCCCTAGAACCATATTTTATAGTATGAGATTAAATGAAATCATTATTGAAGATAATTTCTTATGACATATTATATTTTATATTTTAATGTTATAATGCTCTAAAAATATATGGCACACTAAATGGTCATAAAATCTACCCACTATGTTGAGAATGTATAGGTTCTATGGTATTATTAATGAACCCTACCCTCTGGAAGGATATTGTTTTATGGTGGGAAACAAAATATATAGGCTATCGTAGGCCCGAGGATCTTAATACATTAAGACAACTACTCATGGTGTTCTCCCATTGTAATCATTAAGATATGAGGCTATGATAATAATAATATTAATAGGTAATACACATTTCAATGTTTCATTAGATGTATCTATCTATGGATGTGTGTTTTGATCCATGTATATTATGATTACCATTAGTGGAGATCATGACTCAATTACATTGATGTATTGATGTAAAGAATGATAAAATGTTTTTGTGGTGAATAATTATAGGTTATGTGTGATGAGAATGGTATATAATTATTGTATAAAGTAACAAATGGTTTACCATTTTCCCTCTTGATGATTGTTAATATCATAGAGCATTTTTTGGGAATAAAACCATTTAAATTAATCCTTATCCAGGGTTCTCATTGGAATACATCATTTAAAAAGTAAAAAATCGAGCATAGTATTTGATTTCATTGGCATTCCACCTCCTTTATTTGAGATATTTGTATAGGAGAATAATATAACGCGGTAAAAATTTGTAGTAGGATGGACATCACTACAACATTAAATTATTTCTCAATTGATTCCTTAGTGTGATTCTAGATGCTAACACAAGACTATTGTTGGTTATTCATAAAACCAATGAGGAAGATACATATACTGTCACACACTAGGTGTATCCACAATCATAGATAAATAATAATAATGAATTTAGAAATTTAGAATAAATTATATTTAATGATGTTTTGTAAATTTTCATAATTTAATAAAACGTTATTCAAAACAACATTTGAGTAAAATAATAATAATAACAAATACTTTTTTCAATTTCTTTGAATATAATATTTAACATATTTATCAAAAATAAGTAAAGGGTATTTATTTGTTAAATAAATATTCATTATTCAAGGATTCATAAATGTGAATGAGGAAAGGTAGACCAATTTTAATGGATGGATTGGAAATGGTATATATGATATTAATTTTTTTATTCTTACTATTTTTCGCATGTCAATAAATTATTATTAATAATATTCTTATTAACTCAAATGTTATTAATTAAAAATCGTACTGATGGTTGTGAGATTTATTGTAATTTTATGAACCTAAACTAGATATAATAAATACCTAATTATATCACTTTAGTAATTCACCTTTTGTGGATGATAAATAATGATAGAATGGATAAAACCTTACAATATTATCTATTTTCATCCAATCTTAGTCCTTTAACTTAACACCATTGGGTTTTTATCAAATATGAGTAATTATACTTGATCTATTAAGAAAAAATATAGTGATCATGACCAAGCATTCTAACACTTGAAAACCCTATAGTATTGACTAGAGATGGTTTTGTAAGTGTGGATCACTTCTAGATGGATCTAACAATTAGATCGTACAATATAACAATGTTGTGATGAATTAAATTACATTGTATTAGTAGTGAAATAAAAATTATAGCATGATATGATTCAGTAGTTGATATTAAATTAATTAGTAATTTTATGTGAATATACTCTCCAAATGGTTCCAAAATATTAATATAGTATATAATCAACTCTCTTTTTTCATTGGGAATGATCTTAGGGTTATGTATATAATTGAAAACACAAGATTTCTGACTACATTTGGATTTATTCATAGAATCAATTGAATCATCAACTACTCCAAAAATATATAACTTTTATGAAATGGATCCCATGTTTAATTTATAATTATTTATTATTCATTGATTTATTTCATGTTGTAGAATATTACATAACAATAATGATTTCTTTTAGTATCTAGAATTTTATTATATTTTATTTCATTATTCTTAATAATATTAATATTAATTAGTTAATGATTAATAATGAACAGGTTTTCGATTCAATCAATCTGGAGTTTAAATAGTCTTTTCCTTAAAAAACTAGAGTACATGACATGTACATCCTGATTAAAAGATGTGTACATTTGTTTTATCTCATGTATATCATTCCAACATGTCATATCTGAAAAAATGGATCTTGGATCCCAATAGATATGAATGGATTGTATATCTATAAATAAACCAACATGAAATTAATTACAACATTCCTTATAACCACTGTAAATGATGTAAAATCGCTATCATATTATATTTGAGTGAAGGAGGTGTCCCAATAAAGCCATGTATCATATACATTACACGAGGTCTAACATAGCATGGAATCTGAGTTTAAAACTATGTATTTTCATTACACATGGTATATATTAAACACTATCAAATAAGGAAACATGACTAGTACCATGTAATTTTATATGGACAAAACCATAATACAAGTAAATGCAGTATACTTTTTCAACTGACATATAGTCCACTTCTAGCCATTTTCCTTTTCTAGAAGAATAATATGCATGATTAAACATATTGTTTACGTGTTATATGTTTCATTCATTATAAAACACATTCCATGGCCAAGGATTATTTATTATTTATTAAATTAGAATTCATTTTTACATTTTTATGAATACACTAGGTTGCCTCCTATATAGTTGTGTACTATATTAATTTTAAATTAAAATATATTTTTTTTAAAATTATATAAGATGGAGAGGTAAGCATTTAAATATTTAATTAAAAAAAATTTAATTAATTACATTAATTCAAGGTCCATTATCATATTTTATGAAGAAATAATTGTACTTGATACTAATATAGAAAATGTGAACACATTTCTAGATGTGTAGATTATCATATGATTAGAACGGCCATTGTGTATGATTGTATTCTTCAAAATTATTAGGGTTAAATTATTTTTTATAGCGTATGAGTTTTCCTCTCCAATTTATTATAAAATTCACTACATGCATGTGGTTTATTTTTTGTAAACCCAATTTATATAATCCATCAGATCCAATCTCTAGTGTGTGAGTAATGTATTATGTAATGTTAGAGCTCCTAAGTTAGTGGAGCTGGTCTATGTTTAGGAGATGATGTGAAACTAATCATAGATATGGAGAGGTACCAAGGTGGAGTACTATAACGTGACCCATGCTACAATTGAAGAAGTTTTTACGTAGGGTTTATGGTTGGTTTATTTCCCATACATAGAATAATCCGTATAAAATCTCTTGATGTTTCCAATTATATTTTATTTATGTCGGTTTTTGTGGTAAATTATTTATGTTATTGAATATTGTTCAATCACCTAATAAATGAATTAATAACCATGAGAGGTAGAATAAAACATAATCAAGTTATATATAAATGGGTAAATAGTTGTGGTTAATAACATATGTAAAATTAACAAAATATTCACATGGAATATATAATTAGAATAGATATTTTAGGAAAAGGATAAATATCCCTAAATTTTAATATTATATCATCTTATCTTTCCTCTACATATGTTAGAACCAACCTCATATTTCAAAGTATATGAAAAACCCATGTTGGGGTTATTCTAATTATTGTTAAGTAATAGCTTGATGTGTTTGGTTGACATAACATACTTTACATTCAAGGTGGACTGACTCTGAAAGATATGGTTTTACTAAGAGGAACAGGTTGCATAAATAGTAAAAATATGAATTTACTATTGGGGAGTCCACTCCACAGATCAAGGAACAATGAGTTAGTATGGTTTGAAATTTATGAATACATATAATGCTTCAAATATATTATCATGCCCATGTCTAGGTTATGGGATGAAAATATTATGCATTTCCAACAGAATATCAAAGATACAATATATTCCAAAACTGGTTGTGAGGATGATTACGTTTCAAAAAAAATTTGAAATTTAAAAAAAATTAATTCTAAATTTATTAATTTATTTTTTAATAAAAAAATATACTAATTATTTTCCTATAATTTGTAGAAATTTATAATCCAATGACATAAAAAATAGCACTAAGATCCAAACTATATATGTTTAACCTTCTATATTGTGTAAATTTACAAGAATCTTGTAGGAACTTGTTCATTATACTATTCTATGAGGAGAAATTGCACATGTTGGAAACCACAAATCCAGATTTTCATTCCAACAAGTCTAGTGAGGAAGAGGTATCTCTCCATTTGAATCATGTGGAGTATAAAATGTTCTCTAATGTTTTATATATTACATTTTGAATATAATTTTGATGGAATTAATGGATATGAATGCATATAACCTAGTTTCTCAAATTAATGATCTATATCATGGGAAGTTGTGATTTGATAGATATGATATCCCTAGTGTACATTTCATGTTCATGATTGGAGATTCAGGACCAGTAGAGGAATATGTAGTCATAATGACTTTTATCATTGAGAACCCATAAAACATAGTTTTTAGATCCATGAAGAGATACAAATAGAAACAATTATATCATCAATACATAAAACATCTCCATTTTATTGTGAATCATAGTTTGAGAGATAAAGAGAAGATAGATTCTAAACATCTAACTTTAACCCTCTAAGTTGATAATGTTGTGGGATGTGACAAACACATTGTCCAGATAGTGAATTAGAAGAGTAGGAACAATGAAAAGAGTTTGCAGAATCATTCCATGTATAAGTGTGAGGTTCACCATCCCAATAAAAAGAAAAATGTCCAAAGGAAAATGAAGGAAAACAAAGTGTTTTGTTTTTTATGTGGTAAGAAAGGATACAAGAGGAAGAATTGAACCAATATAAATTATAAAGGGTAATCTTCAAGTTTATTTTTTTAGTGTAATATTACTATATATATAAGTTGGATTTTATATACATCATTTCATATTAATTTTTTTCCCTAATATTGGAATCATGTATATTATGGAACATTACAATAGATGAGGTGTCTCTATAAAATGATAATGGATTAATGGTGGATTCTATTTCCATTAGAGAATACCATCTGACACCTATTTGTGTAACCACTGACTTGGCCACTTAAAAGATAAGTATTTGAAAAATATATTTCAAGATAGATAATTAGTTTCTTTTGATATAAATACTTCTAAAAGATGTCAATTTTATATATAAGGAAAATTGTCTAAGAAATCATTCATTTCTCAAGCTAACAGGGACACATAAAGTTTATATTTGGTACACAATGATGTGAGTGGACTTTTCTAGTATAATCTCATAGTGGATACTCATACTACAATACGATTGTTGATTATGTGAATAGGTATGTTTCTATCATCTTAATTTGGTACATGTATGAATCCTTTGATTAGTTTAAGGAATTCAAGAATGATTTTGAGAATCAATATGGTAGGAAGATAAAGAAATTTAAATAATATCAAGTGGTGAATATTTTAAATAATACATTATCTGATTTCTATTAAATTATGGGATTTTATCACAAATAATTCCACTATATAAATCCTAGTGGAATGGTGTTAGTGAAAGGATGAACTATACCATGTTGGACATCGAATGATCAATGATGTGTCACACCTTCCTTCCATTATCCATTTGAATATATTAATTATAGAGAACAATATACATATTAAACGTGTACAAACCAAAGTGGAAAATAATATTCCCATATTGTTATGTAGAGGAAAGGAACTTTTTTTGTAACATGTTCATTCATGGGGTCATGAGGAGTTTGGTAATGATATCCCATGTAACAAACTAGATCCCTAATTAACTAAGTGCATATTTATTAGGGATCCTCAATATATATGGGGATACTATATATAAAACCCTTCAAAAATTAATGTTTATATCTCAAGAATATTACCTTTATTGAGAGGTGAATTATCCTCATGGAGGATAGCGAGAGAAATTTTGAATTTGATTATGTTTATTCTAACGATGATAATTATTTGGTATAGGATCTAACTCCACAGGTCCCAATGGACCAATGTGTTCTAGAAACAAAAGTATTTTGAATGATCTATAGAGAGGTTTGTGAACGATAGAGATATTTTTTTCTTTTCATCGATGATAGTGACTCATTATTTGTAGAAAGCCATAATCATATCTAATACAATGAGTTAGTAGAAAATGTAATATTCCATAGTAGATTTCCCTGATAATGATATTTTTTAAACATATGTCAAAACATCATTCCAAAATAGAACCTCGAAGATGATTTGTTTTTGACACAACATGAAGGGTTCGTGATTCTAGGAAATGATAAAATATATTCATTTTTTAATTAAAAATTTATGGGTTAAAGAAAGAATCTAGGTCCTAAAACATTAGATTGGATAAATCTATAAAGGAACCTGATTTCATTATTCATGAATTTTGATCAATTTTTTTTACAATTTTATTAGTTATAGAATACATTTTTTCATTATAGTGTATGATGGAAGCTGAACTACTAATTGGAAATGATATACCTCCCTTACAGGAGGATATGAAATGGTTGAGAACATGTTTATATATGAAGGACATGGGCGAAAGAACTTAAATTATAGGGATAAAGATAATTAATGATATGTCTAATAGGTTTCTAAGGGTATTCCAATATATGTAAACGGATAGATATGTTTTTGGTTTGATAATGTAAAACTAAGAGGGGATTGGTTCTAGTTTCACAAAGTATACATATTTCATAGAGCATGTGTTCGTAGAAAGATATATGAAAAGATAGAATCAATATGACCCCATATGCTTATAGGATATGATCTTTCATGTATGAATTATTATGTATGATGCTTAATGTTTCCTATGATTTGTGTATAGTAGAATGATATCAAGAAGATCCTGGAGAACAACATAGAACTAATATTAAAGATATCTCTAAGTATCTATGGTGTTCCTGGGATATGTTCATAGTATATGGAGGTTATTAAGAATAAGTCATTAGGTCTTATGATGATAATATATTTTAGAAAAATTAAAATATTGTGATTTCATTTTCTGGATATCTTTTTTTTCTCATTGGATGAGTTCTGATCTAGAAGTGGTCAAATAAGATAGTTTTCAAATATTATATAGAATATTCCATGTTTATTATTGAATTTTATGTTGAAAATTAATTATTTTTTATATTAAATATTTTTCATTACCTTGATATGGTTCCTAGTATTGAATACCTTGTCATAATTTAATATAGTGGCATTGTAGCAATGGATCTCTTTATAACCCACAATCATAGAAATGGAAAAATAATATACTCCTATTTTTTTATCTCTTAAGGTATTGTTACAAGTGAGGATAATTTATTGTGATTATAGTATACAAGGATGATAAAATGGTATAAATTTTAAAAAAAGCTTCATCTTAGGAAACTTACAATTATCATGTGAGAGCTAGTTGACTAAAATCATTTGTCCATTGGATCTTGTGCAAGAAGAAGACTATTTTCTTAGAACCATCATTTTTAGTACATTATAACATATTTTTATTATTAATGACTTTTTCTTGTAAAATATTTATTAGTCATAATTTAAATAAAATTTATGTTGTGCTGAATGGACAATGTACTTCACCACTATGATGACAACATATAGGTGTATGGACATTATTCTTGAACCTTGTCATATGGCCGAATGATACATAATGAAGTGACATAGAAAATACTATATATAAAGGTCTTGAGGATCAAAATATTTTAATACACCTTCTCGTGGTGTTTTTCTTTGATAATATCGAATATGTGAGGTTATGAGAACATGTTTGTCAATAGAAAATCTGTATTTCTATGTGTTATTGGATTTTACAATCGAAAAAAATGTGTACTAATCCTTGGTAATTTTGTATATCATTAATTTACATTAGGTCTCATGTGCATTTATTATTCATGAAAACCATGATAAAATATGTTCATTGAAAATTAGGAAATATTGGTTTTGTCAAGAATGGTAGATAATTAATGGTCAATGTAAGAAATAATTGATCCCTTTTATATCTTGATTTATGTTAATATCATATACACTTTTATGAGAATGGAATGGCCTAATTAAATACATTTCTATGGGTTTTTATGGCCATGTTCATAATTTTGACTTAAAATAATGATCCATAGAGTATATATGTTAATGGAACTGACATAAGACCTTAATTTGAGATATTGTGAAAAAATGATTATACTACATGATAAACATTCATTTGTAGATGTACATCATTATACTGTTAACAGAATTCTCTATGGATTCCTTGAGATTATTCTAGACATTAAACTTGTACATTAGCAAGTTATTCATAATTCATCCAAGAAATAATCCATTATGGTGACACACTATGTGTATTTATAATTATATAAATATTCAAATATTGAATTTAAAATTTTAAAATAAATAATATTTATTTTTGTTTAACTGATCTTCTTAATTTAATGTCCTGTTATTGAAAAGTATTAGTGAGTTAATTATTATTAATAATAAATACTTTTATACATATTTTTAGAATATGATATATTTTATATTTATCTAGGAATAATTTAGTTATATTTATTTAATAAAAAAATTTCTATTATTCAAAAATTGGTAATTGTGGATGAAAGAAAGAAGACCGAGATTAATGGACTTTTAGAAAATGGTATATATGATATTTATTAATTTATTCTTAATGACATTCTCATTTAATGTGATTAAGAGTAATTATACTATTATTAATGGATATTCGGTCAATTAAAAATATTTAGGATAGTTGGGGTCTTGTGTGTGATTTACCAACCCTAAACTAGTTAGAAAAAGATATATATTTATGTAACCATACTATTTTTATTGGAACAATGGATAATTATAGGCTTGATCATGACCTATAGTTCCTTCTCTAATCATCCACCTAGAATCCTTAAAAAAACAAGGGTTTTTTTCTCCATCATGAAGAATACTACTCCATGTGTAAATTGTTTATTAGTGATTGTAGTGCATTTGTGGATCATTTCTACAGTGATTATATAATTTTATTCAATAGTGAAACAACAATGAGACATATTCTACCATGTCATATTGTCATTAAAAAATTAATTACTAGTTGATGTTATTCAATATCTTTCAAAAATTAATTTTTTGTTACATGTGATGATCCAATAATTAAAATTATTATGTACAAAAATACTCTATTAATATACTATTTTTCATTAGACGAGATCTAATTATTATTTAATGAAATGAAAACACAATATTTTAGAATAAAACATGAGTTTTTTATACATTCAAAAGTTGCTTCCATTGTGACCAAAATTGACACCTCAATTGTAAATCTAGTTTCTCACTAATATGGATTCCACAACTGTTTTTATCCATTTCAACTAATCCATCATCAAAATAAATTTCCCATTTTTAATTCAATCTATTTTAGGATTCTAACATGGAAATATGGTTTCCTCTTAATACCTTCCTACATCACTTTCCCGGATTCTTTTATGTAGAACCATTCTAAATAGACATATATTATACTAATAAACATGGTAAAATTCAAATTTAATATCATTTAAGATGAAAAATAAAGTAGAATATTTGATGATAATTCTTCTAACATTATATTAAACAATAAAAATAACTAATCCTTTACTCTGATACCATTTATAAGGACCCAACCTAAAACATTACATATTCTGGTGGCATTGGACTCGAATTACCTTTCTTACACAATTGAGGATCTTTACACTTTTATAGGATTATTTTTTAAAATTATATGACAAACTGAAATGATACCTGATAGAAACATCCTCTAGGTATCCATTTTTCTCACAATACAAAACCATTAAAAATAAATATACTTTTTTTCGATTCTAATCACCATTAATGTTTTCACGACCCTATCATTGTTCACACACATCCTTAAACCCTAGAGAATACCATTTAAAATGATAGGTTTGAGAATAAAAATCTCAGTAAGGGATATATAATAAACAATAAATAAACTTGATATTTCACAAATACATTTAAATTTATTTTTCAAAAATGATTCTTGGGAACACAATATACATTTTCATACACTAGAAAACATGTGTTTTTGTCCAGCAATTTTCAAAAATATTTCATAATATATATTTTAATAAAAATAAAACTCAATTTTTTTTGACTTTAGTTCATGAACAACACATGAATTGTTTTTCAAAAATTACTACTTTCCACACTTAATAAGTAGTGTATATTTTCCTGAAAATATTAGATCATTATAACACCATGATAATCATCAAATTTCCCTAAAAACCAACTGAGAGAATAAATATATCATATTGAAAATTGGGGAATTAAGTTTCTATATCTATCTAATAAATGGAATAAAAAATATTGAAAACATCTATACCCAATTAATTGTAGGGATCTCATGCACCCACCCTTCCTTGGTTTATAATGAAACCTCCCATCCATGATTTGTAACGGAACAATCCGTATTTCTTTTATAACAAAAACACATGTTCTTGGATTATAATATAACCATACATAGTTTATAATTGAACCTTACATCATCATAATAATCCCCAATATCCATAAAAATAATATAACAACCAAAAATATTGTAATTTATACCAGTACAGTAACAATTTTTTTTTCATCTTGATGAAAAAAATTGACAACATTAAAATATATGTTCAATTTTATAACTATTTTTTATAATAAATAGAACTTATAGAAGGATTATTTTTATTAAATTAATGAATGGTAGTATATGAAATAATTTAAATACCATATTACTTTTATGGTGGTGGAAAATTTCAATGTTTATGTATATGTTAAAATAGAACATTCTTTTGGTCATTTGTAAAGAAATTCATAATGTTCAATAAAAAGTATTTAATAAGATACAATTTGACAACCATAGAATGAAAGTAAATAATTACATAATGTTTAGTTTTTATTTAATTTTTGACTATATAAATACATCTATAAAATAATTTTATAATAATATGGAAGTGGAAGGAAAATCATTGGAAGGGAAACATTAATAGGGGATTCATAAATGAGCGTTCCTTCACCTAAGTCCAACTCATGATCTATGTTATTTATCATATATAATAATAACCTTTTTTTAATTATATACATTTTTAATAACATTTTTCATGATTAATATTCCATTTATAATGATATAATCAATTACATTATCAATTATGTTCACATTTGACATTTTGATGATATTCAGATCAAATGTCCAGAATGACGTCAGTAGGTTGAAAGAAGTACAAGTGGTCATTATTTCATTATATCATAAATAATAATAACTAAATATTTATAGGGTATATATATATAATTTATAGTTTTAAATCCATCCATGAGGGATGGTTGTAAAAAATGAACTGTGTTACAATCATTGAGATGGTAGGTCGTACATATGCATTAGTAATATATTCATTATTCAATGATCTTTATAGAAAAAGGTAAGAATTATTTTTAGATTCCTATAATGATTATAATATAATTAATATCTAATTAAATATTTAAGTACGCATATGTTTATCATACATGTGATGTGGTTTTGAAAAATTGGTAACATTGCTTTAAAGAGCTCGTACTCTACAGGTATGCATGAACAATGTTATCATTATTTTAATGGATGGTATGAATAGAAATTATATAATATATTATATTTAAATAGTGATAAATATGCCATGAATATAAAATATTTAAATTAAATCCATCGTTACAATAACCCTTGAGTGGTGATGATTGTAACGTACCGTCCTGGGTTACCCTCAATCCTAGCACCCAACCAGTTCCATCATATACTCGTAGGTCATTCCCGATCCCCGTCGGTCAGTGACAAGAACCCGGACATCAAAAAAGAATCTAGATGGAATAATTTGAATTAACATGAACAATACAGAAGGAATATATATAAATTAATCTAAATGAAATAGTGGAATAATGATAAATGTATTCCACAACTGTAGAAGGACAATGAACAAAAAGCTACAAAATTGGAAAAAACTCTTTGAGACATGTCCAAATACAATGGAATAAAACCAAAAAGATACTCCAAAAGATGGAATGGATGTACTCCCACCATACAACCACCATCTACCCATCCCAGATGACACAGAACCTCATTGCCTCACTATGGGACCTTGGATTTCTATAAGTTGGAAGATATAAAAAGGTATACACACCACAGAAGAGGTGCACAAAGTGTGGGATTAATATCTAAATAAGATCTCTCCCAAGTGATCCATATCATTCCTCTGTATAACAATTCATGTATGCTCTGTTTAAATAAAACATTACATGATAATATGTAATTAATTTTTATAGAAAACATTATCTATATTTCATCTATATCATAATTATAAAAAAAATTCTATATCAATTTCATAGAACATTTTCCATATCATCTTTCAAAAGAATCGACATTAATATCATGGATAAAACAATACAAAGCCAAGAAATAAAAAACAACACTAGTAACATAGTTATCATGATACCAAGGAAATACAATAGTTCAAGAAACATAGTACTCAGACCCATTAATTTATGAACAATTCTAGGGGGTACCTAAAGTGAATGATCTACACTCCCAGATTAGGGGGATACCCTAGAATGCGAAACCCCAACATCATATCCATACCTAGATCTAATCATATACAATCTAGGATAAAAGGAACCCCACAAAAAGTGAATCTCTATAAAGGATAAAGGACTCAAGCTAAACCTTTAACCTAGTACTCAAGGTAACCCATGTAGTAATTTTCATAATCGTATTTTCGAAAATCATTTCAAAACCATTTCCCAATACCATTTTCAAGGCCTAAAAAATACCCCATTTCATTCCATTTTTGAAAATAAAATAGTAACGAATTTCTTTAACAAAAATCTCTCGAATACACAAAATCAAATATGAAAATTTCATAAATATTTTAATAGAACAATACATTTCAAAAAATAGATGGTAAAGATAGAACCACCTATATCAAAATTGTGTCAAACACATAGAAAATGGGATCCAAGAACAAAAAAAACTAAACTATGCAAACTAAGGCAATAAAATCCAATCCAAACGTCTTAGGATATATTATATTGAGAAAGATGGTAGAAGGGTAAGAGGGAATACCATAGAACTTGAAAATGAACAACTGCCACACCACTACCAACATTGGAAAGGGCTTCGACTGAGATCTCATAATAGATCGTGGATGAAGACAAGAAGAAACACCAACTATGATTGGTAGATCCGGTAAAACAACACAAATGTGATACTCTAATCTATGGTAATTAATAATAAGAAAGATCTATCACTCAAAGAGATGCACAACAATCTCAATGAAGATAGAATGTCAAAAGGATCAATATATAAGGAATTTGTCTCTATATATCACCAAAGTGGATATTTAGATATATAGAAGAGGAAAACGTCTAGTTGAATTGACACCAAAAATATGAGTGGCACAAAAACATCTATTATTAGTGAATTACATGATTTGTAATTCCATTACACATCGTGAAAACCATTTTTTAAAACTATTACAATAAATTAATTGCCTCAGAGTAAAAATTATTTTTTAAAACCGTCCAAACATGTAACTCCTCATCATGATGTGTAACCTTTTAGAACATGAATCCTTTCACAAATAGTACCCAACAACACTTACATGAATTTTAATCTATTTACATAGTGTGAAACTATCCTGCATCTTGTAAATAAATATGATTAAATCCAAGGGTCAAAAAATATATTTAATTCTTTATTTTAGGTATCCTACCAATTCTTTCTCAGTCCTTTATAGAAATAATAAAAGTATAACCATGATGAATTTAAAGTCATAAATTAAATATTTGTAATGGGATGTTACAATAATTTTCCCATAATGAATTTCAGTCCCTATGATGTCATGTGGACGATGAAATCCCTAGAAAAATATAAGGACATTAATCCGTCAATAATGACTCTTATTTCCATGTCCCATGAGAATATGATCTATGTCTCCAAAGAGCTATGGCCAATAGAATCGAATTCCCAAACAAGAATTTCACTTGAGAGTCTAAATTTCAACTGGTTTCCCAAAAATAAAAACATTAGGTTATAACTCAATTTCTTCTCAAATCAGAACTATAGTGGGAACTGGGTGATACATTTGAATGTTAGACATATGGATGAAATCATGAATATAGATCAACATAACTAACAATGAAATACAATAAATAACCTGTCTAAGATGCACAATGACCTGAAATGGTCTAACATATCTTAGATCCATCTTCCCATATATTGAAATTTTATAGTTACCCAACCAAGGAGAAACCTTCAATAAAATCCAGTCACAAATGGAAAACTATAGAGGATGACTTCTTCAATATGAATATGATTTAATTAATCTTTGGGTGATAAAAAGATGTCAATTAACATCCTGATCCTTTGCGGCTGTCTGTTGAACCAAACATGGTCCATAGAATTCCACTTCACCCACCTCAGTCCAAAAATGATTTTATCTACACGGCCGATGATAAAATGTCTCAAAGGGATCCAATATTATAAATGATTGACAATTTTTGTTGTAAAAATCTAATCTAGTCCTAGATGCTTATTTCCTGATCCACCAATTTCAAGAACATTGGCCCAAAGCATATCATTTAGGATCTGAATTACATAGTCTATCTAACCTTCTATTTGTTGATGGTATGTTGTGATCAACTAGACTGGAGTACCCATTTCCTATTATAGACACTTCTAGAACCTTGAGGTAAACTGGGGATCACTAAATGAAACAATGGTATAAGTAATCTCATGTAAGCTCATAATCTCATTCACATATATCCTACCTAGATCTTCAACCATAGTGATATCCCTGATATGAATGAAATGGCCTGACTTCATCAATGGATCAAAAACAATCTAGAGGGAATTATTCTCTCAAATTTTCCATGTTGAAAAAATCCATGGATACCTCTTCCTATTTCTAGATTGGCACCAGATGGGGCTAAATAAAACCAAATGGTTTTAAGTGAGTTGCCTTTATATGTTGGTAGGTGTAACAATGGGGCACATAATCTAAAATGTCAGGCTTCATCCATAGAAATAAGAATCACTTTCTAATGATATAATAAATCCTATTAGTTCTAGGAGGAATTAAACATAAAGATCCCTAGAAATTAAACAAGAATAAAATTCTTATGAATTCTAGGTTGACGACCTGATTATAAAGGTGGTGTATACCATCAAGAGAAAAACACCAACCATAAATTTTATCGCTACTATAAAGTCATTCTCAAACATTACTAAACTCTTCATCCTGCTATTGAATCTATAAAATAGACTCCATGAGAGATGAAAATTTCAAAAAACATGTTAGAACAATCTAGGAAACATCCTCTCAAGTATCAAAGTGAAATTGAAAAAAAATATCATTAAGATTATACTCCTCCCTTGAATCTAGGACAACTTGAGATGGTACACTCTAGCTAAGAGTGTCTATGACAATGTTTCCCTTTCCATGGGAGTATGTGATATCAGTGCCACACATCTAAAGGAATTAATGAAATCGAATATGTCTAAGATTCATGTCTTTTTGTGAAAAGATATTGTTCAAACTATTATGATCAATGAAGACTATGAACTTTTCCCCATAAATATAGGGTCACCAATATTTATGAATGTGCATAATGGAAGAAATCTATAAATCTTTAGTGGGGTAATTCTTCTCAAGCACTTGCAACTGATGATATTCTTAATCAACCATGTGGTTATCCTGTATAAGAACATATCACAACCATCTCTAGTACCATCAAAAAACACCATGTACCCATTATCGAGATCATGTAAGATTAGCATCATAGATGATGTAAGAAGTCATTTAAGTTCATCTAATGAAGGACAGAACATTTCATCCCTTGTTAATTTCACCGATTTCCTGGTAAGAGCAGTCAAAGGTGACTCCATCTTAGAGAATTCCCAATAAAATCATCGGTAGTATATTGAAAGACTAAGGATTATTAATATCTATAAGATATTCATTGGTTCCCTCCCTGAAATAATACCATTCACCTTCTCAGGATTAACTGATAAGAAATATTCAAAAAAACCTATTCCCTAAGAAAATCACATATTTAATCTAGAAAAAACATTTTGTAATATTTCCATACAATACTGACTTCTCATAATTTACATAACCAAACAAAATTGGTGCACATTCTCATGCTCAGATATTGAATAAACCATAATATCATCCACAAACACAACCACAAACATGTCAAGATATTGATGGAATATCTGATTAATCAAATCCATAAAATCTGTTGGATCTTTAGTCAGACCAAAAGGAATTACAAGATATTCATAATGGTTATACAAGATCTTGAAATAAATTTTCAGAATATCAAACTCCCGAACATTGAGCTGATGTTTAAAAAACAAAAGATAAATATTTAACAACCACTTATCCCCTTCAACTAATCTAAGAAGTCATACATTCATTGAAATTGATATTTCTTCTAAACAATTAAAAAATTCAATATCAAATAGTCTACACACAATCTAAATGAACCATTTTCATTCTTAGAAAAGTACAGAGTGGATTCTAATGGAGAAACACTAGTGAGAACAAAAGCATTATCCATCATGTTGTCCAAATTAATATTGAGATATTTCAGCCTCACTAGTTCTTTATGATAAGAAGGTATCGATATCATCCACATACCTAGAACTCAGTTAATCATAAACTCTACCTCTCTATCCAGAGGGAGACAAGAGATTTCATCTGGGAAAACATTAAAAATTTCATGAACACAAGAGGGAATATCAACTATATAAGGAACATTATAGAGCTCAAACCCAACACTAGGAAACAAACTCATGACTTCTAAGCCTAAAGGCCCTACAAGACCTGACCTCCGGTCCCACTCCCCCTAAAACAAATGGGATATCCCATCGATAATAAGAATAAAAACACTCCCAAAATAAAAATTAACCTTAGCTCATTGACTGAAAAGACAAACCATACCAATAATGACATCAAATAGATCTAGTTTAAGAATAAGAAAATCCTAACCCACTTCTTATTAGATATCTTTAACAAAAAATAACCACACTATAAACTCTGTTTGTTCCTCTTTCAGTGAGGTGTCACTAACAATATTATAAAATAAATATGTTCCATTGGAAGATTATGAAAATCCAAAAAATAATGTTGATATAAATGAGTGGGAGACAACAATTTTGACTAAATTAATTTCTACTGATGATACAATAAGTGTAGTACATATCACTATCATCAGACCAATATCCCTATCTACTGGACAATCATATACTATGTGAAGGGGGTTTACTCCTGAGGCTTGTAGTTGGATCCTAGTAGTCCTTGATGTTTCTGACTACACCACAGTAGCCTTTATAGCCGATGAACCTGAACCATAATGAGGTGTAGTCATAGCCTAAGAGAAACCCTATAAATGACCAACACATACATATATTTTTCACTTTTACATGAAAATATGAATAAAATTGTAGTTGAGTTCAACATTTTCTCATTTATATCACGAAAGAGGCACAAATCTATCCATTTTTAATGGTGTGGAGGAGGCTCACTTTTGATACCCACCACCGCCACTTGTGTGATGATCGTGCCACATCCACTTATACCCATGCACACCACTAAAAAATCCACTATGTGGAAGATAAGGGTTAGGAAACCCATTATTTCCTTCTATTTACATCTCTTCCATCATATCTCTATCTACCATATCTTTATAGGTATAATGTATCAACCTAAATACTTATGATCTGATATCTAGTCACAAACCCTACAGGTACTTCTAAGCCTTCAGCGGGTCTTTTTTCACTACATTTAGAGAAACAATGGACACTCTCAATAAACTGGTTGGTGTATTCCAACACTGAAATCTCATATTTTTAAATTATAGAATCTCAATAGACCATTACAACATTAGATACTCTAAAATAACTAATGGAATAATAGTGTTTTGAATCCCTTTAAATTAAAGTCCACATGTATGTCTTCTTTGACCATTGGATCCCACCATCACATCCAAGAACCCTTGAGCCTAAACCAAACATACATAACATTCATATTATCACATGTCTCTAGAAATTTTAATATTCAACCGATCATATCTCACTAGTCCACCACCTCTTGGGGTTGAGTCGTTCAATTAGAGGACAATGGATCCCTGTACATGAAGTCATTTTATCTCTCTCTTTCTCTCTCACTCCTATAGCTCTTGGTTGTACATCAACAACTGTGTTCTAAACTAATGGTATATCCCAATTGATATTATGGATTGTTTATATGATTGTCTTTATGAGATTCTGATCTATATGATGATTACATTGTAGAGCATCAATTACACCTTCGTGAGTATCTCTTGGAAGTCATCTCAGAGGCATACTGCTGCACACCAAAGCATAGGAACGATCCGAAAAAATTAAAATATTATTCCAAACCAAAAAAACCATAAGAATAAATTGATATATAAAACTAATCCCAACTCTAGATAAATGTATCCCATGTTCCCATCGAAGTATTGGTTTTGTTATGACAAGGGATGATGAGTAACTCATCATAACATACCTCTCCAGTCTCACCAATCCTATCTCTAGTATTACAAACATCTAAAGACAAAGATTCGTGAAGGAAAAACCATCCCTTCTATAAAAAAATGTAATGAACCACCCTGGGTTTCCCTCAAATCAATCCCTTAATCCGTTCAGTTACATACATGAAGGGATTTCTCGATCCCCACGAGCTGGTGATAAGAACACGAGCCTCATGAAAAACTCCATAGGGAACAGTTTCACACAACTAGAACAAAATATGGGGCATATATATACAAAAAGTATAGAGAAACTATGGAATATTGGTAAATATACGCCACAATTGTTGAACGATTCTGGAAACAAAACAACTACAGAGTATCCAAAACTGCAAGAGACATGTCCAACTGCAAATGACTAAAAAGAAAAAGATAAATCAAAGATGGTATGGAGGAACTCCTACCATCTTACCACCATATTCCCATCCCAGATAATATAAAACCTTTCCATATCACTAGTGCACCTTTCCATTCCCCAAAATGAATTTTATACAATGGTCTACACACCACTGAATAGTTGTGTAGGGTTTGACCTAACATGATAAATAGGATATAATCCATGTTTTCTATAACAAATCTCTTTATAACAATTCTTGTATGATAATTTTTTTAAAAATGTGACATGAAAACTAATATATAAGTTTCATAGAAAAAGTAGTAAAAATTCCATCTGAATCAAAATTCTAAAACAAATGCAGGAATATCAAATTAAAATAAAACTTTAAATATCAATTTTCACAAGTGTAAACATTCATATCAGGGCTAAAACAGTCCAATTACAAGCAATAAAAAACAATATTATCAGCACAAGAATCATGATACCTAGTTAATACAATAGTTCCGGGAGAAAACTAATTATACCCATAAATTTAGGAATAGTGCATTGTAGTACCTGAAGCCAATGATCTACACTAAAGGACTGGGGATACACCCAAGAATGTGAAACCCCAAAACCATATTTATATTTTGAGCCAGTATTCAACTCTATAGGATAAGAGGATCCCCACAAAAAGTGAACCCCAATAAGGGACGATGGCATCAAGATAAACCTGCCACCTAATACCAATGTTAGCCAATGTTCTAATTTTCCAAATCTCTTCAATGTTTCAAAAATAATTTCCAAACCATTTTCAATTGTTTTAAAATAACCATTTATTTTACTTTTTAAAAACAATGAAAACCCAGATTAATTAAAATTATATTTACAATACGTAATAAATTATTCCAGTTTTATACCAATTTGAATGAGACAATACAGTTTATCAAACATTGGCTAGAGATAGAACAACCTACCTCAAACCTGGTTCACACACACTCACAATGGAATCCACCCAAAACAGAACCATATGATGTCAACGAAGGCCGTAGAATCTAATACACACATATTAGGATAGTTTCAATTGAGAAATAGGGATGATGTGGAAGATGAAATACAAAATAATTCGACAATGAATGCATGTCATACCATAAGAAACAAAGGAATAGCCTTTGGAACAAGATCTTAAAGTGTATCTAGGATGAAGACAAGAAGAAACACCAACATTGACCAACATATCTTATAATACAGCCTAAAATATCTACCAAATTCAATGTAAATGAAGAATCATAAAGGGAACTCACCACAAGAGATGCATCAAAACAACAACGAATATTAAATGTAGAGTGGATTCATTCGAAAGAAATTGTGTCACCCAAATTCATCAGATAGATGCTTAGGTTAGAGAGTAGAGGATGAAAAATTATTTAATAGGAACTAAAAAACTGACAGCACCCTAAAATATCCCTTCTTGGAGAATTACATGATGTGTAGTTCCTTTTTAAGTCATAAAATACATGATGTCTAATTGTTCCAATAAATTTGTTATCTCAGATTGAAAATATGTCTTTCAAAAAATTCAGGATGTGTAACACCTTTGAATGAAATGTATCTTTCACAAAATTAAGCCTCTCATTTCATGTACCCAACAACACAAACTCGACATGTAATCTAGTTACATGGTATAAAACTCTACCACATCTTGTTGAAAATGCTAGTTAAATCCTAGAGCCCAAAAATTCTATGAAATCACCAATATAGGTATCCACCAAATTCATTCATGTTCCTCTATGTACAATGAGAAATAGGAGAATTATGACATGGTTAATGACATAGATAAAATATCATTAATGGGATGTTATAATGATAGAAAAAATGACATCAGTTAATGTGGTAGTAGTCCGCAAAAAAAAAACAAACACCATTTTCAATTCGCATTTGATGGAAGAGGAGATAGATATTTGTCATTAGATAAACACAACAATGTATATGTATATGGATGATACGTGTGTTTGTGTTTCATCATGTTTAAAATATATTCCAATGTAGAAGAAGAATAAATAATTTGAAAACACTAGATTATTAAGTACTCCTCTTTTTTAGAAAACCACTTATGGTTTACTCGAAATGATTCCCTATGATAGTTTTATGATAAAAAAGGAAACTAGGATGTGGGAATGGATATAAATAATTGTGTTTTATGGTCTTATTTGATCTATATGGAATTTATTTTTGAATAAAAGAGAAGTGTATGTTTCTTTTTATAAGAGAGGGGTTAAGAACTCTTGATATTTCATTAGGTATTTGATTAATGTAACATAATTATCATATTAAAATTGATTAAAAATTTAAATTATTCTTATAAGATGATCTTACATCAAAATGAACTTATATGATAAATATTTTATATGTTTATGTGAATTTTTTTACCCTTATCATTTTTTTATTAACAAGTTCTAACCATTTTCGATAATTATTGTGATATTAAGGTTTTTAATGTATAATGTCCATGAATGTTACCAAAAAAATAATAAAGGACCATAAATGGACCATTGTTTAGATTATTAACCATATCCCTTATAATTTGATGAAAATAATATTTTTATGAATTTTAAATTATTATGTAAAACATAATATATTATAAAATATCATTATTTTTTTTTTGCACTTTAATTAATTTTCCATTAAAAACATGAAAAATAGATTGATTTTGTACCATAAAATTCCATGTATACCAAAAAGTTTATTATTATTAAAATATTTTTGGTATATAATAATTCGTTCATATTATTTTCAATTGAATCGTTAATTTTATTTTTTTAAAATTCTTGGAATAATGTGTCATTATCGAATATTAAAAATTATATAGAAAAAAATAATGAAATTAATATTATTATTCTTATAATACCCTTCATTGTTCATTCACAACATTTTTATCCTTGTTTGGACATAGAAGATATAGTTAAAATAAAAATGTTGAAATGTTGACTTTTTTTAATGAAAATAATTATTTAGACACATTTATGGAGAAGTGTCCATAATGATAAATAATGAAGCATGAGTTATACAGAAAATAAACATTTATCCAAAAATGTTGAAGATAAAAAATTTGTGATCATATCCCTTATTTTTTACCATTGTTAACCCTATTTTCCATTTTACCAGGGTGACCAATTTTTACTATCCTTACTATTCATTATGATAAAAAATTAAGTAAACCTTATTAAAAAAATATTTATTGTAGTGAATAAAAATATTTTTTACATCATATTGAATTTTATATTTAAAAGTGGAATAAATTCGTTCTATACGTTTCCCCAAAAGTTCAATGAAAAAATGTATTCCTAAAAATAATAAATTTTTACCTCTATATTTATTTTTATTCCATGATCACATATAATGTGATCGTTATGTAATTAATTATATTTATCAAGATAAATTATAATTAAATTAATTTATGAAAAAATTTATAATATTATGGGTGTTTTTCAGTAATAATAAATTGCAATTTTACAACCACTAGTATTTTAACTATTCACTATAAAAGAAATATTTCTAGAGAAATATATAAAACCCATATTCGAATAATTATGACATGATAAAATCGTAAATGAAATTAATTTTTTAAAATTAAAGTTTTATAATATAAAAATAAATTTTTGAAATATAAGAATGTAATAGAACAATACCCAAATTTTTAAGAAATAAAACCTTTTCATTTCGGGCTAAAAATTAAATAATATTAATATAATAAAATAAATCTAAAAATATAATTAATGAACATTTGATAATTATTTATCCTTTCATTACATAATTTTTTAAAATATTTTTTTTGGGAAGAGGTACATTACTTGGCTAATTTTATCCTTTACTACCCTACTCTTTTTACTGTGCATGATATTCAATACATCAAGTGTCGGAGAGGTTTCTGGTGGTAGAACCAAATATATATCATATTGGGGAAGATTTTTGTGTGTATTATGGGATGTAATGGTCTATGAATATTTTTAATTTTTCTTCACGGTTCATTCCTCTGGAAATAAAAAATAAAAAATTGAAAAATATTGGTTATGAATTATAAGTATAAAAAACTCCATTACATGAAAAATGATCTTATTGTAACAATTAGTAATAGTGTCATGTGGATATAATGTGGGGTTTAGTGATGAATGTGATATTTTTTCGAAGCATTAATTTCAGAAAAAAAGAAATGAATAACAAAAAATAGGGCGTATCATTCATTGTGCATTATTGGTATTCATGACCGTTACATTGAGTTAAGAAAAAGGGTGACACAAGTATTGAGGTAGTATATTCACTAAGCATTATTTTCATCATGAAATAATATTTTATAGTATGGAAACCTTTCTGGAAAATTTATTTTTTACATTATTTCCAACATATGCCCAAAATCTAATTAATTTTACTTAAAATTTAACCAATGATGATTTTTTATGATATTTTCCATTATGGTGTTAATAATAGATATGAATTTCATGTCCATAATAAGGATCATGATTTCATGTATGATTATAAATACATTTCAATTATATACCATGATTGATGAAATAAAATATTTGAAGTGAGTTAGATTGAAATTATCATGAAAATAATTGATAAATTGTGAATTTTGAATTGTGCTTAGGAGATGTATTGACATTTAAAAAGAGATAAAATAAATTTAAATACATGATTTATTTAAAAAATTAAGAGTTAGTGAAATATTATATCATGATGCTTTAGTATTTAAGTCACTATTTATAATCACTTCATTTAGTAGTCACTAAGATTTAAATCATGTTAAAGTGAGCTTCCTAAGTAATGTGGTGAGAAATAATGCATGAGGATATGATTGAGTCTTTGAGTGGGGATATCTGATTAGAAAATTTTATAAAAAATTTATATCATAATATAAATATTGTGTGAATTAAATTGACATTTTTTTTGAAATTTTAAAAAATTTAAATATTCTATCAGCAATAAAAAATATTAACTTTTTTAGAAAAATAAGTAAAAATTATTTATTTCTTTATAATTTTAAAGATGGATTTCACATTAGGGAAAAACATTCAATAGGTGATGGAAATTCAAGAAAATGAAAAAGGAAAAAATAATGATATAGGATTAAAAATATATCTTAGATACGGTCAACATTCAATTTAAGTGAAATCCTCTAGTCCACCATAAGGGGCATCCGACAAAGCACCATAAAAAGATAGTGAAGTGATAAAAAATTCCCTTATGTGGTCTGGGGAAAGGGTTTGTGGCAATTCATGTTTCAATATCTATCAAGACCATATATTAATACATATAGGCACATAAAAGAATGTGGGTGATTATCCTTTCGCATTTAGGATGACACGGAAGGAATACGAGTGATCAAAAATACCCATTTATTATTATAATAAGGGTCTGATAAAACATTAACTATAATTAAGGAGAGATAAAATTTGTTCAATAATGACATGGGACAATAGTGTTGTGGGTGATATTAATCATTACATAAAATAGAACCACATAACTTATTTCACATTTCTCCCACCTCGTACACACGTCACCATGACCACTTCTATGCCATACTCTCATCACCTCTACTAATACAATATGTGAATTGTCCTAAATTATTTTTTTATAAGAATGAGATCAATATAAAACACTAGTTTCATGTTAGAAAATTTTGTTGAATAATATTTAACCTTCTATAATCCACTGTAAACCCTCATCAATAATGACTGAATCCAAGCATGAGACCAATGATGATAACATGTTATCCACTATGATAGATAGATATAGGATGGTAAGAAATCTACTACATGATTAGTTCTAAACTTTAACTCATTATAAACAAAGTGAATAAATTAGTAGGTTGAGAAAATAAGGGAAAATAAATTTAATCACATTTTGAATGAGGTATAAGAAGTGAACTACATTCTATTTATGCATGTAGTATAATAGATTTATATATTAACATCCCAAATTAATATTAAGGACTAAATATTTAGTTAATTGAAAAATAAAACAAAATATTTTACGAAATTTATAGAGAATAATAAAGGCATTTAAACCATGATATACTTGATGAATTGAAGAATTATATTTGGAAAACGATATGAAGGGATTCATATGAATATAAAATGAGTATCCTAGGATGAAAAATGAAGATCCTAATTTTGAGGATTTTCACATAGGGAATCTGAACACATAGGTTTTTTCATTTTCTAGAGGGACTATTGATTTGCTTTGAAATAGGTTTTTTATTTTTAATACCCCCTCATGTCCTATAATTGGAGTTATATTTTCTATATGATGGGAAATTTAAAAAATTATATTTCTTTTATTGGATATTGTTCTATTTTTTCATACATAGTGGTGAACCCATCTTTCAATTCTATTTATTATTTCCACTTATGTCATTTCCATTTTTATTTAGTTTGGGAAGTGTACTTTTAAAACATAAATAGAAACTATAATTTTTATATGAACATTGTTTATATTTTTTTGACTATACTTAAATATGGAATTAAATCTATTAAAAAAATGTAGTTTAAATTATGAAATTAAGAATAGTAATGTTAGGGAGAGATCAATTGGACCAATGCATTTTCTTAGATTTAGTTTTGGAGATAAACCATGGGAAATAAATTATCTCAACATTATATTAACAAATGATCCTATAAATTACATAACCTAATATGTGTTATAAAGGTAGTTCTTTCCAAGATTCTACATAATTTTGGACTATAACATCAAGTACACTTTTGAAACATAATTTTTCATAAGGAAAATTTAAACCATCTCTAGGGTTCAATCTCAAAATTTTATATAATATTTTTATTTCGTGTTTAATTTTTTGTTTTAATATTTTTATAAATTTCTCAAAATTTTCCACCCCATTTTATTTAACAGCATACTATGGGCCATGATAAAAAATCATATTAATTATTACTTATTTTCATTTAGAAATCTAAAAAGTAATATTTCTTAATATTTATTTTTCAATGTCGAATTTCACATCTAGTTTTCTAAAATGATACGTATAGAATAATAGATGTATTCTATCAACCCACTTTCATAATCAATACAAAAAATATTGGAATGTATGTAGGTAACATTCTCCTTGATATATGACATGGAATATTTAATCATTTATATTATAGAAGATGATATACAATATTTGGGTATGTATTTTTATTATTTTCATTTATTTGGCCTCTTCATCTTCCTATTTTTATTTTTTTCCTTACCATGATTCCAGTTTTTTAAAGATATATAATATTTTTATTTATAAGAAATTTTATTTTTTGATATATCATTCTTATTTATATTTTTATTTTCCTCAACGATTCCTTTTGGTGATATGAATTTTTTGGAATTAATTTATATTTTAAAATTGTTTATTTCATAAGATCGAATCATAGATCATATGAAATGGTAATGATAGATTTGCAGAATAATATCATAAATTTGTTTTATAACTAATTGAAATAATTCCTAATCTTATTTGATTGATTCCCTTGGATATTTTCTCCATCAAATTGTAATTAGGAATGCACATTAAGCCTTATAGTGGGCCAAATTTGTTATTGAGACATAGTTTCATGTGTTGGATCCTTATGAACGAACTTATACAAATAAATAAACATGGATCTTCTATACATATTATAATATTTTCACTATTTATTTTTATTGAAATATTTTATTTATTTTAATTTTTTTGAATAAAAAATAAGAAAATAAAATTTATAAAACAATTTAATACAAAAATTAATTAAATCAAATCTCACTAATTCGACTTTAAGGGTAGAATTGTTTTTAGTTGGAAATATATTCCCAATATATATATATATATATATATTAATGATGAAATTTATGGTAATTTAAATTTTCATCATAGACCACATTAGGGAAATTTAATTTAATAAGAGATTGATGTGAAAAATAATTCATGTTTTTAAAGAATGATATTAATGATATTTAAAAACATATTCATTGACTACACTAAAAGTACACCACAATAATGATAATTAAAATTAGTTTATATATACTACGTATTTAAAATTAATTTCATAATATTGAATATTATATCAATTTTTTATGTTAGTAATAAACATTCCTCTTTAATAAATCTTCAATTATTTAAAAAATATTACTCGATAGTATAATTATACAACTTTTATCATTACTAAATCCAATAACTATATATTTCCAAATCATCTTTAATATAACGTATTTATATGTACCACTCTTAATTTTATCCTTGGGGATATCTATTATTTTTATTATATTTTTTAATGTTATTAATTTTAAAAAATGAATAATATCTACCAACTGATAAAAGTTATACAATTTTAAAATGGTTATTAGAGTGATCTAACCCCAAAATATTAATATGATATTCACTTTTATTCTATTATTTAACATTTATTATGAGTATGGTTGGTGTATACTATTAACAGCATAAAACCATATCATATGTGTATATAATCGATCACCATTAAGTTGGATGAATTATAGAAATTTACCCATAATATATAATCCATTTTTGTGTCACATTTCTATTTTCCAACAAGTAATTACAATAATATATCAATATATATGAATTTACAATCCATGATTATCAAATTTAAAAAAATCTATATTATTAACATGAGATTCTGTAAGAAATATAATAGTTGAAAATATACAAAACTTCTCGATTTAGGCATGTTTTAAAATTTATGTAATAGAATATATGAGTAAAATTATATATAATATGCACCATTATCAATAGTGAGACCATACATGTGGTCTTAATAATGTTATATATCATTGTTCAAATTATATATAATCAAAATAATTGGGGCCAATTTACCTAAAAAATATACTCTATACAAATACTATTCAGCTAATCTCACGTAAATAACCATCCATGATGATTATATTGAGCTAAATGATATTTCATTAATTATTTATTTTGATGATAACTATAACTACTAATCATTATTCAGTGAATTTACTCAGTTATTGTAAGGTTGTATAGATATTTGAACTTTCTTTATGGTACACTATTTCATCCAAATGTACAAATTATTTATTATAATAAACTTTATAAATTTTATATTTTACTTTTAATAAGGTATGTATAGTATATGTGGATAGATTCACCACACATAAGGATAAACACATCCCATTAAATATGGAATGAGACCTAGGTTTCTCATATGTACCAACTTCTAATGGTTCATGAAGAAATAATATTTTGATTAATTAAATAGGAAATATATAGAGTTCAAAATAGGTATAAAAAGGAATGATCCTCATATATTGAATTGAATACCCCTAGAAATCAGTCATATGTGATACACAATCAGTCATATATAAATGCTAAATAAATAAACAGTTAAATATGGGTAGGTTCTTATTCAATCTAGTGAAAAAATATAATATCATCTATACACATAGCCTAATGATTACATATATCAAGATTCATAAATATCCGTATATATATATATATAATTTTATCCACTAATATATAGAAATAATAGTCTTCAATTTCAATAATGATCACACATATTTAATACAAGCTTTAGAAAATATTGATGTTTCAAAATAAGTTTAACTATACATGTGAATATCGAATATCTATTTGTGGGAAATTATCGACATGTAAGAGTTAATTGATATATAATAATATAAAAACCAATATATAATGTTGTCTAAAATTTTATGTTTAATAATAATATGTATATGAATTATATTTGATTCATGAACCATTATAACTTAATTTGAATTAAATTATTTTATAAAATAGAAATTATTATTTGAATTTTAGTGATTTTGGAAGGTAAATTTTAAATATTATTCTATTTATAAAATCATTCAATTATTATTAGGACTGATGAAATTATTGGAAACCATAAATTAGTTTTTTAATTAAAAATAACAACATGATTGAATTATTTTTAATAAAACAACCTCAAGGGAGAAAATAAGGATACACATTATTATTTATATATGTTGATAAATTCCGAAATTAAAATAATTAAATTCATCATAGATTTTCAAAAATAAATAGTTTATTAATTTATTAAAAATTAAATAATCATTAGCTACATATATTTCAAAAATGTTTTTAATGTTTTTCTATTATCATGTATATCAATCTGAAAACAATTATATTAAAATCACTCATTCCTTGAAATCAATTTGATATAATTGCCATAATTATTTATATATTTTAACACAGTTCTATAATATAACCTTATAAATTCATATTTATTTATTAAACCATATGTGAAAAATACCTAAACATTGTGTGAGTTAATTTGGATATGTGGAAAGAGTATTTACTATTAAGAGATTGTGGGAATTGATATTATTTTCAATATAATTATAAACTAAATACTTTAAACTATAAATGTTGAAAATTGATATAACCTTGATATTTTGATGATAGAACTCACCAAAACACACCAATTTTCAGTGAAGAGGATTGGTGAATGATATTTGTACCATAATCCATTATAAGTATATAATATTCTCTTGATTTATAAGATTTTAATTTCTATTATGCATTTTTTAAAATTTCACAATATAAAAATCTATTATTATGAAAAATAATTTAATAATTAATAACAGACCTTAAAAAAATAAATTTCAAAATTTTCCACTTTTTAGCATATATCACATACCCACGCATAGTTTTAAATTCATCGTTTTCTTTATAAACTATAACATGTAAATTTTTTAAAGATCAGTGTCTATATTTTTATATAGTATGATTACAGTTATTTTAATATATTATAATAGATATTTTTTTTGCAAATATTATATGACAATTAAATCGATAAATTTTTTCAGAGGTTTATATCAAATCCAGAGTGCGTAATAATATTCCATCAAAGTAATATGGTCTTAAAATACTATAAAAATTTGAGATATTTTTTATTCTTTATGTTATTAATGTAATTATGAATGGTTATAGTTAAAATTACATTAATAGTGTTTATTACAATTATAACTCATATAAATGTTTAATCATATAATTGTATTTCATAAAAATAAAGAATATTTTGATAAAATATTCTCTAATGCATTTCAATAAAAATTTCATATATTGAAAATATTAATAGATGAAAAAATAATAAAATAATACATGGCTCAATAAAATTTATAATCATTTTATTGTATTAGTTAGTAAAATTCTTGAATTTTAACATGTATTGAAACTACATAGATTACGTCCATCATAATAGAGTTGTATATCTACTTATACAACGTATGCCATGTTAATAAAGATTCTTAGGATAAACAACAACTTGAAACTTTAAGGATGTCTGGGGTTAATTTTCATGACGTAGTACAAGTCATAATAAAAAATAAAAAGTGAAGTGATTCAAAAAAATTACACCTTCATTATATGAAAATATGTACAATGAACTATTTTTCGATTCATCATACTGCAATCAATGTAACAAGACATATGAATATGATAGAACTCAAACATAAAAAACATTCGATATGATGTACAAGAGAATAATGGGTTTTAGAACAAGAATAAATAAATTCAAAAATAGTGATTCACATTAAATTTAATTAAATATTTATCGATTTTAGGAATATTTATCATATCAAACCTACATAAATATAGATAATGGGCAAAACCTAGAAACTAAAGTTCAAAAGGTATTTGAAAACAAATTAAAAGGTAAAATAAATATGAAATGAATATGGTGTGACTATGTGGATTCAAGTGATACTTACAATTCATATTATGAATGGTAAAATATTAATCAATAAGATAATATTTAATTAATTAAAAATATAATTGATTAAACTTTTACCCTACTGATTCCAATAATGATTTTAAAATCTAATAACTTAATGAATTACTATATCACTAAGCCTCTAAATATAAGTAAATTAATTAATACCATGAATTATTAAAATCAAATATTTTTCTAATATTAAAGATATAAAATTTGGAAGTTTATATTATTAAAAATCATAAAAAATATAATACAATTATTAATAAAATTTGAAAAAAATTGAAAAAATGTTTTTTTGTTTATTACAGTGAGTAGAATTTAAAAAATAATAATTATAATAAATGATAAATCAATGGTATGAATACATTGATTATAGAAGAAAATATCCTAGATTAAATGAATAGTATTATTAAAAAACCCCAAAATAAAAAATATGGATAATTATATGATTTTATATTACACCAATTATTATAATATTTGTAATAATAAATTTAGTGGTGTTAATCTGAAAAATTAAAATTTCTCATTATTTGTAATGTTATAAATATAATACAAAAATAAAATAGTTTTGAGCACTGAAATCATTAGTTGAATTCAATACTAGAACCTAACATGTTTGGGTAGTATAAACCAATTTTTATTGACATTTTATAGGGAATAATATGGGATCAAACTAGTATATGATTGTATATTACAATATAAAATATCGATAGTGCTACAAAAACTTTTAAATATAACTTTAACTAAACAATTTTATTCTTCAATGAAAATAAATCATTGAAACTATAACATTTTCTAAATTTATTTATGTTAACCGATATAAAAAAGTTTATAGTATTTTGAATCTTTTTTATTGATTATAATTTATATTTTTTAAAACCATTTCTATTTTATTATTATGAACTATCTTTTTTCTATATATAGGATTTTTTATTCTTATTAAATAATAATGAAACATATATTTTATTATTAATATATTTATATAAATTATACATAAATACCATATCAACTAGTTTTTATTTATTTATTCAGACCTTCCGATACATATTATATTAGGAAAATTTATTATTATTATTTATTTATTTTAATGGTTTACCTAGTTCTAACATTTAATCTATAAAAATTATATATCTAATTTAAATACTAAATTCAAAAAAAAATTAAATAGTGAAATGTGATTTTGTAATTTTTTTTATTAATTAAATATTTTAGCATGATAATTATGAATTTAAATATTTTTATGAAACCATGAAATTACAGAATACTTTCATACACTAAATTTACTCTATCAACATTTTTTTGGAAATAGTAAATTGAACTTTAAAAGTAATTTCTTAAACTATGATATTTTTTCACAAATTGGATACTTAATTTTTGAAAAATGGTTTTAATAAAAAAAATATAATATAAATTAACATAATAATAAATAAATAAAATAAAATAATCTATGAGCTATTAGATTAATGAAATTCCATGGTTTATTAATTTATAGTTTCTGGGTCAATGGTTTATATGCTTAATATGAATGACAGTATTAATAGAATCAATCAAATTTATGAAAATTATATTTCCATGGATATTATACCATTATAAAAAAAATATAGAGTCATTGACAGCATGTCTCAATTAGTTAAAAATCCTTTTATGAATCATTTGATGAATGATCCTTCTGATCTTAACAAAAATTTCCTATGATATTTATCCTTATAAGTGTATTTTGTTTTTTTATTCTCTTATGCCCTATAAAAACCATATATTAGATTGTTATTAAGTATAATATGATTATAAAATTCAAAAATTGGTGAAAATATATGTTTTATAACATGATATGTTGAACCCATTAGAGTTTATATGATTAAAAAAATTTGGTGGTGTTGAATAAAAAGTATGGACAAAAAATAATCATATATAAATAGGAAATCATTCAAATTTTCTCCCCTAGTTGATGCAGAAAAATATTGAATATATTTTAAATGATATATGTTTCATGTATTCTATATTGTAATAAATTAATTGATTTCATTAAAATATTAATTATAATTTATTGCAGATGGATATAAGTTATCTTCTCTTTTGTACTAAATGGGTGTTTATTTCATGAACCACCCCCAATAGTACCCCTTTTGGGACAACATTGAGGATGAGAAGTGTCCTAAATATCCAACTCTAATAGTCCATAGGATGGGGAATACGAGAGAGGGTATAAAACAGACACAAATGGGATTCATCGCCCTTAATGATCCAATAATATGATAGGGAGACCACAAATAAACTCTATAATATTAAATAAATCAAAACAAATTTTTGTAACGTAATATAATGAAACATAAAATAGGAAATATACCTTAAAAAACTACAGTGAAAATAAAATTAAAGGCCAACACCCCTAAAATAAAATTCATGATCATCTAAGGTTTAACATGATCACCATCTCTAAAATTCATACCACAAAAACCCATATATAAATATATATATGCATATATATTTTTGAGAATACAAGTATAGTAAGTATAATAATTCTCTTAAAATCATGTTGATGTATGGAAGAGACATCCTAAACCCCTATTTAATAAAGAATGATATCAACTTATTATGGAAAACATGTCAACGTTCTAATATCTCACCACCACCCACCCTCACCTTGAAAAATCCATTAGCTATTATCCATCAATAATTATGACACTTTTCTTTAATATGATATAAGTTATCACACCATAACCTTACTCGATGTATTTCAAGGATTTGTGACCTCTAGGGAATTACTTGTGTATATCCCTTTTAAAACGTCATGATCACTCTAAAATTAATACATGACTTGATCTGGTCAACTATATTAAAGCCTCACCAAGTCACTCTAACAAAATACAACATAGAAATTTGGTAAAATAATAACAATATTGATAATATAAAGAAAATGCATGTCCCATTCACTATCCTACTAAATTAGTTTTCTCAAACCCTAACATGATATTTCCTGTTATTTTTAACCCATATATACATTAAAATGGTGATCCATACAAACACATTGCAAAAATTCCATATAATCCATTAAAAATTACCATTACATCCCTGTAATCACATATTAATGGTTAGAACAATTATTACCAATGTAAATACACATTATACCAATATCAATTAGAGCCCGTTCATAGATACATATATTATAACTATATTGGAATACAACCTGGATACATATATATCATAACGATGAGTCACTACAACTCATATAGTTACATAAACTTTAATATTAATACACAATAACCAAATTATTCATTTATTGAATATTTTTCAATATGAGGGGTGAGTTTGGAGGAGTGGGAAACCCTCTATTCTTTTGATAAGCTAGATTTTAGGAAAAACCCAAATCCAATGTCCAAATAGATGAATTGGTATACCCATTTGACTAGGGATGTGGGGATTAAGAGATATAAGAATATAAAAAATATAACTCACATCCATTATTTGGGAAATGAAAAAAAATCAAATAAAGTAATTGTAGATATATTGTAACATGAACACCCACTAACTATTATTGTGGACTAGGATAAAAATACCGCTATACGAAAAAAAGGCGAATCATGGTTCATCACTGTCATTATGAATATCTTATTGTAAATTTACTAATCATTATATAATATATCATTACTAATTATAGATTAATATTTATACTAATAATGTAAAACTGAGTCACATTATTTCAAAATAGTCATTATATATTACCTAATAATTATCTTTTTAATTAATTAATTAATAAAATCATTTATATTTTTTTACTACGATTCTAATTTTATTACTTAAGGAAGGATGTGAACACTATAGAATATAAAATCATAAATATTATATAGGTAAAAGAAAACTAAAAATTGATCTTAATGGTATATATCTATCTTGATATCATTCTAAAAACCTTTCCATTTCATTTTTACCATCCCATTATCAATCACATCATGTTATCACCACAACTATATCATCATATATCACTCATTTCAAAATAATGAAACTGTATATGTTTTAATATTTAGAACCTAATAATTGTATAGATGTTTGATATATATATATGTTCTTGTACGCTATTATAAGATTTTAATGCATTATTTCTGTTAGATTTCATGTCCACTAATATATTTCACCAATAAAGATCACACATTTATGTGGAATGACTACTGTTATGATATTTTTGAGCTCCTAATGGAGAAATTTTTTACTGATCCTATTCGTTGATTACCTATGAACGAGTTATGAATGAGTTTTTCAATGATGATTAATAAAATTCATTTGTTTACTTATATAATATTATAGAAAACTAATATCTTATTAGTGTTTTTAACTACTAAATAATGAATGTTAATATGGTACCCACTAATAAGATTATTACAAGAGTGTTATTTGTGAAGTTCTGGTGGAACTATATCATTGTAACAAACATTGTGTTATTCAAGATTCACCGGGGTTTGAGATATGTATTCTACCAGCATGATTTAAACGTAAAATAATATTTGTGGCTTGTATTATTATAGTATTATATTGTAATAATTTACAATACACCATGTAAAGGTAATTTTATTGGTTTATTGGGTAGTAATTCATGAGATGTAGTTGTTCATGAGTATGGGGATACATGTAATGTTATGATGAATATTATAGAGTTGTACCTTATTATATATGAATATGATTACACAGGGGTTTTCTTCTAGATAGATCTTCAAATATTATTACTGAGGATGGAAGAAAAAACATATTTAGGGGATATTGAGGATGAATTATTTTTGGATTGTGCTGTTCTTTGGGGATTCCACTATGTGATGGTAGGAAGATGATTTTCATTTTGGGTCATTCTAGGTTAGCCTCTTCATTCCAATAGTGATACAATATTTGGTTCATTATGATTTTCATTATTTTCCCATGTATTAAATCATTTCTTGGAAGAAATATATTGTGCTTTGATGGGTCAGTTATAGTTTTATGGGATGAAGATATTATTCATCAATTTCATATCAGGATATTTTGTGTATAAAAGGTAACTGTTAATAATCCTAATCTTGGTGGTTTTTATAAGCCTATATATGTTCCCCAGTGGATGTTGAAGGAAATTTTGGTGAAATTTATGAATTTATAACATTATATAATGATTTATATAATGTTATTTGGTTGATTATAGACCATTTAATGAGGTTATTTCACTTTAATGGGAATAAGGAGTCGAGAACTGCTGATAGGTAATAAATTTCTTAAGTGGAGGAGATTTTAAGTCCATACGGGGTTTTATGAAATATCATTTCTAATTGCATTAAATATTTCTTCACCCATGTGTGGAGAGGAATTTTAATAAAATAATTATTGTTACGGATCAGAAAAAAAATTATATATAAACAGATTGTAAGAAAGATTAGACATTGAAGACATTAATAAGGTATGGTATGTTCATGAAAAATGGGTTATAAGGCATCATATGGTGGAACTAAATATATATTGAGTATTATTTTAATAAAATGAATCCTTAAACTATTTTTATGGCCCTATTTAAACCATAGTATGACTATAATTTTAGATCTCAATTATTTTTTATTGAGGTTGGAGGGTCCATGATTTTCAATCCAGAACTGATGCAGGAATGATAAAGAATATTCAGATGATAATCGAGTGGATAAAGATGGATCAATATAATTATAATTCATATAATTATCATAGGAGGAGGCCTCTAATTTTTTGGGAAATTTTTATCATGTATTGTTGAATATATATATTATGGGTAGTGAAGGTTTAATCATGGGTGTCATCATTCCATAAAAATTTTATTTTATTTTAGGAGTTGGAATGTCACAGTAATTCAGTTTATCAATTAAAACACACTTTTTATATGGATTATATCCATGAAATATGACATGTCTCATATATTCATTTGTATCTTCATGATGAATCACACATTATTTAATTGGGGTTATAAGGTGTTCTAGGATATGTGATATTCATAGAGTGGCCTGTTGAGAATAAAAATAATTTGGGAAAGGTTTTTTTGGGAATTTTAGTCCATTGATAGTTGTATTTGGTAGACATAGATGAATAAAATAATGTACATAATAATGGAAGTCATAATGAGAGATCAATATCTTTAGTTTTTAATGATTTTTTTTAATATGATAATATGTGTAATAATGGATTGTTTGATAAAAATATTGATAATGTTGTTGGAATTTTTAGATTTCACTTATGATATATTATTTTTGATCCTATTATAGTGATATATCTAGGAATTATCTCATGGGGTTTTTAGTTATTATCCCCTATCTGTTGTCCTTTTGTGATTAGTTTGGATTAATATGGATGAGCTAATTTTTTGATGTATCTGATTTAAAGGCATGAATTTTTACAAAATATTCCTTTTTTATCTTATGGGTAATGATGAAAGATATGGATATATGATGGTAATCTCACAATATATAAATATTGGTTTGTTTTTCCATGATTATATGTTATAATGTTGTTTTGGGGTGTTATAGTATTTTTCACAACATGATGTTGAGTTAAGAATATGTTATGAATGGTATGGTAGTTTACTATAACAACTTTTAATGTTATAAGGATAGTCACAATGTGATTAGATCATATCACAACATGAAGAGATTTGAGGACAATAATGAAATGTTAATAACAGTATGTACCAGATGAACCCCTTACTTATGTATCCTGTATTGGTTCGTATTTCATCTTTTTTTCGAGTTAATGCATGAGGTATGTCCACCACACTGTGAAAATATAGAGGATGAGTCCAATGGTTCTACCAGTATAATATTCATTATATTATAGTGAATAGGAAATGTTGATATTATTGTATAGTGCTTGTTTTATACAAGGAATAAGGATTGGTGTAAAACTATTATATTTAATTAGGTATTTATATTTTGATCGAAAATGATTTGATTATCTTATTTCACAGAAAAAACCATAATAAAATTATCCATGTTAAATTTTTTTGAAATAAAATATTATAATAAATTATTGAATTTAATGAATTTTGAGAATACAATATTAATAACCATTTTTTAAAGATCAAGATGGATAAAACCAATAGTATATCAAAATATTATGAACATACGATCTCTATCCTTATGGTTTTTAGTGAATATCACAACCCCTATTATTACTATTAAATAAAGATAATCATTAGAATTAGGGTACACATGTTGAGAGTGATGAAAATGAATAGGTTGAATAAATTTAGTAGTGCATATAAGGATATATATTATAATTAAATATTACCATTATATATGTGTCCATTGAAAACAAGACAATTTGATATATAGACAGGAGAAATTTGGTTATTAGAAAAATGTCCTTTGGATATACAGTCACTAGAAATATTTCTATTGGATATATTTTTATTTTGTATACATGTATAAAAAATATAAATGTTATAAAATTATTAATAACAAAATGAAAATATAATAACTAAAAAATTATAAATATTTAATAAAAAAATTATATTTATGTAAAATATTTTATTATAAATTTTAATCAATTGAACAATTTTATTTTTATGAAATAATGTTATGATATATATATAAAATTCATGGAATGATTTTAAAAATAATTATTTATAAAATTACATTGTAAAAAGATAAATAATTAATTTATAGATAATATGGTTCAATTTAATTATTGTTTAAAATTAGATATTTTACAATGATTTATTTTTATGTATTATTTATTTTTACAATAATGAATAAAAATAGTTATTATTTTATGATAAATCTAATTTAATGTTTCAATCTATAAAAATTTATATGGAAACTCATTTAATTAGCAATTGATATGAAATATAATTAAGAAAACTAAATATTTGAAAATTCCTTTATTTTATAAAAATAGTAAATATATATTTTATTTTTTTATTTAAAAGTTAAATTTGTCCTACATATAAATAATACTAAATTACATTTAGTTTAAATTATAAATTATAAAAATATGAATGAGGTACCTAGTTTAATTTTGTTTTTTGGAATAAAATGAAATTATTGAGTTAGAAAATTATGTAACAATGATAAAAGAGAAATGAGGTAAAAGTTTTTAACATATTGGTTATAAAAAAATAAATCTATGGAATTATATATTATTTGTTTTGCATGTATTCATGTATTTTGTTCATTATTTTCCACTTTTTATCTTATTTCTAGGAGAAAATGTCATCCTTACACCTTAGAGATTGAGTATTTTCTGTCATAACACTCAACAGTCAGCTATTAAAGGACCCTTCTTCCACACATTCCAAAAAAATATTTTCATGGAATTAATATTGAATACGTTACCATGTCTCCTCTCATAAACAATTATTATGGGGTTTTTAGCTTCATATTCCAATTTCTGAGACAAAATCATTCATTATGATGGAACTCACATCGATAAAGAGAGAATTCTTGAATTTAATTATTTTGATCTTTACCATATTTTTAAATTAACAACTCATATGCACTCTTTTTAAATATACATATAAATTATAAAGATGATTTATTAAAATCAATATTCTCTTAAATAAATTCTCTTTCAGTTATATAATTTAATTATCATAATTATTATCTTTCATAGCATCTTCTTATTTGGGTTGGTTCGTCAAACAACATGAATTATGTAATAATTTTACCACCATTCCCTATAAGAAAGTTTATCATGATAACAGTACTAGAAATATATGATATTAAAAATTATATTTTTAAATAATATGGAAATTCAATTATAAATGAAAAATTAATTAGAAATATAATACAACTTTTTGTCATCAGAAAATTACCCAAAACCTAGATTGTCAGGAGTTTTGTTCTCAAAAACCAAATATATACCATAGTTTATATGAATATGAGAGTATAAATATATATAATTGAAACAATATTATTCATCTAAATTTTTAAATGTGGTAATTATGAAACATTTATCCATGAAAAAGGACTAACATTTTCATATTAGATCATGTTTGGAACAACAAAAAATAAAAACATATGATGATGAAAATAAAGAATAATAAAAAAATAAATATATTTAATTGAAAGAAAATAAATGAATATTCTAATAGGTAATATATATGATATTCTATTTAATTAAGATATAAATTGTGTTATTTTTATAATATTCGATGACAAAATATTTTCATGGAATTATGGAGTATCTATAAGGGTTTCATTACCAACATCTCTTTGAAACCAATATAATTAGTTAAAAAAGATCCATTCAATGATATTGTGTGTTATTTCACCTCAATTTATTCAAGAATTTTTTAAGTATCAATTTAATATTACCTCACAATGGTTCACAGTTTAACCAAAATAATATTCATAAATTGTGTGAATCATATCTCTTATGAAAATGGTTATATCATGTCATATGTATAAAAGGGTCTTGAGGATTTTGATTATAGGGTAAATTTTTAAAGTGTTTTAATTATTTTTTTAATATAAACAATATGCATGACATTAATCATGTTGGTCCTCAGGTAGTGAGATTGTTTTTGATATGTATTTTGTAAAACATGAAATTAATTTATTTTATAACTAATTCTTTTCATGGGTTAGATTAGTTGGTATTGTAGTAGGTTTTGGTTATTTTACAGACATTATTATAGCTAACTTTAGTATTAAGGTGGTAGAAAATTAGTAAATACTATAGATATGACTGTATGTATAAGATAAGATGTTGATATTTTAGAAAATATGGATCATATAGTTATCCCTATAATTTCATCCATAAATGGATAATATAAGTGGATGCTGGATTTGACATATATTCACCTTGGTGTAAAATACCAAAAAAATGGTAGATTGGGTATTAACTTGATCTAGACATTGTTTACTAATAATAGGCATAAATATTCACCTGGTTTGACACTCCATAGGGGTATTAGATGGTTAATTCAGATTATTATAATGAATCATTATCAATGATTTGAATATATATAAGTAATTTTTTTATGAAATCTAACCATGGATAATCCAAATTGAAGATTAAAGATTAAATGTTTAATTAATGCAAACTATTTTTGTAATCCACATTCAAATTTTATAGTTTCCTTATAGGTACATTAATTAATCTATGTACACTAATTCTTAATTTCCTTTAAGTCCATGTAATTGATGGAATATAATGTAATTATGTTAATAAATGTTCTCATAAAAAGGTAATCAATGAAATTGAACCCATTAAAATAATAAAATAAAGCATATTTAGGTTAGAGTAATACTGGGATGAGTGAAATCCTAAGAAGATACACCCAATGAAAATTATTATTGTCCCCTTCGTAGAGTATGACGTAATTTTGGGAAGGTATTTTAATTCCATATATAATGGATATATAAACTCTCAAGACATGTAAATCTCATATCATATAGAAAATCATCCTATAATCATATATTAATGAATAGGTGATTATGAAAAACATAAGGAATAAAAATCAATAATATGGTATGTAATACCCAAAAATGAGGGAATCTTAACTCAAATGATTGGGATGGATGTCAGTATTAATGAAATACATAGTTTATGGGAATATACTAATGTATTTTCAAATGAACTGCAAGCTCTTCCACCTAACCATGTTTTTCAGTTTTCAATATACGTCATTCCTAAATTAAAGAAAATATCAAAGAGTATATCTATAAATAATCCCATCTAGATGGATGAGTTAATGATGAAATTGTAAATGAATTTGGGAATGAGTATTATATGACATAGTGCTGGACCAGGGGTATACCAGACCTCTATAACTAAATAAAGGATGAATTTATATGTATTTTACTTGATTATGATGAATTTCATAAAATCAATATCATGGAAATGTATTGTATACCTCGTATTGAATATATAATTATGAAATACAGAGGTGCCCTATTCTTCTAAATGAATGCACTTTGATCTTGATATCATCTATTAAGGTTCAGAATTGAGCATATTTAAAACAAAATTTCAAACAAGGTATAAAAACTATGAATATTTAGTGATTACCTTTGTACATAGAAATTACTCATCCATATTTTTAGATACAATTTTTAGAATATTGGTAGACGAAATTGATCAATTTATGGTTTTATTTTTAAATGAAATTATTATATATTGAAATATAATGTACGGAAATAAATATTATTTGGGAGATTATATAAAATTCCTCAAGAAAAATGAAATTATATTCCAAATTTAGAAACTATGGATTTTGAATACAAAAAGTATCAATCATAGGTTGTTCAAAAATAAGAATCGGTATATCAGTATATCCAATAAAAATGGATGTTATGGATCGATGTCCTAGACCAACCACTATAACTAATATATTTTGTTTTATTTCATTATTTGGATATTATTGAGACATTTTTGGATATTTTTCATTTTCATCAAATCATATAACAAATTGAACATGGAATGGAGTGATGTTCCATTTAATTAATGAATGTAAAGAATTTTTCAATGAACTAACAAATTTGTGGGTCACTATTCATATATATTCATCTCCATACCATGGGGAAGGGTTTCTAATAAATAATTGTGCTTAAAAAATGGTGGTTAGTTACATACCAATGAAAAATGAAAAGGTAATATTTTATTCCACATACCATTTAATGAATCATGATAATAATTTACAAACACATGAATTAGAGTTGGAATCACTGATATTATCATTAAAAATTTCTTGAAATTATATATATAAGAAAAAATGGTTTATATAATATCACATTATTGTGAAATATATATTCACATTGATGGAATTTAATAGGTTCTAATGTATATGGCTGAAAATGATAAAATGTTATTACATATCAAAACATTAAAATTGTAGGATTCAAAATTATGTGGCTAATTCTTTGAGTAAAAAATATGACACTTCTCTATTGATGTTGAGGACCTAATTAGATAAATTAATAAAGTAATTGTAGAGGATAAATCATGGAGTCATAATGCATGGAAATAAATCAAATCCTTCACAAATGATATCTAAAACATCAATTCATGTAAATATTAATGAATTTAATAAAGAAGATATAATCTCATAAAAAATGTAGTTAGTATTTTGGAGTTCAAATTTTATAAATATTCAGTCATAACATTTCTAATATGGATATGTGTCGCACTAAAATCAAAATTGGAAATAATAATATTTGATTCTAAACATAGCTAATCATTTTTTATCAATCTTTGACGTATAATATTGTATAGTGGTCTAAATTAATATTTTGGGTGTGAGATCATGGAGAGTGAAATTGTAGAATAATTTTCATGATATAGGTATGTCATAACGTTGAGGCTGAATGATAAAATTATAAGGGTGTGTTATAACAATTACCCATACTAATATGAAAATCTTGAAATATCACCATTGAATTTATCAAAAAAACTCTCAAAACTTCTTAAGTCCATAAATCAGTTTGTTATGTAGATGTACACCTTATAAAGTCATCACCTTTTATTGTTATCAAATAATATTTCTCCCATGACCAACTCACCAAGGAATATATAAGGGAAGTGGTTAGGCTACATGTTGTTCCATTATCCATTTTGTATTATTGGGATCTAATTATTTTCATAAAGAATATAGGGAAGTTATTTTAAAGCATTTTAGGCATAGATTAGTTTAATACTGCTTATGATAATTGGATAGAAGTCCATTCTAAAAGGATATTTCAATATATAGATGATATGTTTAGATCTTATTCATCATATGTTAATTTATTTTTGTATCAACATGCCCCCTGGAAGAGTTCACATATGACAGTGGTTTCCATTATATAATTAATAATGAAAAATATATGAATATTTGTGGGAAGATATGTCTGACACCATCATTTTGGGATAAATTAGGAAAAAGGAATCCAATATGTCCTAACCATGTGCAATAAATGATATGAGAGGTTTATATAATTCAGTAACCTATTAATTAAAATGAATTTTGACAGAAGATTTATATATATAACAATCGATGATATATCGAGTTTCATGTTATTGATAAAGGGGTCCTTCAAATATCAAAATAGAAGTGGGTTATTACATTTGGGAAGAAGGTGAGTTTGAGTCTTTGATATATCAGCCCTTTATAGATCATTAGTTAGGTTTCGGTCATACCTAATTTCAAAAGACTCCCTCTACACCACTCTAAAGTGAATAATGTGTTCCATGTATTAGTTTTGATAATGATCATACTAAATATATCACATATACTGATCTTAAAATTTATACAACTAGATCCTAAACATTTATTTAATGAAAAATCTAGGGAAAATTTTTATCAAAGGGACAATGTTATGAAAAAAATAACACCCATCAAAAAAATTTATGAGTTGTAACCCTATGTTTATGGAGGGTACATGGGAACCTAAGGATATGATGAGAGAAAAGATACCAAACATTTTTCCTCTATGTAATTAAATTTTTTAGTTGAAATTATTTTTATGTGAGGAGGAATTTACCCATGTGAGTTTCAGTAAAATATTTCACCTTAATTATGTATTATGTTTGAATTGTTTCTCCATAGGAAACAATGAATGCATAAAACAAAATAAACCATTAAAAGGAATAATTAGAATTGGCATTTATATATAGTGGTAATATAATAATGAAATACAAATATATGTAAAAACAATACACAATGGCGATCACATAAACTATTAACTCAAATAGTGCAGTTATGAATGTAATAAGATAAGTTTAAAAAAAATTCTATTTTAAGTTATCCTATATTTTGATACCAATGGATTAAACCTATATTAGTTAAAAAATTAAAGGAAAACTATTATTAATGTACCAAATTTATTTTTTCCAATATAATTTCTTTCTATATTTTATGTTTTAATTAAAAATGATATTTCTAAATTTTGTGCTATGAATTGGAAAAAAATAATTTGATTACTTATTCAACATTAAATCATTATATATAGTTAATTTTTAGGGTTTTTTCTAAAAATATTTATTTTAGAAATATATTAATCACTTTATTTTTAAAAATAACATGACTCTTATGAAATAATTTAGTATATTAGTAAGAATTTTTAAATCGGAAAATATGTTTTGTTATCCCATTAAGTATTTTATATGTGTCTTTATAAATATTAAACAAATATCATTTAATGTACAAACCAATATTGTACATTTTAGAACTTATGTTATATCTTACAAAAATAAAACAGTATACATTTAGTATTTTAACATTAGTTTTTGTCACATTTAAAAATTGAATAAAATATTAGAAATAAAATATGGAATCATTTAGTACAAATTATTCATTATGGTTAATTTTTTTGCGCCCAAATTATAAATCGCGTATTAAAAAATTAGTTACCTCGATAATAGAAAAAATTATTAAACAAAAAAATAATAATAGAAATAATATATATTTAAAAAAAGTCTTAGAGTGTGTGTTTGATGCCTGTATATTTAATCTAATTTATCTCAATTAATTTTTCTCAATTTTATGTCCACCTTTCTAGAGATTGAGTTTCGATTATTAATAATATTGAAATATTTAAAGTCTTATCATCCCTTGTATACTTATACAAAAAGAAATGATATACCCAATTACCTTCACACCATAAGAAAATTATTTAAGATAATACACTCTCTAATCCCCAATTAATCACTCTTATACAAATGCGATTGGCTTTTGGTCTTCTAAATAATTCATCCCCCAAATTTTTGATCCACATTGAAAAGGTTATAATATAATTACTGTGGAATACATTTCTAATAGCTCCTTTACCATTTTTATTTCTTAATTAGAACATGTTCTTCATCAAAATATATTACCCTATATTAAAATGATAGAATAAGTATAATTTTTATACAATTAAATTATTATAGTGTCTTTATAATTATTAACCACATTTCTATTTTCTATTTTGAAAGCAAGTGTGAATTGTAGGTGTGTGAATACTACAACATCTATGAAAAACAATGTTTCTCATTAATTTATTTAATTGAATGGACTGTATAAAACATTAATTTCATAAAATAATTATTATATATCGAATATTTTTAAGATTCATAAATAATGAATCATATTACTTCTCGTTCCTCAAAAATGAAATCAATATCCTTCTGTACGTACATACTATAACATCTATGGTAAGATGTACTATGTTTTTCAATTCCACCATCATTGATGGTTTTAGTTTATAAATGATGAATATATATTAAATATATGAGTATTATATTATATTTATTTTACTTTTTATGTAAATAGTAATAATTAATATTCTTTGTAAGTTAATCCATCAATATCAACAAATTACCCAAAACTAGTCTTTCACTAAATTGCCTTTAATCGATCACACCAATTCTATCTTGTAATGAAATTATAACATTAAGATATGTTATATAACCGAAATTATAGTCAATTTAATTTAATTTTAGTAATATTCATCATGGAAAGAGGAATGAACAACAAAAATCATAAAAAATAACGAATTATAAACACCCATTTATATAATTCAAATACACATAGAGTATTAGTAAAAATTATTGGTATAAATGGAAATGTATGTGAATAAGGTTATTAAATAGGTAATTATTTTATTTTTCTATATTTTATTGGAGTTTTATTAACTTACAATTTAATCAGGATTATAGGGAAGGGTTTAATTGAGTCCATTTTTATTCATTTGGTCATAGACTTTTATATGGGAATATAAAATTCAATTTTATTTGATCCCCCGAGTCTTAGATTTTATTTTATTTTTTATTTTTATTTTCATAAATTAATTATCAAAAAACATATAAAAGCACCTTTGATAAAAATTTATACTAGTAAAAATTAAAATATTGTTAAGGATAATTCCCATTCTTACTTAAGAATCCTTTCATCCATGAATATAATGTCCCTAACAAAAGTTTTCTCTTTAATAGAATCCAAATATAATTTTCCATTTATATTAAATATAATTTTATTTACATATTTTATAAAATTATTTCATTTAAATATATTCATGATTTGGGGTTTTCTTTAAAACAACCAAAAAATATTAATAAAGATAATGGTTTTCATTATTTACCACTTTAGATTAATTGGTTTTTTTTATTTTTTTCATGGATAAATTTTTTCTAAAACCTTAATAATAAGTTTTCTAATGTTTTATATTTTTATTTGAATAAATTTATAGAATTTATTTTTTAACATCATCATTTATAAAAAAATCTAAACAGTTTTTTAAAAACATTTAAATTTTAAAATCTACTTTCCATCCATGGTACATGTCTAATGAAGTGATGTTTTGATCATACTCTATATTTTTTTTATTACGTGATTACTTTTTTAATATGAGGTACTTGTTATGATAGGATATATTAGTTTCATGATATGTTATTTTATTTAAAATTTTAATTAACCATATCAAAAAAATGATATATTAAGATATGATTATGGTTAATTATATATGTAACACATATGTATTCATCATGATTTTTGGGGTCAAATATCATCCTCTAATGAATTGGTTTAGGTTTATATATTGGGAGGTAATCAGGAATAAACATAATGAGTATCTTTACAATGGAATAGGGATAGTGGATTTTTTTTACATTTTCATGCATGCGTATAATGACGTAGTTCAAATGGGCATGAGAATAATGTATTTACTAAAAAAACATCCAATGATTTTAATTTTTCCACATTTCATTTTTTGTATAATGTTATTACACATTACAAATATTATTTTAATTTTTATGATATATGATTTTTAGTGATTATGCCATATTTTGAAACGGTTTTCACTTTTATATCCCTCTCACATAATTAATGATATTTTTTGTGTATTTTGATCCACATCATAACTTTTATGATTCATCAATGATATTTTTATGATATTATGTTTATCAATCATTTTTTATAATTATAAACTATGATATTAGATATTTTATGATAGTATATATGTCTTCCAAATAATATCCTTCATCATTATGATGTGATGAATTCTCATATGTTTACCCTTACCGAGAATCTAAGATCACTACATCTATATGTTTCAATCCTAAATATTATAGAGATGTTTATATCATGTGATATATATATAACTGTGATGGGGATTTCCATTCTATATGTTTTCTCATGTATTATTAAAGTAGATGTTTATGTATTTAACCTCTAGGACACTGAACCTTTTGTTCCTCTAGTTGTGTGACTATATGTAAGATTCATAATATAAAAAATTAAATTAATGTATTTTTTTGTTATATTCTGCTTTGAACTATTTATTATAAATTTATAGATTTTTATTATATACATTTTATTTAATAAATACAGAACTAAGAGGTTGTGATACTAGAACATGATCTACCTTATGAAGAACAACCGATGGAATTATTTGATTACAGACGTAATTTAATATGAAACAGGACCACTCACAAGTTTTAGGTTATATAGTTAAATCAAAATTTTTGGAGGAAATGTGGGAACCAAATGATATGATGAGGTAGAAGTAAAATAAATCATTTTTATTAGATTAATAAAATTTTGATATGAAAATAATTTTGAGGAGGATAAAATGTAACCACCAAGTATTTCGCATTTTATTTAACATTAAATGAAAATTTAGTTGAATAAATTATTACACACTAAACACTCGATTAAAATGATCCCTGATAAAATTTATTAAAATGAAACATTAATAAATAAAATAAATACAATTAAGTTATTAGAATACATTAATATGCATACTTAAGAAGACTACATGAGGAAGAAAACCAGAGAAATATTAAATAACCATGTTCAAAATATAATCATCATCATTTTATTCCATGTAGATCAGATCACGAATTAAAAAAACTGAATTAAGGATAACATGTATATATTTGGAACCTATAGTCCTGAATACAGTTCTAAAGACAAAAAATGTGCATTTTTATAATTGAGATAAATAAATAATACATAATTTTCTTCCATATAAAGTTACAACATAAAAAATAAATAAAGTATAATTTTCACGCCCAATGACATTTTAGGTCTAAATTATTAATTAATTCTGAAAAAATCATAACAACATGGATTTTTAAATTAATAGATAAAAAAGATCTACATTATCTATCTTAAAATTCAAAAAATATGTAACCATTCAAAACAAAAATCATGTCTCTGCATTCTATATAAGAATGTGTGAAGGAAAAAGAAGAAGAATTACCTCAAATGATATGGATAGGTAAATATAAGAATTAACAAATTAATGTCATTAGAGAGAGTAATATGAGAAAATGGTATGATGAAAAAATAATAGTTTATGGGAATAACCTATGGTAACAAATACACATTAATACATGGAACATCAATAATGAAAAATGACATAAATATTTAACAATGGAAAGAGTCATTGGAGTATAAAATATTTACCTATATAATGTTTTTATTAGTAAAAAATCATTTAAATCCAATTTATTTTCACACATAATATATTGAACTTAATTTTTTTAAAAATTATATTAATTTATTACCTTAAAAAGTCATAAAATTTCCATAAAACCGCATAAAAAATACATAAAATATATAGGTAACTTAGTACATCATTTCCATTTCACTCATACAACCACTCGGACAAATGGAATAACTAAATGTTCTACTTTAATACCCAATGCATTAGGGTGATATCATATACCCACCTATTCGTGGATATAAGTTTACAAACCATCTATTTTTTATAATGAAACCATATATCATCACAAATAATACACAATAACCATAACCTAAATAAACTAATTTCATGATTAATCTAATTATAGAACTCTTTGAAAAATACATTACTTATTTCATCAAATGAATAACCCCTGGAAAAAATGGGTTTTATGTAAATATCATTGAATGATTCCAAATCAATCTAGATAAATAATGAGGAAGAAATCATTAAAATTTATCAAAATAGAATCATTTGAAACATCAATTGGTTTGGGAATTTATGAATGGAAATTATATTCGAAAATAAAAATTGTTTCTGTGGAAAATACCCATTTAATTTTTAAAATCTCATTTAATAACTAAAAATTTAAAATATATTATAAAAATAATTTATTTTTAAAATAAAATTTGAAATACATTGATTAATTTTGAATTCAAATTATATTAATTATTATGGTAAATTCATTTCATGTTGTTAGCATTAAATTTAAACAGTCTTTACAAAAATATTGTTAGGGGAGTCATAAGTGACCAACAAGGAAAATGTTAATATATTTAATTTTTATATAAATATTACAATTATCATAGATTATGTAAAATTTATTGTGGAAATAATTTCTTTAGAAAATTAATTTTTAATAACATTTTTGGAAGACAAGGTTTTGAAAGTGAAATATTAATGAACTATTGGGAATTGAATGATCTGTTTCACTTATGAAAAAATTTCATGATGAATATCCAATCAAAAAGGGGGGAAATTAATATTAAGCATGTAAAACAAAATCATACCTAGAGGAGAATAATAGTTATGTGGTTCAAGAATCTAATAGAATATGATTTCCCTCAATGGATCCCTTAACAGACACAATACCTAAATGAATGATGAATCTAATATATACCATTTCAACATTGGTTACTTTTCCGTCATAATTCCTATAAAATAATAAGATCATATAAAATCATAAATGTTAAGAACATAAGGAGATTAATGATATAACATTTATATTGTGTAGTATATACACATCATAAAATAATATAGCTCATTATCATAATCATAAGTCCCTTGGAAAAATAATTTGATACTTATAACCCATATTAGTGTCATATCATTGAATTAAGAATTAACTAATTGACATGGTATGTGTAAGAATTACAAATCCAAAAAAACATGTGTGAAAAATATTTCATTAAATTCAAACAATATCCTTGCATATAACATTAAATGATAAAGATTCATAATCAAATGAATAGAAATTGAGTTAATAATCAATTTACACACGGTAATAATGAAATAAAATCCCCTTTAATGAAGTAATTCAAATTTCAACCTAAAATTACAAGATTTGTTAATGGATCATGACATATCATGAAAATAGGAAGTATATACACTGTATAAAAAAATTTGGTGCATCATATTAAAATATGTCATAATAAAATGTAATTGAGATGAAACCCCTAACATTGAGTTCAACTCATCATGTACATTATTTAACATCATGAATAATTAACTTATTTTTGTTTTATACTTTACTGAGAACATTTTTATGTTTTATTATTTCATAAATTTTTCTTATTAATATGTCATAAAAAATACTTAATCATTTATGTTTACATCAAATGTTTTGATGATATTCAATTCATAAGTCCAAAAGAATTTGGTATGCTGAATATGGGAAAAGTGTTCATTATTCCACCATATCAAGAATAATAAAAATATTGAAATAATTACCCTTTTTAAAATAAATTGTTATTTTATATTAAATCATTAAATACATAATGAAAAATTAACTACATTATAATCTGTGGGAAACTAGGTCACACATATGCATGTGTAACGTCTCCATTTTTCAATGAACCTTATATAAAGAAGTTATTATTTATTTTTTATTTACTGAATGATAATAATATAAAAAATATCATATAAGATTTTTAAATTTATTTATATATCATCTATGTGATCTGTTAAAGATAAATGAAACACAACACTTTGTGGAGTTGGCAGTCTACATGTACAGACTAATGATGTTATCATATAACAGTGAATGGAAATGTAAGAAATAAAAAAAATATTAACCTTTTAAAATGATTAACATTTCATAAATATCATATCTATATATACATATTTAATCAATAATTATAACTATTAGAGAGAGGTGGTGATGTAAATAAATGAAATCACTTATTAGAGGTGGTAGTACACACATATGCATAAACAACACTATCATTTTCAGTGCATGTAAATCAATTGAATTAAATTATATATTTACTTTTATGAATGATAAATAAGTCAATAATACCATTTTTTTACATTTTACCAATCAGTATAACTAATATTATGAAATCATATAAACATTATTTTAACATTTGATAATCTATTATCTATGTTTTAATCGATAAATAACCTTGTATGTGTTTATTATATCAAGAAATAGATTTTGAATGTGTTAATGAAAAAACTATAGAAAAGGAAAAAAATAAAATTACCCATCTTGAAAGTCCCTTACATTATGTGTAGTCATCATTCACCTCATATGAAAAGTATCAATGTAATTCATGAAAATATTACAATCCAAAAATAAATTAGATGACTTGATTCACCAATATACAACATATAATGTTTGAATCTAAATCCCCACATTGAAGATCCAGACCAAGGGAGGAAACACATCATGATGACTAGATATATGTCGATAAAAGAGTCAATTTCAAAATATTTATGATCTAAAACAATATTATTGTGTGATTCATAGAATATTAAAAATTCATGAAGAAAAACATGTATTGTAATTACACATTATGAAGACACATTATACATCAGGTATTGTCTTAATTATTTAAATCTAGTATGCGTGTAGTGCAAAATAACATTAAACCCAACATTAGATTCTCTCATTTTCCAATCAATTTCTCTTTCGTTCCTTACACTTTCTTCTCCCACAATACAATTTGGGACTATTATTTTATCTATTTTACATCAATTCAAGTACAGTGGATTAAAATTTATGAAGTGATATTAATTATTTTACATCTCCAAGAATAATTATGCATGTTCTCCATTTCAATCTATAATCGACGACGAAGCCCTGTTGTGTATTCCATGTACTTTTTTCCTGTAATTTCTTCCAAGATGTTAGTATTTATTCATGTTTTAAATTTTTTATTCTTGAATGCATGACCTTAAATATTTTAATCCAATTTTTTGTTGTAAAAATGATCATTTTTTTCAATTCTTTACCCTCCCTAGATCTATTCTACAAAGAGTTTCTAAACCGCTAAATGTATGGGTCAAGATTATAGGTGTATTATTTTAATGAATATTTATTTCTAACCTCAGTAACCCTAATTATAGTAATCATGTTATTATGGAAATTGTGTATATACTTCTTTTGAGCAACCCTATCTATAGGATGTTTTAGATAAAAACCTTGACGAGATTAGAGTAGAATATGTTATAGAAAATAAACTATAATCATTTCTACCTCAGAAGATACACATAATTCATATATTTTGTAGCTATCTCATGACTATTGGATAGTTTCCTCTTAGATATATCTAGTTAGTTTGACAATTGGAAAATAATATCCCTTTCTTTCTTCACATCCTAAACCATAGGACAAGAGCAAGTTAGGATTAATACTATCTTCTTTCATGAACCATAAATTTGATCATGATCCCTATTATCTCTAAAAATTTAATCAATAATACCATATCATTAGTTAATTCCCAAAACAATTCAACTTGTGAGGACTCCTACACATAGGGTTCAAATCCTTAGTTCCTTAAAATGAATTTGATCCTAGTGGGACTAACCCAGTACTGTCACTTTAATATTCCTTAATAGTATTTTTAGTTTAAGAATAATAAATATAATAGGACCATAGACCATTAAAATTATATGATATATGTGGTTTGGTCACATGTTTTCACCATTTATGGGGATCAGAATTTTTTTTCTTATTCTGGAATCCTACCGAAAGACCCTGAGATTACCTCTCTCATTCCCATTTTCACTTTTCGAATCAAAATTAATTACTTTTTCCAGATTCCCATGAAGGACCATAGAACACCTAGAGCGGGGAGGGATAAATAAATAAGTTAAATGTTTCTTCAAAAGTGATGGATCTTGTTCCCACATTGGTAGGAAACTGCTCAACATGTTTGATGTGATTTTGTATATAAACAAACAATCACATGAAAAGAGATAACACTATAATTTTACATTGTTCACCACTAGGGTCTTGTCCATGGATAACACAATGAAAATATGTCAATCATACCAAAATACATTAATTTTAACTATTATCAAAATACATAATTTCAGACATAGTCACTCATCGATAGGCACATGACCTTTACCAGATTTTAGGGATATCATTTTGCAACCCTTAGAAAACTTTGGTTGACTCCCCCTAGCTCACTATATTGGGTGAAGGGTTACTGAGTTTATCGAATTGAAGGTCACTTCAACAGATTGGAATTAATGATTTTTCCAAAACTATCATGTGAAACATCATACTTTATAGACCTGATTTGTTGCACTATGAATGAACTATTTGATGAAAACCTACTAATTAAAACCACATTTTGTGATGTTCCTTTATAAAGATCAACCGTTTACGAAGAAAACTAACATCATGGAACAAAATACCACTGATATTCTCACTGACAAATCAAGGAAAACCCCATCATAATGAAAATCTCAATACATAAAAGCATTGGAATAAGTCAAGATTAAGTTTTTCATTTCTCATTGCCGAAGCATATACAAATCCTAGATTCATTGAGCTCACTACCTTCACAAAATCATAGAAGTAATGGATTTTAATGATTAATTTATAATCAAATGAAGTGAGGGTAGTTTGATATTTATATGTTATTCCATTCATGATACTCCACAAGTTATGTCACATTTTCCAGATAATTTGAAGTCATATTCGCGCATGTTCTCAATTCGTGAATCCCCCTTGGGATTTTTCATTATCGCGATGATATCCATCAAACTGTCCCGCACTTGAAATTATTTAATTCCCATAATCATATTTGACACATTATTCTCATTTTGGACTCACAAAAAACTCCATTATCAAACATAAACTTAGAAAAAACCCATAATAATACAATATTTATAACGATTTGATTTGAGGAAACAATAATTCACGATACTGGGATCATCCTTTGGATTTTGATCCCAAAAATTTGGTAAACCATTTGAAATAATTAGTCCTTCCACATTATTATTAGCATGTACTATTATAACACATTTTGTTCAAAATCCTTGATAGGGCCAATGTGGATACACAAAAAACACATAATATAATCTATTTCGAGACATGAACAACCATGGATCTAACAACCTATGGGTAATTATAATTATATACTAGTGTATCAATCATGGACCTATGACTTGTTCAAGGATACCTGAAGTAGATAACAATATAACCTCCATTCCAGAAATTGAATGTTAAATCTATATAATTATCCATTAAAAAATGGTAACCACATAAATATTTTAGGTCCCAACCCTCCAAAAATGAAAAAAATGAAACATGATCTACATTTATATTATCCCATGCATCAAGAAAATGTCATTATGGATTATTGTATGCCATAAATACATGGTTCTACACCCAAAATTTTACTCACTTTTTCAGGTGCACACATTTGAGATCAAACATGTACTCATTCATATGATCCATAATATGATCCAATTTAGTAGAATCTAATGTGGAGATCCCCTGGAATACATATAAAAATTCATGGAAGTAGGTGATACCATTCAAAACTAGTGAGTATATTATGATACTATAAAAATAAGAGTCCATAAATTCTCCCCTAGGACCGAGACATGGATTAGATCAAAATTAAAACCATCTGGTCCATCATGACATGGGACGATTTAGCGATGAAGTTTCTGGAAACGTACTTTCCGCATATCCACACATAGAAACACCTAAATAAAATCTACAATTTTCAAAAAAACTGATGGAAAGTTAGCATATGAAAAATGGGATCATTTAATTTAACTCACAAATAAGTTCCCACATTATGGACTCTATTGGAGATATAACTACAAAAATTATATTGAGGGCTTAAACTAGATTCACACATAGTCTTTAACGCCACTTATAATGAGGGGGGAAATGGTTAAAATAGCTGAGGATGGACATGAAATTTTTGTTGAAGTATCTCATATTTCTAGTATATGGAAAAGTAATTTCGGTCCACCATGGCATTGAATCCACCTATTTTAAGAACCTATATGCATATCTACACAAGTAGAGTCCTTAAACATGAACATTGAATACTTTAATATGCCTTCATCACTACTTCCCCCTCATGCTACTATCATAGAGATCCAATCTTGTGAAAATTATGGTTTACAACACAGATATCAACACTACAAAATAGCTATTGAAAAATAAATAATTCCAAGATGTAATTAAATTTATTACAATGGAAAAATAAAAATTTTATAAATAGTAGCGGTATTAACAATAGAATCTCGTTCAACAACCGCACAAAAAAAATCAAGTGTCATACCAGCAAATAAGTGTTTAGGAAGAATTTAGAAACCAGATACCACCCTTATTTTTACTAATATACTGTGTTCCTAGACCACTATAACAAGTAATGAACAAACCCATACCTTTAATATGACTACAAAAATTTCAACTAGTGCTTCTATAAATATAGTAACTAGTCATTTTTATTCAGTAAAATATAAAAAATCTACTATCAACCTTAGTTTAGAAGAAATATCATAGGTTGACCTCCCATGAAGCTAAAATTTAAAATCCAAGGGAATCTCATTATAAACAAGATCATTAAATGGGTTAGATCTCAAAGACCTTATCAAAGGGATTTCCAGGTACTCTACCTTTTAATATGTAGACATACATAAGGGAAGATAGAAACACTTTGGTTTTGAGGAGTAGGAATGTGAAGAACATTTTAAAACCATATGGAGGAGAATAAAAACAACTTAAGTAAACCAAAAAGGATACAATGATAATGTAGTAATAAAATTATGACAAAAAAACTGAAACTACTCAATAGACACCTCGAGAAGGACCACCTTTTTCAAAAGCTCCAATTTAATAGAAACCTATTGAAGAAGTATAAATTGAGATAGAAACTTATAAACCACCTCTACCATTCATTTATGGAATGAGGAAATAAATTATTTGTGGTAAATGAAATAACTTTGTTTTGATGTTCATGTAATTTTACTTTAACATTCCATTATTTAATGAAATCATAAAAATGTCTGGCTATGCGATTTTTTTAAAGAAATAATTTATAAAAATGAATAATGGAAGACAGAGGAGTGATCTATCAAAATTAATAGTAATATGAGGTTGTTTGGTTGAAGATTCCATCGAAAATGAGATATATTCTATGTTTATCAATTCCATGCATGATAAGATAATGTGAAATTAAAAGGGATTTGTGTTATTTAGGATCCATCCTAATCCTTAGTCCAATGATTTTATTCCATAAGATGGTACTTGATGATCTCAAACCAACTAGATCATCTCTCATATTTTCAGACCGATCAGAATAGTATCCTTGAGGACTTCTCAAGGATTTCTTTTCCAAATTAAGAAAGTTAATTTTTGTAGTAGAAATTCTCACAGAGGATATGGAATAGGAAAGAGATATTAAAATCAATATAGGAATACCAATCCTAGAAAGTGTGAAGGAACTAATTTATGTTAATAAAGGAAGACTCATCTTTTGTGTAGAAGATGAACATGTTGTGTTCGACTTGGAAAACATGGTAAAAAAATAGATGATTCTTTTGACTACCCATCTATATTCATCATAGATGAATGAAGTGACTACTTAAACCTAGAATAACTTAGTGATTAAATGCCTCTATATGGGGATGGAGAATTATTTTAAGGAAGTAAAATACATCAGAAATTTATAAGGGACATCATCCCACAATTCATATTCAAAATTTTTCAGCCATCAAAAATAGAATTGAATCCCCTCATGAGTAAACTTATCTATTCTTTTTTAGATATATTCCATGAATTTCTGGTCATCATTTACTAATAATTGACATAGTCATGAGTTGATGAATTTATTGATGTGCTATAAATTAATACAAATTCATTTTTATATGGGGAGGATTAAATCAAGGGGATCAATCCACAATTTTTCAATCGTAATAATAAATTATTAGAAGGTCTGAAACCCAAATTCTAACCACTTAAGTGAATCTCCCCACTAATGAAGGAAGTAGTTAATAAATAATTACTAAATCTTCTGGAAGGTGGAATAGTTTTTTTACTCTCTGATATTGAATGTGTAGGACCACTACAGGACATTCCAAAGAAATAAGTGATATAGATAAAGTGATCTCCACTCACTCCATCACATTATGGCGAGTTTGCATGTATTACAACTACCTGAATGAGTGGAATGATCATTTCCACTTTCCCTTTTTGGGATTAAATATTATAGAGACTAGGAGAATATATATTATATTATTTCTAAGATGGACATTCGTGAAAAAATCTGATTACATTCAACCCATATGATTACTCTAAAACAAAATTCATGTGTCTTTTTGGTACCTTTGATAATAAATTAAAGTCGTTCTGTATTTATAATGCACCATAAATCATTTAAAGTTGAATGACAAATATATTCCATTATATGGTGAACGAACTCCTAAAAATTTTTATTGAAGAATTTCAGATTTATGGATGGTCTTTTTCTATTTTTCCAAACCATCATGAGTTAGTCTTATAATGAAGTTATGATACGTGAGTTGTTTTAAACAATAAAAAGTTCCACTTTATGCATCAATTATTCATTATTCTTGGAAGAAAATTATAAGGACGGTAGGTAAGTGGATTCTACTAAAATATAAGTGATCAAAGATTAACCTGATCCCTAAACAGTCGCAGAATAAGGACCTTTCTAGTCAATTAAAGATAATATTAGAAATTTTTAAATATTTTTTTAAAGATTCCCATCCTCTGAAAAAATATTTATCAAGGGAAACTCCATTACAATTCACTGAATATTTTTGGCAAGAATTGAACACCTTAATGATAATCCTGGTAGCTTCTACTATAATAATTTCACTAGAATGGGAAATAGTGTTTTAATTGATGTGTGACACTAGTGACTTCAATGTTGTCTTTGTCATATGATAGCATGTCAGTCACATATTCTTCCCCATCTTTTATTCCAGTCTCAAACTGAATGAATATATTGTAAACAATAAAACTATAGAGAAGGACCTCTTAGATTTTTTCTTTTATTTGGATATATTTTTCTCCTATATTTTTTTGTTAAGGTAACTGTGTACACAGATCATGCTTCCATAAAATATTTAATGAATAAAATGATTTTTTAGCCAAGATCAGTATAGTGGAGTCTATTGCTGTAAGAGTTTCAAATGATCATAAAGGATAAAAATGGAAACAAATTTTTTTATATTGATCATCTGTATAGACATACACATACACTTATAATGACTGATAATGATCTAGACATTGATATTGACATCCACGATGAAATTTTCTCTTTCATGAAATCACAGCTGTGGTTTTGAGAAAATGAAAAATATATCATTGTGGGTATTTTACACCCAAACCTCTCCCACTATCAATGGATAATATTATTAGTTAAAGCATCACACTACTGTAGGGATAAAAAACTCATTTTGAAGCAATATACTTATGGATTATTGTAACACCACATCCTAGAGGGAGATATTCAAACAGTTTTAGACATGTCAAATTTGTCATCAACCAGAGGAAATCGTCAACTAGATTAAATAATATAAATTATCTAACAATGTTTTATTATATTTCCCACATTTCTATAAGATCCAATGGATTATTATAAAATTTGTGATCATTTATAGTGAACTTTCACACTTGTAGAATGGAATGAAAAACCCAAAAACCATATCATGGAAGTTTAAATTATAGATGTTTTGGAAATTGATTTCACCGGTCCATTCAAAAATTCACATGGAATGATCTATATACTTATTGGGGTTGACTACATATCCAAATATATATGATATTACACTATATTTAATGGACAAAAAAATGTGGTAATGAATTTATAAATAAAGAATAGTTTTTAAATATTTATATTCACCAAATTATTTATTATTGAATAGGGAAACATTTCTAAAAAAAATATGTTAAAAGTACTATAGAGAAATATGGAATCAGGTATAACACATGATCTCACTATTATCCATAAATTAGTAGTCACTGTGAATTTTCATATAGGGAAATCAAACAAATCTTGAAAATGAATCTGAATACAAGTCAATGTGATTATATTCAAAAGTTATATGATGCACTATTTGTGCACCCCACTATGTGAAAAACACATATTGGTACTACACCATTCAAATTTATATACGGGAATCCATGACATTTTATAGTGGAACTGGATAATTTCACATATTTGGAAATTAATGAATCTCAACATGGATTATCAAAAGGATGGGTAATATAGAATTTTTCAGTTTGATTAAATGGAGGAGACAAGAAATTATAAGTATGAAAATTACAAGATCTATAAAATAAAAACCATGAAATGGAATGATCAATGCATTACTGGACACAATTTTGTCCTGAGGAATAAGGACATAATATTCAACTCACGAATAAAAATGTTCCTTTGAATATGAAAATACAAATTATAGAGACCCCTTGATGTCATTCATGTATTTTTTATGGGACCCTTGAGATTTAGAAGGAAGGTGGACCATGATTCAAAGAAAATTAAAAGTGATGAAAATATAACCAGATCCCTTATGTGAGGGGAGTTTCATAAACATGAAATTCTTCTAAGAATAAATGAGTCTATATATAGATGTTAAATGAAGTACTAATAGGAATATAACCTAGGATAGGTTACCATATGATATATTTTGTTAGAGTAATATTTACGATGGCTTGGGGAATACTAGGAGATATTCAGCGGCCTCTAGTTTCGAAAATTGGAAAAAATAAACAATTAAAATTTTTTGTATAAATCATTCAAGATGTGTAATTGTAAATATATGAAATAGTTTAAAATCAAAAATTATATTTTTTGTAACCCCAATACATTATGGGTATTTTCTTGATCTTTTTATGTTCTTACCCTAGGCTTCATAACACCGTTGACCCCTATCACTCACTACTCGATGCCACCCTCCTCTCTCTACTAGCACACCTCCCATTCCTTCTCACCTTCCCTAAAACCCACACATGAGCCTCCCCCTTCACCCATAATCCTATATCATCCACACATCCTGATAGTCAACCCTACCTATGAAATTTAATTCATGATGTCATTTTTAACTTCTCTAGACAATCATGTAACCGTGTTAGATGATCTGCCACTGGTGAAGCGATGATGAGGTGTCACACCTCCCACACCCTGTGAATCTTATTCCTCACCTTTCATTGTAGTCCTTGATTACCCATCTATTCTTTAGTACTGCAAATCCCACTCCTCTATTTCATATGAGAATTACTACACCCACATGTACCCAATAATACACTTTTCAGAACCTAAACACCTTGTGGCACTCAACCGTCTCTTTAAAAATATAACAAGGACCAAAACAAATCTCGATATTTCCACCATTACATGCCTGGATATCATCCCAGAGTTCCTCCATATCCTTTACAGCCTTAATATTTCTTATATCATCAATTTTTGTGAGGAGACATACAATGATATTTCCCTCGAGATTATACCAAGTCATAAGGTAATGGTTGATATCCTCTTCTATATTTTAGTCAGTCAACATCATTAGATTTATTTCATAGTGTTGGAAATAGGCCTACGGATTTATATGGATGAAATTTAAACTAATCATGTATTGACAACATTTTCTCTTGATCTTTCCCTGTATTATTACAAATTGATCTAGAAGTTTATTTCCTAGGATGCTCATAATGACCACAATCTCATGATTACAAATTCCACCCATCTCTGATGTCGTGCACTCTGCATACTTCATAAGGGATTGATGCATGTCTAGTATGGTCGTACAGAGTATCAAAGTAATGTTATATGATGAGAAACATCATCCTAGTTGCATCCATTAGTGGACCTACAATCAATATAGAATCTTATTTATCTCTCTATTACCATGTTCATTCACAGAAGATGTGAGGCATGATGATTGGTTGATCTTTTATCACACATATAGTCCATAATATCATCATTTTTATTCTACACTCAAACTATTATTCCTCATTTCTATGGAATCACATACTATTTTTCGGTTTCACAAGATGAAGGTGTAGTACAATGATGGTGAAACCTATGGATAGGGTCTAGGATAATTTGAGAACGCTGATGAGGAACTCGATGATTATGTAGAAAACCCACCACCAGCTCCATCCACCACCTCCGGTATAAATACTAAATCATCCATTTCCACCCCTGACCCCACATATTTCCATCATCTCACACCACAACCTACACTAATACTCGACCAACCCTATCTTATCTAGGCACTATATATGATATCCACCTCTTCATCCTATAGAATCTATGTCATATCTCCTAGAACATGAACATCCTTCTTACAGAGTTCCATCATTTCAATACCCCTTCCTCACCACCATCACATAATGCAGCCTATCACCCACAACCATCCACTACTTACACATCATCATCAAACACCCCTACCCCATCCACCAACCTAGTTGACCTACCATTAAAGCTATTGGACCCTACTTACCACCATTTTTATATGGATGATTATACCCAAATGGGTATGGGCCCTTTAGTTACCCTATCCTCTAAGGTTCCTTTAATTGATCCAAAAGCTATACCCATGACCACACTTTGATTCAGTACCTCCCCACCACCCCCACTATGATACCTACCAGTACTAGGGAACCTCCTTGAACAGCTGATCTGCAAGCCCACAATACCTTTACAGTCATTGAATGTTAAAGGAATATGTAGCTACACATTATTCTAAGAGTGGACTATATATGAGATACTTGATGATGTTGATTATTAATAGTCTATCCCAATTATATTCCACGTTATTATACCATAACTGTGTTTATTTCCATTATATTTTTTTCCATTTCATTTTTGTATCTCTTCACTTCATACATATAGGATAAATTTTTTCTATATTTTAAATGGATTATATCTCAATACATTATATTGTTATAGAATCCATTTATCAATACTATACTTATTATATATCCCTTAATGATCATGTTCGGCAACAATATTCTAATGTTCTCTAAATCACTCAGCACCTAACTGATGTCATGCACTAGATATAGGAGCTATCACTAGGGATCCATACTCCCTATCCACCACCAAGAGCATGGATAAATTTTTTACCACACTTGATTCATAATTGGTATTCTCCAAAAGTTATACATTTGGAAAAATGACTACAAGAGCTAGTGGATAAATTCACCATTAGCTTCAGATGACAAATGCTATATGAAACCATGGATGGTACTATCAGATACACTAGTTGATCTGTCTAGCTGATGAAATCATCATTAGCACTATATGGAAGTCAACCCCTAGATTATTTTTTTTCATTATTTGTTCTTCTGAATATTTTATTCCATATTAATCTTTCCTTTTCAAGTCATCTTTCACATTGAAAATTATTTCTCACACATACTTGAATTTATATAACATGTCCTTCATTGAAAATCACCATATGAACATGAATATTTTATTACACTAAAAATGTTTCATCCCTATAGACAAATGTTTTACCAAATGCAATATTTTACATTCTAAATTCTTTTCCCAGTATCCCAATTCAAAATTCTAGACTGCTCAAAATTCCTAATGCAGTGCCACTCATTACAGGATTATCCACATTCCTTACTGTTAAATTGTAAAAATATTCATTTCATAAATCTAAACGTTGTCTATCATACCCCTTCTATGTCACCTTCATGGAGAAATGTAGAGACTACATCATTTTATGTGTGATAGAGTCTTTATTGAGTTTAAATTTGGATGCACTTGAATTATTGTTTGTTTTACATTTTTGAGGAGATATTTTTCATTAAAAGTATTCTTTGATCTAGAGACACAATACTATAATTTCAATAAATAAAAATGATATTAATAAAAATGTTTAAAATTTATATTTTTATCCTATCTATATTTTTAGGATAAATTTTTAGTGTAGTAAATTTTTTAACATTCAAAAGTTTCTATGTTTCATTTAATGGAAATATTAATTGATTTTATACACATATGGTTTTTTAGTTTTCTTAATTTACATCCATTATCGAGAGGTTTTAGATCCTACAATTTCATATTATTTTATATGAATATTTATGGAGTGATACATGGTAAATGTAAACCTATTATAGATTTGATTGAGATCTAACTGATTCTACGACTGAACAAATATAATTTTAATCTGGTTGAGGAAATATTTTTTGAGGTACATCTCCCTAAGAACCACCATTAATATTTCCTTCGTTAAGGTCATAGTTTTCATAAATTACCTTATCATGATGTAGATATTCGATGTTGATTATCCATTACTACCATTATCTTTTAATTTTTCATGATATTACCTTTAAAAAGTGTGGCAGAAATTTTCATCTGACAAACATGGGATGATTTTACCAAGGAAATATAACATGGTGCTTTCCAGACTATTTTATTATGATTCATATATAATTATTTTTATTTAAAACATATAATATTCCATTGAAAAATAAAATAAAATATAAAAAGATGATTGGGTTGTGTTTTAGTAATTTCAAAATGAACCATTTTTGTACCAGTGAATCCACAAACAGATCATCTATTATTAGGGGATGGATGTGAGATCCGAACTATACAAGACATTTCAAATGTAATATAACAACAAAATTAAATTAAATGGATAGGTTAACTTATGGAATCACATGTTATGTTCATGGATCCACCTTGAGCAGCTGGGATTATGGACATCATTTGTTATCAGAGGAGTTGTTTCATTACATTGTTTGTTACATTCGTGTAATATACATCAGAGCATACTCTCCATTTTGAGCTCAATATTCTAACATTCTACCCACCTTCCCTCAACCTCAATGTTATTTGAACATTTTCAATAGTTCTGTCATGATTTATTTTTTTATTTTTATTTATGATGTGAATATGATAAAACAATTGCAAGCCTATGGTTAGGAACCTGTATTTACAGTAATACCATTAAAATAGTTACATTTCACAATGAGTGATGAGTGAAAATTCATAATGAGGAAAATTTTAAATGGGTATTGAATCTAAGGAAGCGTAAATCAATTGTATCTAAAGGATTAGGTATTTCAGTAAATAATAGAACTATGAGTACATACAAATTCTCTTTGTATGGTTGATTCTAAATACAATATTTATCTTCATACACATTGATTTATTTTCATGGTTATAATGGATGTTTTAGGTTATAAAAATTGTTCCTTTGGATATCACTGTTGAAATATATTTTTTTAGGACATGAAATTATTCAGGTATTGTGGAATTTTGTAGCATATAATCATATATATATTCTACAATCATTTGAATAAGGAATATATTTATTTTAATTGATATTGCACAAGGTATGTGTTGATTATTTATGGATATATGGTTCCAATATTTCAAAGGAAAAGCTATAGAAAAGGACCAAAATATATCATTACACATTATGAAACACCCTTACACAATGTGTAGTCATATATCACATCATTTAATGTCATGAAATAATTACATAACATGAAACAATAAGAAAACAAGATTCACCAATACATGTCATGTAATGGTCATATTTATTATTCATTATTGAATTTCAGTCTAAAGGAAGAAACATGCCACAAAGACAAGTTTAACGTCATAAAAATTGTCAATTTACAAGTATCAAAGATCCAAGACATGATTCATGTGACATTATAACATTATTAAAAAATAATAGATAAAATCCTGGATCAGAATTACATTAATTGAATAAACATTACACATCCTGTAATTTACTAATTATTTACCTCTAATAGTAGTGAAACAAAAAAAATGTTCATTAATTATTCAGATTATATCACATTCTCTTGTTTTTTATCTCATTATTTCTTTATACTTCTCCCTAAAATCCACAAAAAACCATTAATTTTTTTTGTTTTACGTCAATCTAGTCACCATGGATAAAACATTGTGAAATGGTCAACATTCTTTTACATCACCATTCTGAATTACATGAATTCTGCATTTTAGTCTTAATTAAATGACAAACCCTTCCATTGTTCATCACTTATGTTTTCTATTGTATGATTCTAATTGATTTTATGATGGATTATAGTTTTAAATTACTTATTATTGACTGCATGGCCTTTAAATTTTTTATCCAAATTGTTATTTTTAAAATAAACGTGTTTTCAATTCTTTTAACTCCCTTGATCAATTATACCATGAGTAGCTAAACAACTAAGGGTTGTGGTTAATAGTTGGGGTGTATTATTTTAATGAATATTAAAATATAATCTTGGTAACCATAAGTATAGTAATCATGTTATTCAAATAGTTATTTATCGAATTATTTTGAGAATCCCTAATCGTGGTAAGTTTGAGAGAATGACCCTGAACTAATTAGAGTTTAATAGGTTTTAACCAAGATATTACAATAAATTCTGATGTAGAATCTAGTGATAATTAATCTAGGTATAAGTTATATCTTGACCATGGAATTGTTTTTTCTTAGATAGATCTAGTTGGTGTTACCATATTCAACAAGTTCCCATTTCTTGCTTGGAAACCTAATCCTATGGACCATACCAAGCTAGGATGAAGATTTACCTTATTCGACAACCCTATAATTGATATAAATTCAATTACTCTCTATTATTTTAATCTCAAATACCTTTCTATTAGTTTACTCCTAAAACATGTCAACTTGTTAGGACTCCTACACATAATGTTAAAATAATTACATCCTACTAGCCAATTAGATCCTCATGGGGCCAATCGTGTACTATTGCATTATTAATATTTAGTAGAAATTTTTGTTTGGGAAACAATATATATAATCTGACCATAACCTGCATGAAATAAACCATTCATGAGGGTGCATCAATAAACATACAAGAGAGGTGGTGAGGGAAGACTAGTACATAATTCTATCAGGGGATAATCATGTGTACCCATAAATTGAATTAATTTTCCATTTTATAGAATTGGTAGATTGATATAGGTTTTGAAATTAACTACATATAAGATCATAATATTGGATATAATAATTTGTTTATATTAATATTATTGGTGAATATTTTAGGGAGTATGAAGAAGACACAAAACTAGGACACTCGGTTACAAACTATACGATTTCATTGGACATGATCCTTGTTATTAAACATGAATCAACTTGATTTAGGTATTCTACCCACAATAATAACTCTAGAATATGGTAATGTGTTTTAGGAATGTATTTGGTTTGTCCATTCTAGAAAAATGGTTATTGTGTTTTGATGAAATGAGAATAAGTGGAGAACTTTTATATGTGAGGAGAGGGGAACTCAAAGAATTTTGTTAAATATTAATTTAGTATGAAAATATTATGATTTAAAAATTCCCCCAAAATGATAACATTGTAAATATGATGCGTAAGAGTCAAAATAATATAATAAAATTAAATTTTTATATATTGTTACTGTGTTATAAACATTATATTATGGTTTTATTCTTGTTAATATTTTAACACTTTTCACGATGATAATATTATTTTCATTTTGAGCATAATGATAGTTTCTATAAATGAAAAAATTACCGTTAATATAAAATGGTTGATATGATAATCTATATATTAGTCAGTTGGTTGAAGATATGATTTTCAACTGTTTCATATTATTTAATAAAATATTATTTTAAAAAAAATATCAATATTTACATCATAGAAATATCCACTCACATAGAGTTTTATAGAATTATGAAAAGAAAAGAAGAAATAATAAAATATTTAAACAAATTCCCCATGTTTTATTTATATCAAAAAATCCATGTATTTCTTTAATTATATTGGTTTATTTTTAATTTTTAATTTTTAATATCATTTATTTTATATTTCAACTACTTAAATAATTATCGCCTCAAAATAGTGTACGAATATGAAAAATTATTTCATAAATATAAAATAAAAATAAAATATCTTGATGTATAAAAATAGGATACATTTAAAATGAATATTTACATCAAAATGTATCCTTGTTTTATTGCAATGTTAAAAATATTAGTATTAGTAAAAATAATTTTTTAACATTTTATTATATAATATAGTGTAAATGAAAAAATCACATCCATATAAAAAAATTAGTCCATATATTTAAATTTATAATGATTTCGAATGAGTTATAATCGTACAATTTTTTCCATGTTTTAAGGTCATTTTTTAGTCCTTATTTGTTTATTTCTATCTTTAATAACAAAATTTCCCTTTTACTATGGAACGAAATTACTAAATTCCTATTAATATAAACCAAAAAAATGATACTATTGAAAAAAAATTATCTCTTTTTTAAAAATATGGAATGCATTTTTCAGTATTAAAATCATAAAATATGCATAATTTTACTTAAAAAACTAGGAAAATGAGACGAAAAATGATTATTTCAGAAAAATACAATTTTAAGTATAAAATGATTATATAAAAAATTAATTTATAAATTTCATCAAAAAACACATAATTTAATTATATTATCATAAAAGTAACTAATTTTTTTAAAACAAATCCAAAATATAATTCGGTACTATAAATATTTTTTATAAAAACACTCATTTCAATAAAAAACACTATTATTTTATATTCATTGAAAAATATGTCATTAGAAAAAATTATCAAGAAATATTCCTAATATTTTTTTAAATGAAGACATAAATAATAATACGTTTTATAAAATACCATTTCTAAAATTTCTATAAAGTATCTAAAATATTATTTAACAAAATTAAAAAAAATTGTAAAATGTATTTTTTAAGAATAAAATAAATTTATAAAAACTGATTTCCCATTTGTTTAAAATTAAAAAATTATTTAATAATTATCTAGATAACTATAAATTTCATACATTTTTTAATACTATTCATTTTCACCAATATAAGGACATGGTTATAATGGTCATTATAAAATAAAGAAATTTCATTGCTATTTGAAGATCATTATATCTTGCCTAATACACTATTGAACATAGTCATTCATTTATTAAAATATCATGATGATATAAAACATTAAAAATATTAATGGAATTTATATATTATAGTTATATGGATATATAGGAAACAAAACAGTGCACACACTCTAGTGACCCCCACCACATGATGCCTTATCCATCCACATAAGAAATTAAAAGAACCAATGTAAATAATTTTATTAAAATACATGGTCAAAAATCCCATATTAAAAAAGAACTAAAAATGGATCTCCTATATGCTCAGTGACCAAGAAGATTAAGAAATGGTTTTTCCTCGAATGATTTTCCCGCTTCTTGACTTGTCACTAGTCGTATGCCATGTTGTGTCTATATTAGTAGTCATTGAACCGTGTTACGATTCAAACATTACATCAATCCCACCAATTATCATGGAAACAAGCTAGCATGTAATAAACCATATTTAGGAACAACTTTATCCCACATCAAGTATATATATGAGACTAGGGATCACTGATAGCATCTTGTACACCCATATCTCATTCAATGTTCCCATCCATCAGTGTATATATTGTTCCCCACTCTATCGACTTCTGATTGGGAAAATAAATTTTATATTCCCCTATGTGATGATATTTATGTGGTAGGGATCCAAAATATTCCATATTTTAAATCCATTGGTGTGGATGGATAGCTGATAGGAACCATCACACTCATCCCTCTTTCGAGGACACTCACATAGCAGTTATTATCTATTTCTAGGCCACACTAATTTTTTACTATGTTAATATATTCACCTAATCCTTTTTTCTTACCGTATACATAATTATTTATGTCTGGTAGACCATAGAGACTAAACATCCTTGATTTCATAAAGGACTTGTGGACTAAAATCCCAAATGGTTACTCAAAGTAAATGTAGTTTGAATGCTGTTGAAGAAAAAAATATTGATGAAATATATTCTTATTTTTGTGGCACGAAATCCATATTTATTTGAATTTTTATACTTATACTATACCAATACACCACCTACTCCTCAAATTTTGTAGTACCATCATAAATATTCCCCCACATTGATTTGAATACTAGTTTCTGGTGTAGTATGATAGGTTGTTTACCACTTAGGAATGATAGAAAGTAGATAATATAATATATATTTTCAGAGAGAAGTAAATGAACATAGTGAATGATTTTAGTAATACAAGTAAACATATATAATGGAATGAAATTTGAAGGTTATATATATGGTCTGTGGAAATATGGTAGTTGTATTTATAATTGTTTGCTATATGGATGTTAGTTATATGTTAATTTTGTATGCATATATAAAATAGTTATACAAAAATATTTATAATTGTTATAGAGAATTATAAAAATAGTTAATTTTCCTATAATAAATAATAAATCAAAAAGCTAATATTTAATTAAAAAATATAATTAATTTGTATATGTTCGTTATTATTATAATAATTATTATTAAATAATAATTTTTTGTATTTATGTTATTAAATTAAATATTTTAATTTGAATGGTTGATAGAATTACATGGTTTTATGGTAAATAATTATTTTTAATGGGACATGGTTAAATTAATTTAATGTTGAAAAGATTATATTTTTGGAAGATATTTTATTTATGTTGTGTGTATTTTTATCTTAATAAATGAAAATCATCACTTTAAAATAATTAAAATAATTAAAATAATTAAAAAAATTAAATTATAAAAGAATATATAAAAACACATTTTTTTGTTAATTGATATAAAATAAAAATATAAACATTTAATGTTTAAAAAATCAATATTTAATAAAAATATTTTATAAATATTTTATTTTATGTAGTAAAAGGTAAATTTATTAATATATTAAATTTAATTAGATTAAGTGGAGTGAAAACTTCTAATTAAGGAAACTAAATTTGGTATAATTTCCAATTTATATAATGGGGTTAAGAGGTTGTCGGTGTGGAGAAAATAAATTCACCACATTAAAATGTGCTAAAATGGTAAAAATAAGTGGAAATGACATAAATTATCTTTAAAATTTTCTCTAAATTCTATGTAAGATGGGATTTATGACCCATATTCATTATTTTTAATGTTTATTCATATTCAAGGATAAAATTACAACCATACACCATAGAAATAACTATTTTTGGAAATTCTACTCAAAACTCACCTATAAAATGAGCCCCGTATACCCCTCATCTACCACTTCCAAATTACTCATTTAATTCATCAATATCTTAAAATTACACTAATTTTACTTCTCTTATATGATACCTATATATTTTAGTAACTCTAGTTCTATAAAGAAATACTAAATTCTTTATTTTGAAGGAACCTGTACCGGGAATGAGATAATTCATGAATGTAATTACTTGGTTCTTCACCATATTTTTCAATTACATTTCCTTATAAAGAATTTATAAATATTAATACTCACATTAGATATTTTATGTTATAATTATTATAATTTTTTGGAAATGATATTATAATAACATAACTTTGTACTCGAACTCATTTGATAGTAAAATATGTTCTTGTTTGGGTTTGTTTAATCACCTAAATGAATGATGTAACATTATCTACAATAATTAAATGGTGAATTAGTATCAAAAATATAATAATATTAATATATGATATTATTTATTATTATATATTATTAAAAAAGATCTATATTAACAACACAAACAGATAATTAATATAAAATAACTTTTTGTTATCTAAAAATTACACGAAACATACTTGTTATAGCTTACATCCTCATGAAAAATGATCATTCCTTCCAAAAATATGAAATAGGGACAGAATAAATAATCAGAACAATATTATTACTATAAATTGAATTATATTTAAAATATTAACATGGTATCACAAAACGAGTACAAACATATCAATTTTGAAACATGTATAAAAAATCATAATTATAAACATAAGATAATAAAAATAAATAATGACATATATATATTTAAGAAATGAAGATAAAAAGAGTGTAAACATTAATATATATGAATATGCTTTTACAATAAGTGAATAATTTGGATATATTTACTATATAAAAAATGTTTTTATTATATGTAATTTAGAGGAAAAGGTTAAGGTTTCATTCCCAACATCACTTTGATTTTGACATTGATCATGAATAAATTTACACTACGAGAAATTATATTTTATTTCTCCATGAAGAACAATTTATTATTTTCATCTAGTTATTCATTTGGATTACATGTATTCTTAGAGTTTAACTCCCTTGGGATCACAATTCAGCCAAGAATAATTATCATAAAATGGATGAAGTAGATCTTTTCATTTTGGTCAAGAATCTTTCCCTTCTATTTCCATCATCCTTATATTTCTTATAGATGTAATTATCTATAATAATATGAACAAATAAAATAATTTTATAATAATATTCACTGATATTATAATTATTTAAAAGTAATATTTTTAAAAGTTATTTTCATGAGTAATTTTATATTGAATTGACTTTCTTTAGAGAAGTGTGAAAATAATTTTTCATTTTAGTGGTTTCCCAATAAATGAATATTATTTCCATTATAAATATTTTTCATTATGATGATTAATCCATAGGTTTTTATAGGGTAGAATTTTGATTTTACTATCCATTTTTAAATTATTTTTTTATAAAAATGTTATTAAAATTAAAGTTCATTTATTCTTATTTTTTATAAAAAAATCTAATGTTATTTTTAAAGTATTTTTCATACATGTTAGAATATTCTAATGTCTATTATGTTTCACTTGGGGTATTCACAAAATATACATGAAATTTTTAATGATTCTTTTTATTAGTCATTGTTACATAATATGTTGTATTTTCTATTTCCCAATGTAGTGGGTATCATGTATGTAATAATTATATAAAATACTAAAAAATGGTTTCATCCCTTAGGATTTAAATATTGTGTATATTGCAATGTAATAAATTATAGAATAGTCTTCTAGATTCTAGGGTCTGAGATTTATAGTTGGTATCAGATGAAGATTAACAGCAACATTGAAAACATGATTTAGATATATTATATTAGGGAACATACCACTCATATAGAAAAAAATGATAATTATGGAAGAAAATACAATAATTTAGAAAAGGTAGAGATTATGTGGGTATTAATATAAATACATCACTATCTAGACACTACTAGTGGATTTTTTTTGGAATGGATGCACATAGGGTTAAAAACATTAACATGGTTCATTGGGTCTGACTTGAGAATCACATGGTACAAAAATGGGACATATTATGCACTTGTTTTGACACTCATATGAATAAACATAAGATAAATCAATATTTTTTAATAATCATTATGTAGTTTTTTAATGTATTGATATCCCAAACACTATTATTATTATTATTATATCATTTATGAAAAACATTTTAAATTTATGATAAGTGTTTCACTAGTTTTTGGTAATAAATTATATTTCCTAATGTTATGTTATAATCTATTATATCCCATTATTTATAAATGTATCATGTATGGATAAACAATATTAGTACCCATATACAATGTATAGGAATCCGTACTAAGAAAGAGGATACATCATGTATTAGAACTGTGAGATTTGTGGTTATATTGGGGAAGATTTATCAGTTTATGATACACTACCTTTCCTTTATGGAGAAAGTTTTTCCACCATGTCATTTATAGATGTTGGATTTCATTATGCTAGAGACTCTTCCATCATTTAGTGGGACTATAGAACTAATGGAATCTGATAAATATATTATGAATTTAGAGAGAATATTTATGGAATTATGATTTCATGGAATGTAAATGGTTAACTTTATAGTTTATTGACTTAATGGATATGAATATGAATTGTTGTAATTGATCCATAATACTAAAGATAATGAAGTAATGTAAAACTTATAAGGAAGAACATTTAAGGAAACATAATTTGGAAAATATTTCACTTGTGAGTAAAAAACTAAGATCAACAGAGTGTTCATTTTTTAAGGAATAAAATGGAATGATGCATTGAGAAGTTTGAAACAACTTTTATAGACTTATCATGGTATGATACATATTTTATAAGCAACACAAAGTTAATTATTACCATTTATTTAATGATTTTAATCCAAATCATCATAGGGTGATGGTTTCTCTAACTTTTTCTACACTTATTATTGTTTTTTATGTTTTATCAATAAATAAATAAAATTATCTAAGTATTATGGCTTAAAAGGGAATATTGATAAGATAAAAATGGAAAATAAAAATGAATATAAGGAGAAAAAGAGAAATTAGGATTTTCCCAAATTTGATAAATCTATAACGAATCACCCTAGTAAATGCTTGAATGGATTGGGGGTATGTCAAGTGTGTGGAGAAAATGCTAACGCAAAAAATAATTCAAATAAATGATGGAATAAAATATTATTAAATATTTCAAATTCAAGGAGATGTGGTAGTAGAAAAAAAATCCCCATAGATCAAGGGAATACACCACATATGAAGCCAAGGGATCCAAGTAAATCATTTGTTATTAACACAACTGAATTGAAATTATTAATGATTTTTTGTATTTTATCCTATGAAATATGTTGTTAGCATATTTTATTAATAATGTTCTCATTAAATTAATTAATAAATATTTAAATAATTTGCTTTATTAATTTTTTTATTAAAATATTGAATTAATAATTTTAATGGTACCATGAAAAGGTATGCATTAACAAGATGACATTTTTATAAAACACATGGGTAAATGAAAGATAATCCTTAATCTGTTCCAAATTTTATGGTAATTAAAATTTGGTAAAGATATGATTAATTGTGACAATGTAAATATTATATGTGTGTCAAAACTTGGAACTGATTAGTGATATTTCGACATAGCGTTTTATTCTATCATTTATGGAGTTTAAAACACTTTTGGATTTAATAAATATATCAAACAAAATTTGTTTTACAAATGGAATAAGGATTAAGTCTTGTTTCTAACCACCTTTTATAGTAATTCATGTTACTACCATGAATAAAGAGAATAATTGATAAATATATTCACATTATTAGATTGTGACAAACATGATCTGCATCATTTTGTGGGTAGATTTCTAATATTTTCATTTTGGAAACACAATTCCCTACTTCCTAAATTTTTCGTTGATAATATTTTCGAAAGGTTAGCCATTTATGAAATAGTATAAGTTTAATGTTGGGTGTGGCTTATAGATTGATATATTACAACACCCTATGATGAAACATGTTCTATTAAATGAATTTGAAATGGATCCAAGCACAACTAATGTATAATATTGTGTTTATGAATTTTAAACTTACATTTAATTATATTCGTAGAGAGTGAAATAATTCCACCATTATATAAAAAATTTCTCTTGAAATATTAATGTTGTCCTATTATCATATAATTTTTTGATGTGAATATGTTTATTCATAATAGTTGTTTACAGATTTGTGGTCATCATCTTTTAGCAGAACATGTTGCCTATCATTATCCATCATAACGGGATTGTTAGATTTTTCATCCATATCCACATTTCTGTTTCCCACCTATGTTATATTACCATGGAACCTAGTTACATGAACATTGTATATGTCTTTCAATATTTTTATGATGATTTTTTTATTAACCCTATTCACGAAGTGTATTTTTCAAAAAGAGTTTTTTTTTCACGTATCAATCCCTTGATTACTGAGATAAATTTCTGAATTTCTAGGATATAATTTTTTTATGTTGGGGAGACTGTAATACCCCAATACATTACAATAATTTCTTTTTTTGAAGAAATATTATTTTTTTTCATAGAATATTTTATAGGAAAATAATATAAACATATATTATAAGAAAGATAAATTTAATCATTCTCTACATGAAACAACACGGATAACATGTGTTATATGTGATACTCTCTTTAGTCAATGACCTGTATCATATGCAAGATTGAGTTTCAACGATCAATAACATACTATTGTAAATATTAATATTTAAAAAAATTAGATATAACCTAGCTATTAAATTGAATTTTAATAATAAGATTAAGTAACTTATGAAAATATACGGTTAAATTCCTTGGATACATATTAATTATAATTGAAAATTGAAACTAAATGTATATAAATTGAATGATTTTATAAAAGTATATATTTATGTGAAAAATGAAATTAATCATAATAATTTATAAACATTACCGTGTGTGAATGGTATTAATAAAATTTATATATTATTTATTCAATCAAATATTTTTTACTTCCATCGTATAGGATTTATATGTACAAGATAAGAACAAACCTGATATTACACATACAAACCTATAATTTTTTAAAGGTAATTTTACAAAATTATAAGGGAAAAACTATTTTAAATATAAATTTCGAAAATTTTAAAAAAATTATATATATATATATATATCATATTTTTTAAAATTTAAAGGTAACACATATTTTTTGGCTTAGTTTTTGGTTTATACAGTGATGATTCATTTTTTGATGAATTGTGAGAAATAGTCAATTTTAATTCAAGACTTCACTTTAGTATAAATTATCTATAAGGATGAATTATTTTTTTATTATATTAAAAAATTAATTAGTATATTTAATATCAATTAATACAATTTAGGTTATTAGAATCATTATATATTTGATATTGGTCCTAAAAAAATAAGAAGCTTTTGAAAAATTTTACTTAAAAACGTACCTTGTCTTCTGGTCTGCGGCATTAAACGTAAATTAATTTCTTCCAAGTTTTTTATTTTAATTTTGAAAACTATAATCCTTATTGAGAATAAGATAAATTTCTATTGTATAATAATGTAAAAAAAATTTGTATAAAAAATTTTAGTGAAATTGATTAAAATAAATTATTGAGATTTTGATAAATATTTTCTTTATTAGAGACTAATCATTAACCTTCTAAGACATAATGAAATGTAACCTTGTATAGATTCCACTAGATAGACATATTTATACTCTACATTAACTTGTCTCAAATTTTTTCAATTATCAAGTCTATATTAAAATAGGAAATATGTGGGTGCAAATTTTCTTTTCTAAAATTTAAAAGAATACGACTCCTCCTGCACTAAAAAGATACATAATACTCCCACTTATTCACACATATAATTACCATTAGATCACCTATATTATAGTCAAGTAATCCCCCGAAATACCTCCCCTCATCATGGATGCCACAATTCTATCATAAATCCAACTAATAAAACCTTTGATGAAATCCAAAATGTGTTGCCCAAAAAGAAGTGACATCGTTCCACAAGATCTTTTTTTTTATTTCCCATACCCACACCTAAAATCTTCTTGTTACATAATTATATAATAATCTCAGTGTAAATAATATACTGTAATTTTTAATTATAATGGTTCTAACTACAAATACAAACACCTCAATATAATGCATAACAAATATACCATTCATGTGTACAGTAGACTAACATCTCACGAAAATATGATTGTGCGTTCATCCATTACCACCTATTATTGTGGGAATTTTGGTGGAAATAATATTTTATATTTTATATATGATATATGTAATTTCATTATACTTCTGTATTTTTTTGTAACACATACCTTTATGCACGAAATTTTGTGAGAATATGAAAACAACATTTGTGGAAGTATGGACTACTTCCTCTTCAATGTGAGGTGATATGTTCACACATTACATTAACAATATTAAGGATGGTTTTAATTAAAAATATGTGAAATTAAAGAAATATATATGATATTCTTGAAATAATTATCATTCATGAAATATAATATATCATTTTATTTATTACCCATTTCACACACTAAAAAGGTGATTTTTTCATTCGTACACATGTGGACTACCGCCTCCTCGATGCGATGTGAATCATTTTACATCACAAGATATATATATATATATATATTTGATGAAATGGAAATGTATTTATTATTTAATAATCATTATTGAATGATATAAATTTAACTACCATGTTTCAATAATTATTATTAAAAAATGGTAAGGTTACCCATGCATGTAGACTACCTACCATCTCCATGATTGTCACATTGGTTCATTCTTCATACACATAATTCCTAATTGGTTTTAAAATCATAATTTATTTTTTAATTAGATTAATAATAATTCATATTATTGTTTTGTATTTGTTTATATAATTACCCATTTGACCATAATCAACTTACCAAATACATTTTGACACATGAACCAAATTTGATAAACAATCCATGGTGAAGACTTAATTGATTAAGTAAAAACATTTTATTGATGGATTTAAAAATAATAATAAAAATTATATTGTTTTTATCTAATTACATAATTACCATTTGTTTATTATTAATGAATTTAAAGACACACATGAATAGTAAAACTCAAGGTAAGGAATTTTCTCTCCATTTTCATTTTATTGAGACTTATTTTTTTATTATGCACCATATAACTTTTTTATGGTGTATCTACATCCCACTGACATGTTATGTGATGAATATAATTATTATAATTATATCACATGCTTCATTTTATATTATTAATTTATAGCGATTATGATTTAATGGTTTCAATATGGTATGGGACACATTAGATTGTTTAAAAAAAATTCCATTGGATTTTTTAATGATATTTCAATTTTCTTCCCATTCACAAACATCTAAATCTATTGTTATTACATATACTCTAAAAAATAAGTATTTGTAAATCTATATTATTAATTGAATATTAATATTTTCTGATAAGAAACATGTTTTATAATATATATCGATAATTCAATATATGAATAATTATTACGGAATGCAGAGATACATGGGTCTAGAAATTTATACATAACATTGATGCCTAGATAGGTTCTCATGAGACAAAAATGTATTACAAATTTAATGGGTTTCAACACATCTTTTTAAACCATCTTATTAATAGTTTCAATGTCATAGGTTTTCATATAACTTATACATGACATGAAATAATAAAGAATTTATATCATATATATTTCAATTATTAATGGTATTAACCATGAAATTCCCATTTGCTATAATCCATGGATTCATTTCACTTATTGTTTATTTACATAATGAAATATGTTTTCAGTTTCATAACATTCAATATTGATTTTTTTACTTATCCCTTAATTTAAATTCCATGTGTTCTCAATTATTTACAATTTCATGGAGATTTATTCTAATTGATTCATTATTTCATCTACTTTACATACCCTTATTAAGCATCATAACCCACACTTATTTTTATTCCTTTTCCTGTGATATAAAGAGGAATAATTTGAAGTATTTCCAATGATGCATTTTATTAGTCATTTTTATGTATTATGTTTTATATTATATTTATCATTGTAATGGGTATCATGTATGTAATTTGGTTTTCCAAAACTAATAAAATATGGGTTCTCTTTGGATTTAATTATTATTTCTATTCCAATAAAATAATTTAATTCACATGATCTGTACTTTTTTGGGGGGTATTACAAAATTTCCCATTGATATTTATATTATCCCATCTATTCTCTCAATATTTCTCTTAAATCCACTTTAGTGATCCTAGAAATTATCTAATCAAGTCTGCAAAGAATATAAACTATCTCAAAAATCATATCATAATGTCTTATATGATATATAGATCATGTTCTATTTGACATCAATTAATGTAGAGTATTTAATTATATATTTTAATAAATATGTTTAATATTTAAAGACCTGAATTCAAAATATTCACTAACAATATCATAAAATATCTCAACTACTCTCTATAATTTTTATAAACATTAACAAGAATATATATAAAAATTTTATCAGGACTAAATAGAGAATAATATTTACTAAAAAATATTTAATTTTAAATTACTATTATTTTGTATTTTACCATTAAAATAATTATATTCACTATTATATCTCTCATCATCTCACTATAGTTTTATTCTATCATTATAAAAGGTTTATCATCCAAAAAACATTTAATAAAACATTTATATTGTCTAGGGAAAACATCCTCCAATCTAGAATAAAATAAAACATGAGATCCTCAATTTTTGTATCAATTAATATTAATGAATATTTAATTTATTTTTAGTGGTTTTCCCAAGATCTAATTCTCTTTATTATAAAAAACTTTGGAATAATATTGGTCAAACATGTTAGTGACATGCTTCAAACCAACTTTAACTTATGGAAATAATTTTATTTTATCCATAGTCCTTGATGAAAATCATTGATTGAATGTGTGGTAAACTATTTAAAAAGGTTTAATCCTTTTATTAATTTTATTATTTTCAATTAAAACCTTTCTAAGTGTACATTATGGTTGAAAATTGATTTAATCCACATTATGTAATATGAAAACGAGATACATCACAATCATAATTAAAAACATTATAAAGGCCATAAATATTTAAATTTGAAAATTTTAGACGTTATTAAAATCTATATATAAATATTAATAAAAAATAAAAAAAAAATAAATCTAATGAAAACATAACTCTTTAATTTGGAGGGTAAAAATTACAAAATATTTTAAATCCAAACGATTTTAAAACTATCATTGGACAACACCTTTAGTGTTTCATAATATTATATATAAAACATTTTATTATTATGCTAAAATTATAATAAGACATCTTTGGATCATCGAATAATTATTGGAAAACATATATATAATTCTATAATTAATCAACATGAAAAATCAAATGATGGAAATAACTAATGTTATGTCATCTATATTGGATAAAACATGCACGATGTCCTTATTTTCTTATATTGGACCTATCATTACCTAAAAATATTAAAATGACCTTTCAGGATAATAATTATCCTTTATTATATTCATAATATAGAAATAACTACCAGAATATTTTTATGTGACCATATACTGATGATGAGTGTGATGTGATAAAGAAAACTGGTTTTTTCCACGACCTATTTATTTTAAAGACATATTATTTGTTAAAATAACTCAATAAATATTTAAATTGATCTAGAAAACATCATAATTATCATTAAATTTTATCAATATAATATAATTAATCATTATATTTCATATTTTGATAATGAGAGATCCATAATAAACATGAAATATTTTTATCGCATTAGTAGACTGTACATTCTTTATTCTCTTCAACTTTTAAATAATTACGATATTGGAATCAAAAAATGTTGAAAAGGGAGTCAATGAACCTCGTACTCTCCCATCAGTTTGTGAAAATATCATCCACTATTCTTTCATTATTATTCTTCTAGAATATTCATTACATAGCTCTCAAGATAGATATAATTTGATTTCAGTTCATAGAAGGTAAAAATTATGTTCAATTACAGGTTTTGGATATAAATTTTGTCATATAATTCAAAATTATTTGTTGTAAAATACATAATTTAAAAAAAATTAATAATATATATAATAATAATAAATTAAAAACTTATAAATTCCTCTCATTTTAAAACTTCATGCAATAAACCGTTAATTATTCCACAATAACTTAATATTATCATTAAATTTAAATTGAATTCAATAATTATTCTTAAAAACACATTGAAAAATTATTCAAAAAAAATTAATATCATCATAAAATATATACTCATTTAAACATAATAATGACTTCCAATTACATGTCTATTTGATTCTCCTTTGAAAATTTTATTCTAAAATCTACAAGGAATGTGGATGCAATAAATCATGGTGACTCAATAAAATTCTTGAATATTGATCACATTATATGTTTTCAAGTTCTTGAATAATGATGGTTTTTTAGATGATAAGATTCATCTAGATCGTAAAAATTTCATAGAGTGGATGATTTAATAATATTTTTTATGGATATGATGGTTCTACTTTCTTTTTTTACAAATAAATATTTAAAAAATAATTTAGTTTAAAGTATAATATATGAGGTAAAATATTATTGGATGATTGGAAGTTATCTAAAGTGTTTGATATTTTTAAACAAACATTAAACACACAAATAATACATCATTTTAGATAAATATTTATTATATTTCATAACAATACACACCCTTGACTTATATAAGTTTAGTCTCTTTATAAAATATATACATAATAATATCATTTCATAAAATATCTTAGACACCTCCAACAAATTTCCTCTCACATTATATACTTTATAGAAATACCCAACATAAATAAGTTTTTCATAAGCTAGATTAAGGAAACATTATAAATAGGGAGATCAAATGTTTCGGGCGGGTAAAAATAGAATTTTTCATTATATGATCCTATAAAGAATAATGTGATTTTAAGGTTATGAGAATATGAGGTGAAAAACTAAAAATCCAAAAAAATAATTTATAGATCACATTCAAGGAATAGAGATGTAAAATTTCATAATATATGAGTCATGATATAATTAAATATTTTGATATATGAGATTATACCATAAATATTATATCATTTGATAGAGATTAATATGACATGTATGGTATAACCGTAATCATAGAATTCATATTTCATGTCTACCGACCACGAAATTAATAAAATTTTATTATTGGGATAAAAACATGTGTACCTCCATTGGTCTTGATCTGAACACCCATATACACAATTTTGGTATTGGGATAACTTCCTATGTGGCCTTTAATATGTGAAAAAATTAATCATTACACAATTAATTTGAGATAAATAAAATAACTACCCTTAAAGGTATCATAATCCATACAAATATATACCACGTGATCATTAAAATATTTTTCTTTTATTCATAGCATTAAAAATCTAACAGATAATGAGTTTTATTATGATTTTATCATCATTAAAAATAATCATCTTGTGAATTAATAAGCATGGTATTATTAGGTCATATCACCAATAAATCCAATCATTTCATGATTATTATGATTTTTTTTCATTGAACCATGGAATATTTTAAAAATAATCATCAAATAAAAAACAATCCATGATAGAGGGAAAATTAATTTTTGGGGAAGATTTTGAAACTATTATTCGGTCACCCCATATACCAACATATTATTATTATTTTGAATACATTAAATTTCCTTCATAGCTTCTATTAAATGAAACAGAGGATTATCTTGTGTTATAAGCAACATTGGGTTTTAAAAACACCACAATATATTATTAATAAAATAATATAAAAATTAAATATATAAAAATTCCGTTAAACATATAAGTATTAATAGTATTAAAAAAAATTATATATTAATTATAATGATTTTATATAAAGTAAATTAATTTATATTTAAGTAATTTATTTTTAGTTATTTGCATAAATATTTTTAAAATACTATTCAGAAAATAATAATTTTAATATAAATTGGGAACATTAATAAAAATAATTTTAGAGAAAATATAAAATATTAATTTGGAAAAATATTCCAAATTTTTGAAATCCCCACTTCAATCATATTTATTTTTAGGGAATTTTTTAAAAGGATTCATTTTTTAATGAATAGTGAAAAAATAATGAATTTAAATTTTAAATTTCCACTTTCATCTAAATAATTGATTATATTAAATTATATATTAAACTATATTTAAAGTAAAATTAGTTCACTTATATTTAAATTAATTCAATTTATATCATTGTAATAATTTTCATACAGATTTTTTATGTAAAAAATCATAAAATTTTGATACTATTCTCTTTAAAAACCCTCGTTCTCATCACATTTATGGGATTCATATTTATATTAATTTTTAAAACTTCTATAAAGTTTAATTGGAATAATAGAATCCATATTTTGAATAAAAATAAAATATATTATCTAATAATCTTCAATTAAATAATTTCCATGATGATTGGTGAAAGTAGTTAAAAAGTTCTAACCGTGTTTAACGTTAAAACAATGTTTTACACATTAAAAACGCCAATGTTACTATTAAAATTCCAAGAATATATTATTTTTATATAATAAATTAAATTCCTTATTTATAATCATTATATATAAATTATAAAATAGTCTTCATTTCTATTTTATACTTAAATGATAAATTACTTAGTTATGATAAAATATAGAAGTTACCATCGTGGAAACATAAAGTGTAAAATATAGTACACAATATGAATACTGAATAAAAATATAAAAAAGTGGTATAATTCCAATTTTAGAGTTTTATATCGACCTAATAATTCCTAAAATCCATTATTTTTCTATTTTTTACATCACATTGGGTATTAGTTACCTCCCAATACTGAGTACTTTTGGTAATTATAGAAATACCTCCCCTCCACAAATATGAAAGGAAACTCACTCCCCTCATTATTATCACCAATAAAACCATTTTTATCGAGAATAAAATGACCAAATAAAATCCCAACTTCATTATTCTGAGTATAGAATCTATATTTTTTAAATTAACCTAACATAGTAAGGCTTTTGGGGAAACCCTACCGAGTATAACTGAAGAAGTTGTAATATTCATCAATGAGAATTTTTATGTTCATTCATTATCCACCTCCATAAATTGTCATTATTCCATGATTATATAATAACTTCATTATCATAAATTATCATATATGATGTTAAAATATGTAAATGAACTAAAATAATATCAACTTTTACAAATGGGTTATAAAATCATTATTTGTGTTTACGATGAACAACCTCCTTGCAAACTTATGTTTTTCATTTTTGCATTACCACACAAAATGATAGAAACTAATGAACATTTAATTATTTATAAATGATAATTATGATATTAATTATCTTATTTAATTATTATATCACACATTTTTTCATTCATTTCATTTTTTGGGAATATTATAAAGTTTCTTTTGTTTCCGGAGAACTACCACCACATGAAGGGATTTGATCTATTGACATTTTACATGGAAGGTTTTAAAGATATTTTTAATGTTAATATGTGATATATCTAATATAAAAATTATTAAATAATTATAATATACCATTTACCATTATTTCATTCAATCTGACCAGAAAATGATAGTAGTGTTCGTGTGAACGTACAATACACCATCTAAATGAATGGTGTATTTAATGTTATACAGCAATATTTTAAAAATTAATATAAATTGATATATACTGAATATATATTTTATTTATAAATTTTTAAAATTATGGAGTTGAATAAACCATTATCGATTGCTGTGGACTGAAAACGGATTTGTCAAGATGTACATGAAAAGTAATGTAGATATTACCTGAAATGTAACAATAACATGGAACTGTTAATTAACTGGTAATAAAATGTCAAATTAATAACATATATGAAATGATATATGTAAATATTTTTATATAAAATGTTTTTAATAATATTGTAGTTATTATATAGGACTTTTTAACATGAGTGAAGGAAGATAAGACTAATATTTTGGGATTTTCATCTCACTTTTATTTTATGTGGAAAAAATTCTATTTTCACAACATGTTTCTTGTATGTGATTTATATACTAACCATTAATTTATTTTTATATATATATATATAAAATTATTATTATTTAAATATCAATTTTTTATTTTTATTTTATGGGGTTTACTATTCAAACATTACCAAATTGTTATGGTATTTCATGTATCTCTTTTATTTCTAGGAGACTACTGAAAATTACCACTAAATTATTTAGTGTCGTGTATATACATCACCATTGAAAAGTTATTTTTGAGTTATAATTTTTAATTATTAATTTGACATCCCCATAGTTTATGATGTCATGGAAATGTTCTTTAAAATATTTTTACCAACATTACATCCCATGTTAATTGTATTTTTTTATAAAAAACATTACTTTTTATTGTATAATGTATTAGTTATAATGATTTAGAATGAAAATATTATTATTATTAAATATTTTTAATAAAATTAAGTCTGAATATGTCAAACCCTGACCTTTTAAATTATTTTATCTTATTATTTCTTATCTTTGGTTACTCTTTTAAAGATGCGGGTTGAGTGCATGTTTAAATTTTTTATTTGAAATTTTATGTGTTTGGTGGGTTTCAAATCGTTTCATGGGCACCACATAGTTAGCGGTAACCGTGCGGTCGGCTCAAATTCCCATGTAGTTAAAAAAAATTAAATGTTTAGGATATAATAATAACAACGTTATTGTGTATATAAAATGGTTTATTTAATTTAAAATTGTCATTGATCATATTGTTTTTGAAATGGATATAAATATAATTATTATTTGGTTCTTATTAATTTTTATAATTAATTAAAATAAAATGAATAAAATTATTATTATGATTATTTTTATTTTTATTTTTATTATTTTTATCATTATTAAAATTAATGGTGTTTTGATTATATAATTAATGATCTTATTATAATTTTTTTCAATAAAATTTTTTTATTTAAATTGTTATAATTATTATCATTATTATTTTTATTAACGTTTTTTATTTGTTATTATTATTATTTTTTTAGGGTTTTAATCATCACCCTTTTTTATCCATCACACTCACACCTCTTCTTTATTCCCCACTTACCTCCCTCTCTCCATGCTTCCCCCTCTCTCCCATCCATTCCCTTTCTTTTTTTATCCCTCTCTCCAATCACTCCCCCCCACTTTTTCATTCATCACGCCTCTACTCGTTTTCATTATCTCATGCACTACCTCTCTCCACTCATTCCTCTTTCCACTAATAATTAAATTTTTTTCATCTCTCAAATCACTCCCCCCTCATTATTTTACCTATCACACACCTACCTCTCTCCACTCACACATCTCCCCATAATTATCCCTCATGCATCCCCCCTTTATCTCTTATTTAATTATTTTATTTTTAATTTTCACCCCTCTCAACATTCATCCCTCTCAACAATAACTTCCCCCTTCCCCCCTTTATCCACCATGCCTCTCTCTGCTCCTTTTTATCCATTGCGACACCCCCTCCCTCTCCCTCACTATTACTATTTTTATTGTTTTTTTATTTTATTCCCTCACACCAATCTCCATGCACCACAATCTCCAACCATTTATTACTTCTTTATTTTTAAAAATCATGCTCACCACTCTCCCTATGCCCCATCATTCTTAACTCTCTCTCTTTTTCCCTCAAATAGACCTCTTCCCCTTATCCTCTCAAGAATTCCTCCTCCCCTCTAGCTCAATTTCAGGCAGCCGCTCATCCTTCCTGTGATACCATCTGGTGAGTTATCTTCCCCATATTCACCTCTCATCACTTAATTTTTAGGGTTATCATGTGGGGTTTCTTGTTGGGTGAACCCTAAACGTTAGGGTCAATATGTATCTCAGGTTCTCTTTGGTTTTAGGGTGTTCTTTTTGTCTGCAGGTGGTCATTATTCTTCTCGATGAAGTTACACTCTAATCGCACGAGGTTTCGGTAGGTGTTTCTATGTTTTTAATTCCTAAAGCCTTTACTTTGACTCTTACCATTTTAAATAAATTTAAAAACAATATTCGCAACTCTATGACACCCTTGTTCAAATTATTATAGAAATTTGGAATTTATTTGATTTGTTAAAAATAGTTTTTAAATGAGTTTTATTGAAAATTTCATTGTTTTATGATACCTTGAAAGTTTTTTTGAATTGCTTAATTTTATTTAAGAAGGAATTGGTCCCTTTTGAAATTTATCATTGTTATTATGTTTCAATGACATTTTTTTAATGAACATGTCCTGGTTATGTTATGACACAGATAATATGTTGAAACACTTTTGTGAAGGTTTAATGAATTCAATGGTTTTAATTGGGGTTCATTTAAAATAATACAGGTAAGTGGTGATTTTTGGGTTGAGGCTTTAAAATGTGTTATTGGTGTGTGTTTGATTTCAAAAATGGATTTCAGGTGTGTATAGTTTGATGATGGTATATCATATTAAATGTGTTAAAATTTGTTGGAAAGGGTTTAATGTTTTTTTGGATTATATTATCTTCTGTAAAAAATGTATTTAGCCAGTTAGGGTTGTAAGGTAATTTGTGTTTTCTGGGATGTTTAGTTTTCTAAATGTATTTTAGTTTTCAAATAATGTTGGCCCCCTTGATTGGTTTCAAGAGAATTTAAAATTTGGTTTGGTAATGTGTTTCTTTAAGTGTTTTGGAAATCATGGTTTATAATGTGTTCATTAAGGTTTTGTAATTCAGTTTGAAACATGTTTTGGTGTGGGTAAGAAAAGGGTAAAATCATGTTTGATAATTGTGAAGTGTTTGAATGTGTGTTTAGAACTTGAGAACCCATTTATATTTATAAATGTAAGAGTGGTTTTTTAAAGATACTTTGAATAAATGTGTGTGCCTGGTTGGAAACCATAAAATGTTTTCTTTTTAAAATGGTTTCGATATGAACATGATGTGATGGACCATTTGGCACTTTGTTTAATGTGAATTATTGAACACATATATGAGGCACTTCTGTCTAGTGTAACCCTTTACGTTTGATTTTATAAGAAGTGTCCGTGTTTGGGGAAGGAAAGTATGGTGAGTTGAGTCACGCGTACGAGGGCCTTTCTACCTGCATAGTATTATTATAACTACCATGGGTTCCTAGGCATATTATATATTATTGAGTGAAAGTTTCTCACCAACCCCGATTAAATGGGTTGGTTCCCCCTGGTAGATAGAGTGGCTAGGTGGGATTTTCAACTGATTTTGTCACAAGGGCGATCCATGGGTTATAGACTATGGGGCTTCACCATACGTCGATAGGTGGTTCCTAATTGAGTGTGTCCAGGTGTTGTCTAGGGATGTTCAGGATCTCCCAAGATTACAAATTGTATTTCTTGTTTACTTTTCTGCTACACTAGTTTATTTTTATCTTGTATTTTTTTACCTATCTCCCTTTTACAGAGCCCATATATTACTTTTTTGATTTGTTTATAAAATGGAAAATTGTTTTTGAAATAATATATGGCGTGAGGTGGTTCCCATAGAGGGAAAGAGGTGTTGTTTTGTTTAAATGGTAAAACGTTATATTTTATAATTATACTTCCAAACTTGTTTCATTGGATTGCTTTGGGTAATGAAACACTTGGATTCTGTGGCTTACTTTTGGCATCCTAATTGAGCATTTTTGTGCTCACACATATATTTTACCATTTTAGTTGCAGGTTCAGATGTTATTCAGTCTTTTATTTAGTTGTTCATCAAGTGGGAGTAGTTTTGGGCTTTTGGTTGGAGGTGACCAAGGGGTCACATGGTGATCGTTATAGTGGGTTCTTGTTTCCAGTTTTGTTCTTTTTTGTGGTACTTTTTATCTGGATCAGTTCATTGTTTATTTAGGTTTCACTTGTCGTTTTCCCGCATTCTCTATTTTGTTCTATTTATTTATATGGTCTTGATTTTATTTCCTAGGATTAAATCATTCCCTCGTGTATAATTTGATACCTGGAACTGGTTTCCAACTGATGGGGATTGGGAACGCCACTCGGGCCACGTCACGGGACGTCTTTGGTGACCGGTTCAGGGTCGACCCAGGTTGGTTCATGATAGAATCTAATTCATTAGTCTAACCTCTATTCTATCAAGTGGTAGGACTTTTTCCTTAACTATCATACTAAAAAAATTCATGGCCATCTGACTGATAATGTTAGAGAAACATCAAACTAATAATTATTAGGTATATCTTATTAAAAAAATGATATGTATGTCCATAGAACCTTAATATTTTTATTATTGTAATATATATGTGCATCTCTATCATAATAAACCCTATTTATTATTGTAATGGATCTATGAAAAATTACATTAAACATTCATGTATTCCATATCAAGATGATATTTTAAGTGAAAGTTGTCTTAGGCTGATAGAAATAAGAAAAAAACATGACTATTTGAGTTTAACCAATAAATAAAGCCATTTAACGAGTAGGTAACTAATATATTTCACAACACATGTCTTGAAATTATTTCTCCACATTATGTGATCATCCATAATCATTATAATAATTTAGAGAGATTACATTCTAAGGAATATTTGTTAAGGTTGTTTCTATTATATAATTTCTTTTTTTATTTTGTGTATGATTATTATAACTATCGGGTAATTCATTAGATAGGTTAATAGTGAATCTGATCCATCTGCTCAAATAAATCTCAGGATAAGAAGAAATATGTTGATTATCGAAATAATGGATTCTGTATCTAGGAATATAGGGATTCAAATATTTGTATCAGGTGATTTACTCGAAAGGAATAATATACCATTACATGGGGTATAAAGCCTTGAATACAATTAGGGATGGTTATTGAGTAACTTTAATCATAAGGATAAAAGACTGAATGGATTAAATACATCCAGTAATTAATTATTACATTTAAATTCTATTATATTACATGTTTTCAAAATTATTTATTCTCCTATAAATATTAGGAAATAAATTTCATTATATAATTAATTTTTAGGGTTTTTATCGATGTATATGTGATAACAATAAAAACATAATCTAGTATAGTAGGAAACATTAGGGTTTTTCTTCTGATACTCTAATAATCGAATGATCAATGAGTCCAATTTTTACATTAAGAGGTATTTTGTTTTAATTTAGTTTATTTATTTTAATCTATAATTCGCCCCCTATAGTAATAGTAACCACATTAGATACTCTTTCAATATAAAAATTGGTATGAGAACAAGTTCTAGTGCATTATGTTGTTGAGTTTTTACATTGTTAATCAATTTCTAGGTAATAATGTATTGATATGAATATCTTATTTGAAAATTTTTTTGCAGTAATTTGTCATTTTAGTTATGTATTTTTAAATTTTCATACGATCGAAGGTATGAATTTTTGATCTCTTTATAATAAAAATTCCATTACTACACTATTTTTTTATGTTAATGACTATATGTATTGGATATATTTAATTAAAATATTTGTGATCAACACCAGAGTCGATATTTTATTGATTCTTACAAGGATGTAAAATATTTTTAGTAAGGATGATTCTTATTTTAATAATGATATTTTTTTTGAATATTAGTTGAACTTATAGAGACTCGACCATAGATATCCTACCACCAGTGTCCTCTACCAAAAAAGTTGGTATCATCACAAGGAATCCACCCATGGAGGAATGAGATTTTAGTAGTCTATCTAAAATAGATACCAAAATTTTTCTTTTATAACAAAACAATATACTAATTATAATTTTTTTTACATATTCATAAATAAATAAATCACTTCAAGAATAACTCTAATACATCTAGTAAATTTCTTCATTTCTTTCACAGTGTCATTCATAGATTCTAGGGAAAATAATTATAATAATAATGAGTTCAAATTCTTAGTAATGGAATAGTAAAAGAGGGATAATTATTAATTATTGGACGCCATGGTTCCCCTAGTACAATGATCCATTATTGTTAAGAGACAGTTTTACAATACCAATTATTTTAACTAGTTCATCCCTTAAGTATAACAATGCATCGAATGGAGTTTATTAAATAGTCAATATCCAATGTATTTAATGTCCTATGAATTCCACATATAAAATAAAAAAATATTCCCTATCAAATATTTGTACTAAATAATGTAAAGCGATTTATCATTATTTCCACAAATAATTAAATAAATAGCAATGTATAAACTGTATGTAATAAGGTATATGGTTTGGAAAATTGTAATATTAATGATAAATAAAATGGATAACTCAGGGGAAATACAATGTTCAATGATCAATGAGAGGGAATATTTTAAAGAGACTAATAATAAAACAAGTAAGTGAATGTGATTAAAATCCTATGAAAAACTCAATCATAAACCACACCAAGTATTAATAAGGATGGAATAAATAAAATAAATCCCATGTGGTGTAAAAATAAAGGGTCGTTTATATTAATGAAATAAAATAATATCATTAAAAAAATACTCAAAAGGAAATTATTCTATTTTCTTAAAAAAATATTTTTTGAAAATATTTTTATTTTTAAATAACATTAATAAATAATTCAATAAAATAAAAAATAGTAACCTAAAAATGAGTCTTAAATGAAATTTTGGTAGACAAATCTATAAATGTCATTCGAGGTAAAAATAATATTCATTTTGTACAAAAAAATATTCAAAAATTTCTCATTCAGAACAAGATAAGAATATTACTTTGAAAATATCGGTAAAAGAAAAAAGTTAAAAATTTAATTTACAAAATTGTTTTTAAAAATTTTTTAAACAATTTTAATAATACATCATTTTCAGAAGAAAATAGGTTATCCAACTCAAGAGAGAAATAATGTGGGGCTTCCAATAAGAAATTCTAAAACATTTTGAGTGCTAAATAATTGAATATTTCTACTAATACATGATAATATTAATGAATAACTAGATAAAAGTTAAATGGTTTATTGAACAATTTTAATATAATTTACTTGAATGGAAATACCAATGAAATATCTTTAATGATATTATTAAGGAAAATAATGTTTAAACATTCCAAAGTATACCATACCACATTAAAACATTTTAAAATATGGTCCTAATGAAGGAATAAAACTATATGAAAGATGAAAATACCAATAAGGATAATGAATTAATGATAAAATATAACAATATGGGTATTATATACATCTAACAAAAAATGTAAGTTATGAACATTACATTTAACTAAAAAATGTAAAATGTAAAATTAGAATTCCTGAAATTGTGTTTCTATTTAGGTGAAAATTCTTTAAAATTATGTTTAATAAATTAATTTTATTTTTATAACTTTTTGATAAACTATTTAAATTTTTTCATTACTTTTATTTCTCTTATTATTGTGTTGTATACAAATACTTATACAATTTTTTTAATATCTGGAGTTTTGCACAAATACGGTTTATGTGTAAAAAATATCATGGGTAGGTCAATAATTTTCAAAAGGTTAAATATATAAATTTTCATAATCATAATCATGAAATAATTATCACATTTTTACATAAGTTATAATTTTAAAATGAATCATTAAATATGGTTATGAAAAATTAACCAACTGTACAATCATGGAGAGGTTACGCCATATATACAAATGAGTAACGTTCTCAATTTTCAATGATCATTATGGATTGAAGATTAGTAGAATTATATATTTATAGAATTTTCATAATATAATTAATTACATATTGTTTTGTCATATAGAATTATATATAAAATAATCATGATGTTAAAGTAATCACATCGTGTTGAGGAGGTGATTTTCCACACATCCACAACTGACGTTATCACTTTTTAGTGTGTGTTAAAATAGTAAAGAAAATTATATATGTATATATATATATTTATATATTTTCAGAAATATAATTATGTAACAAATATCAAATTTATTTTTTTATTTCTAATCTATTCAATTACGGCCACCCTATATACATTCAATACATAGTGAGAACGAGTCACTTCTTTTTGAGGGGGTGGTAGTCCAGACATCCTGAAATGATGTTATCATATTAACATAAAATGGAATGTGATAAATTTATGTTTTATAAAAGTATGTAATAAGTATAAATATGTAATAAATATCCCACGTAATATTAATAAATATATTTTCTATCATAATGGATACCATGATTGGTTGTAAGGGAAAAATTAACGATAATAGTTTCGTGAGGTAGTAATTCTCTACACACAGAAACAATATGCTTGTTACCCATTAGATAGAGTTGTGTGTATGTGTAGATAGAAATATTAACATAATTTAATTAAATTACAATGTGAATAATGATTTTGTTATGTAATAATATAGTAATAAGTGTATAGTAGTTGACGAATGGAAACGAAACTAAAACCCTTGATAGAAGACATTACATCATAATCGGGTAACTTCTTTTGGATTTATCCTAATAGATTCCATGGAAAGATTTATGCCAAAAAAGAGGAATCCTGGTAAAGTGGAGGTTTTTTGGGAGACTATTTTTTTAGAGGTCAGATGATCTTATTTTTCTTGATAGGTGTGATTAATACAGATAGGTGGTGGCCATTTATAGTGAAGGAAAAGTGACTCACTTTGAATTTTTGGAAACCTGTTCGTTGTACACATGTTCTTACATAGAAAATGTAATAAAAACCCAACAAAAATCTATAATGGAAGGTTAATGGACAATATATATATAGTTAATTAGTTTTGTAGAAGTGGATAGGTCATTTAGGCCCTTAAATATACTGATAAGTCCATTTTTTGCATAATTACACCATATTCACTGTAATTAATTTTAATCAATTTCACTAATCAATTTGGAAAAAATTAATTTTATGTTATTAGACTAAAAATATAATCTGAATTAAAATGGTGTATGTAATTATTTTAATTTAAAATAACAGAAGTATGAAAATTAAGATTAATGAAAATCTAGTAGATAGGCAGTTTAACATGTTTTTTTGTAGAAAAATGATGAAATGTTTGTTGAATTTTTAGATCGAATATTAAAGTGAAATTTATTATATTGAACTAAATTGTATTAATATATATACAATTGATATAATTTTACCATTAGGAAAATTTAAAATATAATTTATCATTAATAATCATTTAAAAAAATTGATATTTTCACTAAAATGATGTATTTTCACTATTAATCAAAAAATTATGTTTCTCAGAAAAATTACATAAAATTACCCTAATATAGTCACCAAATTATGAATTCAAAGTTGAAATTTATTTAATAAAATTATATTTATAAATTTTTCAAAATTCATATTTAAATTATGTTTTCAATTAAAAGGTGTTAAAACCACTTTAATAAAAAGTATTGGTTTGTATGTGTGAAAAATGGTGTGTTATTTTCTTTGGAATATCAAACATAATGGATAAATATGAAAAATAAATAAGTGAATATATATCATATATGTTTCATTAAAATCATTTAATAACTATAAGTAGTTGTGTTTGTTATGGAAGAACTCATTTCAAAGCATAAAAATAATTACATTTCTGTTTATATCCAGTTGGTTATTATTATTGTTTTTCATTAGTTGGTATACAATTAATTCATTTTATATTTATATAATTTTTTTTCATAAGATATATAATAATATCCAAAACCTCTAATATAAAATCTATGTCATATCATATTATAATATATAATAATATATTAATAATATATTGTTACTCGGTGAAACTTGGCCTTTCATGTAACACAATATTTCATGGATGGCCACCCTTGATTTTAACACAAGTTATCTATATAAATACCCAATATAAAACGAATTTAACCCTTATTATAGTTATTTCACATAGTAAAAATTGCATAGAATAAATTATAGATAGTAATAAAAACATTGTAAATCATGAATTAATTAAATAAGAAGAATTTCTAGATTTTGAGGTACCAATACTAATGATAATGTAACTTGACCTTAAGTATAGTAATATGACTCTTATGGGTAGTAAACTAGTTAATAAAATAGTGTAATCACCCATGAATTTATAAATGAATTTTTTTTACATCTTATAATTGAAAAAATGATATAATTATATTATAGTGTTTGTAAGAAAATATTTTACTAATTATTCATTCAGTGTTGGTATTTTTATAACTCAAAAATATTTAATAAAAATTTTATGATTAACATAAAAATTTAAAAAAAAATTTATTTCCCTAAAATTTAATCATAAACTAAAATTTTTTGTCTTATGATTTTAAGATAATTTTTGGATACCTAATGTAATTTTACAAAGTGGTGCAAGATCAGTTATGACTTTAAAAAATACACTTTCAAAGTAAATGATAATGTTAATTAAAAAAAATAATTATATTGATAAAATTATTTTCATAAAATTGATTTAATTTTTTAATTCTAGATATCAATAAAATTCTATCGTGATTTTTTTTGTATTTTTCTGAAATAATTAAATTTTTGGTGAATAAGAAATATGATAATTTAAGATAAATGATAAAAACCTGAATTTTTTAGTCATTCTTGAGTCTAGGATAATATATATCACCATTTTTTATAACAAACATTCCCCTATTACTATATTCAGTCATAATAATCCTCAAAATTACTTTTCATGATTAATATAATATACTAATGATTAAGAAAATAAGAAATCACCCCTCTCCACCATGATAAATAGCACCCCCACAACTTTTTCTAATCTTACCTTTAATTTATTTATCCTTTACAACATTCTTCTCAATACTCTTCCCTATCCCCTTACCCCAATTCAGGAGATCTTTTCCTCTTTAATAAACCAACACTAGGTTCCTTGAGGAAGATCTCAAGAGGAGAATTCATGAGGTATATCCACAGTTGTTTTCTTTTAATTCCCTTTCAATTTAGTTTTTTTATTATCTCCTAACCTAAGTTCATAAAAATGAAATGATAACTCCAGTAACATAAATATGCTAAAATTATATCATGTCATTTAATGATTCAAAATTAAACTCTTCAATCTAAATCTTTTTTCTTAAAAATGAAATCACCTCTTGTGTTTTGTCAATTTTCCGAAATAGTGTGTGATGTACATTCATTTTCCATAAAATATATTCAAGGATGTTATTAAGACCATTAAATAAATAAAAAATATTTTAATGTTTGTTTCAAAACACTTTTTATATTCGGTAAATGACTTGTACTCATAATAGTAAATGATAAAACAAAACAAGTTCATCATGTTTGAAAAACTGAAAAAATTTACCTAAAATGATCATCATTAACAATTACATAATAATTCATACTCATGGTATATAACCAAATATTTGGTAAGATCATTTAAGCTTCATTAGGGTCATTAATTACATATAATAGAAATTTTTTATGTTAATACTCATTATAAATGAACATCAATTCGTGTATAAAAACTAACTGATAATGAAAAATATTAAAACAGTCGCTCTTGAATGATGAAATTAAATTCTATAACTCAACAAAAGAACAATAAGATAACATAATAACATAATAATGTATTTTATTTATCTACAAAATTTTCATTAATTATTAATTAATGAATCTAATGTGATTATATAGGTCATTAAAGTAATTAAATCATTCATTCACAAGGTAAGGGGAATTCTCAAACCCAACACTCTTTCATTGGGTTTTCCCTCAATCATCCCATTTTCATTATGGATATTCCATAAATATCATTTATTTGAAATTATCTTACCTTTTTGAGATATAAATTTTGTATAATTGAGATGATTTGAAAAATAATGTTTTCTAATGGAACTATTATTTCGAAAAAACACAATTATCAAGATGTATTCTTCTACACTAAAAGTTGATAAAACATATATAAATTGTGAAATTCCATTGTTAATTCTAGAGAACAAATTCTATAAATTTATTCTTTGTGAAATGAATCCCATTCATTTACATGGGTTATTTTATGTCCATATTGATATATTTTCTATATGTAATGCATGATATTGTAAATGTTATGATATGACAGGTGCACTAAAAATAATATATTGCCAATTAAATGTTAAGATGTGAAAGGTGTGACTAGAATTGTATAGTAATCCAACGCATTCAGTAACGTTATTTATCTCATATGTGATGTTAAATATTCATGAACATGATGCTATATTTTTCCACAACTATGGGTGTTAGTAGATCACTATGACATGATGTATCATTTTTTTTGCATTGACATATCCCATGAATTTATCTAATTTTCTCTCTCTTTATTATGATGTCATGATTATGATCACCACATGTCATATTTTTTCATGATTATATGTACCAACTTAAATTATTTTTCTTCTAACCCCTTCTTTATTTCTACTCTCAGGTGACTTCATGTAATTAGGAGAACATAAGGGACAATTAGAAGCTAGAGGAGAAGGAATTAAATAAATGTTTATGTTTTATGTTGTAAAAGTTATGTATGGTCCTAGTATTCCCAATACATTAAACCTTTGGATACATTTTTTGTTATGTTGTTATGTTGTTAAAATGATGCACTATCAATGTAAGTTAAATCAAGGTCGATATTGTTGGTATTAGAGGTTTTTTGAGTTAATTGGTGAATTTGGATTAGAAAATCTTAGTAAAACCCACAATACGATACTAAGAATATATAAGAACACAAGAATATTTTTAAAAATAGGTATCCCATAATATAAGCCTTTATAGTTAATTTTAAAAGTGAAATATTATTTATAACTTGTTGACTTTTATTTCATTATAAGATTTTCTATTTTATAAAATTATAGGAACAAAGAGAAACCAAGCTAGAAAAACATGTGAGGGACAATGTATCGATTTCCATAATGACATCCCTTGTTCATTGGGAGGTAGAGTTCAAATTTTCATGGGAATGATTACCCAACTATCTCAAGTTATGAACACTAACCATAATAATGTGTTACTTAGTACTTCCCCAATGAGGGATAAATTGGTTATCAAGTGTATTACGTGAAAACAAACACCAATGTTTAGTGGATCTTCATATCCAAAAGTTGCAGAATAAAGGGTCAACTTGATGGAGAATATATATTTTTATTTATTGTACTAAGATGGAGAATGTGAATCTGGTTGTTTATCATCCAGATGGAGATCCCAATCAATGGTGTCATATAATTAAGAGCACCAAGCTAGGGGATGAAATTGAAGAGATGGAGTGAAAAGATTTTAAAATAGAATTTCATAAAAAGTATATCCCTCTATCATTTTGAATAAATAGAGTGAATGAATTTATAGGGAATAATATAATGGAAATTAAATCATTCATTGATTAAGAAGAAAATTTCACAAGGATTTCAATGTACACATCTAGTAATATTAGCAACAATGATAGAAAAATTGACAGATTCTTTAGTGGTCTAAAACCGCACCTTAGAAATTATCTATAAATTATAGACATTTGTCATGATGAAGAAGTTGTTCAATGTGATCTATAAGTAGAGATGAATATTAGAGAATGGTCCCATGGTTATGGTGATAATTATTTAAATTATGTGGTTTATGCTGTAGGATCTCCTGAGAATGTTAGGATGAAAAGTAAACCACCCACTTATCCAAAATGTGGGATGAATAATAATGGGAACTACCTCAAAAGGGTAGGGAAATTATATTTTTGTGGGAGTGAAGTTCACCAAGATCATGAAGGCCAAAAATACATGTGGAAGTAGGATAATGTAATGAATTAAAATAGAGAACCACCCATGTTCCAATTCAACAACTATAGAAAGAAAGGGAACTATAAAAGATTTTGCACTGGACATTGATTCTTTGAGGGTGATCAAAATTATCAGCCATCGAAGCTAAATGATTAATGGAAGGCTTATTACAACACCAATGTAGATAAAGAAGAATAAAATGAAGTCTTACAAGGTACACATCCTATTAAAAAAATGGTAAATACTTTTTATTCTGGTTCAACAGATTCTTTAATATTTTTAATTATTTCTAGAACTATTGATTTGAAGGCCCAAAACCTTGATGTTGATATATCCTTAAAAACATAGCGGTTCAATCATTATAACATGTTTTTTGGAATATTATTCTATCAGCGTATTTGGTAATATTGTTTCATCTATTCTAGTAATACTTGCATGGTGTAATTTGATGCAATACTAGGAATTCAATGACTCTTGTTATATAAAGAACACATCATCTATAGGGAAATGGAAATATATTTTTATACTATGAACCATCCTATCGTCCTCTACAAATGAAAGGATAACCATGAATATCATTTTAAAAACCCTTCAATGGTGTGGGTCTTGATTCCTTATGAATAATAATACCTCACTCAAATGGTTGAGTCAAAGGAAGGTATAAACCTAGTGAAACATCCCATTTCTATGGAATACAAGATTTATTTTAGGAGGTGTGACCCAAATAACCCTTGGATCGTGAGGTTGAGTTCTCAATAGAACTCATACCCTGAGCCACTCCTATCTCAAAGTTACCCTATAGAATGGCTCCTATAGAACTAGAGGAGTTAAAGAAGAAATTATAAGGAAACTTGGAAATAGGGTTAATAGACCCTTGTTAATTTCCTTGGGGTGTGCCAGTGCTTTTTTTCATGAAGATGGTGGATCAGAGATGTTTTGTTTCAATTATTAGGAACTCAATAATATTACCATAAACAAATTATCCTCCTCTAATTATTGAAGGCATGTTCAATTATTTTAGATGATGTAGGAACTTCTCAATGGAGGGTCTCTGTTATGAATATTATCATCTCATGCTGAAGATGAAATATATTCATAATACTGCCTTATATACATGGTAAGAGCACCATCAGTTTTTGGTGATTCCCATAAGACTTACTAATTCACTTACAATCATTCTGTACTTGATGAATGGAGTCTTTAGAAGTTACATTGAGAAATTTGTGGTAGTTTTTATTGATGACATTATCATCTTCTCTAAGAGAAATGAGGAATATGAATAACATATCTTGTTTTGGTGACATTGAGGAAGGATAAGTTGTATGCCACATTCAACAAGTGTGACATTTGGATGTAGAAAGTCACATTATTATGACCTGTGATCATAACTGAGGGAATTTAAATGGACCCTTCAAAAACAAAGATAATTAAGGAATGGTCCTGACCCTATTGTGTCAATAAAATGTAGAGTTCTCTGGGATTATTTATGGACTATTAATGTTTCATGTGAAATTAATCATGATTATCATGACCACTAACTATGTTAATAATGAAATGGATAAATTATGTTTGGATGGATGAATGTGAGGACAGATTCAAGGATATAAAGAGAAGGTTGATCACAACACCGGTACTCACGCTAATGAGAAGTGGAAAATGTTTTCTGATACACAGTGTCTCTTCCATGAAAGGATTAGGATGTGCACTCATGAAAAATGTTAATTTGATAACCTAGGCCTCATGGTATTTGTAGATCTATGAGATGAACTACCAGACTCAGGATTTGGATATAGAAGCTATGATTTTTTCCTTGAAAATATGGTGGCACTACTACTATGGTGAGAAGTGTGAAATATATACCAATCACAAGAAACAAAAGTATTTATTCATGGTAAATGTTATCAATATTCGTCAAAGGTGATAGTTAGGGCTAATCAAAGACTACAATTTCTTTATTCATAATCATCCCAAAAAAGAAAACAACGAAGAGAATTCCATTTGTTGAAATAAACCTACTTCTATATTTGTGTTGTGGATTTTGAGGTACCCTATCTTCCATGAAATTTAAATGATGGATTTGGAAATAATAATATAAGGGAATAAATCCCACCATTCCCAAATGATTTCACAACCATTTATCCAAGAGGAGATTAATTAGGCACATATTGTTGATATGGAGTTCTAAAATTGGGAGAATGCAATAATGGAAGGGATGTTGGAAGAGTTCCATATCGACAATTATGGGGTGATTCAGTATGGAATGAGGCTATGTGTTCCATCATCACTAGGGATAAACAAATAGATATTCAAAAATTCACATATATCATCTATCTTTGTCCATCCTAGGAGTACCAAGATGTAGCATGATCTCCCAAAATAATTTGGTTGTGATAAAATGAAGAAATCTGTTTGGGAATATATCATAGGTTTATTTATATGTTAGCATGTTAAAGAAGAGAAAAAAAATTCCAATGGGATGATACAACCATTTTGTACACCCTTTTGAAAATCAGAGAATGTCAATATGGACTTTGTCACTGGTCTCCTGAATACATTTAAAGGAATTAATTTGATATGGGTTATGGTGGTCTTATTCCCCATAACTGAACAATTTATCAATATTATGGAATATCTCTCCCTTGAATAACATGAAAAAATATATGTGAAGGAAGTAATGACACTATAGGGGGTTCCATGTTCAATTGTCTCTATTTGTGATCCCAGGTTGACATCTAAATTTTGGAGGAGTCTTCAACATGACATGAATACTGAATTGAATTTCAACATGACATATAAACTCCATATGATAGCAAATCTGAAATGACTATTCTTATGATTCATGATAAGAAAAATCCTATTCTTTAGAATTCAGTGGTGGATGGTACCGGAATCTCCAATTTGATGATTTATTATTCAATAACAAGATCTAATTGTGTATTTAGATAGACCCATATGAATATTTATATGGAAATAGATGTATAACATTATCCTATTGGGATAAAATTGGTGAAAAAAAACTCTATGGACAAGATCTACGTCAAGAGATGATAGAGAAGGTTCAAACCATCCAAAAACATATCAATGTTTCTCAAAGTGGAAAGAAGATCTATGTTCATAATCATCGAAGGGAATTTGATTTAGATGTTTTATATAATATCCACCATTGAATATCACCATGGAAGAGGGTCATGAGGATTGAAAAGAAAGGGAAGATAAGCCCACGGTACATTGGACCCTTCGAGATCTTTGGTCACATAAGATCTATGGCCTATCTCTTTTCACATCCACAGATTATGGTTGAAGTTTATGATGGGTTTGATGAATCACTTCTGTGGAATTATGTAGTAGATCCCTAAAATTTACGGATCAAAGGTGGTATAATTGGAATATAATGTCACTTATGAGGAGTCTCCAAAAAGGATTATACACCTATAATGACCCTACTTTTCCATGTATTTTTTTAATTATATGGGAATATTATGAGTCCTCGAAAATTGACGGTGCATTATTCTGAATCCTAGAGTCCTAAGAATGAATTTCGAAAAAAAAAATTTAGGTACATTCAGTAATAGTGCGAGCGGGTTTTCGAAACTTTTGAATCGGTGCATGGAATTTAACTCTGAGGACACCATTGAGCTCACAACACTAGTATTCGCTTAAGGAGACCTTCACCATGACCCTAGTAGGTCAAGGGAAGAAGTTATATTTTGTGCTTTTCGTGGGAGAAAATAAAATAAAATAGATTTACTTTATTTTTAAAATTTAGTCCTCAAAAAAAAATTTGGGTGTGGGGACCACCCGAGATTGAAAACTCCCAAATTGAATTTAGTGGTGGGGACAACCAGACCCTTGAACTCCCTCTTAAATGAGGAAGGTGACACTTGGTTTCTTTTCCAACTAATTGTTCCAACATCAAATTAATTAATGTTCCATCTCTAATTAAATTAATAAACATAATTTAATAAGATGTCTCCTCATTTTATTGATTTTGGGGGAATGTGTTGGAAAATGGGGTACTGGTGACAGCTTTGGTGAACATTATCCAACAAAGGAAGTCCTCCAATGAAGAACTCTGTCGTAGGATCTCGAATGAGGAACGTCTTCAATGACAACAAACCGACATCAATTTTTTCCTATCCTCACTAATGTTAAAAAATAATCATGGAAGGGATTGTGGATTTTGTATACCCCTTAACCATTCTTGTTTCTCTTCTAGATTCAAGACAAATTATACTGCTTACTACCGTTCTAACGTGGAGAGTGCGGGAAAAATGAACATATTCTAACCTCTTCACAAGAGTTTTGGATTTTTGTGATCTTCACATCTTGTTTTTTGGTGGAGAAATTTTCAACTTTGGTGGTATTGAATCGATGGAGATGTCCAGAGACAAGTACGAGAGTCAATGGAATAAATAATGGGCAACCGGGGCATGCCCGACGACCCGTGGAACGTTATCGGCAACCAAAGCCAGTGACAGGTGCCCGAAGGACTCGAGACCAGTGGTCAGAACTCCGGCCAGCCGCGACGATGGTGGTGGTGCGACCGCGATTCTAGAGAATGGTCATGACCTGTCGACCATGGCAAAGCAAGGGTGGTGGCCGTCTCTCGGTCAGCCGCGTGAAGGGGGTGGTGGCACGTGTCTGCGCTGCTGAGGGTATAGGTGTTGCGGCACGAGGCCACGGTGGTGAAAGATGAGTGGTTGTCTTGTTGTCGGATTTCGGTGGTGGAACGAAGCATGATCACGTCACGGAGTTGGGCTGACCGTCCGACCAGCCAAGGAGACGAGCGAGACCCCGGGTCTCGCATTCCAACTGTCGGTGCCATGTGGCGCCTGCCGGTCAGCACCCAACCTGAACGGCCTAGCTGCTTGGGGATCCAAGGGGGAACCTCCCCCTTGGGTGGTGGCTGAGGTGGACCCCACTGTAGGACCACCCACCCGCGGGTCACAGCTGTCCAGGCTATGCCAGCATGCTGGGCCGGACCCGGGTCGGGCCGGGTCGGACCGGATCAGAACCAACTTCGACCCCTTTTAACTCTTTCGTCTATATCATGACCTACGAGCATCATTTTGATGAAACGTCTACGATTCTGAAAGACTAGGACCAAGAAGGTCCTTTTGATATAAACCATTTGGGTTTTGGATAATGTTGGGCTATGGCCGGGTTGGATCGAACACAAATTCAACTGGGCCCTCAGGACTAAAAGGCTGATAACATACAGATTGGGTTTCTGATTGACGCAATGTCAGTTGCGTTGAGACCCCTTTTATGTGGAGATCCTTTGTGATACATCTTTTTGGGATTTTGTGGTATTTTGAGTATTGACCTATTTCTTGAGGAGAGGACCATCCCAGAATCAAGTGAGCTTAGTACATGAACCCTGTGGCTACCTATAACATGAGAAAAAAAATCCTATATTGGTCTGTGCCTTGGGATACTATCTGGTTCTGTGACTTGGCATCCTATGTGGGACTATGCATAGGGATCCTATGTGGGTATGTATTCCAGGATCCCATAAGGATCTGCTCTAGGAATCCAAGTGGGACTACTCTATGATCATATGTGTGTCTACTGTACTAGTATACTACATGGGACTGATGATTTAGGATCCTATGTGGGTCTTCCTCTCAAAGGTGTAATATGATTTAGTTGTTACATCTGATCATAATTACTACCATACTAAATTTATATCTAGTGTTATATGAGTCTTTATCTTTGTGATAATCTTTCCTTCATGTAACAGTTGGGAGTTTGGCTTTGGAGTTAGTCCTCATGTTTCCCTAATGATTGAAATGGGTTTACTCGATAACTTGGGTATATGTATACTCATATACCTATGTAGGTTTGTCAGTTATTGTCATGTTTTGAGGTTTATACTTTGAGGATTTTGTGATAACTTCAAGGGTCTCAGGGTCCCTACTAAGTATTGTTATACTCACCCATGTACGGGCTATGCCTACACCTTATTGTGTTTGGTGCAGACGACAGACAATGTTGATTGAGGATGAGGGTACCAGGACTAGAGGTAGGTCGGAGGTGGACTTTAGAGGAGGTGTACCATTGAGACGTACATTTTAGAGATATACCTACCCTTTAGGTATAATCCATGGCTGGTGTTCACAAGAGTTGTTTTTAGTTTTACTTGTACTTTTCAGTTTACTTTTACTTTACTTTTGGGCTTGAATTCTGGCCCCATTTTACATTCTGTACACACCCTGTTTACTATATACTTTTTTACTTTGTACTTGTATCCTTCTTTATGAAAATCTGTGTATGTTTATAGGTTATAAAGGAAATGCCTTCGATATTTTAGGGAATACACCTTTTGGTGCTAGTCACCAGCCCCATGCCTATGGAAGGTGGGTTTGGGGTAGTCACGACATGGGCCCGAGGGGAAGGTCATGAAAAATTAGTATCAGAGGAGTCGGTTCTACCATAGAACATTGGACTTTGATATTTTAATGACAATAATGTTACATGTTATGGGTGTGGTTATCATTTTAGGGAATCCAGTGTTGGTGCGGCCGCCGACGTATCCATACACCAGGGCACTGACATCTGATTTTTGAATCAGTGCACGAAAATAATGATTTTGTGTGTGTTTTGAAAAGTTTAAATTGGGACCCACATAGGATACTAGATTAGCTAAGATGTCGAACCCACGTAGGATACTACAACAGAGGTCAATAATGTCATACCCACGTAGGATATAAGTACAGTAGTCGTCACCGCCGAACCCACAGAGGATTCCAGTACGGTTGTCATCGTCGTCGAACCCTCGGAGGATTCCAGTACGATTGTCTTCACTGTCGAACCCATAGCTGCTGGGGAACTCCTCCTCTATCGAGTACAGTGGTCCTGCTGCTACAATCAAGCACTTCCCACCAACCTTGGACTGTTGTAGTACTCCACTTGTCGAGTACTGTGGGACTGCTGCTACAACTAATCGCTTCCCACCATGGGTCTGCCGCTACAACCAAGTGCTCCCCATCATAGCCTACAGAGGTACTCCTTCTGTTGAGTACCGCAGGTCTTCCATGACAACCAAGAAATCCTCTGTCATGGGTCTGCCACTACAACCAAGCGCTCCCCACTGGGCTATCAAAACACTCCGAGTCGATCGATTAGCAGTCGTCAAGTCTCAGCCAGCTCCAGGGTTTCCGCACACAGCACGCTCGTTCCGGAAGGGTCTGCTCCACAAGCCAAGAGGTCGATAAATCAACTGTCACGTTTACTAGAGTTGATGTATTTCATAGTTCCATCATGTAAAAAGGAACACAACGTGATAGACGACACGTCAATCAGATGCCCGATCTGAGAGTTAAAGACTTTTTCGTTCCCGGGGCCCTGTCAGTTTTTACGTCAAAACCAACCCGACCATACTCCAATTGCGTCCAAACATCAAGAGGAGTAAACCAAAAGGTCTATCTCACTAAGAGGAATCCAACAAAGTTGATGGCACGTCAATCAAACGTCTGGAGCTCAAGTTATAAGTGTTTCCGCTCTGAGGTCCCGATTGGTATCATGTTTGAACCAACCCGACCATGCCCAAAGTTATCTAAAACCTTGAGTGTAATATACCGAAATGACTTCCTAGATCCATGGATTTCATCTCAACTAACGGTTCATTGATCGGATGCTCGTAGCCCATGATACGAGCATTTTAACGAACCTGTCCGGTTTTAAGGGGTTTTGGGCCCGCACCGACCCGGCCCAAGACCCCCTGGGTCGGCCCAAACTAGGTCGACCTGACCTGGGTCCGGGTCCGGCCCATTAGTGTGTGGCCCAGACCGGTGGGCGCAGCTCGGCCAAGCCGGCGCGGCCTACGCTGCCCGGCCCGCGTGGCCAGACAGCTCGGCTCGGCCGAGCTGTCACGGAAAGGGGGGGGGCGCTACCCCCCTGATTGAGAAACGCCCCCCCCCCCTCCCGCATGGAGGGCCTGCCCTTTACCAGCCAGGGGTTATGACCCTCGGCTTTCCCGGAAACCAGCCAGCACGGGTGGCCACCCGGTGCCACCGCCGCGGGACCCCGCGGTCTAGCCCCTCCGACGCGCCGGCGGACGATGGTTCTGGACCCAGCTCCCTGCACCGCCGTGGCCAAAGGTTATGGCCTTGGTCCAACCGGCGCAGCACGATGGCACCATACCCCTCCGTCGCGGCCCCGCACCGGTCGCGGTCTCTTCATGGTTCTCCGGCGTGGCATGACGGCTCTGTGCCCCTTCGTCGCGGCCTAGCTTCGGCCGCGGCATCGTTTGACCTCAACGGCGTGGCGCGATAGTGCCGCGCTTCTTCTCCGCATTTCTCCTTATTTCCATGCTGTGTCGCTGCACTGCGCCACCTTCATTCGAGCCACAATGGATTCAACAACAGAGGGGGAGGAGGGTCGGTCGTGTTCGTACGGTCCAACCTCCTCCCATTATAACGATAATATGCGGCCCCAAATAAAATACGATGAACATCAAGGAATATTCACGAACAAACCTAACCCCTACCTCAAAGAAATCTCGTGGTTATCAAGTGCTGCAGTTGATGGTGTCCTTCCCGTTGTCGGTGTCTCCTTCCTTGTCACGGAAGAGGATGTGGATGGAGAATTCCGGGACCGCCAAGTCGATGTCCTTATTCGGAGACGTAGCGTTATTCAACAAAGGAGATGAAGTTCTTTAAGGGTGGATGAAGATCTTCCAAATCTAGATCTTCCAAATCTAGATCTCTCCCTCTTCCCTTTTCCTCCACACAACAAAACTAACCCCCCCCCCAAAAAAAATAATATAAGCTCCTTATTTTATTTCAACAGGCCAAGGGGTTCCAACATCAAAATTCAACATAAACCAATTAATTGAATAGGTTCAATTAATTAAATAAGGTGTGTTGGAATTTAATTAAGAGGAGAGAGGGGTGAGTTACTTAATAAAGGCATGGGGTTTAAAGGGGATGAGTTATGGGGGTTAGGGAATATTAAGGGGTTGGGTTCATGTGGGCCCCACCTCACCTTTATCTGCACTAGGTTAGTTTCCCTAACTTCTACACAAAGGTTAAAACTAATAGAAGAGAAATAAAATTGGAATAAAATTTTATTTTATTCTTCACTTAAACCTCAAATTTCAGAAACTCCTCCCGAGAAAACACACCTTTGGAAAAGGTCTTCTTAAGCAATTACTGGTGCTGCGGTTTTATTGGTGCCCTCTGATTTCGATTCCAAGCACCGGTTCAAAAGATAGAAAAACCCGCTAGTTCTTTCGCTGAAAGTACCTAAGCTAAACTTCAGAAATTGATTCCAGGCACACCGGGCCTTGGAATCATGTGCCGTCAGAAACTACAGACTTTCAAAATTCCATGGAAATTATGAAAAAAAAATCTTTGAATTTTTTGGGTCATTAAATTAATCTCACCTCAGGGATTTACATCCCTGTAAAGCTACATCACAAACAAGGGATACCAAAGGATGTACTAGCACACATCTGAGCCTTCCACTGCCATGTGCCCTCCTGGAGGTTCCTGTCCTGCCACCTGATGCGCACTAGAGGAATCAACTGCCCAGGTTGGACCTGCTCCTATCGATCCTCGATCTCCACCGGGACCTCTGCAAAAGTCGCTTCATCATCGACGTCTAGCTCCCCATGGTCGATGATATGCCTCGGTTCATGCCCGTATCTCCTCAGCAGAGATAAGTGGAAGACGTCGTGCACTCAGTGCAATTGATGTGGTAGAGCCAGGTGATAAACCACCTTGCCTATTCTGATGAGAACCTGAAATGGTCTGATGAAGCGTGAAGATAACGTGCTGCCCCGGCCAAATCTCCATAATCCACGTCGAGGTGAGACCTGCAAGAGGACATGGTCGCCATCCTCGAACTCTAGTGGTCTACGCCTCCAGTCATCATAAGCCATTTTTTGGCTATGTGCTATCCTCATCCACCCCTGGATGACTTGGTCCTTCTCTGGTACTACAAGAGCTGCTAAGATTTTTCTTCACCGATAAGAGAAATCAAGCCTCATCCCCTGGATGAACCACGTTCTTTGCCTAATACAGTCAATCCCAACATTGATGATACTAATCCATACCAAGGATGACGTTGTAAGGCTCGACGCTACTACCAAGATATCCAACCGTTACTCTCACCTCCAAGGGTTGAGTCACACTATCGGCATTAGTGTGTGGTCACTGGGTCTCCTCCAGTAGGTATCTCAAAAGTGAGGGTCAAGTCAATGGTTTTTAAACTGGAACCTCTTAGTAACAACATAAAGAGAGGACAGGAAAGTAAACGCCACAAGAAAGGTGTATTTTATAACTGTAGCTCAAAGTAAAAAGACACGTATAAACACAACATCAAAAAAATAAAGCTAGAAGCACCAACAACAAAGGCATCCATGCCTGGAACTAGTTTTTCTCCTGTCTGGCAACTTCCAGAGCTCCATAGTCAAATGTCTAAGCTACCAGAAGTTGTGCTCTCCCATGTCCACCTGCTCCCAGCGGTCGAGGTGGACCTCCTGGTGGTGGTGGTGGAAACACCTCGAAGCATCATCCACCTCCAGCAGCACGGCCAGATCCCCTGCCTCGGTCTCTTGCTCCTTGCGATCCACACCGATCGAACCCCTAACTTTTCCTGGGAGGTCCTTCATTTATCTGTTGGTCATCTGTATGGCGGGTTAGACAGTCACGAGCCATATGACCAACCCCGCCGCAGGAGTAACATTGTCCGCTCCTGGTAAGTTGTTCTCCACCCCGAGTGCCTCGCACACACGATCTTTTGTCATGCGGTCAGTCACCTGTAGGTCTGGTCCTCTTGGACCTCTACGTCATCTGTCTACTGCCCGCTGCAGAAGACTCGACTGCATGCCGACTAGTGGCAGGTCCTGTAGCTGGAGACTGCTCAACAAGGAAACTCTCCACTAAGAGGGCTCACTCCAACACCCCTATCTACATCGGGATGCTGTGAGAAACAACTGAAGATCTAATCTCTCGCCTGAGTCCCTGCTCGAAGGTTCGGGCCCTGAAAAACGGGTCTTGTACCATGTCCGTCGAATAGCGCGAGAGTTTGGTAAATCTCGCCGAGTACTGGGTGACAGTCATGCTGCCCTGCCGCAGCTATAGTAGCTCCTGGATGCGCACCGCACAGAGGGTGGCTGGGATGAACTCTGAGTGGAAGAGGCTCTCAAAGTCCGTCCAGAGGAGAGATGCCCCGTCATGCACCTAAAGCATCAAGCTCCACCATCTTCCTATTTCTGCGTGTAGGAGGCTCGCTGCAAGGATCACCATGAGGTCAGCTGGTGTCCCAACTAACCTAACAACTCGAACTACAGCCTCCAACCAATCCTTGGCTGCCTGAGGGTCCTTATCCCCGTGGAACCTAGGCGGTATCTGACGCTGAAACTCGTGCAGTGCACTAAGGAGACGTGCACCCTCAACGGTTGGGGATGGTGGCATCGGTAGCTTGGCGGGTTGATGTACCGCTGGTACCCCAGCTGTAAAAGGGCCATGCACCGAGGCCTCGTCGGTCGGTGGGCTGTTGTCTCGCAAAATGCTCAGAACCCTAGCTAGCTGCCGTTGTGGGGCCATACTAAAAAGAAATAGGTGCTCCATGGTCAAAACAGTATACCTGGTGATCTGAAAAAAAAATAATCACAAAAAAACCTTAGAAACACACATGCAATCAATGTTTTAATGCATTGAGTCGGAAATCAGAAGTTAGGGTCCTTGTGTATGGATACGTCAGTCGTCGCACCAACACTGGACTCCCTAGACTGATAACCACACTCCATACCCTTAACACTATTTCTTCACATAGAGGAAAGATCAGAGTCCTGAGTTCTGTGGTAGAATCGAACTCCTCTGATGCCAATTTTTCACGACCTGTCCTCAGGGCCCGTGCCGTGACTACCCCAAGCCCACCTTTCATAGGCCAGGGGCTAGAGACTAGCACCAAAGGTGTAAATCCCGACAAAAAGGGGAAGGCATTGCCTTTATAAAGTAAAAAAAACACCACAGAGTATAAAAAAAGAAGTAAATGTTGTACCTCTCGAACCCCTCGTGGTTTGATTTTCATGATCACAATCACTCTCTTATTTATCTAATCTTGTTTTAAGTGTCTGTGTTGATAGGCAAAAGGTTGCCAAGGAATTAGGCCAAGAAGAATCCAAAAGTGGACTGAATTTCAGTCCACCGGCCAACCGGTGGCTTCACCACCGGCCAGCTGATGGAGCCTGGACAGAAGGCATCCTTCTGTCCAGACCACCGGCCAACCGGTGGCCTCACCAGCGGCCAGCCGGTGGCACCCAGATTGAATAGTGTTTGCTACTGCCTTCGCACCGGCCAACCGATGGCCTCCTCAACGGCCGACCGGTGGCACCCAGACAGAAGGCTGAGCTACTGTCTCAGCACCGGACAACCGGTGGCCTCCTCACCGGCCATCCGGTAGAGCCTGAGCCCGAAGGCCTCTCCATTTTGAAAGCACCGGCCAACCGGTGGCTCTGTACCGGTCAGCCGGTGGAGCCAGTCAAACTAGCCGTTGGGCTTTGACCAGACCTGTCCACTTGCCTCCCAACGGCTCCGAAGGCCTCTCCAACGGCTTTGAAGCCTCCCTAAGGCCAATTGAGGGTTCCCCCTCTATAAATAAAGGACTAGGAACCCCCGGAAGCCTAAGAAACAACGTCGGAACTATTACCAAGCCAAGGAAGCCCACGGGAACATTTTTACATCATTTGGCGAACCTCCGGCGGATTCTTCCAAGGAATCCCACTTGCTCCAACACACTTCCACATCCAAGGAGCACCACCAAAGAAGCTTGGGAGCGCCCTTCATCAACTCCATCTATCCTTTGGCGCCCAAGACTTCCCCATTACGGTTTTTCATTGTTTTATTTATTTTGAGCATCAATTTGGGTTTGTTCCTACAAACCCCTCTTTCTCTCATCTCCCTTTCATTTGGGTTCTCACACCACCTTCAAGGTGTGAAGAGGTTGGTCAAGCCTTCCCTTTTAAAAGGATTGGGACATAGGTGAGCTAGTCTTCACCTGTAAGAAGGCTAGTGGGTTCTTGCTCAACCATTGAAAGCAAGTGGGTTCTTGCATTACCATTAAAAGCAAGTTGTAATAGGTTCTAGACTACCTGTAAAGTCTAGTGGGTTTCTTGCTAAAACCATTAAAAAGCAAGCTGTAGTAAATCTCTCAACGGTTGAGTTGGGAGCGGAGATGTAGGCTTGGGTTTAAGCCGAACTCCGTTATCAAGTTGTGTGTTTTGCCTCTTTTATTTCCGCTGCACTTTCACTTTGATTTTAAATTGTTAATTTTTTTTAAAAGGCAATTGACCCCCCTCTTGCCATCACTCCTTTTCTTTCTCCGCCCCACAGTAAACAATAAGTAAACTTAGTACAACAGTAAGTGCATAAAAGTAAGTGGGCTAGAATACAAACCCAAACTGAAAGAAAAGTAGAACTGGAAAGGATGTACAACAACTGAAAAGTAAAGCAGCAACGTCGAGCCGTCCACTAGAAATCCCACCTTAAGGGTGGGTACGAATAGCCTCCTCAGCTCCTCGGGTCCTGCTGTCCACCCCGTGTACGTCCCGCCCAATGGTCCACCTCCAGGTACCGACTCATCATAAATCCACCTCCGGGCACCGACTCGTCATGTGTTCTTCCTCTAGGAACCGTCCTTCTCTACAAGCTTCAACCTCGATCAGTGATGTCTGTCGTCTGCAACCAACACAACATAGTACGGGAGAAGCCCGTGTAGGGGTGAGTATATGCTACTCAGTAGGGACCCCGAGACCCCAGAAAGTCTCCCATAATCCACAAAGGATAATCCACAAAGGAAAGATACAATAACGAAGTAACATCCAACACTACTTAGGTATATGAACATATATATACCTTAGTCATCAATTCCAGTTGGGCTCCAACATCCGAGCCCAAGTTCTATCACGTCCACACAGGATAGTATAACCCAATTCACACAGGAAAGAACAACACAATCCACAAAGGAAATCAAGTCAATCATATCGAAGATAATGATTGAAAGTCAAGACTCATCTCACACAGGTATACTTCTTCGTAAGGTGATAGATATGATCAAATGTATCCAATGATTCATCTATGCTGGGACCCATGTAGGATACTAGATCAGCTAAGCTGTCGGACCTATGTAGGATACTACAACAGAGGTCAATACTGTCAGACCCGCGTAGGATACAAGTACTGTTGTCGTCACCATCGAACACACAGAGGATTCTAGTACAGTTGGCATTGTTGTCGAACCCACGGAGGATTCTTTTACGATAGTCTTCACCTTCAAACCCATAGCTGCTGGAGAACTCCTCCTCTATCGAGTACAGTGGGCCTACCTCTACAACCGAGCTTTGCCTACTAACCTTGGACCTCTGTAGTACTCCACCTATCGAGTATTGTGGTCCTGCTGCTACAACCAAGTACTTCCCACCATGGGTCTGTCGCTACAACCAAGCGCTCTGCCGTGGGCCTTCCGCTACAACCAAGCGCTCCCCACTAGGCTATTGAAACACTCCGAGTCGATCGATCAGCAGTCGTCAAGTCTCATCCAGCTCTAGGGTTTCTACACACAGCACGCTCATTCCGAGAGGGTCCGCTCCACGAGCCAAGAGTTCGATACATAAACTGTCACATAGACCAGAGTTGATGTATATTAAAGTTCTATCATGTAAAAAGGAACACAACGCGACAGACGGCGCATCAATCGGATGCTCGGTCTGAGAGTTAAATTCTTTTTCGTTCTAGGGGTCTGGTTGGTTTTTAAGTCAAAACCAACCCGACCGTACTACAACTACGTCCAAACCTCGAGCGGAGTAAACCAAAAGGTCCTTCTCACAAAGAGTAATCCAGCAAAGTCTACGGCATGTCAATCGGATGTCTGGAGCTCAAGTTATAAGGGTTTCCGCTCAGAGGTCCCGGTTGGTTTTGTGTTCGAACCAACTAGACCCTACACAAAGTTCTCCAAAACCTTGAGTGTAATATACCAAAACGACCGTCTCGATCCATGGATCATATCGAAACTGTAGGTGCGTCGAATGGAGGCCGGTAGCCCAAGATACAGGCATTTTAACGAACCTTTCTGCTTTTAGGGGGTTTTGGGCCCGGACCAACCCGGCCCAAGACCCCCTGGGTCAGCCCGAACTGGGTCAACCCGACCCAGGTCTGGGTCTGACACATTATGGAGTGGCCCAGCCTGGTGGGCGTAGCCTGGCCCAACCTGCGCGGCGCGGCCTGGCCTGCACGACCCGGCCCGGCCTACGCGGCCAGTTGGCCTAGCACGGGCGCGGCCCGCGTGGCCGGACAGGTCGGCTCTGTTGAGCTGTCACGGAAAGGGGGGGCGTGCTTCCCTCCAGATTGAGAAACGCCTCCTCCCCCGCATGGGGTCCTTCCCTTTTCCAGCAAGGGGTTAAGACCCCTGGCTTTCTCAGAAACCGGCTGGCCGATGCCGCCACAGCGGGACCCTGCAATCCCGCCCCTCTGACGCGCCGGTGGCCGACAGTTCTGGCCGCCGCTCCCTGCTCTGCTGCTTCCAAAGGTCGTGGCCTTGGTCCGATAGGCGCGGCGCGACGGCGCTGTGTGCCTCCATCATAGCCCCGCTCCAGCCGCGGTCTCTTCTTGGTTCTCCAGCGCGGCGCGACGGCACCGTTCCCCTTCACCGCAGCCCAACTCTGGCCGCAGCTTCGTTCTGCCTCAACAGCATGGTGCGACGACACCGCGCTTCTTCGCCGCATTTCTCCTTGTTTCCCCGCGGTGTCGTTGCACCGTGCCACCTTCGTTCGAGCCGCAATAGATTCAACAACATAGGGGGAGGAGGGTTATCCGTGTTCGTGCGGTCCGACCTCCTCCCGTTATAATGATAACAGGCGGCCCCAAATAAAATAAGATGAACGATAGGGAATATTCACACAAAAAAATAACCCCTACCTCAAAGAAAGCTCGTGGTTGTCAAGCATCGCAGTTGATGGCATCCTTTCCATCATCGGTTTTTCCTTCCTTGTTTTGGAAGAGGAAGTGGTTGGAGAATTCCAGGACTACCAAGTCGACGTCTATCTTCGGAGACGTAGTGTTCTTCAATGAAGGAGATGTAGTTCTTCAAGGGAGGATGATGATCTTCCAAATATAGAGCTATATCTCATCCCCTTTCCTCCACTCAACAAAACTAACCCCCCCCCCCAAATAAAATAAGCTACTTATTTTATGTCAATAGGCCAATGGTTTCCAACTTCAAAATTCAACTTAAACCAATTAATTAAATAGGTTCAATTAATTAAATAAGGTGTGTTGGAATTTAATTAAGATGAGAGAGGGGTGAGATACTTAATAAAGTAATGGGGTTTTAAGGGGATGAGATATGGGGGTTAGGGAATATGAAGGGGTGCGTTCGTGTGGGCCCCACCTCACCTTTATCGTCACTAGGTTAGTTTCCCTAACTTCCACAAAAAGGTTAAAACTACTAGAAGAGAAATAAAATTGGAATAGAATTTTATTCTATTCTTCACAAAAACCTCAAATTTGAGAAACTCCTCCAGAGCAAACGCACCTTCAGAAAAGGTATTCTTAAGAAATTACCGGCGATGCAGTTTCCTCGGTGCCATCAGATTTCGATTCCGAGAACCGGTTCAAAAGATAGAAAAACCCGCTCGTTCGTTCACTGAACGTACCTGGGCTAAACTTCTGAAATTGATTTCGGGCACACCGGGCCTCAGAATCAGGTGCCATCAGAATCTAAGGACTCAAAAAATTCCAAGGAAATTAAGAAAAAAATAACCATGAAATTTCTGGGTCTTTAAATTCCAATCACTCATTCATTTCCAACACCCTTGTTCTGAGCGCGAAGGTTCTGGTGGATTCGTTGGCTTTATTCTTATCGCTAGAGGCTTCTACGGGAGCAGATTCAATGATTACACACTAGTGCGGATAGTGTGAGCTTACTATAGGAGGTGAGAGCTTTTGTTGGGATATTTAAGTAGTGGTGTCTAGGCCTTATGACATCATATTGGGTGTGGACTTGTTATCCACAGTCCATGCTTAGATCGATTATATTAGGTGAAAAGTGCGGTGTGTGCTTACCAATGGGACAAGGTTTTACATCACTAGTGAGAATGGGACCTTTGTAGTACATGATGGACTTAACTAGAGGAGGGTGAAGAAGATCACACATCAGTTGGCTTTCCTTACCCTTGGAGAAGTTGATGTTGAGTGCCTGAACTATCCTGTAGTGGTGGAAAAGTATGTTGTTGTTTTCCATGATGATGTTCCAAGTCTAAATCCTCATAGAGAGGTGGAAATTTATATTAACTTATACCCCGAGACGACACTGATAACTACACCAAAATATTGGATGGCTCCTGCAGAGCTTCAAGAGTTGCTGGTATAGCTGGAGGACTTATAGGAGAAGGGGTTCATCTCGCCCAGTGTTTCTCCTTGGGCACCCATGATTTTGTTATCCAAGAAGGAATATGGGAGCTTGAGACTTTTTGTTGACTATCGGTGCCTGAACCAGGTGACCATGATGAACAAGAACTAACTCATTAGGATTGAAGACCTATCTGATTAGCTGAAGGGATAACGGTGGTTCTCGAAGATAAATCTCAGATCAGGCTATCAACGGGTCAGAGTAAGAGATGTGGATGTGCATAAGATGACTTTCAGATGTCGGTATGACCATTATGATTTTTTTTTTCTTGTCGTTCGGCGTGACCAATACTACATCTCTATTCATGGGACTCATGAACTGGATCTTGTATCCATACCTTGGTCACTTTGTAGTAGTCTTCATTGACAACATTTTGATCTACATGGCTACTGAGGAGGAGCATGCCTATCATTTACAGGTAGTTACCGACTCCCTATGAGAGCAACAGCTTTATGGTAAGCAGTAGAATATCCAGTTCTAGATCCGAGAGGTTAATATTTTAGGACATGACATATTGGAGGATGGAGTTGTGGTGGATCTAGAGAAGATTGATGTGGTTCCTATTTGGGATCCACTCAGTAGTGTGACGGAGGTAAAAAGTTTCCTAGGTTTTGATAGATATTACCAGGGATTTGTGCCAGATTTCTCCTGAGATGCAGCTCCTTTATCCACATTGATGAAGAAGGGTAAACCCTTCATGTGTTCGGAGAGATTCCAATGAAGTTTTTAGGAGGTAAGGTAGAGGTAGAGTTGTTCCTCCATCTTGAGGCTTATGTAGGAGGGAGTTGGGTACATAGTCTACTGTGATGCATCAGGGACCGAGCTTGGATGTGTCCTGATGTAGTAGTGAGCAGTTATTGCATCTGGTTCTTGAAGTTTGAGAAAACATGAGCATAACTATGCAACTGATGACCTTGAGTTAGCAGTAGTGGTCTTCACTTCAATGATAGTGGTACACTATCTGATTGGAAAGCCTTTTATTGTCTAATATGATCACCAGAGTCTCAAGTATATATAATCCCAGAAGGACCTGAACCTAAGACAACAACGTTGGATTTATTTCATCTAGTACTATGGATTTGAGATATTCTATTCAACCAGGAAGGGGAATGTTGTAGTAGATGCACTCAACAGGCGATCTGATACACAACTCTAAGTTGAGGTGACAGAGCAGCTTGCCGCTTTGAATATATCTTTTCTGGATCGAGATAAAGAAACTTTTCATCAGTCTCTTACAATCATTTCCCCACGAAATTAGTGATTCAAGGTGGTGCAGCGTGGGGAAACTGACTACAAGGCCCGACGTACTCAGATATCCATAGGACATGCACCTGATGGATTTTTTGAATGTGGGGAGAACGACATCTTTTCCAGAAGATGTACCATGAAACCAGTGTCACTTCGAGAGGAATTGTTGAGGGAGTTTCACACATCCCCACTATCGGTACATCCAGGAGTGGTGAATCTGTTCCAATACCTCCAACGACAACCCTAGTATCCGGGAATGAAAAATGTAGTAGTAGAGTTTGTCTCTCGGTGCCTCACATGTCAGCAAGTGAAGGGGGAGCATCAGGTACTAGTTAGCTTAGTTCAGCCTTTAGAGGTCCCAAAGTGGAAGTTGGAAAAAAAATCCCTAGACTTCATGATAGGTCTTACTCTGACATATTGGGGTCATGATTCTGTCTGGGTGATCATCAACAGACTCACCATGTTAGCCCACTTCTTATCGATCAGAGAGTAGGGTTTAGTAGAGAGCATGGGACACCCCTATGTGCCAGAGATTGTGCAGCTACATGGATTACCCTCGATGATTTTCTCCAATCGTGAGGCATGTTTCACATCCTGTTTATCGAAGGGGTTGAAGGAGGCATTCGAGACACAACTTCGTTTGAGCAATTCTGTCCATCCTTAGATGGATGGATAGACTGAGTGAACCATTTAGACCCTCGAGGTCATGTTGCATGCTTGCGTCCTTGACATCGGTCGTAGCTGGGAGGATCACATACCCTTGTTGGAGTTTTCATACAACAAAATATATCACTCCACCATTGAGATGGAACTATTCGAGGCTATGTAAGGACGACCTTATAGATTGCCTTTGTGCTAATCTGAGCCAAGGGAATCAGCACTTGTGGGACCAGAGATGGTACATGCTACCACGGAGAAGGTTCAGATCATCCAAGAGTGGATGTAGACTGCACAGAGCAGGCCGAAGTCTTATGCCGAAAGGTGACGGAGATCTCTAGAGTTCAAGGATGGTGACCATGTCTTTTTGTGGGTCACACCCTGATGATGTTTGGGTAGATTTGGCTGGGCCGGCAAGTTATCTCCAAGGTTTATCGGACCATTCCAAGTCATTAGTAGAGTTGGCAAGGTGGCATACCACTTAGCTCTTCCACCTCATTTTCACTGGTTTCACGATGTTTTCCATGTATCCTAGTTGAGGAGGTATCTGCATGAACCATTTCACATCATTTTCTAGGGTGAGCTTGACATCGACGATAGGGAGACGTTCATGGTGGTTCAAGTAGAGATTGAGGATCGACAGGAGTGGGTCCTTTATTGGTGGTCGATACCTTTGGTGTGCATCTGTTGGAAGCACGGGAAACATCAATAGAGAACATGGTAGTGGGAGGTTTAGATACTTGCTTAGTACCCCCACTTGTTTTCTTAATTGTGTTATGGATTTTGGGGAACCCAGATCCCACGTTCCAGCTAACAATGCCATGTGACACCGACCGGTCAAACACCCAACCCAAACGGCCCAGCCGTTTCGGGTACCCAGGGTGTGCCTCCCCCTAGGGTGGTAGTTAGGGCAGACCCTACCATGAGGCCACCCAACCAAGGGCCACAGCAGGCCGCCTAGTGGGCTGGTTCAGTCCGACCAGGTCAGATCAAACCCGAACTAACTTCTTCCCCTTTTCACTCTATCATATATAACATGACCTACGAGCGTCTGTTTGATGAACTGTTTGCAGCGCCAAAAACCTAGGATCAAGACGGTCCTTTTTATATACCCCACGTTAGGTTTGGATAATGTTGGTGTACAACTAGGTTGGATCAAACACGAATCCAACCAGTCCCTCAAGACTAAAAGGCTAATAACATACAGACCGAGCGTCCGATTAACGCACCTTCTATTGCGTTCAGACCCATATTATGTATAGGTTCATTAGGATAGTTCTACATGGGACTTCGTGGAATTTGGAGTATCTACCTGTGGCTTGAGGATCAAACCCTCCTGAAATCAAGTGAGTTTAGTGCGGGAACCCTGTGGCTAGTTGTAACATAAGAAAGGGATCTTATGTGGGTCTGTGACTTGGGATCTTATGGGGGTCTATGCCTTGGGATCCTACATGGGTATGTGATTTAGGATCCTATGTGGGTCTATGTTCCAGGATCCCACTTGGATCCACGCCAAGAATTTACGTGGGACTACTCTAGGATCCTACTTGGGTCTTCCTCTAAATGAAGAAATATGATTCAGTAGATAAATATAATCATCATTACTACCATTCATAATTTATACCTGGTGTGAGTTGAGTCTTTATATTTATGATATTCTTTCCTTCGTGGAATAGTTGGGATTTTGGCTTTTGTGTTGGGCATCATGTTTCATCATGATTGAGGTGGGTTTACTCGATAACTTAAGTATATGTATGGGTATATAAATAAGTAGGTTTTTTATCTATTTTCATGTTTTGTGGTTTATCCTTTGTGGATTTTCTGAGACCTTTGAGGGTCTTATAGTCCCTAATGAGTATCGTTATACTCACCCTTTCCTGTGATGTGCCCGTACCTTGTTGTGTTTGGATCCGACGACAGACAATGTTGACTGAGGATGAGGGTACCAGGAGTAGAGGTACCTCAGAGGAAGAATTTATCCATGGCGTACCACTAAGATGAATGTTCGAGAGCTATACCTACTCTTCAGGTAGGATCCTTGGCGGGTGTTTATAGGAGCTGTTTTCAGTTTTACTTGTACAATACCGTTGGGATTGTATTATGGCCCCTATTTTACATTCTGTACACACCCTATTTACTATATATAGTTTTACTTTGTGCTTTTATCCTACACTATGCTTAGTTTTGTGAGATTACATTTTATAAAGGCAATGCATTCCTGATTTTAGGGAATACACCTTTTGGAGCTAGTCGCCAGCCCCTGGCCTATGGAAGGTGTGCTTGGGGTAGTCACGACATGGACACCGAGGGACGGGTCATGACATGACTGAAGAGATAACGTTCTCCACAATAATTCATCCCACCATTTCAATGTGTTTTGGAGAAACCAAAAGTATGGATAAGAAACATGAGAACTAGAGGAGGTGATGAAAGATAATTATCTTCACCTATTAATGTGAAATTGTATATTGAGGGAGAAATTTCAAAAGGTGGATGAATGTAATGACGCAAACATTTATCAAAGGAATTTAACCTTTCTTATTTTAATTTGACATAGTATAAATCACACAAATTCACCTAAAAACAATAATAAATAATTTTTAAATTAATAATTATTTAAATAAAATGAATTTCTAAAAGTTAGAGAATAAATACTGATGAAATAGTAACTGGGCCATAAAAATATTAATACGAACCTTATGAATAGTTATCCAAAAAAATGAACAATATAATCACCTAACAAACCATAAATAAAATTTTGGAATATTATAAGTGTTAAAATGATATAATAATATCATAGTATAAGTAAGTATACATTTTAAAAATTATTAATAATGTGTTGATATTTTTATAAGTCATAAATATTTAATTAAACTTTTAAGATTAATTTAATAATTATAAATAAAATTTATCTCTATAAAATGTAATCATAAAATAATATGTTTTTTCTTATGATTTTATATTAATTTTATGAGACCATAGTTTTTTTGAAGGTGTTGCAAAATAATTTATCATTTTAAAATATGTATTTTCCAAGTAAATGATGATTATAGTTAAAAAAATAAATTAATAATATATGGAAAAATATTTTCATAAAATGGAGGTATCTTTTGAATTATAAATTTCAGAAAATGGTTAGGGGAAATTTTGGTATTTTTCTGAAATACAGGAATTTTTGGGGAATAGTAAAATACGATAATTTACAATAAATGCTAAAAAAAATTACATTATCCTTCTTGGGTCATGGATTATGTAAGTGACCATTAAAATTAAATAAAATGAACAAATTATAGTATTTAGTCAGAAAAATTATCATTACTTCTTTTCATGTGAAAAATAATTATCTAATGATTAAAAGAATAAAAAACACCCATATCCACCACTATAAACACCACACCTCACATCATATTTTCCTATCACCTTTCCAGCATTAAAAATTTCCAAAATTCTGCCCAATAATCTTCCATATCCCCTCCCCCACATATAATATCTATTGATATCATCAAAATACCTATCCTTGGTGCATTGAGCAGGATATCAAGAGGAGAATATATGAGGTAAATCTTATCTCCTTTTTATTTAATTTACTTTCAATTTCAATTTATTTTCAAATTATAAAATCACCTCACTTCATAATAATGTAATGATAAATCTATTACCATGAATAAATTGTAATACATCATGTTAATGGAATATACATCACTAAAATCCTCCCTCTTTATATATTGTATCTTAAAAATAATCATCACCCATGCTATGTCAATTTACTAACAACATGGGTGATGCACATTCATTTTATTTAAAATTATTCAAGGAAGTTAATTAAACCCTTAAATGGTTAAAAATATATTATAAATTTTATTTTATAAACCTTTTTTTTTTGTTTTTGAAATAACATATACTATTGATAATAAATGATAAAATAGAACAAGTTTGTTGTATTCGAAAAACCCTCAAAATTAACCTAAAACGACAATCATTTCCTTTATATAATAAATCATAAAAATATTATATAAAAACATCCATTTTAATTTAATTTAATAATCTATTGGATATTAAATAACATATAATGACTATTTTGGATGTTCCTTCTCATTTTAAATGAACATCCATTCACGTAAAGAAAGGAATGGATTATGATAACTATGAAAACAAACACTCTTCAACAACAAAATTAAACTCTAGAACTCTAAAAAACGACCATAAAATAACATAATAAAAATATTATGAATTATATTCCATTATAAAGGGTTCTCTAATTTCAAATTAAAGGATCTAAAGTTATTATAAAAGACATTAATGTGAATAATGCATTCGAACACAAGATAAAGGGAATTCTTAAACCCAACTCTCATTGTTTAGGTTTTCCATATTTCACCCCATTCTCAGTTTGGATATTACGTAAATATTATTTCATCATAATTATATTTAATTTTCATAGATATATATGTTTTCAAATTGATATTATGATAAAAATAATGTTTTCCAAATAACTATTCTTTCATAAAAACACACTTCTCGAGATTGATTATTCTTCACACAAAGGTGTGGATTCTTATATAAATTATGTTATTCAATCCATAATTTGGAAACCCCGAATTTTATGAATTTATGATTAATTAAATAAAAACCATTCCATTACATGGTTTAGTTATGTTTAAGATTGATATATGTTCTCTGAGGCACACATGATATTGTAAATGTTATGATGTGATAGGTGCCCCAAGATTCATATAGTGCAATGTAAATGATAAAATGTGACAAGTGATCCTAGAATTGTATAGTTCTCCAATTAATTTGGTCATATTATTTATCTAATGAGTAATGTGAAGTTTTCATGAACATGTTGGTATATTTGGTCAAATCTCTGTGTGGTATTTGACTGAAAAGACATGATGTTTAATTTTTATGTATTTCCACATTACATGACATTATCTAATGCTTCCTATCATGGTGATTTAGTTATTACTATGATCACCCAATTTCATATTATTTCATGATAATTTCTATCCTTTTACTATGATTTTTATCTGATTCCTTTTTGAGTATATCCTAATGTGACAACATATATTAAGAAGAAAAAAAGGGATAATTAGAAGCTAGAGAATATAGACTAAAAAATGATTATGTTTTCTGTTGTAAAATTTATGCATGATCCCAGTTTTCTAAAGACAATAGACCATTGAATACTCAAATTGTAATGTTTTTATGTTGTTAAAATGATATAATAGTATGGTATGAAATATCAGGGTCATTATAACCTTTGTGATGAATGCATTACTAGAAATATAATGGGTTGAATTTATTTTAAATAGTAAATATACAGTAGAGTGTCAGGATATAATACTTTCTTATTCATTTTTTGTTTCCTCTTTTAAATTATATTTAAAAAATGTTTTATTTTATAATTTTGTAGTGTTACATTCTACCCACATTTATTAAATTACATACGCACAATTTGAACATGATTATAGTTATAGATTGTTTCATACTTCCTATTTTTCAAATTCAACATCATTAAAAGTGTTCTTAAAAAATATTCTAGATAATAGATAATAAGAAGTAAAAGGGTCACATGAACTAAATTTTATCTAGGATTCTATTTATGATATCATTAATGTAATATAGAGATATAGACTTAGTGTAAAAAATTTAAATAACTATAGAAATTGAATGAGGTTATCAATCACAAAAATTGAATGATCAATTGAATGTTGAGGGCATAAATGCCATAATACGACCATATGTTAAATAGAAGATAATGTATTATAAAAACATTTTATATCTATGTAATGATATTATTAACTATAAATTCATTTACTAACAAAATCTATAATTACATACTTTTACATGGAAGGTTTTAATTTCATATGAATAATAATTTTATTTGTTTTTTCTTTGATAATAATATAATCCAATAATTCTATCCTTGAAATTAATTAACAATAATGATTTTTATTCCTTAATCAATACAAAAAAATTAGTGGACCATAATGCATATAAAAGAGTTCTAATTCTATCATTTTTCCTTTAATAATCTTCTAATACCAATATATTTCCAAACTTTATCTCTAATCCTCAAAAGTGATATTGCTGGTTCATCATTAATATTTATTCTTTAATTTTTTTTCACTAAAAACAATGTAAAATGAACCATGACATTGGGTTTGACAGTGGTTGGTGTAAAACCCTTATCTTCTGTCGGTCATCAGTTCAAGAGTCACGACATTGCAAGATATAATTAATTTCCAACTATATTACATGTATTTCATTTTCTAAAAACAAATTAATATTATTTCCAAAATAAAAATGATATAAATCCTTAAAATTTGGTTAATATCTAAAAAACCTTTTAACTATTGTATTCAATACTTCCTTAATTCCAAAATACATCATCCATCTATTTCCAAATAGGTACTTCCTTGGCCTAGGGGTTTTCCACAATATCATTTATGTGACACCATATGTTAAATATAAAACACCATAAGTGTAACCTAGGTTTACTTAATTCCATCATGTTATTAAATCTGTTACAATTGTTTGTAGAGAAAATATGGGTTATCCTAATAAAATCCCCTAGGAGTGTCAAACAAGGTGAACATTAAGGCTCGATGTCATGTAATAGGATACCCCATGTCTGGCTAAGAACATCATGTTAGTGTTTTCACTCCTATATACATATATTCTATAACCAATTCCACTTTTAGTGTCTAGAATGTGATTTATTTCATTTAATACCCATATAATCTATACTTTACTAAAAATATATGGTGATATTTTATTCATTTCTTCAAATTCAACCTCAGGGATATGTTCTCTAACCTAAATTTTCCTAAATATAGTTCCAATGTTTGTTACTAAACATCCTCTGATACTATCTATTGTGACCCCACCTTAGATATCCTAAATTTGATGTCTTCTATCCATTAAATTGTCATGATAAAAATGAATCAAGCCCTCAAGGAACGAGAGTGGAGTAGTTTTGGTAAACTACATACAAACATGAGTATTTCATTACAAAAGAATAAACTAATTAAAATGTAATTTTTAATTTAATTCTATATATATAAATGACTTTGAGGATAACTCTAATCCATCTAGTAAATCTATGCATATCTCTCATTGTAAGCTTCTTGAATTACAAAGGAACAAAAAAATAAGGGTATCTAAAAGTCCCAGTAAGGGAAAACAAAAATATAGCAAAAACAATAATGAATAAATAATAATTGTAAATCTGTAAAGGTATATAATAGAGGCACATGTCATTCAAATAAATTGATAAGGAAAAATAAATATGGAAATGTGAGAAACTAAAATAAATTCCATTTAATCAATTATCTATAAATGAAATGTATCCATATATTTTCGATGCATGATCTCATGGATTATTAATAACTAAAACTATATGAGGATTAATGCATAATTATTGGATGCAATGTTTCCCCTGGTACATTGATCTAGTACCATCATAATTAAGTTTCACCATACCAATTTTCACAACAAATTCATCCCAAGAGACAATATATTTATTGGGGGAATTTCATTAACAAATCCCCAACCCATATATTGCATGTCCAAATCATTCCTCATATCAAATAGACAATATGGATTATCAAATATCCATATTGAATAAAGAATATATATTTTAAATTATTTCCCATAACAATCCAATAATTTCCAATATAGACACCATATGTAATATGTTGTATGGTTTAGGCCATAGTAATATCAATGATAACTAAAATTGAAAATTAAGGGGAACTCAATGTTCAATTATCATAAGATATTGAATATTTCAAGAGGACTAACATGTATAATGAGGAAGTGAATATGAATACTATATTTGAACTATTTAAATATTTAACCATCTATAAGAATAATTAGGACAGTATCAATACACCAAATCCAATGTGGAGTAAAAATATATTGTTTTTTGTCATTATTGAAATAATAGAATAGATTAAAAAATTACACGTGAGGAAAATGTCCATTTGTTTTGAAAAAAACTCTTTTAGAAGTATTTTTATTTGATTTTTTTTTAAAAAACTATTACCTAATAATAATCCAATTGAACATGAAAAGGGGTATTCAATGAAATGATGGTGGATAAATTGATACAATTCATATGAGCTAAAATGAATATTGTTTTTTACTAAAAAAGGTTAGAAAATACCTTGTTTTTAAGGCGACAAAAGGATTCCATTGAAAAAAATGGTATAAGATAAAAACGATTTAGAATGTTATTAATAAATAATTTTGAATTTTTTTGATAAATCATTGTTTTTTGAAGAAAATATGTTCTCCGACTATAGAGATAAATAATGTTGGGTTTTCAAAAAAACACTTTCTAAAGAATTTTTAGTACCAAATAATTGAATATTTGTACTAATACATTAACATGGTCATGAATAACCTGATAATAATTAATGGTTTTATTGAAAATTGGTTATATAATTTTTACAAATGGAAATACAATTGAAATATCATTAATGTTATTGCTGAGGAAAATAATCATTAAAGATTCAGATGTGTCTCAATCCACAATGAAAAAGTTTAAAACATAATATTCGAGAAAGAATAAAATTATATTATTTAATAAAATACAATGATGTTAAAAGTATTAATGATACAATATAAAAAAACGGGAAGTATATACACCAAAGAAAAGATGTAAGTGGCGAACTTGATATCTATCTCGCAGATGTAAAAAGTGAAATGAGAAATCCTACCTTGGGTTTCCATTCAGGTGAACATCTTTTAAAATCCTAAATAATAAAATTATGTTAATTTTATACAAGATAGAGAACCATTTCCATGTTTATCATTACTTTTACTTAAACTATTACGATTTTGTGTACAACTACTAACACAAATTTTTTTACATCAGGTGTTTTGGCCAAATTCAGTTTATGCAACAAAAACAACATTGGAAGGTCAAATATGGTCAAAGGGTTCAATATAAAAAATTAATAGAATTATAATAATGCAATAATAATCATATTTTCACATCAATTATACTTGTAAAATAATTCATCTTATATGGTTATGAAAAATGAACCATAATGAGTATTATGGAGATGGTAAGACGTACATACGCATTAGTAACATTCTCATTTTTCAATTATTGTTATGGAATGAAGCTAATTATAATTATATTATATAATAAGGATCAATATATATCGAATACCATATTATTGATTCATATATAATCCTATATTAAATACTCATGATGCAAAAATTATCAGATCATGTTGAGGAGGTGATAGTCCACACGTCCAGGATGAACATTATAACTTTTTAATGAATGAAAGGATAATAAAGAAAATGATATTTATATATGTATATTAATAAAAAAAATTGTATCATGAATATTAAATACATTTTGTTTATGTATCATATGTTCAATTATATTAATCCTTTAAACATTCCATGGATGATGTGAATGAACGACATCGCTTTGAGGGGGTTATAGTCCTCATTTCCTCAAATGATGTTTTTGTATTACAATGAAAGAGATATTACAAAAATTACTTATTATAAAAGAATTAAAGAAGTATAAATACAAAATATATGTCATATATAACATTAAAATATATATTTTCTGTCATAATTTCCACCATGATATATTGTAATGGAAAAATAAACAATCATTGTTTCATGAAGAAATAGTTCTCGATACACATAAATTATATGTTCGTTACCCATTACATGGAGGTTTGTGTATGATTAAGGAGAAATCATAACATAATAAATATTATTATATTTATATTATTGTTTTTAATGTAATCATTGAATACAATATATATAGGGGTTGATGAATGGAAAGGAATCTAAAAAAACATAAGAGAAGATGTTACCTCTTAATCAGGTAACATCATTTTGTTTGAACCAAAAGGATACCTTGGAAATATTTATTCCAAATGGGAGGTTATATGTTATTGGGTGGGATGTTGTATGAATATTTGGGTATATTTTGGAGGGTCCAATGTGTCCACAGATATATGAGAAATCAGGATTGTTGGTGGCCTTTTATATGGAAGGAAAATAACTGAAATGGAATTTTTGGAAACAATATAAGTGAACATATGTTATTACTTAATTAAAGTAATACCAAACCAAAAAACTAAATTATAGATGGTTAATGGCATAAATATGTCTATAAAATGTTTTTTTGGAAAAGTTTCCTTTTCATTTTGGGATATAAATATATGTTTTAGTCCATTTTTAAGCTTATGTACAACTTAATCATAGTAATTAAATTTAATCACTTCTCTAATCATTGTGGTCCAAAATTAATTTGATCTTGATAGAGTAAAAATTTTATCCAAATGAGATTTTTTTTATTTCCATTTATTTAATTTATATCACAGAAGCAGAAAAATTATGATTAATGCTAATCTTGGAAAGAAATTATTTGACTTGTTTTTAGTTGAAAATGTTTAAATTATTATTGAGTTTTTACTTTCAATTTTAATGTGATATTTATTCTAATGAACTATATGTTATTAATATATTCTTTTTTGTTTTTTTAATTTTATCACTAAAAATGTAAAACATAATTTAAAATTACTAATTACATAAATAAAAATACATTTTATAACTAAAAGGCAGAACTTGCCACTATTCAACAAAAAATGAACTTTCTCAGAAAAAAAATTCACCCAAAGATAGTTGTGAAATTATAAAATAAAAAAATTATTATTATTTTATCATATTAAATTTAGTAATCTATCTAAACTCATATTTAATATATGTTACCCATTAAAATTTAGTAAAAACACATTATTAAAAAAATATGTATTTTTGTGTGAAATTGGGTTCATTCTTATCTTATGAAAATAAAAATGACAAAATAAGTAGAAAAACATATTTTATTGAATAAATATAGTATATTTCATATTTATTATTATTCAATAATTATAATTAGTATTTTTTATTATTCCATATCTCATTTGGAAGAATAAAAACAATAATATTTATTTTTATATCGAATTGGTTTATCTTTTAGTTTCTCACTTGTTGGTAAAAAATAAATTCATTTAATATTTATATAAACCAATAAATTTTATATGTTAGTTAATAAAATTCATAAATAGTAACATAACATCTAGGTTAATTCATATTATATTAAATAATAATCGATTAATAACACATTATTATTTGGAAAAACTGAGTCTTACATGATAGAAAATATAGAGAGGAAGGTCGCTCAACAATGTAACCAAAGTTATCAATGAAGGTCACCCTTGAATGTAACACATGATATCTCTATTTTTTGTTCATTACATGAAATATAATATTTAAAATTTATTTAACATTTAAATATATAGTACAGTCTTGGGATAATATATCCCCTTACACATTTGATTCTGCATGTCATACATGTTTTTGAATAGTATATGGTACATTAGAATTCCAGTGTGTTATAGAACATCAATGTCAGAAATACTTCATATTTTTCAATAATTAATAATATATAAATTCAGATATCAATATGTGAATCTTACAATAGTTTTTGGTGCATTTTGGAAGTAATAAAGTTTTGTACATCCAAATTCACTAAAAAAAGAAAAGCTATGATTTTAACTGATTACCAAGACATTAATTTTATTCCTAGTTAAAAGGCTTCGAAGATGAATCAATGGTTTATGATAATTATTATTTTTTTGAAATATATTGGTTAAATAGATCTTGAAAATTATATTTTGGCTATATGTACTATTTATATATTTCCAAATGAGTGGGGATTTAACGAAAAAATGTGGATGAGGCAAGGAATATTTCCAAACTAACTCTTGATGATCTCATTAAAAACCACTTAAAATATATATTAATATTAAATTAATTTTCATAAAAGGATAAATATGGTGATATTTATTTAGAAACTAAAACTACTGAATGTACTATGGTCTAGTCACAAGAAAACGTAGTGAAGCTAACAGTGAAAAAGAATGTGATGAAAGAATCTGATACTATTTCATCATCTCCATATTAAAATCATTTTGACAACATATAAGAAGTTTGACCAATAACTTGTGAAATAATTATTTCCAATATAAATAGAAAAAGAGTCAAAATGATAAAATGAAAAGAAATATTTTGAGGTTACTTTCTATTAATGTTAGAAAGTTGGACAAATTCCACCAGATTAACCTAATCTCAAAAGTAAAGAAATAAATGAATGAAATTAAAAAAAATTACAACATGTATTGAATATTTAACAAAATAAATTTTTTAAATCTTCTATCACATGGAGTAACAGTGGGGGAGATTCTTCATAAATTTATTTCTTTAAAGAAATTCTAGAAGGAGGAATAATAGACTATTTGTAAAAGTTCCGAGGGTAAATAAATTCCATACAGAGAAGGTGAAAACTAATGAATCCTTCATCAATTTATCATTAAATTAAAATGATCCTAAATGTAATCATGAAAAAAATTATACATCTTCATATAAATAATCATATTCAACTAATGAGAATAACAATATACCTTTTTATGAATAAGATTCCCATATTGGAAAAATATTCTAAAAGGAAAATTGTAATTTTGATAAAAAAAATTATAATTGAAAACCAAGTCATGCTAAGGTAAATTCATTAATAACACATTGACTAATGAAATATTATAATGTTCTAAAGATATAGATAAAATTTATTTCCAAAAAAATTATTTTAATTGAACTATAGAAAACTACTTCTATGAAAAAAAAAATTACAAAATGATTTTGTAGAAATAAGGTATAATACAATTTCTAATATGGATACAAATATCATTATAGAACTAAGATTATTAATATCTTTTTGAATAAACCTATATCTATTTTCACCTTTATGAATGAAAAATATTATAATATGTACAAATAATTTAAAACTCAGTCTAATATATTTGAAATTGGTTTTGCAAATCAAAGACAAGTGTTTACCAATAACTACATTTCTTCTAAAATTTCTCCATTTTACAGAATTTTTAAATGCCTTTGAATTTGGAAGAATAATTATTCATTAAATAAAATTAAATCATTGGGTTTTTTGATTAATATTTCTATTAGAATATAAAATTTACTCAACTAAGTAAGGTTGGAAGATGTGGGTAATGAAAATACTATTTTTTATTAAATCGGACCCAATAAGGTTTGTGTTCTAAAAAATAATCTTTTAATTTTATATATTAAATGAAATCAAGGAAAATGTATTTTTTATTAAATAGTGTTTATTCTAGGAAATTTAATAGAAAAAAATTTCATTAACTATATTATAAAGATGAATACTTGGAAATCCACTCTTGGTGATAATGCTCATTGAGAGATCATTGGAATGTGAAACTTTTTACATATTGTAAATCATTAAATTTAAAATGTTTTATTTTTCATAGGTCATAAGAAAAATATTATAAGAATAGTTAAATAAGGTGACTATTATTACCTTCTAATCTTTTGGAATGGTAAATTTACTATACATAGTTCATATGATGAAATTATTCCTTTATCAAATCAACATGAACATGTTTACACACTGAACATAAATTAACATAGAATCCAATACATATCAAGTACTAGTATACTCGAAGATCAGTCTTGGATTTGGAATAGATGTTGAGCACCATAACCTCAGAAACATATATATGTTTAGTAGGAAAGGACTTGTTAGGGACATACTAAAACACAGGTTAGTTACATCAGAAGATATTAAACTTAGTCAATTTGATAAAAAAAACAAGTAATGTTATAAATCTATCACTGATGTATCCAAATGTAATTATTTATAGTTACTGATCTTGGATTTTTTTGGTCCTATATAAACTTGGTGTATTGGTTGAAAATACTATATATTTTTCATAGTTGATGACTATATGAGATACTCATGGGTCTATTTACAAAAAATATTCTAAAACTAATAGTTATATAAATCATTTATAGCCATAGATAAAAATGTTACAAATCTATGCTTGATAAATATTTATAGTGATTATGGTATATAATTTTAAAATTATAATTTTGAATCTTTTTTACTAAAAATTGTATTGGGAATAACCTTTTAGCTCCTAGAACCCCACAACTAAATGGTGTTGTTGATAGAAGAAATTGAATTCTTCAAGAAATAACATAGAACCATGAAGAGTCATACCAAGTTGCTGAACATTTTTTGTCTAAATTGTATATTACTTCCTACTATACTATAAATTGAGATTTACTTATACATTTTTTAATCAAAACATTTTATGATATTTGGAACAGTATAAAACCCTAATATTATTACTTCATATTTTTTGGATGAAATGCGATCATTCTAAATATTAAATATAATTTTCATAATTTTTCTCCCAATTCTAAGGAAGGGATATTTATTGTTACTCAAAAACAAATAAGTCCTATAGAGATTTTAATAAAAAATATTTTTTGGTTTAGGAAATAAAATTTTCTAATTTTGAGGAAACTAATCCCTTTGTTTTCAAACTATGCCAACATATATCCACAGATTTTATTTCTAAAAAAAATTTAATTGTTTTATAAAATTATTATCATATAGAAATAAATCAAGAATTTTTCGATGATGTTCCTTGAAATATTTTCATCATATTCTAAATAAACATACTTTTAAAAAGCCATAAAGTCAAATGTTTCATAGGATTCATCCTATTGAACCTATCATTGGGGATCTTGGTCAACCAGTTTGGACTACAAGTTCTATGATATATGAAATTTAACATCTATAATTTTTTTATATTTGATGTTAATAATTATAATGGGGTTTTAGGTGATGAGTATTTGATAAAATAAAATCAATATGAAAAATTGTTCTTGAAAGGTTCCATGTATGTAATTTAGTTGAGTGAAGTAATGAAAATTTTATAATGGGAGTAAAATGGTTTTTCCAAATAAAAATGTGTTGAAAATGGGGTAATTTGTATTAATAAATCTAAACAATTTGGTTACGTATATAACCAATAAGAGATAATAGACTGTAAAAAACCAATACACCAGTTGATATACTTGAATCTATTTAAATAATTCATTTTTTACAGAATTCATAAATTTCAAACAATTTCAAATGGATGCGAAGTGATTTTCCCTTGATCGATATATTCAAGATGTTTCTTATGTAGAAAATCCTATGGTTATGAAAATTGAAAAATGACCAAAACATGTTTATAAACTTACTAAAGCACTATATAGACATAAACAATCCCCCAGAGGATTGTATGATATGTTAACTAGTATTTTGTTACAGAAATTTTTTTAAAATTTCGGTTAAGATCCAAAAACTTTTATAAAATATTTAAAAAAAAATAGTGTGATTCGAAAATTATATATTCATAATAATATATTTTATTCAACTCATATATATTTTAACTGAATCATTTTTGGATCATATGACATTTTTTTAAAATGTATATGATGGGAGAGTTAGCCTATTTTTTATATTTCCAAATTCCACAAAAACCAAAATGAACATTTATAACTCAACATAAGTATTGAAAATATTTTCATAAGAAATTTTGACAAGACAATACTAAACATCTTATTAATTCCATCAATACCTCTAATAAATATGATATAGATGATCATGTGAAGCCAATTTATTATAAATCTTATAGATCTATGATTAAAAGATAACATTACATATTAGCTAGTAATCTGAATTTTTTGTTTTCAATATAATTATGTAGTAAATATAAATACAGTCCATAAGAACTTCTTATAAATGTTGTTATTGATATATTTCTTTATTTAGGTAATCTAGGATATTTGGCTTATTTTATTATTTTGGAAATAATTTTGAGATAAAACATTTTTCAGATGCTTAAATTCAAGAATTTAAAATAGGAAGAAAAAGTACATCTAGAATATTTCATTTCATAGGTGACTTTATTTTAAAGGTCTTCTAATAAACCACACTCATTAACACATTCCACAACTGAAGCTAAATAAGTGGAATTTGGATATTATTGTGCTAAAATAATGGTGATTTAATATACAATCACATATTATAGAATGTGTTTTACTATAACCCAAATGATTTATAACAAGACAAGTACAATTTTTTAAATTAAAGACCCATCAAATCAATCACTTGATAAGAATAAATAAATAATATGTCATTTCCTTTAGTGTCACACACATAAAGGAGATATAATTTTAAATTTATTAAGAACACATGAACAACTTCATATTATTATTACAAAATCCATTTCTCCCGATATATTTTAATACATTAACTAGATGCAAGTAATGAACAATAATAAAGACATATTAATATCTACTACTTTTTACCCATCCATATACACTAATATATTCTTTTTAAAAGGGTGAGTGAATATGTCTTTCAAAACCAATTACTATTTTCATAAAAATATTATTTTTATAAATGTTTTTATCTTAATAACATTTTTAGATTCAATTTATTTTAACGATATTTTTTGAGAAATCATTATCGAATATAATCACACTCTAATAAACTGATTTACAATTTATAGGAAAAAATAATTTTTACAAACATTTTCCAGAAAATTGTTCTCATTTTAAAAATATCATAATTAGTTTTTAATTTTAAAACTATTTTAATTGATTTTTATAATAAACTACAATAAATAAATATTTTGACAAAAAAGAATAAGAATATGTTACTAATATAGTTGAAACATTATACAATAAAAGACACCCTATTTTTTCTTTTTTACACTAATTTATGATTTTATAATATGTGTTGTTGATTTTATTCTTTTAGTTTTATTTATAAGATAATAATATTTTTCCAAATGTTATAAAATTTTTGATATTAGTAATGATTCTCACAATGATAAAAGGTTTTAGAACATTGATATATCAAATATACATAAAACTATTTCCTTAATTAAACATCATAATTATGATCATTTATAGTTTTATAAAAACTACTATTTTTCAAAGATTAATCGACTTCTCTTCATTCTAATATTTGTTTTGTTCACCTCCTACCACACATCGATTGTCCATATATTTTATCTAGAACTCTTATCATTCCTAATGTGGTCAATATTCTTTTAGCATTTTTTTTGTTTTCATAGATCCATCCTTTGTACAATGATGAAAAATATGATAATGAGAAAAGGGATGTTTTCATGAAATTTTTAGTAGAATATAATTGGATTTAAATTTATGGTTCAGTTCTAGAATAAATTATTAGATTTCAGTGTTGGGAGGAAAAATGTTTTTTGAAACCTGAGATATAATTTGATTTAAAATTTATATATATAATCATTTAATTTAAATATCCTATTGAATTTATAAAATAATCTTATGTTGAATTATTTTCATTTAACCTTTCCTCAATTATATACATGCTTACTTGTAAAAGAGTTGCATATTTGGATGGTGTTCCTCTTGTTGGATACAAAATTTTAACATAACACTATTTTCCTGAAGGAGGATATTTTTTTTGAGAAATCCATTGTTGAAGATTCATGAGTTTCCTCTTATGATAAATATAGGATATTTTTTCATGTTTGAACAAAAATAAAGTTTTCTATTTTTGAATTAAATGGTATTTAATTCCAAAATATGCTGAGAGAGATACATTAAATGTATAATACATATTTAGTATAGTATATTCTATAAATATGAGGAAATTTCTTTTGGTAATTTTTTTCATTACAATAGAGGATATCAAAATTAAGTCAATTATGTTGATGATTATAATGTTTCCATCCATTATCAATAAATTTCTTATAATTATTATGAAAATTTTAATGGTTAAAAAAATGTGTCATCCCATGAGGGGGGAATTATGATTTATTATTGAAGAGACTATTTCTAGATTGATAATTCATTTTGACTCAAAGAAAAAAAAATGTTTTTTTATAAGGATGATGGTGCTTAAACTAGTTACCGACAATCAATGAAAGATGTGTTAGTTGAATAAATTAAAGGAATGTAAGATTATTCCCCACCTATTAAAAAAATAAAACAGAAAATAGTTTCTAATGATGATTTAAAGATGTTGATGTAACAAAAGTCACAAAAGGAACCTGGGGAATAAAGACATATATTTTATGCAAAAGGTACTATGGATTTTAAATTTTTAATAGCGGATCATTTATAACAATAATATAAATTAAATAAAAATTAAAAAAGATTAGATGAATTTGGAGTTATAGAATATTTACTAAAATAAATTGAAATATCATCTAAAAATGTAATATATCCAATATATCAGACCGATAAAAAAATATGGATACTTAACTTGATTTATTGAAACATATTAAATACCATTAGTAATCACATCTATGACTGGTAAGGGAAATAAAAAACTACTGGTTTTATAATTTGTCCCTATTATACTTGAGAAATAATCATTCTCTAAATCAGTAAGAATATGTGTCTAATGGAAACTAGAAAAATATAAAGTATATTAAAAATAAGTTGATGAAGAATATAAAGAAGAAGTTGATGAAAAAGTAGAATTAAAATAAATTTTTTTTGAAAAAATATAGAGAATAAGTATAGAAAGATGAATTTTTTGAAGAAGAAGTAGAAGAAGATGTTGAAGTAGAAGAAGAATAAGAACAAGAGGAATAAGTTCACAAGAAAAAAACTCAAAAATCCGGAAAAATTAATTGAGAATAAATAAATAATGTCATATTCATAATCAACATTGTTACCCTTACTATATTATATCGATGAAAACATGATAGGCACTGAGGGTGAAATTTTTTAATAGGAATGGAGAAAGAGACATCATCTGAGGAAGCTGAATGATACCAAAAATAAAATATCATTGTCGATGAAAAGGAAAAATCAGAAAACATTCTTGATATTATAATAATTTTATAGGAAACAATGGTTATAGAGAAAATTCCATTACAATATTCAAAGAATGTTGAAATAAAATGGAAATTATTTGATAGTGGTTCCAGGATACTAGAACTAACTCTCGATGATCCTAAAAAATCAGGATGAGAAGAAATATTTTCCTTAAAGTAAACTTTATTATATTTTTCATACCCTAAAACATTTGAGTAATCAGATTATAAATATAACTAACTTAAGGTAATGATGTCAGTAGATTTCGGAATCATCAAATAAAAAAATTAAGAATCACTAAATGTTTTGACTAAATCAATGATTATGATTGGGGTATATTTCAAATCCAATCAAGAAAAGTTTAAAAAAATTCTTAGTACAATAAAAGAGTTATGTGGTCGAATCATATTGATAGTGAATTAAAAGAGCTTGAGAACCAGTTCAGGTAATGAAAAACTCTTACATATAAATTGATAGAATCCATAAACAATTTATCATCAGATATATCTGACCAAGTGATATTTGTCAAATAATTTAGAGAACCTAATGATTATTGTATAATGGGAGTAAAATTTTTTACAAAAAATTTTATGATTTGTAATTAGAGAATATGAGGCTGAAATTAATTGAAAATGAATTTATCATTAAGATATATGTGAATAAAGAATTACTAAAGAAGTAATAAGGAAATTGACTCAAGTCTAGAGGAAAGAACTAATAGAATAAATAATCTTCAAGCATGAGATGGGTCATAAGGAGTTAAAAAATTTGGAGTCCACTATCATGGAATTGATGTATAATGAATGAATACTTTTTTAGTTTGAACTCTAAATATATTTTAATCTAATATTTTAATGCCCAATTAATGTGATTACCATTTTATCCAATAGTAAATTATAGATTATCAGCAACACATTTCTCTGTAAAATATTTTTATTATTTCATTGAGGATTAGTTATTTACAACATTATTTTTATAATGTTCTCATTCCTAAATTTCATGTAAAATTTATCAATCTCGCATTATTTTGGTTTATCACAAATTGAGAGAAGGTTTGTCATATTTATAGTGGGGAAGAAATTCTATAATGGGTGAATAAAATATTAAATGAGCTAATTATAAAAGGATGAATGTTTTCAAAAGAAGTATTCCTTAATGGGTATAAGTTATGATAATTTTAATCGTATTATAAATGTTTTATATACCCCGGGGGAGTTTTATAGAATATATTTAAAATACTAATTGGAAAAAGGATTGTATGTTTTAAAGTTATATTTTTTCATTTTAATATTATTTTTTTGGATTTCAAAAAATGATAGGATTATTGAGTCAAATGTTTTATTTCATACATTTCCATTAAATTACTTTTTAAAATAACAATCATCTTATTAAAATATACTTACTAATTTTTTTATCACAATAATTTTCGTATGTTTTTTAGAAAAAAAAATTATCTTTTCCGTACATAGACATTTTTTTAATGTATAAAAAAATATAAACATGTTATTCTTCAACATTATCTATCATATTAAGGATGAATATGAATCATTAGGTTGACCACTATTCAAACTAGTTTTTTGACTTTTTTCTTTACTATCGTAAACAAATTTCATGACTATCAAATTGATAATGGTACTGATACAACAGACTAATGTTCATTAGGTTTATCATGTTGAAAAATGACATGACATTCCATAAAAATATCATATGTTTATAATTGGAATATATATAATGTTTTCTATTGTATGTAATACTAGTTAGAATATTAATGGTGTTAAAAAAATAAACCCAACCATTTACTTATTCAAGATCAACATTTTTTTTCTTGTGAATGATATGTAATGTTGTTTCCAATAACTCAGAAATATGATTGTTTGATATTCACCAATAAATAAAAGAACATTTCAAGTGTTTTGGATGATATATTTTACATATAAAGTATTTTAATGTTGTATTTATGTGAAAATATCAATCCCAATCATTGTAATACTATATAGAGTTGTCATTCTAAGTAATAATTTTTAGGGTTTTTCCTTTACAACATTTTCTTTTTTATTCTTCATCAGATAATCATAACAATTGAGGAATTTTGGACATACCAAGATAGTGAATCAGATGTACCAGATTGACAGATTTAGGGGAATGGGATAGAGACAAAAATCATCACATAGAGGGCTTCTAGGGATTGGAATATAGATCTTCTGATCGTTGTAATATTTTACTTCATAATATTTAATGATAGACCTTTACTAGAGTTATAAGACTTTGGATACATTAAGTTATGGTTTTTTAATACTGTACCTATTAAGGATAGAAGAGTGAATTATTTTAGGGTAGCTTATATATAATTTTTAAATTAACTAAATATTATATTTATTTTTCTGCAAGTCATTTTTTCATTATTCATATTATGAAATAAGTTTTATTATAAAAATATCTCATGACTTCTTCTTTTCTATGTATAACAGTTAATGATTAAAACATACTCTGATATAATCAAACTCTTAAGGGTTCTGATTTTGAAACTCTGATCATCAAATGATCTATGATTTTGGTCTTTTACTTAATGAAGTGATTTTGTTTTAACTTATTTCAATGTTTTTAGATTATAATTCAGCCTCCTGTTATAATAGTATCACTCACAGTTTCACTTTTGATCCAACTATAATATCATTAATCTTATTCATTTCATTATATTTATAGTTTCATTTGATTTTATTTGTTATTGGAGACCGGAAATCTATAAATTTACTCAAGTGACAATGGATGTCTGTATAAATTATCATTAATTTAGTATTATGTCATTTTATACACATATATTATTTTATGAGGTGCATAAACATCCCATTTGACAAGTTATATCCTGAATATACTTATTAATTGTATATTTTTAGATTCATTTGATCTTATCCTTTCATGGGGATTATGTTTCAACATTACCAATTTGGTAAATATTTTATGTTACAATCTCATCATTCATCAACATTGATTATGATTATGTTTCCTATCATAGAATATTATTACCGATCTCTAATTAAAAACCATCATTTTAATTTTTGTTAGGTTATTCATGATATTTTCAAGTAATAGTACTATTTTACAACTCATTGTTAATTAAAATAATTGTGAAGTTTTTTTATGAAAAGTAGACTTTATTTCACTTTCTATCAAAATTATCTTTTATTCCAAAACCTCAATTTCTTAAAAAAATTAAAATATGATTCATTTTTACTCTATGGTTTATAAATTGAATTTATAAATATAGTTGACTTTATAAAAAATTGATGATAGGAATTTTCATGTATTCTAAACAATTCCCCTTTGGAGGTTTTTGAACATGTGAAAGAAATCTTCCACTTAATGTTTATGATGTGAATTGAATTTTCCAACATCACAAACAATCCTTTAATATAATATTACTTTATAAATTTTTAGGTAATTCGAAAAAAAATAGTTTTTAAAATGTTTTAGTTAAAAATGGACTTTTTAATATTTGAAAGAATACATTCCTTATAAAATGATTTAAATGATTTTTCATGCATTATTTATATGTTTTCAATTCTATTTTTGAAGAATATGTATCTGAAACTATGTTACATTTTAAAAAGAGATACTCCATGAAAGGTTAGTTTCCCTAAGAAATGTTTCATTTGATATTTCATAAGCATTCCCCATTATAGATTAAATAATTAAATATAATTTATTACTTATTTTGGATATGAATTAGGGATACCATTGTAATTATATCATTAAATGGATTATTATCACGATGAATTTTTTTATGAAACATATTTCCCTTCCATGTGTTATATAATGATAGAAACCTCATGAAACATTTTTTAAATTGATATATTATAATGAAATGAGTATAAAATCATCCTTTTTACTAGTTTTTTATATATTGAAATGTTTATAAAATACTTTTCATTTCATGGTTTATGATATGATAAATTGTTTATGATATTTTGGTACACTTAAGTATCATATTCCTTATGTGCAAGTTTTTATGTTATAACTAAGGATAAGGGTTTTGTTATAACCAATGATGGTAGTTATGTTATAAAGAAGAACAAGTGGGACATATATCTCACTCCAATTCATTTGGTAAATATTTTTATCTCATGAGATAGACAGGACTAGAATGGTGAGTGAATATGGTTTAGTAATGGACTTTGTCTACTATGATAGTTTTGGGAGCGATTCTTGACTAATACAATGGTTTTGGTAGTGAAGATATTCCACAATAAGGAAATGGATTCTACTAAGGTTGGTGGGGGTCCCATCCAGGAGGTCTAACCTCCTATAGTGCAACCTTATAGTTTATTGTTGTGAGCCTTGACTTCTAAGGAATGTATTTTCTATACTTATGTGTGGGTAAGAATTATATGTTTTATTCCAATATTAGGCTTTCATGGATCATGTTATTTGATTACATTATGATTTATTTCTTATTAACTTCCAATCTTTACTCCATGTATTTGTATTATGATCTTTGATATGCAGTGCATGGTTTTCAAATATTATGATCACGTTATAGTATTTTAATATTCATGTTTTGATAAATATCTCTTTTTAACCATATTGATAATTGAAGATTACCCATTATTATATTTACTTTCCCTAGGTTATGAAGAATGGTGTAAGGTAGGTTATAAAATTGGGATAATCATTATTGGATACGTGGATGATATTTCAATAATTATTAAGATTGTGTTTATTATTTCCAAATTAACAAATCTATTATGGTCCTCCGGATTGTGTCTTTTTAATATATTGAGTATTAATTTAAAAATATTTATTATTCATTTATGATAATTATAGAATTAATTAGTTGGATTCATTGGAATATTTTAGCTAACCTTTGGATACTAGGATGAGAAAACATTGGTGAAACCCATAGTGTAACAACCCGAGATTTTATAAGATATATTCTTTTTAATTTCCTTCATATCTTCTGTTGTACGATACACTAAGATTATCTTGCGCTATACACAACACCGTATTAGCTTGCAGTATACGCAACACTAATCCTGGATCGTGTTACACACAATTTCATGTTTGTTTAATAGTAGTTATTCTACGAAACATTGAGTATATATATATATATATATTCAATGTATTTTGTTATACGCAGCAACAAAGGAGTCTTTCACTATACGCAACCCTAACTTGGCTTGCATTACACGCAATCGCGACCTTCTTCGATAGCATGTGTTGTACACAATACCGGGTTTTACTAAACAACGATATGTTATTATAATAATATTATGAACTAGACGTTATGAATATTATTAACAAAATTTTGAATTTTATAACATTATTATTCATCTTACACATTTTATATAACATGGTATAAGAACAAAATAAATTTTTCGGGTAAAATTAGTATTTTTTTAAAAATGCAGTTTTGTCGCCTTTTGATGGCGCACCCACTTTAAATCTGGTTTTTGACATGTTAATAAGTTAAATTTTAAAAAATAAAATTATTCTTTGCAATCAGAATATAAAATTTTACATTGGATAAATTTTTCATATTATTCTGATAACTTTCATATTTTAATGAATAGTAAAAACACGCTATATTTTAATTAAAAACAACTTTTTCATCATAATAACTTATGTGGTTAAATTATAATATTGAATGGTTTTAAAGTATAAATAGAATATATTTTTACCATTTAATATAATTTATGTCATTAGTGTTGATTTTACCTTGAATTTGTATGTTAAATCAATTCAATCTTTTGCAATGTTTTAAAGAAAAACCAGTTTTCTTTCTACAACAGGATTAATTTTAATTTAATTTATGCAACTTTTGTGTAGTGAATTTGGAAAAATGGATTCCATATTTGGAATCAGTGGGTCAAAATTATGTTAATAAGATACTTTTTATTTTTGGGCTTTATTAATATTAACTATGGTAAATTTTATTTACCATAGTTAAAGGTAAATCGGGTAATTAAGGATAAACATAAGATATAAAATTACCCAAACACCTGCCAAAATTCTATTGGATGGATAAAAGTAGACCCATATCACCTAAGTATAGGATTATATTAATTTTATGGGCTTTTTACAATAAAAATAGTTTAATTATTATTAAAACCAAAGAAAGTGAAAACATGTAACTCTCTTAAATCTTATAAGTATATTAATTTTAATTTATTGATAAAATTAATTAAACTTATAAAATGAATAGTCTCCAGAAATCTAATAAAATTATCTACATCATATGAATTTATTTATAATTTTTAAGGATTAAATAATTATCATTAATTGTGACACAATAGTGATGAAAAAATTGTTTATCTAGTGAAAAATAAATAATATAGTTTTTATTAAACTAATAGTGACCATAAAAGGCACAAAACCCAGACCAAAACTTATTTTCCATGTAAATATAAACAATAATCATCCAATGGTATAATATTTGACCATTTGGAGCCTTATAATAGTGATTATGACACTTATATTATTTTATTTTCAATGATGCCAAAGATGTCACCTTCATAATTTCGTAAATATATCGATTTAAATATTATGATTTTAAGATGATAAATTAGATTTAATGTATTATTGTGAAAGGTAATAGATTTAAATTCATCATAGGATTTTATTTTTAATTTTTATGCAACAAATAAGTATATTAAATAATTATACAAAAATGTTGTAATAATTATTTTATTAAGAGATAAACCAAATAAATGGTTTTAAAAATAATAAAATAAATATTATATGAACTATTTAATGTGATCCACTAATTTTATAGATACATATAACCTTTTATGAATATATTAAAGCTTTTATTTCTAACATATCATATGTATATATTTTATTTAAATTCAAATAAATTAATAGTGTCAAAATTGACACTATTGTTATTTTATAAAAATAACATATTATACAATTGTTTAAAAATCACAAAAATATTTAAAACTTATAAATTTAAATTTATATGGTCCAGAATGTTATAAAGTAACCAATTATGGGAAATTCACAACAAATAAGTAATTATTTGTTATAATTTAAAATTTAGAATTTTATTACCACAAATAAAATTAAATTGATTAAATAAGGATAAATCAAGTTGATAATGTTTAAAATAATTTCATAACAAGTGTAAATTTTATTGTTTGATGAGATTACAACCCTATATCATCTAAGATTCAAATATGAGTCATTTTTGGAGGTTTTTAAGTGGGGTTAGATTTATTATAAATTAATATTTTTAAGATTTCCAAAGGTGCCCCTCTCCTCCATTGTAAAAGGGAACCTCCACCCTCTCATCTTTACACAACTTTGAGCGTTAAATCTCAGAAAAACCCTGCCCATTTACCATATAAACTTCCCTAGAAACATCCTAGAGATCCTGGTCTTCTTCAAAGACCAATTTTAGTGCCCTAAGAGGAGGTCTCAAAGAGGCGCTTCAAAGAAAAGGTAATGTCCGTTACCGATTCTTTCAACTTTATTTCTTCGTCCACTTCTTCTTATTTAGTTGTTTCATTATGAATTAATAACATCAGTATCACTCTTATACTGATATGTTATTATAAGTATGAAAATCCCTCTTTCACCATCTATCCATCCTACAGAAAATGAAATCATCGCACGTGCGTACGTACGGAATGTCGTCTCTACGCCGTGGTGTAATCTATTTTCCACCACCACCTTACTTGGATGGGTATAATGGTGTAAATAATGACTATATATGATTATTTTAAAGTGATAGTGATTCTGAAATAGTATACATACACTCCAATACAATTTCACGATCATGGGAATGATATCATCGCTCGTGCGTACGTACAGACTACCATCTCCACGAACCCGATGAGATTCATTTTCCATGATTAACCATTCAAGAATGATTATAAAGAACATATAATGAATAATAATGAAATATATGACATAATAATTCTACTGTATTTATGTATATATATATGCATTTCATCTATTTAATTTCATTCAATTCAATAAGGAAACGAAAATAGCGTTCATGCGTACGTACGGCCTACCATCTCCATGAACGGTGTATTTCATTCCTTTTATCGATTTATAATATATATATGATGAATATATAATATATATAAATCATGTTTTACATTCTGAAATTATTTAAATCAGGATATAAGTAATAATATCAAGAACGACAAGTCGAAACACATACAATAAATGAAATGATTTTACCCAAAACGCTACTTTAACATGGAATTTACAAAAGAACGGGTAATATAAAGTCATAAGTGAAACATATATGATATCATAACAATGAATATGATTATGTAATAATTCAATGACATTATTTAAAACATTATACAGGAGGTTTGGATCCATATGAAGCATATCGGACCTAAGGTAAGGGATAATTTTTCAAATCTCATTTTTTATCGGAGATTGCTTATACGTAAGTATTTACTGGGGTTATATTTATAATCCATGTCCCTATTTTCTAAAAATGGTTTCATATATGATTAATGTACTTTTTACCCATTTTTGACTTTTACTACATGGTATGTAAGGAATCTTTCTTTTTTTTACCATATGAGGTACTTTTGGACTTTTCCGACAAAAGTACAAGGAGAATGTATTTTTTAACTTATACGGAATAAAAAGATTTTTACGGTTCTATAAAGCCTTATTTTCATGAAGATTCCTCCAAAATATTTCATAAATATTTTCAAAAAAATCCTTTTCTTTTAAAATTTCATGGAATTTTGTGAAAAGAAAATGATTTTGAAGAAGAAAGGATATTTTCCTCAAGAATTCATTTCAAGTGTTTTATCAAAACCATTTTCCATCTAAGGAGACATTATTTCATATGTGTATGTTTCAAGTATAATTTCCTTATGATTTATGTGGTTTAAAATTTATTATTATGAAATTATATCCATTTCTTTTATATGGATTATGTGATGATGGGATGATGTTTATGAAACCCATTTTATCTATTGGGTTATTATGAATGATGTATGTATATTTTGTGGCACAAGTAAGAATGATTTCATTATGAGATGGGTGGGACCTATATCTCCCTCCAATGCATTGGGTAAAGATTTATATCTCATGAGATAGACATGGCTGGAATGGTACGTTAATCTGGTTCAGTGTTATAGGACTGAAATGAGGAGTGAACTCGATTCAGAAAGGGACTTTGTCCACTAAGATGGTCTTGGAAGCAATGTCTTGGCTACTATGGAAATCATAACATGTGCTGAATGGTTTCCACAATTACATGTTTTATTCCCTTTATATTTTATCATGGTTTATGTTCCATTATGATATATTCCTTACGCACTTCCACGATTTATGTCTTTGATCAAGATTTTGATGTTTAAATTTCATGTTCAAGTTTTTGCTTTAAAATGTTTATGGATTGTTTTATGTTCTCTATATTTTCCCTTACTGAGCATTTGAGATCACCCTTTTTATGTTTTATTTTCCCCCAGGATTAAGAGATTGATTTTAGGTAAGGAAACAAAAAGGCGAAAATATTTATGGGAGATGTTGAAGATCTTTCATCACGATTAGAAGATTATTTTTCTGAGTTTCCAAAGACACTAAACTATTATGGTCCTTGTGTGTCTGTTTTCATTATGTATTAAGTATTCTGAAAAAGTAATGTAATGTCCATATACGTCAAGATCTGGGTCTTTACAGTTGGTATCAGAGGAAAGGTTTAGTCAACCTTTGGAAACTAGGATGCGAAAACGTTAGTGAGATCCCTAGAGATATTTCTAAGGTATGTCTAGGGATGTCCCTAAGGTTGAGTATACGTATAGGTTATAGTCCTAGAATTACGCTAACGATCTTAGAATTAAACCTAATATGTTAGATGTCGAAGGTACTCCCCCTTGATTATGTTATTTTCCTTATATGATTTTTTTCCTATCACAGAATTCCTTTTTTGTTTTAGTCAATGGAGGGAACCAGAAAGAATTTGGTTAACATTGAATCCAATGGAAAAATTGGTGACTATGAGAAACAAAATTTCATAATGCCAAGAGAGAAAGATATTGTGATTATTCTGAATCAGTCATCGTGATATATGATTAACAAGGTGAAATTTAGTGGTATTCCTAATTCATCAAATAAGATGAAGATAGACTATTATGCATGTTCGCATGTTGAGGACCATAAAGAAAGGAAGATTGAGATTTCTAAAGAAGGGAAGAAGAACATTGAGGAATACTTAAAATGGAGGGACAAATGTTATCTTTGTGGAGAAAAGGTTCATAGAGAGACAGACTGTTATAGAGTTCAATGTCTTATTTGTGGAGAACATGGGCATTAAACAACTCAATGACCTGACCTAAAAAGTTACTTCAAAATCAAGGAAGGGATTATTCCAGGAAAATCATTGAAGAGGATGGATTGAAGTGTTTATGTATTGGTATTAAAGAATAATGTTGTTGAGGTACTTTTATAGTGTATTAGAATATTTTTGTATTATTCTATTGTGGTTTTCAAAAAATTTATGTTACTGGTAACCATGAAAATTTATTCAAATATTTTTGGAAAGCAGATGAAATGTGCATATGGAAGGGATAAGGAGAAAATAATATGATAGTAATCATGAGATCATGACTAAAATAAGGACAAAGTGATATCATGGTTTGAGTATATAGAAATTTTGGGATTTTGTTATTTGGAAAGAGTTAACTTTTGACAGCATTCATATTTTCACTAAGGTTAAATCGGTATTCATTTTTCAAGAGAATACATGATTAAGGTATTCACATGTTTGTAATTTGACCAACTAGATATATCTTACGATATATGGGGGATAAATTATGGAATTCACGTGATTGTTATGTGAAATTTCAAGTAATCATTTTCTTTATACTATGAGCTTGGACTGAAGTATTTTAGATAAGCCTAATAATTGGAATGGATTATGTTGGACATAAGTTAGTATTGTTTAAGGATAGAACTTTTTTCGATATTATTTATGGGTTGTTATAGTAATGTAGTTTTAGAAAAATGACAACCTGCAGGACTGGTGATAGCCCATCGCGTCGGACAAGGATATGGAAATCGAACCCACAACCTAAGTGCGACTGGCCTTTATCGCCTACCACTAGCCTATAGGAAGTCCCTGGTTAGTAGAAACTAGTTTTATTTTATTAAGAAGTATGATAAATAAAGTATAAGTCCATTTTTGAAACCATATACGATTAATCTCACTATAAGATGGACTTATAACTTTTTCTAACCTTTTGTTTGAAACATATGGAATGACCCATCATTCTATCGCATGATCTGCTAACACTTCACAAATAACAAATTGAACTTCATTTCTTTAAGTGATGAAGTAGAAATTGTTCAAATCATGAACAATAGTGAGATTATACCAAAATCATGTAAGTATTTATTTTAATTCATCAACATTAGATAAATGATCTTGAAAACCAAAAATGTTGTCCTAGTGACCTCATATCCGATGAATCAGATGGTACCTTAGATCATCACAGATTTATGGCTTTGTAATGGTTGGCTTTTTCATAGCCCTGTTCTCTACCACTCTCCATCAGAACACGATGGTTAGATTTTTCTTCCATATCCATATTTTCACCTATGTTATTATATATGGAAACCCAGGGATGAGTTACTTTGGGTAATCGTTACATTTCATACTTTAGTTTTTAAAATTAATTTTTAGTATTGCATTTTACGATTTAGGTTTCTATGAATAGTAAACGATTTATAACCCCGAAGAATTTCGAAGGCGAAATTCCTTTTAAGAGGGGTAGAATGTAACAACCTGAGATTTTATAAGATATATTCTTTTTAATTTCTTTCATATCTTCTTTTGTACGATACACAAAGATTATCTTGCGCTATACGCAACACCGTATTAGCTTGTAGTATACGCAACACTAATCCTGGATCGTGTTACACACAATTTCATGTTTGTTTGATAGTAGTTATTCTAATAATCATTGAGTATATATATATATATATTCAATGTATTTGGTTATACGCAGCAACAAAGGAGTATTTCACTATACGCAACCCTAACTTGGCTTACATTACACGCAATCCTGACCTTCTTCGATAGCATGTGTTGTACGCAATTCCGGGTTTTACTAAACAATGATGTTTTATTATAATATTATTATGAACCAGCCGTTATGAATAGTATTAAATAAATTTTGAATTTTATAACAATATTATTCTTCTTACACATTTTCTAGAACATGGTATAAGAACAAAAGAAATTTTTCTGGTAAAATAAGTATTTTTCAAAAAATACAGTTTTGCCACCTTTTGATGGCGCACCAACATTAAATCTAGTTTTTGACATGTTTATAAATTCAATTTTACAAAATAAAATTATTCTTTGGAATAATAAAATAAAATTTTACCTTGGATAAATTTTTCATATTACTCTGATAACTTTCATATTTAAATGAATAGTAAAAACACACTATATTTTAATTAAAAACAACTTTTTTCATCGTAAAAACTTATGTGGTTAAACTATAATATTGAATTGATTTAAAGTATAAATAGAATATATTTTTATCATTTAATATAATTTATGTCATTAGCATTGATTTTACCTTGAATTCGTATGTTAAATCAATTCAATCTTTTGCAATGTTTTAAATAAAAACCTGTTTTCTTTCGAAAATGGGATTAATTTTAATTTAATTTCTGCAACTATTTTTTATTGAATTTGGAAAACTTTATTTCATATTTGGAATCAGTGGGTCAAAATTATGTCAATAGGCTACTTTTTATTTTTGGGCATTATGAATAGTAACTACGGTAAATTTTATTTACCATAGTTAAAGGTAAATTGGGTAATTAAGGATAAATATAGGATTATAAAATTACCCTAACACCAACCAAAATTCTATTGGATGGATAAAAGTCGACCCATATAACCTAATGGTCAGATTAGATTCATCTTATGGGATTTTTACAATAAAAATAGTTTAATTATTATTAAAACCAAAGAAAGTGACAACATGTCACTCTCTTAAATCTTATAAGTATATTAATTTTAATTTAGTGATAAAATTCATAAAACTTAGAACATGAATAGTATCCAGAAAGCTAATAAAATTATATACATCATATGAATTTATTTATACTTTTTAGGGATTAAATAATTACTATTAATTGTGACACAATAGTGATACAAAAAGTGTTTATCTAGTGAAAAATCAAGAATATAGTTTTTATTAAACTAATAGTGACCATAAAAGGAACAAAACCTTTACCAAAACTTATTTTCCATGTAAATATAAACCATAATCATCTAATGGTCAAATATTTGACCATTTTGAGCCTTATAAAAGTGATTATGACACTTATATTATTTTATTTTAAATGACGCCAAAGATGTCACCTTCATAATTTAATAAATATAACAATTTAAATATTGTAATTTTAAAATGATAAATTAGATTAAAAGTATTATTGTGAAAGTAAATAGATTTATCTTAATCATAGGATTTTATTTTTAATTTTTATGCAACAAACATGTATATTAAATAATTATACAAAAATGTTGTAGTAATTATTTTATTAAGAGATAAACCAAAAAATTGTTTTAAAAATAATAAAATAAATATTATATAAACTATTTAATGTAATACACTAATTTTATAGATACATATGACCTTTTATTAATCTATTAAAGCTTTTATTTCGAACATATCATCTGTATATAGTTTATTTGAATTCAAATAAATCAATAGTGTCAAAATTGACACTATTGTTATTTTATAAAAATAACATATTATAAAATTTTTTAAAAATCACAAAGATATTTAAAAATTATAAATTTAAATTTATATGGTCGATACTTTTATAAAGTAACCAATTATGGGAAATTCACAACAAATAAGTAATTATTTTTTATAATTTAAAATTTAGAATGTTATTACCACAAATAAAATGAAATTGATTAAATAAGGATAAATCAAGTTGATAATGTTTAAAATAATTTCCTAACATGTCTAAATTTTATTGGTAGATGAGATTACAACCCTATATCATCTAATATTCTAATATGTGTCATTTTTGGAGGTTTTTAAGTGGGTTTATATTTATTATAAATTAATATTTTTAAGATTTCCAAAGGTGCCCCTCTCCTCCCTTATAAAAGGGCACCTCCCCCCTCTCATCTTTACACAACTTTGAGCCTTAAATCTCAGAAAAACCCTTCCCATTTCCCTTATCAACTTCCTTAGAAACATCCTAGAGATCCTGGTATTATTCCATGTCCAATTTGAGTTCCCTAAGAGGAGGTCTCAAAGAGGCGCTTCCAAGAAGAGGTAATGTCCGTTACCGATTCTTTCAACTTTATTTCTTCTTCCACTTCTTCTTCTTTAGTTGTTTCATTATGAACTAATAAAATCAGTATCACTAATATACTGATATGTTATTATAAGTATTAAACAACCCTATTTAACCATCTATCCATCCTACAGAAAATGAAATCATCGCACGTGCGTTCGTACGAAATACCATCTCCACGTCGTGGGGTAATCTATTTTCCACCACCACCTTGCTTGGATGGGTATAATGGTGTAAATAATGACTATATATGATTATTGTAAAGTGATGTTGATTTCTAAATAGTATACATAAACTCCAATACAATTCCACGATCATGAGAATGATACAATCGCTCATGCGTACGTACGGACTACCGTCTCCACGTACGTGATGAGATTCATTTTCCATGATTAACCATTCAAGAATGATTATAAAATATATATAATGAATAATAAAGAAATATATGGCATAATAATGAAACTTGATTTATGTATATATATATATATATATATATATTTCATCTATTTAATTTCATTCAATTCTATAAGGAAACGAAAACAGTGTTCATGCGTACGTACGGCCTACCGTCACCATAAACAGTGTATTCATTCCTTTTATGGATTTATAATATATATATATGATGAATATATAATATATATAAACCATGTTTTACATTCTGGAATTAAGTAAATAATGATATAAGTAATAGTATCAAGAACGACAAGTCGAAACACATACGATAAATGAAATTATTTTACCCAAAACGCTACTTTAACATGGAATTTACAAAAGAACGGGTAATATAAAGTCATAAGTGAAACATATATGATATCATAACAATGAATATGATTATTTAATAAGTCAATGAAATTATTTAAATCATTATACAGGAGGTTAGGATCCATACGAAACATATCGGACCTAAGGTAAGGGATAATTTTGCAAATCTCATTTTTTTTATCCGAGATTGCTTATACGTAAGTATTTACTAGGGTTATAATTATCATCCATGTACCTATTTTATAAAAATGGTTTCATGTATTATTAATGTCCTTTTGACCCATTTTTGACTTTTACTACATGGTATGTAAGGAATCTTTCTTTTTTTTACCATACGAGGTACTTTTTTACTTTTCTAACAAAAGTACGAGGAGAATGTGTTTTTTTAACTTATACGAAATGAAAGGATTTTTACGGTTTTATAAAGACTTATTTTCATGAAGCTTCATCCAAAATATTTCATGACTTTTTTCAACAAAATCCTTTTCTTTTAAAATATCATGGCATTTTGTGAAAAGAAAATGATTTTGAAGAAGAAAGGATATTTTCCTCAAGAATTCATTTAAAGTGTTTTATCAAAACCATTTTCCATATAAGGAGACATTATTTCATATGTGTATGTTTCAAGTATAATGTCCTTATGATTTACGTGGTTTCAAATTTCTTATTATGAAATGATATCCATTTATTTTATATGGATTATGTGATGATGAGATGATTTTTATGAAACCCATTTTAGTTATTGGGTTATTATGAATAATGTATGTATATTTTGTGGCACAAGTAAGAATGATTTCATTATGAGATGGGTGGGACCTATATCTCCCTCCAATTAATTTGGTAAAGATTTATATCTCATGAGATAGACATGGATGGAATGGTAAGTTAATCCGGTTCAATATTACAGGACTGAAATGAGGAGTGAACTCGATTCCGAAAGGGACTTTGTCCACTAAGATGGTATTGGCAGTAATGCATTGGATACTATGGAAATCATAACATGTGTTGAATGGTTGCCAAAATTACATGTTTTATTCCCATTATATTTTATCATGGTTGATGTTCCATTATGATATATGCCTTATGTACTTCCACGATTTATGTCTTTGCTCAAGATTTTGATGTTTAAATTTCATGTTCAAGTTTTTGCTTTCAAATGTTTATGGATTATTTTATGTTCTCTATGTTTGCCCATACTGAGCATTTGAGCTCACACTTTTTATGTTTTCTTTTCCCCCGGGATTAAAAGAAAGATTTTAGGTAAGGAAATAAAAATGGGAAGATATTTATGGGAGATGTTGAAGATCTTTCATCATGATTAGAAGATTATTTTTCTGAGATTCCAAAGTCACTAAACTATTACTGTCCTTGTGTATTTGTTTTCATTATGTATTAAGTATTCCGCAAATGTAATGTAATGTCCACATATGTGAAGCTCCAGTTCTTTACACATAGGGGTATTTCTATGGATATTCTCTGGTTTCCTCCAAGTATAAGCCTATAAATGTGACAATATTTAAGAAAATTTCCTAGAATTAGGGTAAAGAATATAATATGATATTTCAATGAAATTGCATAATTTTATGTTTAATATAACTCGATGTGTCTATACCATAGGGATACCTAGGGGTAATGACTCTAAATAGGGTTCATTGAGCTCGACTCGATTATCACCTAGTGCACGACAACAGTTCGTACTGCAAACCTGTTTTTACACTCCTCAATGATATTCTTTTCAAATCCAAATATTTCTTACGAATAATTATATTTGATTTAAATATATGATTATCATAGATGGACTATGATATCATTAAGGATTCCAAGATTTAAAAGAATATATCATGATTTAGACATCATATATCTGACTTTTCATGATTACGTTGTTTTAAACTTGGATTATTTTTTACCAAAATGTGTTTTTTATTCAATGTATGGAACCAAAAGAAATATTTTTATAATTGAATCCAATTTAAAATTCAGTGAGTATGCTTAATAATATTGAATGACAATTTAAGATAATGATATTTTTATTATTACTAATAAAAATCATGAAATATGATTAACAATGTGAACATTGTTGTGATTCCTAACACATTAAATAAGAATATTAACAATGTGAACATTGTTGTGATTCCTTACACTTTTGGTGTTAGATATAAAGTTGAAATTAAATAAATTACAAACAAATGATGAAATTTTTATTATTTTATGAAGTATGGATAAGACCATGGTATATTGGTGCATTTTAAATTCTTGATTATATAGGTACTATGTATTTTTTCATGAAACTTCCACAAAACCTCTCTTAAATCCTTGTTGAGTTCCATTTACCTTTCCTTGGGTAGTACATAACTGACCCCTCACATGTATTAAATTTAGAGTTCATACAATTGGATAATGATCATTATTATGATAAACAATCAGTGGAGATTCTTGATTGTTTAGATAATGTCCTACAAATAAGACCACTCACCAGTTCAAGGTTATAGGGTGAAACCACCCATTTAAAGATTCTATATGGGAACCTTATGAAATGATGAGGTAGAAGTAACCTCATTTGTTTATATATGTGTGATGAATTTAAAATGAGAAATTCATTTTCAGAGGTGTATAATGTAACATTGTGAGTTTTTATAATATATTATTTTAATCAAACAAAATTAATTTCTTTTATATTTTTATTACATGAAACACCAATTCATCCTACATTACATAAAACTATGAGTTTTTACACGATCATGATATATTAGTAAAATAATTATTTAAATATGACAGTCATTACCACAATAGTAAACATAGAAATTTGAATAGTAATAAAAACTTTTATATATTATTTATAAATGTTATACATAATGGAATGATATTTATAAAAAAGTAACTAATTTGTAGTAAAGTATTTGTATGATATGAAAGTACTATATTAATAAAAAATGCTTTTCATTTTTTTACGAACATTAATAAAAATCCATTTTCTCAATTTTATATAATAATTTTTTAAAAAAATATAATAATTTTTTTTTCTAATAAATATGTAAAATTTATCCTTGGGTGAATATTTAGGGATTTTATAAAAAGATTCAATTTTTTTGTAGATGACTAAAAATTCTGAATTTTAATTGAAAACCATATTTTTTGTTTATTTTTTAATTTTAAATTATATTTTAAATTTTTTTAAAAAAACTTTTATGTAATATTACATCCATTAATAAAATTTTGTTCATATTAATCAATTTATTATTTATTTTTATATAAAAAATTGTAAACTATTAGCCATTTTCATTTTAGAAGCCCTCATTTATGTTATGTTTACGAAATTAATTTTTACATTTAATGTTTCCACATATATGAATGGAATTTGGGAAAAAAGATTCAAGATTTTTAATAATCATCATATATATATTATATAAGAGGGTGAATATAATATTTTCTATAAGGATTAGTGAGAGAAGTTAAAAATTACATTCCACGATTAAGCATAAAATGAGAGTTTACATGTTACTTGAACATGTGTTAAAATTGTTATTTTACACTTGTAGTATTTTATTTTAATAAAGAATTTATATTTTTAATAAATATTTATAAATAATATAAAATATATTATTTTAATTTTTTTATATGGTATAAATTACCAATGTAAATAAAATGATACAAGTTTCCATTATAAAAACTGAATGGATAAAATTGAGAAAAAATTCTATGGAAGAGGATGATGATTTTTTTTTATATTTATGGAGATTTATATTTAATAAATCATTCCTCCCCTCCATTATTGTTCTATTTTCTAGGAATATGTAGTAAGAGTCATCTCCCAATAGTGAATACATTTGGATATTTATAAAAATCTCACCCTCCTCAATTATAATAGGGAACTCACTCCCATTATATATTCACAAAAATAAATACATTTTGACTTAATAATATTTCAAATAGACAATTAGAACTTATATAATCTCATCTAAGAATCATTAGTTCAGAAAAAATCCATTATAGAAATTACTTTGCTGCAAACTAAATGGAAATTCCCAAATAGTAGGTAATGTTCAACGAAATGTTTTTTTCTCCACATAGTTCAATATTTATTATAAAAAACTGATATAATATCTTTTTTATCTATCATATAATTATTTTTTTAATGTCAAGGTAATAAAATACACCTATCTTCACATTGATCAACTCTGTTAGAAAATAAACATTTATTTGTATGGGCTAATAATGCCTTGCAAATCGATGTCATCTTTTTTCCGTTACCACCTATATCAGTTGAAACTAATGATATATTCATATGTTAATATATGATATTTATTATATTATAATTCTTATTTAATTATTTATTCACTCAAAACATCATGATATCAATTTTGTTGGAGTATGATAACGTCGATCGTGTGTATAACAGACTACCACATCATAAAGAGATGTGACATATTCTCCCTTTACATGGTATGTGTTATGATTTATTTTAATGAATATATGATATATAAATATATATTTGAAATAAAATTTATTCTATAATTAGAATATATCATTTAAAATTATTTCAATCAATCAGAAAGGAAAATGGAAACAATGTTCCTAAGCATGTATGACCAATCGTCTATATAAACGGTGTATTTTATTTTCTATCAATAAATTATATATACTACTCTAACTACATATATAATTAATATATATTATACATACATCTTGGTTAAAATTATATTGATGATGAAATTATATTTTTTAAAGATTAATAAAAGAGGAAAAGACAGAACATACATAAAGAAATGATTACTAATGAAATGGTAAAATTAACATGAAATTGTTAATATTCGAGTGATAAAACGTCATAAGAAAATAATATAATGCATGATATATTAAAATATTTTTCACTAATATATTTTTAATGATAATATATTTATAATATTTTATTTTGGAATGTGGGCCATTGATGTCGAGACTTAAAGTATAGGATTGCAATTTATCTTTTAATTTCGGTGAGACAAATGAAATACTTCCCAAATGTTAAATTTTTATATTTTATATACAACCCATTTATCTATTTTATTATTAACATAAATAAAAAATTATTGGTATTTTAATATCCATTTTCGGATATATCATTCATGGTGTATATGTTTCATATGTTACCAAATTGTTATAGAATTTCTCATCTCACTTTTATTTCTTAGAGACATATGAAAATTCACCACTAATTTTTATTCTGTTTTATATATACTTAACATTTGAAATTTTATATCACGAATAAATTTTTTTCAGGTTTTTTAATGTTTAATATGATTTTATTGTTTAATTTGGATTACAAGTCAAAATATTAATAAAGTGGTAATGGTTTTTGGTTTGAATTTTCCTTCTTTCATAATTACACCATGTTATATACTTATCTTATTTTTTGAGGTTAATATAAAACATATTTGATGTGTAATATAAATAAATTATTTATTATCATGCTATTTTTTGTTTTATTTAATAATATACACTCATGGGTCTTATGTTACAATGACACCAATGTGGTAAAGATTCTATATTACAATCTCATCATTAATGAGGATTATTTATAATTATGTTTCTGATGATAAATTATTATGATTTATCTATCAATAAAAACATGAATTATATTATAATTTAGTTATTAAATATGTTTTTTTAATAGTCCAATTTTTATGCACTTTGGTACTAAAAATATTTTAGAGTTTGTTTTTATGGAATTTCTTCTTAATTTCAGACTTCAATCAAAAATCTATTTTCAACTAAAAACTTGTTTTCTCAAAATATAATAAAAAATTTGTTAATATTATTATATTATTTTTAAATGATATTATTATCCATTCATGAAATTTTAGAAAAATGTTTTGAAAAAAATATTTAAACAATTTTCTAGACAATTCCCTTTTATATTATATAAAAAATGTGAAAAGAGTCATTATTTTAACATTTCTGAAATGAATATAATTTTAAAATTTCATTAACAATACATTCATTAAAGAAAATTTTAAATGTTATTAATGTTAATTACAAAGAAAAATATATTTTTTTATTTTTTTTGAAAATTAATTTTTCTAATTGGAAAATAAATTTTTCTCAAGAAATGTTTTGAATGAATTTTTTAAATCTCAATTTACATGTTTTCAATGTTTTTGTTCACAGATATGGATTTTTAATTTATTTTCTAATTTAAAAAATAATTTTAAAAGTATAGTTATTTTTTATTATGTTATGATCCATGTAATCTTTCAAAATCTATCTCCATCTATGATGAAATACTTTGATATAATTTTTGATTCATAAGGGACATGAAGCAAGGATACCATTGATATTATTATTATGAATGGTTGATGTTTATGATGTTTGGTTTCTATGAAACTAATTTGTCATAAATGAGTTATACAATGACTGATTTATTATAAAATCTACATTTTTATGGGTTATTATATGATGAAATGATGATATGAATATAAATGATTCCCCTATTCCATTGATAATGAAATTACTAAATGTCTAGAAAATCCTTTTTATTTAATCGGTTATGCTATGATAAATGTTTTATTATCTTTTTGAAAACATATGTTTGAGTATTCATTTTTGTAATTTTAGTAACATTATTACCATGTTTAGTGGTTATGTTTTTACAAAGGATGGTTGTAAAACTAAAAAAATATCTGTGGGACCTATATCTCCCTAAAATATATAAGGTAATGATTTATATATCCTAAGATTAATTTGATTGGAATGGGAAGTGAACATGGTTCCGTAAAGGAATTTTTATAATATGATTGTCTTAATAGTAAACCATGACTACTGTGATGGATTGAGGAGTAAACATGTTCCACTATGAGTTATGGGATTCTACTATTGATGGTGGTGTTTTCTACCAATTATATGTAGTCTCCCATATAGTTCCCTTATATGTTATAAAAATGAGTCTTCATTACTAAGGAAATGATTTTCTAAATTGATTTTTATGTCATAATTCAATGTTTTGTTCCAATGGAATGCTTTCATTCCTCATATTCTCTGACTATCTCATGATTAATTTCATTTGAACTATGAATTGTTATCCCTTGAATCAATATTATGATTTTAGTTATAGAGGGTATGGGTTTTAAATGTCATATTCATGATTTAGTACTATTATGTTCATGAGATACGTATGTATCTCCTTTTTTTCAAATTACTAATAATCTGATCTCACCCTTTTGTATCAATCATTTCCCCACATTAAAAAGAATTATTTTAAGTTGGACCACTAAAGAGGAAGATATTTATTGGAGATATTGAAAATATTTCACAAATTTAGAATATTATATTAAATGTTTTTAATGTTATGAAACTATTATGATTATATAGAATGATTTTGTTTAATTTATTCAATATTCTTCTAAAATGATGTAATATCCATGTATTATAATCTTTGGTCACTAAAATGATATTATTCTGACTTTTGGTAAAAAGTGTCTCATTTTGAAAAGGAAAAAAATTAATTTTAAGTCATTTTTTAGAATTTAAAACATGGGTAAATATGATTTCAATCAATAATTATGAAATAAAAAAAATATTATGATAAAAATTTTAATGATATTATAGAAAAATAATAAGAGATTCCTTATCGAATTGAAAGATAATGCCATTTTCCCATAATAAAACATTTTTTAACTAATTAAAATATAGATAGAGATGTAAAATGAAATTAAAATGATTAATAACTATAAATAACTTGGGGAAAATAAAATTACTATGATTTATGAGATATATATCATATAATTTTAGGATAAAAAAACTAATCATAATTAATCCTAGTAAAAATAGAAATTGTACCAAATTACCCTAACCACTATGGGAAGTATTGAATCTTGACCCATATGATAGAAATAACAAAAAAATGAACATTAAAACCCAATAATATAAATAGATTCATTATAAAACATATAAAATGGGGTGTATATACATCACATGAATGAAACTAGTATTGAATACCTAATAAGTATCAAAAAAATAAAAGTGAGATAAGATGACCATTCCTCAAGTTCGTTATTAATAATTTATAAACTCATGTCTAAAAATGTTATATTGATTATAATTATATATTATAAAAATATAATATTTTTAATATCATATATTATACAATTATATCATCTTATCAACCAATCATTAATAATTATTTATTAAAATCCCTATTATGGGAAATAAATTTTTGGTTTTTCATGCTTGTTTTTATTCAGCAGTTATGATCTTTGAAAATTGACCATGGTTTCATCACTTGTATAATATTAATCATGAAATTTACATTTAATTATTTCTCAACATAAAAATTATTTAACATTATTTATTCTTTTATGTTATAAACATTATTACAACACTAATATAGGTTGTATAGTTGAACTAAACAAGATTGTGTTATTATGAGTGAATGAGTAATAAAATATTATTGTATAATCATAATGTAATATTTTCAAAAGCATATTAATTTAATTTGTATCATATATATTCATTATATATAATTTCATAACCACACATAAATGGTTCATATTGAAAATGAAATATATCACTTAAGGAGATGGTAATTCATATTTGTGCAAGAATGATACTATCATTTTATAATGATAAAATCGAAAATAAATTAAAAAATAATTATCAATAAAAAATAATCATTATATAAATAATATCAGGTTCATTCTGTAGATATGTAATTATAATGATCCATGATATATAGTTATGTAAAATGAATTATATCACCATGTGGTGGTGGTGGTCTGTATGTTATCATATTAATTACTTTCATATAGCATTTGATAGAGATATGTACAGATATAGATGTCCAGTATTCATTTTTAAGTCTCATTATATTTATGATAATGGATTCATTATTTTTTATTGAATAATATATATTCATATGATGTTTAAGAATAAATAATATTTCAAATATTCTTTTAAGAATATTATATATTAATTGAGAAAACTCTATTTTAGAAAACATGAAACCATCATATGATTGTATATGGGTAATACAACAAGATCAAGAAGTAAGGGGTGAATCTAGGAATACTTTTACGTGGGTTTTGTTTGATATCTATTAAAAAAATTTATGAATAAATATGGATAAGTGGTTCCATTTTATAATTGAGGATAGGGACATAGATATAATTGCATAAATGGATAAAATAATACAAATTAAGTTTATTTTTAAAGCATAAAAGAATGAAAAATTATTAGAGTTTAATATAATATATGGTATAAATATATTCACACTATAATATTTATAAATTTTTATATCTATTTTTCACCTCAATCATATAGTTTAACTGCCTTCATTAACATTTTTAAAACCTACCAGGGGTAAAATTAAATTAATGTTTTTTTAATTAAAACAAAAAATAATGTGTCATCATTATGAAAATATAAATAAATAATTCTAAATATTTATACCAATTAATAAAATTATATTTATATAATTCAAGGAATTTTAAATCAATTTATGTTTGAAGAATGCAATAATAACCATTTTTTAGAGAAATTCATTTTGTATGTATATAATATAATATAATTTCATTATTTTCATTGTATGAAAAAATTCTTGACTATTAAGTTTTTTAATTAATATATATTCATTAAATTTCATTAATATTATTATTCAATATTAATTTATTTAATATATTAAAATAAAAACCCATTGCGTATAATAATAGTGTTCTGAAAAATAACTTCTTTTACATTAAAATGAACTTATCTCCATTCCATACTATTAAATTACTAATGAACAATTTATTAATAATAAATTATAAATAATTTTAATTAATATAATTTTTTGATTTTTATCATTATATGAAAATAAATGTATATAAGAAAATATAATTCATCTAAAAATATGAATTTAATAATAAAAATATTTCATTAAAAATGAAAATATTATTTAATTAGAATGAATCAATACATTTGAATTAAATAAAAACATATTTTTATATTTCATAATATTGGTGATATTATTCATGTCCTCTTATCCAATGTATCTATTAAAATATTTATAATATATCACAGTTTATTTAGGAACAAGATTTCTTGTAAAAAAATACCAAATAATTTGAATTTATTTTAAAGGCGTTCATATAACATCGTGGCATGTTAAATTGAAGGGGGATCAGAGTTAATAAATTATGACATTGGAAAGGATTAAATGAAATATTAATAATAAGAAATAAAATGATCATGAAAAATTCATCCATATATGCAGATCTACACTATGTAAGGGGGTACAAGTATGAAGATCAACCCATAGAGATTCACATAACTTATAGGACACACATAATTTTGAATCAATACAAAAGGGGATCCAAACAACATATACAGATCAAGTTAAGAGTTATGGATGATTTATAGGATCCACATATTTATATATCGTGACATAATTATATTCCCAACTCGGTCACTAATTTGTGGAGTTATATATAAGGGTCTTCCTGACATAAGTATAATTTGATCCTTAAATTCAAGAAAAAAATATGTAATATATAGATTAATTATTTTTAAAAAAATAAATATATAAAATAAATATAATGTTATTTTATTATGCTTTAAATAATAAAATAATTTAATAAATCGATTCACGGAGAGGAATGGAAATGTTTGCACTATGATTCTAGATTTATTTTAATGGATGATAAAAAATTATTATTATGACAACATGGCCATTATAAAAACCCATGTATTTATAGAATAATACCATTTTATATCTATTATTATTTATTAATAATATATAATTTTTACATTAAATTGGTTGCTTTGACTGATAGCGTACTCAACACGGAATAATGGGTTTCTTTGAAATCATATATTTCCCACAATATTGAGTTATATTGAAAAATAAGATAATATATTTCTAAATGTTCATTACCACCTAGACATTTTATTCATTATAATAAAAAAATACAATATTATTATATATTTTTCTTAAATTTCATTAAATTCATCCAATAAATTTTATAGGCTTAAAAAAATAATGACTTCAATTTTAAGAATAAAATTCTCAAATGTTTTTAAAAAGTCAATTTAACACCCTTTAATAGAAGACATTTTTTAATATAGTTTTTCTCACTTTAGTATGTTATATTTGAAAAAATAAAATTATTCTTATAATTTGGACAAAAAATTTAGTTTGGATTAAATTTTGGTATTTTTCATATAATGTTCACATTTTAATGAATAGTGAAAAATACTGCATTTTAATTCAAAAATGCATTTTAATATAATTTATTTATAAAGTTATATAGTAATTTTAAATTGTTTTAAAAAATTATAGGATTATATTTTTATCATTTAATCTAATTCTGATCATTGTATGTAATTTCACTTTAAATTGAACCTAAAAACATGTTATCTGTTTGATAGCTATTACTTCTTAAAAACTATTTTTTTAGATCGACAAGAGTAATTAATTTAAAATTAATTACTATAACTTCTGTGTTAGTAATTTGGAGAATTTGATTCCATATTTGGAATTATTAGTTCCAAAATTTTTTAATTGGAACCTTTTATTTTGGACATTATGAATAGTAACTTCAATAATTATTTTATTTACCATGGTTAAATTGTAAATCTAGTACATAATGATAAAAAATAATATTATAATAATATTAAATTACCATAACACATGTACCAATCATATTTTAAGATATATGACTAACCATAGGAATCCTTGGGTGGATTTTGGGGCCCCGTGGAACCACTTGGGAGTGATAATGACATGTTTTATTAATTAATTTAATGTAAATAGATAAATTACATAAATATTTATCTTCTAAAAGAACAATTTTTATGGGGTTATATATGTTCTCAAATTAAATATAAATAGTCATTAGAAAGATAAAAACACTTCATATATCAAAATAATTTTTTTATAATTTTTAGAAATTTAATAAATAAATTTAATTATGACACAATGATGATGCAGTGATTGTTTCTTTAATAATGGATTCAAATAAATGTTAAAATAAACATAATTTCCTTATTTTGATTCCATTCACAAATTTTATGTATGATTATGTCTTTTTATCTTTGAATTAATGTTATTTTTTAGATTTAATTAGGATATGGAATTTTAAAAAACTCAGAATATGAATAATATAAAAATTGACTTAAATGAATTTCTAAATAAAATACTATTTTAATAAAGTATATAATAGTCCTAAAAATTAATATTATATAAATTACCTATATAATGTTTAAAATGTCATTAATGAACCACTTTTGGTTTGGTTGACATGTTATAGTAAGTATATTATCCACAAATTATGTAAATGCCAAAATACATGGTAAAAGTTAATGTTTTCAACTAAGTATTAAAGAATAAATGATATGGTTTAATTTGCGACCTTGAAATTTCTAAAAGAAATTTTTTGGGAATCTTTTTAACCAAAAACATTTTATATTTGAAATAAAAAAGTTTGGGACCATTTGAAACTGAAAATAATTTTATAAAAAATAATATTTCAAGAAAATATTAAAAGTGCCCCTCCTCTCTCTTATAAAATGCCACCACCTCTACCCATTTAATCACACATATCAATCCCCATTGTCTCAAATATATTATTATAAAATAATATCCCTACATTCCTGTGTTACATCTAGGAGCCTTACCTTTGGAGGAAGAAAATTTTATAAAGCCTTTAGGCTCAAATTAATAGAAGTTACCCGATTTAGAGGTATGTCTTCTATCAAGTTATTTTCATTTATTTTACTTCTCCACTCCCTATTCTATTATTATTATTTTATTTCACAATATAACCTGAATCCATGATATGCCATGATGTTTTTATGAGATTCATTCAAACTAAACATACACACAGCTCTATCTAATGGATATGAACATACTATTTTGGTGGACGACGAACTACGGCCTCACGAAATGATGATTGTTAAAATTTCCCCTACCTATTCTCATGGTGTCCATTATGATAGAAATGTATTTATATATGATATATATTATATTTATATTTTCTATATTATTTTTTAATTTTTAATTACAGAAATTTATTTATACTTTTCACGATGTGTAAATATGATAATTTCATTTGAGGAAGTGTGAACAATTGCGCCATAAAAGTGATAGGAATCATTCAAGACATACAAGGAACATATAAAGGATAATATTAATGAAATTATGTAAAATAAATTACATATTATATTATAATTAAATTATAATATACCTATGAATCATTTAGTTTTTATTTATTTAATATGACAAATAAATGAAAGTATCATTCATCAGTACGTACAGCCTACCGTCTCTATGAATGGTGCAATTAACTATTTATATCCCATTGTTATATACTATTATAATTACATATATATTAGATAGATATTATATTTAAATCAGGAATATCAATATGGAGATTAAATAATTTTTTTTACATAGACATTTTCTTCAAAACAATTTCATTTTCAACTCAAGTATTGATATTAGACAAATTGAATAATGTTAACATAAAAAATTATGTATTTTTTTACAACATGAAAATAAGTGATATTAAAGGAATAATATACTTGAAAATGATTTTATGCTATTTAAATTAACATAACTTTATTATTCATGATGAATAGTGAACCTATAGGATGAATCAGACTCAAGGTAAGAGAACCTTTCACCCAGCTCTTTAAGTCGAAGACTTATTTTATGTTATGTATTCTAATTTAATTTTTCAGATGTTGGTGTATATTATTCTATATCACTATTTATTTCAATTTTATATCCAAAGGATGGAGACTTTTTTCACTCTCATCAACTCATTTTATGAATTTTTATGTGACACCATTGGATAATGATTTTTTTTCAAGGGAATATCTTAACCCAACTTCCATTCTTGGGGATAATATTCTATTTCACGATAATTTCGTTATATGATAATATGAGAAAGAAATTTTGATATCATATATTGTATTTATACTTTCCTTATGGATATTTATAGTTAATACACATAATCTATCTATTTTATTGAAAAATTGTTCTTTGTATGGTAAATCATAACTCAATCCCAATTCATTTAGTAACATATCTATTTCATTGGTACATTTTTTTCAAAAATAGGTGTGAATGGCCTATGATTTTTTTAAACATAATATACAGTTATATTTGGTGTATTTATTTTTTAAAAAAAATTATTTCATTGATTTATCTTTAATCAAATGATACGATCATTGTAATAGACTTTGGCACAATCTCCTCTCATTGATTCATATTTTTAAAATATACACCTCCTTCTTTTATATGGTGTATAATAAAACCCAATGATTTTTAATTTCATTCAATGTGGATCTTTTTTCTCTGATGATTTTTACTCAATGGAAGAATTAATGTTTTTAGTGTATCATCGACAACGACCTCTCTACTTCCATAAAAATAATTTGGTATTTAGATTCCTCTATAAGCCATAATGTTTTCAAAAGGGGAAGAAATACCATATTTCTTATTTTGTTGTTTTTGGTATAGAAAATGGTTTTTGGAATGGATTGATTATTTCAATATCTTGGAATGATTTTTTGTGATATGAAATTAAATTTTGTTAAGAAAATTTTGATATTTTCAATATTTTATGTGTTATGATTATATAATAGTACATGGTAATTTGACAGATGGTTACGTGATAAAGAAATGACGGGTGGTTATGTGATAAACCAAATAATGGGTGGATCCATGATAAACCAATGATGGGTGGTTACATTATAACCCCTATTTCATTGAGTATGGATGTTGGTTATAAGGTTATTCCATTTAATGATATATGTGGTAATCGTCCTTATGGTTTTTCCATTTATGTATTTTTATGTCTCAAGTCACCATTATATGCCCTATGTTTCATTCAATTGGAATTATGGAAATCTTTTTTTATTACAAAAAGCATAAGAAATGAGTTTATTATTAGTGAAATATATTTACATTTTCTTAATGGTAAAAAATAATAGATTATGATAAAGTATTCATGGTGATCATGTTATCTAAACAATAATAGTTTCCTTTCAATATGTTTCCCTTAATGATATTTTTAGTCTTATCCCATGTCATGAAATGTTTTTCACGGGGAATATAGAATAATAGAGTCAAGGATTGGATCGAGGAAATGTTATGGTATTAAAAAATTAAATGATGTAATTTTTCATTTGAAAGAGTTTTGGTTTTGTGAATAAAATGGATAGTGAGTATAAGTGTCCACTTGTAATATTCAAGATGTTATGTATAAGATATGAACTAATTATCTAATTCTATAAACATGAAAATATCATTAACGTGAATTAAAGTAAAATTATTGGATTTTCTCAAGATTAATTATATTTAAGGCTGGGCCTAATTGTTTGTATAAATGGTTGGATTTCATAACATTAGGTGTTGGAATATTGTTAGAAGAATATCTATAAAATATTGTTACATTATATTCAAATTGGAATGATATATCTTTTGAAGAATACCACATTTATTCATATAAAAAAATTTGAATGATTTTTCATAGAGGAAATAGGACATCTGTGTTGGGAGGGCATATAGAGGGTGATGACCATCCAAATCAGCATCATGGGATGGTCAGAATCTGAATTGAACAGTTTGTTGTAGTGATCGATCAGTTGACTCAGGTGATAAATGGTAGTTGTGCTTATTGATGGTATTTTGGTATATTAAAAATCTCTAGAAAAACATGAAAGTCACTTAAGGATTATTTTAAAATCCTTTAAAGAAAAGAAACTGTTTTGATAGTTTAGTAAGAGTAAATTTTGGTTGCAACAAATTTAATTCCTTATTCATATTGTTTCTAAAGATGGCATAACATTTGACTCTTACAAAACAAATGTTATTGAAGAGTGGACAAGAACTACCAATATCACAGAGATTCATAGCTTTTTGGGAATAGTGGGTTATTACCAAATGTTCATGGAAAACATTTCTAAGTTATCAATCCCACTAACTAAGATAACACATATGGTATTTATGTTCATCTATAAAAAATAATTCAATTATTTTTTTTAGGAACTGAGAATAAGATTGTTTAATGCTACAGTTTTTACACTACCTTCCATGAATGGTTAATTTTTAATCTATAGTACAGCTTCGTTGAAATGAAATGGTTGGGTCCTAATTCAAAATCATCTGGTAATTGAATATACATAATGTTAGTTTAAACCTCATGAGATAAATTACACTACACATGATTTGGAATTAGCTGTTTTTTTCATTAAAATTATAGAGGCATCATTTGTATGGAGTAAAGTGTGAAATATATAATGATCACAAAATTTTGATATATATATTCACTCAGAAGGAATTAAACATGAGATATATGAGGTCGATAGAATTAATTACGGATTATTATTGCATGATCCATTACTATCCCAAAAAGGCATATAATATGGCTGATTCATTGAGTCGAAAGAGTAATGATTCATTAACCATGTTAGGTTTGGAATGAGATTCGTTGTTTTTTGATTTGATTAATTTTTTATTGGATGTTTTTGGTGTAGGGAATTCCTTTATTCTGTTTTAGGTGGCAGTGAAATCATCTATATTAGACCGAATTAAGAATATTTATAATGAAGATTATGTGTTATAGAACAAGGTATAATTGGTTCAGATGAGTAAGGTAACTGAATTTAACTTTGATAAAAATTATGTTTTGAGGTTTGGAAAGAGATGATGTTTTCCATGTGATTCACTGTTGATGATAGAGTTATTATGCGATACTCATAGATCCCCGATTTTAGTTCCTCCTTGTAGTACTAAGATGTACATAGATCTTCCTGAGTATTTCTAGTGGGATGGAATGAAGAGGGATTTTGTTTACTTTACAATGAAGTGTTTGATTTGACAACATGTTAAATCAGAGTGGAATTTCTAAAATGGGTTGCTTCATCCTTTTCCATTTACAAAGTGTAAATAGGAAAATTTTCCAATGGATTTCATATTAGGGTTACCAAAAAACATCTAGGTATAAATGAAATCTAGGTTATTATTGGTCGATTGACAATATTGGTTTATTTTCCTCCTATTTGGGATACTCTGTCTCTAGATCCACTTTCTCAAAAGTATATTAAAGTGATAATCCAGTTAAATGGAGTTCCCCAATCAATTTTATATGATCATGATCCCACGTTCACTTATAAATTTTGGGATTTCCTTCAAAATTCATTGGTAACTGAATTAAATTTCAATACAACAATACAGCCTCAATCAGATGGGAAATCAGAACAAAAAATTCAGAACATGGAGGATATGTTACGTGCTTGTTCAATGGATTACTAGGAAATTTGGGATTTATATCTTTCTTTGGATTATTTTTCTTATAATAACAGTTTTCATTATAGTATATATATGACACTATATGAATCATTATACAAAATGTGGTGTCGAACTCCATATTTTTGGGATGAATGAGGTGAAATGATGTTTATGGGACCAGAATTAGTAGAAGAGATTGTAGAAAATTTTTAATTAATTCAGTTGCACATGATAACAGCTCTGAGTAGGTAGAAGACTTATGCAGATTACTGGAGGAAATATCTTTCTATCGAGGTAGGGGATCATTTCTTACTCAATGTTTCTCTGTGGAAAAGTGTGATGTCTTTTGGTAAGAACGTAAAGTAGAGTCAAAGGTTCATTAGAACCTATGAAATCCTTGATAAATTTTGTTCATTTTTTTATTGGGTGGAATTACTTTCATGTTTATCCTAGGTACATAATGTTTTACATGTTTCAATGTTGAAAATGTGTATACTAGATCTATCTCATGTTTTTGAGTTCAGAAGTAGTTCATTTAGAAGAGAAAAATTCTTATGAGGAACAACCAGTACAGATTTGGGACCGCATAGGGTATGAATTGCTGAATATGGTGATTCATCAGGTAATGGTTTTTTGAAAAAAAAATCATATTGTTGAAGGGGAAACGTTTTAATATGAAAATGCTATGTGGGATAAATACCTTCATTTAGTTGATAAGTAAAATAAATTATGGGGACACAATTTCCAAAAGGGGGGAATGATGATACAACACAAGTATTTATAGAATAATAAAATTTCATATCTATTATTATTTATTAATTAGATATTGTTTTTACATTAAAAGGGATTCTTTTTCTCTTTGCATACTCAACACATGACGATGGGTTTCTTCGAAATCTTATATTGCACACAATGTTGAGTTATACCAAAAATTATGATAATATTTTTTTAAATAGTAGTTAACTGCTATCCATTATATTGGAAGAAATAAACAACAGTAACTAAAATATGAAAATAATGGTTTTTAAAATTTAATTAAATTAATATAATAAATTTTATAGGCTTAATATAAGAATGACTCTGATTTAGGGCCTGAAATACTCTTATATTTTTAAAATGTCATTTTACCACCTTTGGATGGAGAACTCTTTTTAATATAGTTTTTATCACTTTTATATTTTCTATTTAAAAAAAGTAAAATTCTAAATTAGATGTGGGACATTAAAATTAACTTTTGATGAAATTTTGTTATTTTTCTGGGAAATATCATTTTTTAATGAATAAAGAAAAATACTGTATTTTAATTCAAAACTACCTTTTAATTAAATTTATTAACATTTTATGATATAAATTTTAATTAGTTTAAAGTGTAATTTGATTATATTTTAATCATTTAATCCAATTCTGGTCATTGGGGTAATTTCTCTATAAAATTGTACATAAGCACTTTTCAATCTTTTGAGAGTTATTACTTCTTAAAAATAATCTTTTTTGCATGACAATGAGAATTAATTTGATAATTTTTACTATAACAACTGTGTTTTGAATAAGGAAAATGGATTCTGTGTTTGGAATCAGGAGGTCCATATTATTTAAATATGTAACTTTCATTTTTTGACATTATGAATAGTAACATTAGTAATTATTTTATTTGCAACGGTTAAAGGGCACATATGGTAAATAATGATAAAACATAATATTATAATAATAATAGACTTCCATAAAATGTGTCATAATCCTATTGGATGAGATTTTTCATACCAAGTGCATTATAGATCAATTTTGGGACGCCATGGATCCACATGGGTGAGATAATGATACATTATATTAATTAATTAAAAAATAGAAAAATAACATAAACATGTATATTTTACTAAATTAATTTTTTATGGGGTTATATAAATGATATCTTAAAATATAAATATTAATATAAAATATAAAAATATTTCCTATATCATGATAATTTATTTATAATTTATATACGTTATAAAAATAAATTTATTTATGAAACAATGATGATGCTGTGATTGGTTTATTAATAAACGATTAAAATAATTGCTAAAATAAATATAATTTGGTTTTTTTGATTCTATAAAAAAATACATGGATGATTATGACATGTTAAATTTGAATTATTTATGTTTTATTTAATGAATCATGTTGTTACATATTTTTAAAAAAGTCATCATATGAATAATATATAATTGACATAAATGATTTTTAAAAACAAATGTAATTTTATTAAATTATAAAATAGTCCTAAAAATATATTATTCTCCCAAATTACATTTATAATGTTTAAAAAATCATTAATGAACCTCTTGGGTATATCTTATAATTTTATAGTAAATATAGAAACCATAAATTATGAAAATGTTGGAAGACAACATAAAATTTAATGATTTTATCAAAGGGTTAGAGAAAAAAGATATGGTTAAATTTTTGACCTATACATGTATAAAACAATTTTTTGGGGGGTTTTTGACCCAAAAACATCTTATATTTGAAATAAATGTGTTTTGGACCATTTGAAACCGAAAATAAGTATATAATAATGTAATATTTCAAGGCATTCTTAATGTGCCCCAACTCCATCTTATAAAATGCCACCACCTATATGCATTTAACCACACCTCCAAATCCCCTTGGATCATCCATCTTCTACACAAATAATCTCCCAACATCTCTCCCTTTAACATAGAATCATTACCTTTGGAATAAAAAAATCATGAAAGCCTCTATACTCAAATCAATAGATATTCCCCGATTTGGAGGTAATGTCTTCTCTCGTGTTTTTTTTCTTATATTTTACTTATCCACTACCATTAATCATCTTATTAATTTATTGAATGACAACACATGTATCCTGGATAATCAATGATGTTTTTAGGAGAAGTAATAAAACTGCATTTACCTACACCTCTATCTAATGGATATGAACATACGATTTCCGTGGACAACGAACTACTACCTCACGAAACAATGATTATTCAAATTTTACCTACCCCTTCTCATGGTGGAAACTATGATAGAACTATATTTATATATGATATATTTTATATTTATATTTTCTCTATTATTTGGTAAATTTTCTTTAAAAACATACCTTTTTTCTTTTCATGATGTGTAAATACGATAATTTCATTCAAAAATGTGTGGACTACCGCCCCTCAAAGTGAAATGACCCGTTCATGTCATACATGGACTGTATAAAGGATGGAATTAATGAACTTATGTATCATATATAAAACTTTATATTATAATGAAATTATAGGATAACTATGTATCATATAGATTTCATTTTATTAACATGAAAAATAAATAATAGTAGTGTTCATGCATATGTATGGCCTACCGTCTCCATGTATAGTGCATTTCATTAATTATCTAAAAATGTTATAGAATATTATAATTAAATATATAATAGATATATATGATATATAAATCATTAATATCATTCTATATATGATCTATTGTTTCCTACATGGAAAATTTCATCAAAACATGTTTATTTTTTACTCATGTATGAAAAATTAAAAAATGACAGATATTAACTTAAATAAATATGTAATTTTTATAAAGTTGTAATAAGGAATATAAAAGTAATAATAAACATGAAAAATGTTTATAAGAAAATAGAAATTATCTTATGTTTATTATTTAGTAATAACAAGGAACATACATGATGAATCAATCTGAAGGTAAGATAACATTTCACCCTCCTCTTTAAGTCAAAGACATATTTTATGTAATATATTTTAATTTATATTTTCTTATGTTGGGTTATGTTATTATATATCATAATTTTAGACCATTTTATTTTCAATGTATGAGATACCCTTTTGAATCATATCAATGCATTTTCAATATTTTTAGGGGACGTTTTTAGGTTAATTAATTTTTGTATGGGAACTTATTAAACAAATTTCTATTCATTGTGTTATTATTTTACTTCATGATTATGTCATGCTATTATTATGTGAGAATTAAATTTTTTTATCCTATCTTGTATTTTTACTTTTCTTATAAGGATTTAAAGAAAATACACAAAATCTATCTTTTTGATTAAAAAAATGATCGTTGTAATGAAAATCATAAAATAATCTCAATTCATTGAGTTATGTATATATGTAATCGCATTTTTTTTTGAAAAATATCTATTAAGGGCCTGTGGTTGTTTTTCACATAATATCCACTTATATTTTTTGTATTTATGTTTCTTATGCATAATTATTACATTTATTTATCCATAATATAATGATATAATCATTGTAATGGACTTTCTCTCAATCTTCTTTCATTAAGGGGTATTTTGACAATATACACCTACTTCTTTTATATTGTGTATAATAAAACACATTGATTTTTATCTTCATTCATAGAGAATCTTTTTTCTACAAATCATTTTACTATACCACAAGTGGAATGTTTTTAATGTCTATAGCGACAATGAATTATTTGCTATCGTAACTTTCATTTGATATTTGGCTTCATCTATAAGCCTTCATGATTTCAAAATAATAAGAAATACATTATTCACTTTTTTATTATATTGTTATTGAATTTTTTTTTGCAATGTATTGGGTATTTCAATATAGTGAAATGATTTCTTGTGATTGTAATCGAAATGTTATCAGTGAAATGTTAATATTTTAAATATTTTATGTGTTATAATTATATAATCATACATAGAAATTTTACGTGTGGTTATGTGATAAAAAAAGATGGGTGGATACATGATAAACCAAATAACCAGTGGTTCCTTGATAAAACAATGATGGGTGGTTACATTACAACCTCCAATGCATTGATTATAGAAGTCAGCTATATGGATATTCCATTTAGTGATATATGTGGAAGTATACCATATGGTTATTCCGTTTAGGTATGTATATGTCCCATGTTTCCTTATGATATATGTTTCATTATATGGAATTTATGGTATTCCTTTGGACACAAAATGGTAAGAAATGAGCTTATATTCAGTAATGTATATTTGTTACATCATAAAGGTGAAAAGTATTACTTTAATATAAAGTATTCATGGTTTCTATGTTATCTCAAGAGTAATATATTTCATTAATTGTTTTTCACTTACTGTGATTTTTATACACATCACATGTTTTGAAATGTTTTTCAAATGATATAAAGAAGAATAAAGTCAAGAATGGGTTCACAGAAAATTTATTCTCTTAAAAATTTAAATGATGTCATGTTTTATTTTAATGAGTTTTTGTTTTATGAAAAAATAAAGAGTGAATAGAAGTTCCTACTAGAAATATTGAAGATTTTTTGTAATAGTTATGACCTAATTATATAAATATCTATACTGGAAAAGATCTTCAACATGAATTAATGTGAAATTGTTGACTTATCTCATGAATAAGTAATGCTTAATGCTGGCACTTATAGTAAGTCATTAACACGTTTCATGACCCCATGATGTCATAATCAATATTTTAAAAATATTATAATATTATTTTATAAAAATAGGTTAAAAAAATATGGGAGAAATTAATTATATTTTCAAATCCAATTTTAATTACGAATTTATTTTTCTACCACTATGTAATTAAATAAATAAAAACTTAAATGATATGTATGAAATAATATGATGAAGAGGAGTATTTAAACCCATAGAGATATGTGAAGACATAATTATGAAGTATATTATTAATGATATATAAAAAGAATACATTTTTTTGTATATCACAAAATGAGAAGAATAAACCATCAACCATATTGGTCATAGAAGAAGAGGAATAGGTATTAATACATCAACATGAATTGAAATCCAATTTAGTTTGAGAAATTATTATTATTGAAAATACAAAAAATTTCATTAAAATAGATTTAGAAAAAGTCAAAAAAATTGTAGAAATTTATCATTATTAAAAGTGAATTTGATGTTTTTTGTACCTAAATGTTGAATGTCATGGGTCATATGGTCATCATGAAATATATAATATTCCAAAAGTGAAACTTTTAATATGTTTTTCTCATTTTAGTGTGTTCTTATATATATTGATATAAAAAACCATAACACTATAAGAGATTTTAATGTTTTTTTCAAATAGAGAAACATTAAATGGGATTGAAACACTAATTTATGCCCCAATCGCTTACTTTTTATCACTAATCTTGTGGGTGCATTCAATTTGTATTATATCATGATTTAATTTTTTATACTATTTTTTAAATTTTTTATGTTTATTTATTCTTGAGGTAGAAATCAATATATTTTCTTTTTAAAAAATAAATTATATGAATTCAATGAATAGTAATGAGATTATAATTTTTGCCTATAAGGATTATCATATATGAAAGGATTAATTATTCCCAACTGATTATCTATAACTAATGAAGTATGTGGTGTTTAAACATCTTGATTCATTCCCCATGAATAAGGTTCTTCAATAAATCTGTAAGATAATAAGAATGTTGAAATGTTTTGTTATACATTGAATTCTATATATCCTTCCTTTTTCAAGGGTAAATTTTTAAATTTAAAATTAATCAAAATGGTATTAAACTAATGTGGAAATATAGAAAAATATTTATGATATTAATAACAAAGATAAGTAGTAAAATAATATAAATATAGACTATGAATTTTTATGTCCTGGGGTTGAATGTTAATAGAAATGTTGATTGATTCTTCACAACTATAAATGAGTTTTTGAGGATGATTAGAGCCATAGGTTTAATGTTAGAATAATATACAGTGGTATAAAAGATATTTCACAATATCATGGAAATTTTCATGAAAATTTATATATATTAGAATTTAAATATCCTGAAAAACGTCCAATTTATGAATTATAAAATATTTTATTTTCATATTATATATTAAAAAATATATTTTTCAATAATAATTATAAGGATTAGATGAAAATTTCCCTTCATACATCAAAAACAAAGAATAATTAGAATAAGGTCGATAAATTAAATGATAGTAGTTCTAATTTTCATTCATATGTATAACTAAAGTTTGATAAAATAATATATCTTATTTTTATAAATTTGATAAGAAGAAATATAATTTTAAAGAGAAATAATTCAATTAAATTTCTCAATTTTGGGGTAATAGAAATTTATTATATAAATTTTCCAATATTACGAGAAGAATAAACCAATGAAGAAAAAGATTAAAAACCAAAATTAATATTGAAAATGAAATAAAAAAAATATTAAAAAGTAATTTTTTTCTTATAATGGAAATGTAATTAATTTCATTTCATATAAAATTGTAATTTTTATCTACATCTTTGAATATAGTGATAGTAGAGTTGAAAAACCTCAAATTGACATTTCTAGTGAAATTGATGAAAAGATTCATATTGAAATGGAAAATTGTTAAAATTTCCTTGGAAGAGAAGTTATAAATTAAATAATTCAATAATAAGAGAATAAAATAGAATTTATGTTGAAGACATAACTAAGGGTGAGTCATTCATATATCTAATATTTATAGATGGATATCGAAATTCAGAAGAATAGAATCCAATCATCATGTAATATTGAGTTTTTTTAAAATTAAATTTGAATGAAATTTATAATATAGTGGATATTAATGAGGATGAGAAAAATATAAATTTAAACATGGGAAAATGTGGAAGATAAAGAGAAATATCATAACATTTTTCAATTGAAATAGGTTTATGTTGATGATTAAATAAATAATTCTAAATCCAAATAACAGAAATATATGATATATGATGGAGAATTTTCAAAGGAGTATGATTCTGGTGAAGAAAAAAATAATAAAATTATATTGGAGAAAATATTCATGGATTTTTTTGTCAATGTTCAGATATTAATAGTAAATTTAATAATTAAATTTTTTAATCCAATTTTGTTGCCCTCAAAATTCAAGATATTTTAGAAGTAATAAATTAATCTCCAAAACAAGTATATATAGTAACTCTAAAGAGGATAATATATTTTCAAATATTAAGAAGAATATTTTAGGAGTTCAAAATAATTTTTCTTCAAAAAAATGTGTAAGGGTCTTTAACTCAAAGAATAAATAAAAAAATTTAAAAAGTTCTAGACATCATTTTTTTACATATGTTATTATACTTTTGATATATTCTATTACTACCATGATGAATTTTAAAATGACATTGGTATTGATTTTTTGACCAATTGGATATTTTTATTTATATACATGGGTTTTTATTCCAGAATTTGAAGGTGTTACAAGTGATATAGGACCTCAAAATAAAAATATTAAAAATATAAAAATGTTATCAAATTGTGTAAATAACTGTACTGAAATAAGTGTATTTTTAAATTTATTATTCTCTAAAATTGGAAAATAATTCCTTAACTGAATTTGGATTATGCAGATTAACCAATGATATACATAAAAATCATTTTCATCATTTTTAAGGCCAATGTGTTACCATGGGATGATGAATATTATTAATATTAACTAATTAATTTTATTTGTTTGAAATGGATAACCTTGAGGTGAATACTATATAACCCCATTTATAGATAAATAATAAGTTTAGTTGAATAAATCTGGGATATTGGGAGCTTGAGGATCACTCACCATGGGAAAGAACCTATAATAATTGAAAAATGTTGGAATTGAGGATAAATGACATGTAATTATGTGGAATTATAGAATTAATGATAAATAAAATGAATTCCTCAATAGTGTCACCATAGTAGGGATTTATCATGATCCATCGATCTGATATTAATTTAGGGTTTTAATATTTATAAAATTCAACCTCATTAATTATGATTTTTGTATTTTTTTCAATTCATTATTTATAGTTTAATTAATGTTCATTTCCGAACATTTAAAATTGTTGATTATGATATAATTCATGTAATGTAATATATTTTTTATGATTAAAAATGAAAATTATGGTCAAAAAGACATATATTTTGTAACACTAATATATTTTACCATTATCCCTTATTTCATCTCATGATTATCATTGGTTTATGGTAGGACTATTATTTGAAAATTAATCCAGTTTAAGATGTGATCAAACTTTAATTCACATTTATTGGTCCAATAGATGATGATGATAGTGTTTTGTGGAATTAAAGGGAATCTTTAATGATCAAAAAGTGTTTATGGAATTAATAGTAGGATAAAAACCCCTTTGGTGATGATAGTGGCTTGGGAATAACCTATATACTTCAATAGACATGTCATCCACAATTTTAGAAAGTCATAACTCTCATATATCCTTCTATGGGACTCAAATTTGTTCTTGTCAGTAGTCTATTATAAAGTTAATTATTTTTTAGGATAGGATGATGGATTATGTATTGAAACCTATGATTTAATTTGATGATATGTGAGGTGTATAACTATTTTCATGAAATTTAGTCAATATTTGGTTTTAAGTATAATCATTAAAATGATTTGAGGTTTGGGTTTCCCCTGATAGTTTTGTTACATGGGCATGAGTATGATGTCACAAATTTCCATTCACCTTAATTATATATTTACTAAATAATTTTACACATAATAAAATACCATAGGATTGAGAGGCCAAGTATCTTTTTAAAATTATATATAATACATAATATCTTAATGAATAGTGTATAACAAAATTATTTAATAAATCTTCAAAATTATATTAAATTCCTTTAATCATTTAAAAATGAAAATGATTAAATGTGTATGCCCATAAGAAAATACTAATAATGAAATTATATTATGCAAATAATCAAACAATAACATAATTAATATTATACATGTAACTTAATAGGCATTTCAAGGTGAAAAAATTGGTGAGACTTATAAACAAGATCATTTAAGCATTATATAAATAGATAACATAATGTGAACATATTTATGTGTAAAAAACATATTATAATATATCATAAACATATGATCCCTTAAAATTCCTTTAATCCTTTAAAAATGAAATTTTTTTACATGGGGAAATACATAATAATGGACTAATACATAAATCCCAGTAATTGAATAACCAAATAATAACATAATTAATATAATATATGTAATGTCCTAGACCTCTCCAATCTATTCCTTTGTGAAAATATGGTGTTTGACGTGTTTCGGGAGGTCAAGGTGACTTATTCCCAACACTTTTCCAAATTTCCATATCGGTGAACACTTCCAACGGTAGACAGTTTTGAATAGTGTCATCTGTAACCTTCAATGAACAATTCCTTTGGTGAACAGTTCTATCGGTGAGGTCTAAGGGTAACCAATCATTCCTTTTCCAAATTTCCAATTCTATGAATAGTTCCAATAGAGAATAGTTCTATCGGTGACCTCTAACAGTAAACTCTCATTCTTTTTCCAAATTTCCACTTCCTTGAATAGTTCCATTGGGGAATAGTTATATCAGTGAGGTCTAATGGTATCCTCTATAGGTAACCTATATCGATATCCTCAATCGGTAACCTCTATCGGTAACCTCTAATGGTAACATCTCTTTCCTTTTCGAAATTTCCAATTCTATGAATAGTTCCAACAGTGAATAGTTTTATCGGTAACCTCTAATGGAAACCTCTCTTTCCATTACCAAATTTTCACTTTTTTGAAGAGTTCAATCAGTGAAAATTTCAATCGTTGAGGTCTAATGGTAGACTCTATTGGTAACCTCTATCGATAGCCTCTATCGGTAACCTCTATCGGTATCCTCTAATGGTAACCTCTATTTCCTTTGCCAAATTTTGAGTTCTATGAACAGTATTTTTAGAACGGTGAGGTTCTAATGATGACCTTTTCTTTCCATTACCAAATTTTGAGTTCATGAATAGTTTCTAATGGTGAGTTTCATGAAGTGTGTCTAACGGTGAGGTTCATGAACAATGTCTATCGATGAGGTTCATGAATAGTGTCTAACGGTGAGGTTTATGAACAGTGTATAATAGTGAGGTTCATGAACAGTGTCTAACAGTGAGTTTCATGAATAGTTTCTAATGGTGAGGTTCATTAATAGTGTCTATTGGTGAGGTTCATGAACAGTGTCTAACTGTGGGTTCATGAACTGTGCTTTTCCTTTGCCAAATTTTGTGTTCATGAACAATGTTTCTAGCTTCCTACAGTTTCGCCCCTTTAGCATTTTCCATTGATGTAAAATGCATTTAAGGCCTCATTTTATGGACTATAATGCTGATTCAAAGTTGATAACTCCTATATTAATTATTCTTATGGATTTGGATGTTTTTACTTGGTCAAACCTCATGGTTTAATGCGATCTTCTTTCAATGGTAAATCAAGCATATCTTAAACCGCCGCTCCGTTAAATCTTCTAAGGGGACTGTATATCTTTCTCCCTAATTCTTTCTCCTTGTTCTCAGTTTTAAAACACTCTAACATCTCATACCATCCCATAATAGTTTCACAATCAAAAATCCCTTCTAGGATTGGTCCCTCTTTGTTTTGATGCAACTGAGATTTATCGGTCAATCTTTGATATAAGGTATGTTTTATCGTCGTTCATTTTGGGTTCATATTCTTAGGTTTATCCTTTCCATATTTTAGCATGTAATCTCCATGCTTTTAATGGGGTTTCCTTGGGATTTGGTTGGTGCGGTCATACCATGGAATTCTCGGTTAGATGTTGTTGACGTGAGAGGTGGATTGTGACCCATTGGGTGGATAAAGTACATCAAGAACTATTTGAGGTAGGGGATTAATTAATTTTCTTTTCTTATATGTATAGCTATATAGTTTGCATGTTTTATTCGACTAAATGATAATAGAATTGAAATAATATATATTTGAACTGGATAAATAAATTGATATTGATCATATGTTTTTGCCTCTTGATTTTTATAGATAGTGTGATATCCATGCTTTCTTCATTATTTTTTTCGTTCCTAATTGAAATTGGTAATTAATGTAAAGCCATGAATGAATTGATAATTCATTTTCTAAAGATAAGGAGGCATGAAATGAATTTGGTTCTTCTTATTATAATTTGATGTTAATAAAATTGGAACCATAAGCATGTTTATTTATTTGTGATAGATTACTGGTTAGGTTACTCGAATTTGGAACCTATGAATAATAAATATGTTAATCCAATATGGATTAAAGAACTGGTTTTTTGAAAAAGGATAGTTTCTTATAGGGTTATTAGTTACCCTCTTACTTGTTAAAGTCTAAAAAGCCCAATTTTTAAGATGTTTTTGTTCCTGCTGCTTGTGTTGTGATGTGATTCTAGATGGGTTTTTTGATATGTGGGGGCATGGAGGCCTTTTGGTTGTAGCATCAGAAGACACCTAGAGTGAAGAGATACATCATTTTATGCATGTGGGTGTTGGGGAGGACACTAGGGATGGTATAATGGGATGGATGTTTTTATAGGATGATTTCTGATTCTTATTGGTTGATTATCTGCTTTAGTTTTTCCCACTACTCAAGCCAGCTGGTCTTTCTTACCCTTCTTCTGAAAGAGGAGAAAACAAGCAGGGTATGCCCCATGCTTTCCGTGTTTATCTTCTCAAGGGAGGATGGGTATACGCTCTTTCTATAGGTGGAAAATACTCGACAGGTAGTACATCTACTCACTGTGTTGAGCCCCCAATGTTCGGTAGCAAGTAATTCTTTTATAGAATGCCTGGAAATATGGGAAAATAATTCTATAATTAATATTTGAATAAATGGTGTTAACTCGTCGTGTTGGAGTATTCTAGAACATAGTGATGATGTCATAATTGTAAAGGGACAGAAGCCATTGGGTGTGATGATAATGAAATTTAATGTGGAATTGATCATGGTTAATTATTGTTTAAATAATTAATTAATGTGAAGTGAAACTGGTAAAAAGGGAATGAAATAATGTATTAAAAATCTTTAAATAGTAGTGTGCGTATATGATACCTAGTCTTAGAAGTAACAGCACAGAGTCTGAGATATGTTAGCTATATATGAGTCTAAGACTAGGTTATGCCCATATTGTGGTTGTGAGATATAGTATATTCTGTACTTTTGTGTTTCTATACACTACTCTACCCAATCAGTAAGGGCAACTGACACCCCAGGGATTCTAAGCCCTGGGGCATGTTTTCCCCAACATTCCAGTGGTAGGATAGATGGATAAATACCCCCTTTGTCCCCAATCTCTTCTCCCGGTAGTTACTTGTGCTGGTAGGAACATTGGTTAGTTTTCACCATATATGTGTGTAGAGGGATTTAATTGCTTGTGGTTATTGACACACATATATTTTGGACATAGTATTCTATAGACTACTAGAGGTGTAATGTGTATAGGTTGTCCTGGATTGAGGATCCTTACTCGGTGTATGGGCGGTAATGGCTTGAGTTGTAATACCCAATGTATGATAAATATTATGCGAGCCGTGGTGGCTCCTAGAAATAACATGGTTACTTTTCATATGTATACTTGGTGGTTTTTTGCACGAGTTTCATGTTGTTGCACTTCACCCAGGTGTCTTTGAGCAAGCCTTTTTGGAGAGAGATGCTCATAACGTGCGAAGTTGGGGCCTATCGGAAAACTAGTGGGGAAGTCGTAGCAGGGTACCCTTGATATTGTTTATTATATGATATTTTATTGTATGTGTTACTTGGAGAGTGTGGCCATGGTCAGGCTGGGAACATAGTATACCTATTTAGGTGACGAGTTAGTTTCACTTATTGTTCATTCTTATTTAGAATGATTTCATTTCTTTTTTACAAGTGGCTTTGAGGAAGATCCTACTGAGTATACTATTATACTCACCCTATGTATATAAAAACTATTTTTCATGTCACTGAGAGTAGGTTGGAGATCAAGCTTGTTACTACTATCTTGTGGTTTTAGGAGCTGTTCGGGCTTGGGATTGCTGCTGTTTTACATTCTTTTGGGTACATACAGTTTTCCCCTTCCAGTTGTAGTAGTTTTTCATGACATTATATATGTGCACTTGAGTTTTCTTTTATATTAAATTTCTGAGTTGTATTTTGTTGGTGTCTATCTTATCTCTCTCTTTTGCATGTGTTCTCATAGAGGCTAATACCATCCATTTGTGTGTTTAATATACACTCGGTGCTAGTCGCCAACTCGGTGCCTACTAGAGGAGGGACTCGGGGGTCATTATCTTCCTTATCACATTCCCGGCCCAGAAGGGGTACACGTTTTGGGGAGGAGGTCATGATAGAGGAGTATGAGAGGTCTGGAAGAGGAATATGATGGAGTTTGGAGTTAGTAACAGGTGAGGTTTCATGGGTTGGTAGGGCTATAGTGTCATTCATGTTTGGAAAGTGAGGTAGACAATGGAGACCGGCTGAGACCTAGGCATTTAGGGACCCCTATGATCTGATGTACATACCATTATGTTTACAATGGCTAATAAACAAGGTGATACAAGATATAGGTTAGAGACCTAGGAAATGATCATGAATCATTATTCTTTGTGCCTATGCTTGAATGTGTAGACCTTGGGATAGGTTAACCTAAAATGAATAAAAGAAAACATTTAATTAAATAATGTTGAGTCTTCCATATTCCAGGTTTTGGAGCCCAAATTGTTTGTTATTTTGTTGGTATGGCTCCAGGTTGATATCCGCGTCATGATCACATAAAATATGTCTAGCAGGCTATTCCAGCAGATCATCGTATGGTAAAGTTTGATGACGATAACACTTGGGGGAAGACACTTAGAGAGTTTCAGTTCCAGAGTCAGCGGAAGTATGAGGGCTCCATTTCAAATTGAGTCACGAAAGTTTGGTTCGAGGAGGTCAAGATAGGATTCAGTTCGATCCATGCTCAGAAAGAGCACTGGGTGTCCTTGGCTATGAAGATGATACGTGAAGCAACGAGGTAGTGGTGGTTCTTGTTCCTCGGGGATCGTGAGGAGTCAATGATCTCATGGGAGGAGTTCCAAGACATGTTTAGATTGGATTTTCTTTCTTTGACTGCGAAGGAATATAGTTGCTAGGATCTTATTATCCTTAAACAGGGGAGATCCAGTGTTCGAGATTTTTGAAACTATTTTAGGAAACTTTTAAGATATGCTTCAGATGTTCTTGCAGATGAGGAGGCCATAGCAAGGCATTTAGATGAGTCTTTGTGTCCATAGATCCAGTTCTAGGTCACCACATTTATGATGAAAACATATCTTGAGGTGCTAGTGAGGGTAGAGGTTTTTGAGAGGAATTTTCCCAGTACCGTATCATCATGAGAGTGGAATCTTCATGATTTATCACGAAGCATATTTTTGGTCTCAGGTTATGAGTTTTTTGGGAAAAATATATTCCATTCAGCCAGGGGTTGGTCCTAGCCCTTCACATATCTATTTCTCTAGAGGAATAAACTCTCAGGAAAATTCCAAAGGATCGTAAACTTGTTATTATTAGGGTGGTTATCGTCATTAGTTGTTGGAGTGCCTGAACATTCAAAGCAGTCATCATGCACCAGGTGCTCCACTCCAAGATCCTCTATTGACACAGTTTCAGCTGAGGTAGCTGTAGTAGGTTTCACTCGATTTAGATGATTAGAGGGTAGATGGGGTAGGTATAGGATAGCTACAGGACACTCCCTGTCCATAGAGAGTAGAGTGCGGCCATGGTGGTGGTCTTCATCATGGCCAGAGATGCCCTAGAGGAGATTATGTAAAGCGTCATGCTCTAGCGTTGCCAGCACCAGGCACGCCAGATGTCATTTGAGGTATCATTTTCTTATTTTCTACATTGGTGTATGCCTTGTTTGATTCAATACTGACACACTCTTTCATATCACCTACTCTTTTCCATGCATTGGGACTTGAGGTAAATAGGTTTCCAGTTCCCTTGGCGTTGACTACGCCAGTTGGAGGTCTAGCTGACTTATTTGAAGTATGTAGAGAATGTGAGATAGTGTTAGGGAAACACCGCTCATGGGGAGATTTCCTATGTTTTCGAATACAATAATTTGATGTCATCATTGGCATGGATTGGCTGTATTCGGTTCAGGTTGTCATGGATTTCTTCAGGAAGAATTTCGTTTTCATTGGTGTGGATAGAGAGCCAGTGGTGTTTGTTGGAGAGCGATATCCTAATATGGGTCATAGGCACGATCCATCCTTTTCATCCAAGATGGCTGAGATGATGTTGAGCTCTTTATAGGTTCAACAATTGGAATTTCCTACGGTCGTAGAAGAGTACCCTGATGTCTTTCGAGAAGTGGTTGCAGCATTACCACTCGATGAGAGATCGAGTTTGGGATCGAGCTACAACCATGAGTGTATCCTATATCTATGTATCCATATAGGATGACCCATTTTGAGTTACGAGAGATACGTATAAGCTTGATGTTCTGTTATAGTGTGGTTTTGTTTGTCCAGGTGTGTCGCCTTAGGGTGTTCCAATTTTGTTAATGAAGAAGGCTGAAGGCAGTTTGTTGGTGTGTGCCGATTATCGCCACTTAATCAATGTGACAATAAACAATCGATATCCTATTATAAGGATTGTTGATTTGTTAGATAAAATTAAGGGTTCAAGTAGGTCTCAAAGATCAACATGCGGTCAGGATATCATCAGATGCGTGTGAAAAATGATGATATCTCGAAGGCTGATTTTTGTTGTCCTCATGGGAATTATGAATTTGTTGTTATACCGTTTGGAATGAATAATTTTCAAGTAGTATTCATAGGATTGATGAATTTTTTTTCCATGAGTTCCTGGACATGTTTTTGGTAGTTTTCATTGACGACATCCTTGTGTACTCTACATCTAAGGAGGAGAATGCAGAGCATCTACTAGAGACTTTGGGAGTTCTTAGTCAACATCTTATATTTGGGAAGTTGTCAAAGTGTGAGTTTTGGGCTCCAAAATTCCGTTTCTTGGGGCATGTTGTGTCCCAACAGGGAGTAGCTATGGGTCCATATAAAATAGAAGAATTTGTGTCTTGGGAATCCCCCAAGATAGTGTCAGAGGTGCAAAGATCCCTTGGTCAACAGGCTACTACAAGAGGTTTGTAGTAGATTTCTCATGAGTTGTGAATCCTTTGACAGCTTTGACTAGGAAGGATCAGGTGTTCATATCGACTGATCAGTGTTAGGAAACATTCGAGTATCTAAATGAGAAGTTAGTAAGTGCTCCAGTTATTTGTCTTCCAGCTGAGGGAATTCAGTTTGATGTTTTTTGTGATGCATCACATCTGGTGTTAGGATGTGTTCTCATGCAGCAGAGGTCAGTTGTTTCTTTTGGGTCACTGAATTTGCATCCCCATGTACGTAACTATTCCAAACATGATTGTGAGTAGGAATCCATGGTGTTTGCTCTGATGTTCTAGAGACATTACCTCATTGGTGAGCGCTTTGTGGTTTCACCGATCATAAGAGTTTGAGGTATATTTTCTCCTAGCATGACTTGAACATCTAACATCGATGGATGGAGTTCTTAATAGAATACAACTTTGAAATATCAAATTGACCTTGAAAATGAAATATTGTAGCTGATGCCCTGAGTCGAAAGTCACGTAGTGATGCTGTGCCTCAATCTAGTGATTCCTAGAGAATAATGGAGGAGTTGTCAGCATTACATCTTGATATGGGAGATGTTTAGGGAAGAGGTTGTCTTTTTTAGATGATGGTGTAGTCATCTCCTATGAATTAAGTGGAATATTCCCAGTTGGGTGACCTTGAGGTGGAGGTGTGTAGGGACCGAGTTATTTTAGGTGAGGCCCCTAATGGTTGGTTTGAGGATGAATAACACCAAGTGTTATATCACAGAAGGATTTTTGATCTGTTGAAAATACATGAGATGGTTCTCACAGAGTTTCGTTGTTCTTCTTTAGAGGTGAATCCTGGTGTGAAAAATATATACCAATCCTTGAGGAGTCAGTTTTGGTGGCCTGGTCTAAAGAGTGCAGTTGCAGAGTATGTTTCTTGAATTTTGGTCTTCCAGAAGGTGACTGCTGAAAACCGTGTTCCTAGTGGTCTTATCCAGCAATTAGAGATTCCTTAGTGTATTTGGTAGAACATATCAATGGACATTTTCCCTGGTTTACATTGAGCTTCAGGAGGACATGATTCTAATTTGGTGGTAGTGGATTTCTTAACAAAATCAGCCCATTTTATAGCAATCAAGGAGTCGAGCTCAGTGGATGTTTTGTCAAACCAGTATCTGGAGGAGGTGGTGAGACTTCATGGAGTCCCAAGGATGATCATTTCTGATCTAGATCCTCGTTTTACCTCCAAGGTGTGGAGAGGTCTCCAAAATGATTTTGGTTCACAACTATGATGTAGCACTACTTTTCATCCACAAATAGATGGTCAAACAGAGTGAACCATCCAAACTCTTGAAGACATGTTATGCTCTTGTGTTATTAATTCTAGGGGTTTATGGATGATTCACTTACCCATGGTGGATTTCTTTTACAATAATAGTTTTCACTCCACCATCGGTATGGCACCTATTGAATCCTTATATGGTTGACCTTGAAATTCTCCATTGTGCTGGACTGGGGTCAGAGAGTCCACAATTCTCCAACTGAATGTAGTACAGAATACAATAAAGATGGTTTAGGTGATTCAGGATAGGATGAAGACAGCATAAGATCTTCATAAATCATATGTTTATCAAATAAGGATACCCTTAGAGTTTAATTTTTGGGATCATTTGTTTTTGAAGGTGACTCCCCATCATGGGTAGCGAAGGTTTGGTTGTGGGAGTAAGCATTCTTCCTGAATTGTTGGGCCTTTTGAGGTGTTAGATCGTGTTGGTTTTGTGGCGTATCGAGTAGCACTTCCCCTGCAGATGAGTCAGATACATGATATTTTTCCCTGTATCACAACTCTTTTATTTTCATCATGATGACTCTCACATCATCAATTGTGGAGATATTGATGTTGATGATGATGTGACCATTGAAGAGTGACCTGTGGAGATCCAAGACCACAAGGAGGAGGTTCTACATGGGCATTATATCCCCTTGGTTAGAGTCTTATAGTGACACGGTGGTATGGAGGAGAGTAAAAGGGTTTTTTAGTCATAGATATATTATTAGTACCCACAATTGTGTGATGTTTTGCTCTATTCATGTAATGATGTCCCCTTTGTAGTTATACCTTTCATGTTTATATTATGAATTTCTTTTGTTGCTTCTTAGGGTTTTCTTTATTTTGAGAATTATCTTGATGGGTGGTTTTTCGGAACCCATTTTGTCTTTCCCATTAGGTTAGTTTTGAATTCAAGTGGATTATAATGTTTTGAGAGGTATTTGATGTAATGGTATGAACCACTCTAATCCATTCCATTGCGAAAATTTGGTGTTTGAGGTGTTCCGGGTGGTCAAGGTGACCTATCCCCAACACTTTGAAAAATTTTCATATCGGTGAACATTACCAACAGTAGACAGTTGTGAATAGTGTCATCAGTAACCTTCTATGAATAGTTTCATTGGTGAACAGTTCTATAGGTGAGGTTTAATGGTAACATCTCTTTCCATTTCCAAATTTCCAATTATATGAATAGTTCCAACAGTGAAAAGTTCTATCGGTAACTTCTAACGGTAACCTCTCTTTCCTTTTCCAAATTTCTACTTCTTTGAACAGTTCCATTGGTTATCAGTTCTATTGGTGATGTCTAATGGTATTCTCTATGGGTAGCCACTATCGGTAGACTCTATCGGTAACCTCTATAAGTAACCTCTAACGGTAACCTCTCTTTCCTTTGCAAAATTACTAATTCATTGAACAGTTCCAACAGTGAATAGTTCTATTGGTAACCTCTAATGGTAACCTCTCTTTCCTTTTCCAAATTTCCACTTCTTTGAATAGTCCCGTCGATGAACAGTTCTATCAGTGAGGTGTACCAGTAACCTCTATCGGTAACCTTTATCGGTAACTTCTATCGATACCCTCTATCGGTAACCTCTGTTGGTAACCTCTAAGGGTAACCTCTATTTACATGGCCATATTTTGAGTTCTGTGAACTGTTTTTATAGAAAGGTGAGGTTCTAGAAGTGACCATTTCATTCCATTGACAAATTTTGAGTTCATGAACAGTGTCTAATAGTGAGGTTCCAGAACATTGTCTAACATTGTGGTTTATGAACAATGTCTATTGGTGAGGTTCATGGATAGTGTCTAATGGTGAGGTTCATGAACAGTGTCTAACTGTGTTGTTTGTGAATAGTTTCTAATAGGGAGGTTCTTGAACAGTGTCAAATGGTGATGTTCATGAACAGTGTCTGTCAGTGAGGTTCATGTATAGTGTTTTTCTTTTTTCAAATTTTGAGTTTGGGAACAGTGTTTCTAGCTTCCTACAGTTTCTCCCGTTTAGAATTTTTGTTGATGTAAAATTCATTTAAGTCCTCATTTTATGGACTCTATGGCTAATTAAAAGTCCACAACTCCTATATTAATAATTCCTAAGGCTTGGGATGTTTTTACTTGGTCAAACTGTGTGGTTTAATGCAATCCACTTGTAATGTTAAATCAAGTGAATCTTAAACCACCACTCCATTAAATAATCTAAATGGACGGGATATCTTCCTCGCTAATTATTTCTCTTTTTTCTTGGCTTTAATATGCTTTAACATCTCATACCATCCCGTAGGAGTTTCATAATCAAACATTCCTCCTAGGATTGGTTCCGCTCTGTTTTGATGCAATCGAGCTGTATCAGTCTATCTTTGGTATAAGGTGTGTTTTATCGTCGTTCTTTTGGGGTTCATATTCTCCTATTTCTCCTTTTCGTATTATAGCATGTAATATCCATGCTTATAGTGGGTTTTTCTTGGGTTTTGGTTGGTGTGGTCATACCATGGCATCCTTGGGTGGATGCAGTCGACAGGAGATGAGGATCATGACCCGTTGGGTAGATAAAGAATGTCAAGAACTAATTGTGGTAGGTGATTAATTGAATTTCTTTTCTTATATTTGCAACTGTATAGTTAGCATGTTTTCTTCCATAGAATGATAATTGAATTGACATAATAAATATCTTGACCAGATAAATAAATTGATACCGATCGTATGTTTTTGCCTCCAGATTTTTATAGATAGTGTGATATCCATGCTTGCTTTGTTAAGCTGTTTGTTCCTGATTGAAAATGGTAAAGAATGTAAATCGGGGAATAAATTGACAATTTTTTTGCTAAAGTTAAAGTGGAAGGAAATGAATTTGGTTCTTCTTTTTGTAATTTTATGTTAATCAAATTGGCACATTAATCATGTTTATTTATTTTTGATAGCTTACTAATTATGTTTCCTGAATATGGAACCGACGAATAATAAATCTCTTAATCCAATATGGAATAAAGAATAGGTTGTTCTATAAACGATAATTCCTTGTAGGGTTCTTAGTTACCCTCTAACTTGTTAAAGGTCCAAGAGCCCAATTGAGAAGTGGTTTTTTTCCTACTGCTTGTGTTGTGATGTGATCCTGGATAGGTGTTGTGATATGTGTGGGTATAGAGGCCTTTTCTTTGTGGTAGCTGATGACTCATAGAGGGGAGAGATGCACCTTTTTAAGCATGTGGGTGTCGAAGAGGACACCATGGATGATGGAATGCGATGGATGTCATTGTTGGATGCTTGATGATTCTTATTGGTTGATTATCTGATTTAATTTTCCCCACTACTCAAGGTAGCTTGTCTTGCTTACCTTCTTCTAAAATAGATAAAGACGCGCGTGGTATGCCACGTGCTTTTCGTATTTATCTTCTCAAGGGAGGATTTGTCTACGGTCTTGCTATAGGTGGCATAGACTCGACGGGTAGTACATCTACTCATCGTGTTGAACCCCGCTAGTGTTTAGTAGCATTGAATAATTTTCTAGAATTCTTGGGAATATGGAAAATCAATTTTTTAATGAATATTTGAATAAATGGTGTTAACCCATGTGGTTGGAGTTCTCTAGAACATAATGATGAGGTTGTAATTTAAAAGGGACAGTGGACTTTGGGTGTGACTCTAATGAAATTTAATGTGGAATTATTCATGGTTAATTAATGTTTAATTAATTAACTATGTAAAGTTAAACTATTCAAAAAGAATAAAATAATGCATTGAAGCTCTTTAAATGGTTGGGTGCTTATAGGATACCCAGTCTTAAAAGTAGAAGCCAAGAGTCCGAGATACGATAGTTGTAGTTGAGTATAAGACTAGGATATTCCCATAGTGTGGTTGTGAGATATATTATATTCTATACTTTTTTTGTTTCTATACAATACTCCACCCTGTCAATAATCAAAACTGACACCCTGGGGATTCTGAGGCCTAGGGGTGTTTTCCCCCAACATTCTGATGGGAGGATGGATGGCTGACTACCCCATTTTCCCCTCTCTCTTCTCTTGGTAGTTACTTGCACCACATTGGTTAATTTTCCCCATATATGTGTGTACATGGATGTAATGGCTTGTGGTTATTCACCCACATATATTCTCGATATAGTTTTCTATGGACTACTATAGTTTTAACATGTATAAGTTGTGATGGCTTGAGGATCCTTACTCAGTGTATGGGCTGTAATGGTTTAAAGTGTAATACGCATTGTTTGATACATGTTATGCGAGCTATAGTGGCTCCTAGAAACTACCTGGTTACATTTCTTACATGGATGTGTTGGTTTTTCTCATGAGGTGCATGTTGTGGTGCTTCTACTAGGTGTCTACGGGAAAGCCTTTTTTGAGAGAGATTCTTAGGACGTGCGACGTTGGGGAAAAGCGGAAAACCAATGGGGAAGTAGTAGCAGGGTACTGTCGATATTATTTATTATATGATATTTTTATGTATGATTTATATGGTGAGTGTCTCCACGGTGAGGCTGGGAACATAGTATACATGTTTAGGTGAAGAGTTAGTTTCAGTTGTTTTTCACTGTTCTTTAACATGCTTTCCTTACAATTGCATGAGAGGCTTCGGGGAAGATCCGACTTAGTGTACTATTATACTCACCTTATGTATATAAATTTTTTTTAGGTCACATGGAGTAGGTTGGAGATCTGGCTTATTACTACTAGCTTGTGGTTTCAGGAGTAGTTTGGGCTTCTGGTTGCTGCTGTTTTACTTTCTTTTGGGTACTTGTGATTTTCCCCTTCCAATTGTAGTACTTTTTCATGACATTAAATATGTTAACTTGGGTTTTCTTTTATATTTCAGTTTTGAGATGGTGTATATTGGTGTATATCTTATCTATCTCTTCCACATGTGTTCTCTTAGAGGGTAATGCCTCCCATTTCTGTGTTTACTATACCCTCAGTTATAGTCGCCAACCCGGGGCCTACTAAAGGTGGGACTTGGGGGTCATTATCTCCCTTCTCACATTGTTGGTCCAGAAGTGGTACACTTTATGGGGAGGGGATCAGGACAATACATGTTAATCAATAGAAATTTAAAGGTGAAAAATTTGTGGAGAATTATAAACAAGATCATTTAATTATTATTTAAAATGAAAAATTAATGTAAACATATTTATGGGTCAAAAACATAGAACATTATATCAAATACATATGCTATGTGAAAAAACAAAAAAAAAAGAATAATGTTGATAGGAAAACCGCCCATGCATCAAACATTATATCTCATTAGATAAAAACATTACCCATTTAATTAGAGGGATATATAATTCAAGGCACACTGATCATATTCATATCATGTACATTAATATGTGTTCCAAAAATACAATACAACATCAGAATGTATTTCATCCCTTTAATTCCCAGGATTACGGAATTTGGGTCATATATATGAAATCATCCAATCAATTGTAGATATTTACATCTAGGTGAATACCCTTGAGTCGAAATGGGGATGGGTATTTCTTACACAAATGTTTGGCATGGAATGTTTAAGGATAACTTTGACCGAATATACGGGTACATAAAGAGTCATGGATGAGTATAATGAGTGTGAAAAGTGTACCTCCTCACCTGTAAGTCATAATATTAATATAATGAATGTGTAAAAACATTTCCCAACATGAATTATAGTTTATAAAAAATCATAATGCATACAAGGTTCTTGAATAAAAAGATAATGAGATATTCCCTTACATTGAGAGGGATCATTTAAAATCATTGCAGAAGCTTATTATGAGCCTGGAAACACCATGGTATGGATCGAAATAGGGGAATGTAGAGTAAATTTATTTTCCAAAGGTTTTTAGTGATGTGGAATGGGATGTTCAGGGAATTTTTATTTAAAAATAAATGGGAATTATATATCAATTTCTAAACCGTGATTTTTGGTTCTATATTATGAAATAATAAAATACACAATCCTTCCTGTGGTTTTGGTAAATTTTTTATTCTAGAGAAGTGTGCTTTTAATAATTTTTTAAGTATTATAACAAAACTCATGAAAATAATAACTGTTATATTGAAGTGGAGAGTTATTATTATAATAAATAATTTATATATCTAAAAATATAGTATAGGTTTTGGATGATACATTAATGGTACATAAAATTATTCAAATAAAATAAAAAATGAATTATTTTAAATATAAAAAAATTGTCTATGGATTGACATTATTGTATTTATTAAATAAATTTTCATATTCATTGATTTTATAATACACACTATATATTTATACCGTATTTATTTTTTAACAAAAAAAATTCTGGCTCCGAAAATTATGAAAAAACAACAGTTGGATAATTTCAATGGAATTATTTTTATTTTTATTTTTATCAAAATAATTTTATAAATATTAAAAATTAAACTATTAAATAAAAAATTACAATTTCATGAGAATTCATTTTTTTGTAAAGATAATAATTTCTAGCCCTTATAAAAATTACATTTGACCACGTAAAATTATGTTTGTAATTAAATATTAATAAATAAATTTTATAAATGTAAATTTATGAAAAATATTTTAAAAAATTATTGAATTCGTCAAAATTTGTTTCTTTATTGAAACTATGTATTTTCAAAGAATTAATTTTGTGCTTCATCATATAATTTTTTTTCTATATTTCATTTTTCAATCATTTATATTGAAATTAAGAAATTAATAAAATAATTATTTTATTAAAAAAAAATCTGAAATTTATTAATTTTAGAATTTTGATACATAACCCCAAATAATACTATACAATTATATATGGGTATGATGTGTGATAGTAATACTTTCTTAGTGTGGTTCGACAAATATGGTTTGGGATGTGATATATATAAGCTTGGACTGATCCTATAGATGGACTCAATCATTATTTATATTTTTAATTTTGGTTTGGTATGGTTCAAGGTAAATCCTAATGACTCCATATCACTCATTAAATCTAATAAATGGGCTTCATAGGGAGTGATCTTAATAGTAGAGCCTAGCAATTATTTTGATGTTGTTAATTTCTTTTATTATAGCTAAAATTTATTTAATAATAATGATTATTTTACAGTAGATATACTATCAATTACTACGTTTCTTAATGGTCTATTAAATTTGATAGGATATAAATTATTACAACCCAGCCTAATTAATTTAGTGTTTTTGTTCTCTATAATAAAATTTCATAATATCTAATTTATTTGTTTGAGAAGAGAACATCATTTATAAAACATTAGGTCATTACCATGGGTCTACCATATCATACATACTGGTAGAGATGGTTCTCCCCCACATTACTAGGGAAGTTATCCTCAATAAATGGTGTTTGTAATCCCATGTTATTTAAATCCTATAGGGAGTGGTTACTCATCTATATTCTTCACCCCCTCAGCTATGAAATCTTCTAGAGAGGAGTGGGTACTTCATTATATAATTTCAAGGTTATTTTGGTATATTATTATTGTGAAAACATGTTCTATTATAGTTGTATATAGACTCATCAATATTAGATATATTTAATGAATTAGGTTCCTCTCTCTATGGTTAGGAACTTTTTGTATGACCATATTTTTCATTGGTTTTTATTTTATATCTTATATTGTTTTTTGGGATGATTATTGTCATGTCATTTCTACAATTATATATTTTTTGGAATCCTATTGGTATAGTATATATTCATCCCAAACTGGTCAATATCTATATGCTCGGTTTCTAATATAGTTGTCACAATGTTTGGTGGAGACATTAGTAATCCTAGAGTCGGAGGATCTAAGATATAATTCTAGACTATAACCACATACAATTTCCAGTTCCTAATATCATGAGTAGGGATCTATTCAAGAAACACAATTTTTTTTGAATTGGGATACATTTTTTTTGGAATGTATTATAAGAAATTTATTACTCTATTTATTTATAACCCAAATAAATTTTCCTAGAGGTTGATACATGAATATGTTTACCCAATAGAGATTTCAGTTTTTATTTTTGTTCTCTAAAAATTTTATGGTGATGTGTGTTTGGTTATATATACTTTTATCTATGAACACTGATCATGTGAGATATTCCAAATCAATTATTATCAATAGCCCATATTTTAAGATAGATTTTTTGGAGGTTTCACTCATAGCTTAAATCCAGTTTAGGTGTGTCCTTAGTGGTTTAGGTTGTGATAGAGTTATATTAAATAATATTTGTCATAGGAATGGAGAATGGCGATAAATTTGTCATGTGTATTTTTATAATTTTTTTAAATTGTGTTAAGGGTTTTATAGATGGATTATATTACCCAAAACCTAGTTATTTTGAGGTGGATAACAAATACATACATTAAGACTCTAACCTCTTTCAGGAAATAATCAGCATGATGAGGAACCAGTTATAGAAAACTATTAGGAAATGCATTATATAGGAATGGTTCGTTGGTATTCATTTTATTATTGAGTAAAATTTTGGGATATGATAATATTAAAGTGGTGTGTCTTGTTAACTTTTAGAATTCCAATGTCATTAAAACTAGAAAAAATTGTGAGAAAGGGCGGTGATGAAAACTATGAGAGTAAGGAATCCTTAGTGTAGTTAACAATCTTTGAGGTGTACATTTGTTAAGTGATTTCACCCATAGAGTAGAACATGTGTAGAAATACCAACCCCAACATCAATGATCCAATGTCATGCTACCATTACATTATAATAATATATAAGTAAACACATACTGTAGGATGGATCAGTTTATTAGTCATGCAAATCTAATTACATAAATGTGTCTTGTAATAAAAATTACTACCCATATTATAACATATTTTTTTTCAAGGATAACTTAATTCCATATAGAATATTAAATAATATATTTCTCATTACACTACATGTAATCCAAGAAAAATGAAAAAATATGGGTTATATGAAATTACCTGCATAGTTAAATTACATTGGATGAAAAAATAAATTAATGAGCATAATGAATATGACAAGGAAATAATTGAACACACATTACATATAATCAATTAATAGATAAGCATGCGAATAAAACATATCAAAAGGTATATAATTGTAAAAAATCCATTAATCTAACTAGATATGATGTAATCAATATTTAATATAAAATAATTGGAAACACATTCCATATAATCAGTAAACAATGAATGTAAAGTATCTATAGATATTTTTCGTACTAAAAATCTCCTAAATAATAAAAATTGAATATTAATGAGGGAAATTCATAATTTTTGAAAACCACCTTTCCTATGAACATGATATCATTATCATCAAGACCAATTAGAAGACATTTTAAAACATACTTAATGAAAACCCCACTAAGGCTAGAAAACTCACTCTTCCCATGAGACTACTAGTGCATTTAGAGGATATCTATAATTGGCCCCCACCTATATCATATATGTACAATGAATTTATCATTTATCTAATAATATATTCAATCTATGTGAATCGTTTTTAGTTTAGTACTCACATTGATTAAAATAAATAGATTTATCAATATTTCCTCCGAAATAAAATAACATTTAGTGTAAATATTATATGTAAAAATGGTGTGTGTTTTTAGAAATAATCCTATCTATGATAAATGGTATGGAAATTTTTGGTAATTATAATGTTTAATGTCCACAGGATAGTGAATATTTCAAGAGTAATACAAATAATAATGAATGGTGTTAATTTCAAAAGCATCATTGAAAAAATAAATAATAAAAAATCTAGATGAAGAACATGGATCATATGAACAAAACATAACTCAAGTGGAGTATAAATAAATTTTTTTTTTCATTGATGAAAATAAATAATATAAAAGGTATTTTAAAAAAATATAGAATAAATTTCCATTATTTTTTTGTTTTTTAACAAATATTTTCATTGTAAATCAATTTAAAAAATTTTCTTTAAAATAACCTATAAATTTTATAAAGGAAATATTATATAATTTACTATTGGAAATACTTTACCGGGTAAAAATAAAATAACATTTTCATAGTAAAAATGATTGAAATTATCCTTTTTAAGATAACATAAAGAATATTCCATAAATTAAAAAAAGTTGAAAATTTGTTTAATAATAAAATTTTGAATGGTTAATAACATTTTTTGAATTTTTTTTATAAACATTGTTTTGAGAGAAAATTTATTTCCGAATAAAATTTTAAATGGAGGTTGGTTTTCTAGAAAAACGTTTTCTCAAACATTTTAAGTTACAAATTGTGGGAAAATGGCACTATTACATGAGAAATATAACAAATAACCAGTGTATGAAAACATTTTTTTATTTATTGAAAAATCATTATATAATTTACACAAATTTAAATTCATTAAAAAATAATCTCCCTTAAAATGATATTGGGATGAAAACATTAAAAATGAAAATAATAATGAAGTTATAATTAATAATTGATTTTATTTTCAGAATCAAATATAAATCATCAACAAAATATTAATTACATGGATATATAGTAAAATTTATTATACATAGAATCATAGAATATTATCAAAAATTATAAGTAATATAACACAATGAACAAGATTTTAGTTATGAAAACTATTTCTACTTGGTATCTTTGTGTTCAAATCACCATAGATGAAATAATTAAAATTGAAACACAATATAAATTCTATAATTAATTATTCATGATATTAAATATTAAACAAATTTTATATAAACTATATAAAAAAATATGTTTTGAATATGAAATAACTATCATGAAAATATATGTTAGAGTAGAAATGTCACACACAATTTTCTTTTCTTTTCATATCAAGGTTTTGATTTGGTTCATTGAAAATCCTGATCCTTTTCATGGGTTTTGGGTGAGATTAATTTTGATTTATGAACTACCATATATTTTTAAACATCCTAATTTGGGTTCCCCATTTATTGTATAGTAGTTTTTGGAGAAAGGTTGGTTACTTCATTATTTGGGCCAACCATGAGCACATTTCCAATATTAAAACCCAAATATGTTTCTTTTTTAAAACCTTTCTTTTTCAACATTTTACACCCATTAAACTTCATACATTGCATCCAATGGAATATTAAAACCACCATATCTGTAACATCCCAAGTAAGTAATGAATAATAGATATTTTTATCTATGTCTTTTAATGATTAAGATAGTGTTATAGAGGCTTAAAATGAAAATAAATACAATCTTATGCATGGAATACACTAATATTCTTAAAAGATTGTTTTACTGCCTTTTGATGGAAAACCATTTTTGAATCTATATTTTGACAATTTTATAAACTATGTTTGTTAAAATAAACTTATTCTTTATGATTGCGACATCAAAATTTACCTTGTGTGAATTTTTGGTATTTTTCTGACAATGTTCATTTTTTAATGAATAGTGAAAAATACTGCATTTTACATCAAAACTGCTTTTTAATCTAATTTATTTATATGATTAGATTATGTTTTGAATTGGTTTTGAAGTGAAATTAGAATATATTTTTACCATTTTATCCAATTGTGGTCATTGGAATCAATTTCACTTTGAAATTAGACTTAAACTGGTGTCAATCTTTTGATACTTATTGTTTTGTAAAAACACGCTATTTGCTCTGGCAGCGGGAATTAATTATTAAATTAATTAATGTGACTTATATGATTTGAATTTTGTAAAAACGACTTCATTTTTGAATTCATAATATCAAATATAGCTTAGGGTGAATTTTTGGTAATTTTCTGAAAAACTTCAATTTTTGATGAATAGTGAAACCACTAAGTGGTAATCAAGCAAACTGATTTTTCAGTTAAATGAAAGTTTACCACTAATGTGTATTGAATTTTGAAAATCCTACATACATGGTTTTCATTAAGAAGTAAAATGTGGTTCAATGAGATTAAAATAATTTTTTGGTGAATAGTAACTTATTAAGTTCTTAATCGCGATTAGTGGTAATTAGGGTAGTTTAAGGTATAAATAACGCTTTAATAATAGGAAATGACCTAGACACATGTCCCAACCATATTGGTTGTTTCATGGCCGACCAATACAATCCATGGGTCAACTTGGGGACCCCATGGAGACACTTTGGGTTGGAAATGACATAAATAACTTTTTATTAAATGTTAAAGTAAAAATGACACAAACAAGAAATGTTTTACGAAAACAATTTTTACATGGGGTTATAAAGATCAGATTTTTTATTATAAATAGTCATTGGAAATATAAGAAAATTTCATACATCATAGTATTTTTTTATGATTTTTAGACATTAAATAAATTAAATTATTTATGACATAATAATGATGCAGCGATGACATCATTATTTGACGATTTAAATAAAATGGAAAGATAATGTAAAATATATGAACTACACATGTCCAAAACTTATTGGATGAGTTGATTTCGAAGCCTTATCACCTTATACACGAATTATATCAATGTGGGACCTTTTTAAACCGAAAAACATTTTCAAATAAAGTAATATTTCTTTACTTTCCAAAAGTGCCCCTCCTCTCCTCTTATAAAAGGCCCCCCACCTCTACCTCATTTCACACACACCTCAAGCCTTTGGCTCGGCCAACCCCTGCCCATTTACTCTCTCCACATCCCTCTCCTCATCCTGGAGGATTCCCTTTGGGAATAATCCTTTCAATGGAAGCCTTTAGGCTCAAATCAAAAGGAGTTACACTTTTAAAGGTAATTCATTCTCTCATGTTCATTTGATTTATTTTGCTTCTCCAACCCCCTAAACTCTTTTTATTTACTTATTTTGTAACAACACCAGTATCTTTAATATACAAGGATGTTGTTATAATATTTATTTGAGCTACACTCTCACACAACTACATCAAATGGTTAAAGAACATACGGTTTCCGTGGATGGCGAAATTCTGCCTCCCGAAACGATGATTGTTCAACACTCATTTAACACCTTCAAAGGTGGCCATTATGATGTAACTATTTTTATATATGATATATAATATGTTTATGTTTTCCTTAAGCTTCTGTTTTTTTCATTTTTGGCATACCTTTATGGTTTCCATTATGGGTAAACACGATATCTTCATTTTAGGAAGTGCGGACTACCGCCCCCTGAAAGTGATTTGATTCGTTAATACCATATGTGGGATGTGTAAAGGATAAAGTTAATGATATTATATATGTTATAATACTGGAATTATAATATACTCTTATATCATTATGATTCCATTCCAGAAAATATGAAATAGAAATGGAAGTAGCGTTCATGCGTACGTACGGCTTACCGTCTCCATGAACGGTGCATTTCATTTCTTACCTCTAAATGATTATGTAATATTATAAATGCATGTATGTACTGGATATATATGACATATATGATATCTACATCATGAATACCATTCTGGATATAATGAACCTTTGACCAAATTAACAACATGTAAGTGTAAGAAGTCTATTTTTGACTTAAGAACCAAATACCGACAAAATGAACATTATTAACTTAACTGATTACATGATGTTCATAACATGGTATAAAAGGAATAATGAACTTGAAAAAGATTCATAAGAAAGTAGAGATTAATTCAAGTTTATTATTCAGGAGATTAAAGAACGGTCGGGTCAAGTCGGATACGAGGTATAGGACTTCGTCTCAATCTCCTTTCGTTGAGGCATATTTTATTTTATACACAACTTTCTTTTATACGGTGTATAAACCCATTTGACTTTTACGTTTAGTCAAAAGGAATCTTTTTTATACGAAGCGTTTACTAAACGACAAAAGGGAATGTTTTTGTCGTACGTATGCGGCGACAACGACTTCTCCGCCGTCGTGACCATTATTCGAGTTTCGGCTTCCTCTACAAGCCATACCTTATTTTTAAAAGAAAAATAAATACCATGTTTTACTTTTCTTTTATTTTATTATTGAAAATGGTTTTCATAATGTTTTTATATCAATGTGTTGTATTGATATCTCGTGATTGAAATGTGGAAATTTTATGTTTCCTTTATGCATGTTTTATGTGATATGATTATGTTATGGTTCTTGGGCATTATTATGAAGACGGGTGGTTCCGTGATAAACTAAGGGCGGGTGAGCCCGTTATAGCTCTCCAATGCATTGGGTAACGCGAAGGAGTGAAACGTTAAGGTTTATCCGAAGAGATTTTAGGGAATATACTGTGATGGGTATTCCAAATGTAACCAAGAGGGTTACTCCCTACGTAAGAATGTTATGAATGCCTCAAGTTACCTTTATGTATTATGATTTCTATGATTTATTCATGATTTTATGAGGTATGTTAAAGTGCCTATGTTTTATGGGTAAAGTATGATTTCATTCTTATGTATATATGAAATCATGTTTCCTTTCCATGTTTTTTTTATAACCCATACTGAGTTTTTATGCTCATCCCAAGTTTTTGAAATGTTTTTCATAGGTCAAGGGAAAGGTACATGATAAGATGATAGAGTCAAGGATGTGTCAATAAATAATCCATGTTTTATTTTAAATGTGTTTCCATTGATGGGAATGAAGAATACTATCTTTATGTAACCACTTTGTTTATTTGTGGAATGTAATGCAAGTTTTATGATCTAATTCTCTAAAACTCTAAACCCGAAAAGATCCTCAATGTGTAATCTTGTAATAACTCAAGATTAAGTAAGGTTTAAGGCTGGGGCCTTATAGTTAGTATCAGAGGTCGGTTTAGATAACTTTAGGAGTTAGAATTCTATTAAATGATTATCCAAAAAATATTTTTTTCGAAATGATATAGCATTTAAAGATTACCATGTTGCTTCATCTAAGACATGTTTGTTCAGAATGGTTTTCCGCAGAGGAAACAGGGAAGCAGTGCTAGGAAGGCATACAGAAGGAAATAACCTTCCGAATCAGCATCCAGAAATGGTCGGAATTGGAACTGAACTGTTTGTTGCAGTAATGGCGCAGTTGACTCAAGCGATAAATGGCGGTGGTATCCATGCACGAGATCAGCCAGATCAACCGCAGAGGAACATGTCAGTGGTGGAACATTTCATGAGGCAACATCCACCATCATTCAAAGGATCATCTGAACCTATGCTAGCTGAAGGGTGGATTAAACCACTGGAGAAGATTTTTGATGTCATGGGGTGTTCAGACAATCAAAAGGTTAGTCTTGCTATTTACCGTTTGGAGGGTGAAGCAGATCAGTGGTGGTCTATGGTTAAAAATATCAGGGACGCCGATGAGATTGATGCTCTTGACTAGGATGAATTCAAAGGTATGTTTCTTGAGAATTATTTTCCTAAGGCTATTCGACTTAGGATGGAAAAGCAATTCTTGGAATTGAGGCAAGAGGAAGATTCAGTGGCTGCCTATGAAGAAAGTTTCACTCAATTGGCAAGGTATGCTCCAAATTTTATCCGAGACCTTGATAGTAAAATAAATCGTTTTTACTCAGGATTAAAGCCAAAGTATCGAAGGGAATTAGCTTCTCGTGAGTTTAAAAGTTATGAAAATCTTGTTCGATGTGCTGAGAAGGTGGAAATGGAGTTTGCCGATGACCAAGTTTTCTATAACAACCAGCAGAAGAAAAGACCGAGGTGGCAGGAGAAAGGTAATAATTCTTCAAAAAAGTCTGATGGTAAGAGAACTAAGTTTCCAGTTTGTGATAGATGTGGAAAAAGGCATGCTGGGGAATGTCTTCTGAATTCTGGAAAGTGCTACCGATGTGGTAAGATGGGACATAAGGCTCGTGATTGCACTGAAAAGGATCAAGGTGAAGGTAAGAACAAATTTGATTTACAGTTAGTGAAATGTTATAAGTGCAATGAGATGGGTCACTATGCAAACGAGTGTCCGACAAGGAGCTTGAGTGATGGGAAGCAGTTAGACTACAAGCAGAAAGGGGTGGTGAAATCCTTTGCAACTACTTCAGCAGATGTCGGGCCATCAAATGAAGTTGTATCAGGTACTTTGTTTGTTTTTTCAGATTATGCCAGTGTGTTGTTTGATTAGGGGTCTACACATTCTTTCATCTCTGAAACCTATTCTAGTAAAATGGGAATACCATCTCAAGAAATGACTCCTGAACTTTTGGTAAAAACACCTGGGGGAAATGTTGAGGCAAAAACAATTTATAAGAATCTTCCTATCCTTATCTGTGGAAAGAACCTACTTGCAAACCTTATTGTTCTACCTCTAGTAGAGTTTGATGTTATCCTGGATATGGATTGGCTCTCTATCTACTATGCTAAGATTGACTGTAGAGCTAAAGAAGTTTCTTTTTAGAAAGACTTTCAGTTTGTTTACAAGAATGAACCCTTACTTTTGATAACATATCAAGAGGCCGAGAAACTTGTAAAAGATGGAAATGAATGTTACCTTGCACACGTCGTTGAAAATAAAGGAACTGTTCAGATTAATGACGTGCCAGTGGTAAATGAGTATCCTGATGTTTTTCCTGATGAGTTGCCTAGAATAATACAAGATCGGGAAGTTGAGTTTACTGTTGACTTAGTTCCTGATGCTAAGCCAATTTCAAAACCCCCTTATCGAATGGCACAAGTTGAACTTTTAGAGTTGAAGGAGCAATTGCAAGATTTATTAGAGAAAGGTTTCATTAGACCTAGCACATCACCATGGGGTGCTCCTGTTTTATTTGTTAAAAAGAAAGATGGTTCTATGAGACTTTTCATTGATTATAGATCCTTGAATAATATCACTGTTAAGAACAAATATCCTTTGCCTCGTATCGATGATTTGTTTGATCAGCTCCAGGGAGCTCAGTTTTTTTCAAAGATTGACTTGAGATCGGGGTACCATCAGCTGAAGGTAAAGGAGGCAGATATTCCGAAGACCGCGTTCCGTACGAGATATGGCCATTATGAATTTGTAGTAATGCCTTTTGGGCTAACCAATGAACCTGCTGTATTCATGGACTTAATGAATAGAATTTTCCATGAGTTCTTGGATAAGTTTGTGGTGGTTTTCATTGATGATATTTTGGTGTTTTCTAAAAGTAAAGAGGAGCATGAAAAACATTTAAGGGTTATCTTGAAAACCTTAAAAGAAAATAAACTGTATGGGAAATTCAGCAAGTGTGAGTTTTGGTTGCAACAAATTTCTTTCCTTGGTCACATTGTTTCTAAAGATGGAATAACTGTTGATCCTGCAAAAACAAAATTTGTGGAAGAATGGCCAAGACCCACAAATGTAACCGGGATTCGTATCTTCCTTGGTTTCGCGGGTTATTACTGAAGGTTTGTTAGAAATTTTTTACGGTTATCTAGTCCAATGACTAAGCTAACTCGGAAGGGTGTTAAGTTTATCTGGACAAAAGAATGTGATGATTGTTTTCAGGAATTGAAAAGAAGATTGGTGAATGCTCCAGTTTTGGCACTACCTTCCAGGAATGGTGAGTTTGTTATATACAGTGATGCTTCATTGAAAGGACTTGGTTGCGTCCTAATGCAGAATGATCAGGTAATTGCTTATGCTTCACGACAGTTGAAAACTCATGAGATAAATTACCCTACACATGATTTGGAATTAGCTGCTGTTGTTTTTGCCTTAAAAATTTGGAGGCATCATTTGTATGGAGTAAAGTGTGAAATATATACTGATCACAAAAGTTTAAAGTATATATTCACTCAGAAAGAGTTAAACATGAGACAGAGGAGATGGCTAGAATTAATCAAGGATTATGATTGTACAATTCATTACCATCCGGGAAAAGCAAATAAAGTGGCTGATGCTTTGAGTCGAAAAAGTAATGCTTCATTAACAATGTTGTGTTTGGAACGTGATCCTTTGGTTAGGGATTTGATGAACTTTGGCATAGAAGTTGTTGGTGCAGGAAGTCCTTCTGTTTTGTTTCAGGTATCAGTGAGATCTTCTCTATCAGATAGAATCAAGCAAGCACAGAAGCAAGACAGTGAGTTGCAGAAAAAGGTAGAGCTGGTTCAGAAAGGTAAGTTGCCTGAATTCAACATTGATAATGATTGTGTTTTGAGATTTGGGAAGAGATTGTGTGTGCCTTGTGATTCACAGTTGAAGAGAGAATTGTTATGTGAAGCTCATAGTTCTCCGTTTTCAGTTCATCCGGGCAGTACTAAGATGTATAGAGATCTGCGGGAGTATTACTGGTGGGATGGAATGAAAAGAGATATTGCTGATTTTACTGTGAAGTGTTTGACTTGTCAGCAGGTTAAAGCAGAGCGGCAGTTACCGAAAGGGATGCTTCAGCCTTTACCAGTGCCAGAGTGGAAATGGGAGAATATATCCATGGACTTTGTTGTTGGATTACCGAAGACATCTCGAGGTAATAATGCAATCTGGGTTATTGTTGATCGCTTGACCAAATCTGCTCATTTCCTTGCTATACGAGATACTTTCTCTCTTGATCAACTTTCCCTTTTGTATCTTAAAGAGATAGTCAGGTTACATGGAGTTCCTCTCTCCATTGTATCAGATCGTGATCCCAGGTTTACTTCTAACTTTTGGAAAGGCATTCAGAAGTCGTTGGGTACTGAATTAAATTTTAGTACGGCTTTTCATCCTCAATCAGATGGGAAATCAGAACGAACAATTCAGACATTGGAGGATATGCTACGAGCTTGTTCTATGGATTATCAGGGAAGTTGGGACCAACATCTTTCTTTGGTTGAATTTTCATATAATAACAATTTCCATTCTAGTATACAGATGGCACCATTTCAGGCATTATATGGGAAGCGGTGTCAAACTCCAGCTTTCTGGGATGAAGTGGGTGAAAGGAAGTTGATGGGACCAGAATTGGTAGAAGAGATGGTAGAAAAAGTTCAGCTGATTCAGAAACACATGAGAATAGCTCAGAGCATGAAGAAGAGTTATGCAGATAACCGGAGGAAGGATCTATCTTTCGAGGTAGGTGATCATGTTTTTTTCAAGGTTTCTCCTTGGAAAAGTGTGATGAGATTTGGTAAGAAAGGAAAGTTGAGTCCAAGGTTCATTGGACCATACGAAATTCTGGAAAGAGTTGGATCAGTTGCTTACCGAGTGGCTTTACCTCCGAGTTTATCTCAGGTACACAATGTTTTTCACGTTTCGATGTTGAGAAAGTATATGCCAGATCCATCTCATGTTTTGAGTCCAGAGGGGGTTCAGCTGGAAGAGAACCTATCTTATGAGGAACAACCGGTCCAGATTCTTGACCACAGGGAGCAAGTGTTACGGAATAAGGTGATTAAGCAGGTAAAGGTTTGGTGGAAAAACCCCATGATTGAAGAGGCAACATGGGAATCCGAAAATGCAATGATGGATAAGTACCCTCATTTATTTGATAAGTAAATAAATTGCGGGGACGCAATTTTATAAAGGGGGGAAGGATGTAACATCCCAAGTAAGTAATGAATAATAGATATTTTTATCTATGTCTTTTAATGATTAATATAGTGTTATAGAGGCTTAAAATGAAAATAAATACAATCTTATGCATGGAATACACTAATATTCTTAAAAGATTGTTTTACTGCCTTTTGATGGCAAACCATTTTTGAATCTATATTTTGATAATTTTATAAACTATGTTCGTTAAAATAAACTTATTATTTATGATTGCGACATCAAAATTTACCTTGTGTGAATTTTTGGTATTTTTCTGACAATGTTCATTTTTTAATGAATAGTGAAAAATTCTGCATTTTACATCAAAACTGCTTTTTAATCTAATTTATTTATATGATTAGATTATGTTTTGAATTGGTTTTGAAGTTAAATTAGAATATATTTTTACCATTTTATCCAATTGTGGTCATTGGAATCAATTTCACTTTGAAATTAGACTTAAACTGGTGTCAATCTTTTGATACTTATTGTTTTGTAAAAACACGCTATTTGCTATGGCAGCGGGAATTAATTATTAAATTAATTAATGTGACTTATATGATTTGAATTTTGTAAAAAAGACTTCATTTTTGAATTCATAATATCAAATATATCTTAGGGTGAAGTTTTGGTAATTTTCTGAAAAACTTCAATTTTTGATGAATAGTGAAACCACTAAGTGGTAATCAAGCAAACTGATTTTTCAGTTAAATGAAAGTTTACCACTAATGTGTATTGAATTTTGAAAATCCGACATACATGGTTGTCATTAAGAAGTAAAATGTGGTTCAATGAGATTAAAATAATTTTTTGGTGAATAGTAACTTATTAAGTTCTTAATCGCGATTAGTGGTAATTAGGGTAGTTTAAGGTATAAATAATGCTTTAATAATAGGAAATGACCTAGACACATGTCCCAACCATATTGGTTGTGTCATGGAAGACCAAGACAAGCCATGGGTCAACTTGGGGACCCCATGGAGACACTTTGGGTTGGAAATGACATAAATAACTTTTTATTAAATGTTAAAGTAAAAATGACACAAACAAGAGATGTTTTACGAAATCAATTTTTACATGGGGCTATAAAGATCAGATTTTTTATTATAAATAGTCATTGGAAAGATAAAAAAATTTCCTACATCATAGTATTTTTTTTATGATTTTTAGACATTAAATAAATTAAATTATTTATGACATAATAATGATGCAGCGATGACATCATTATTTGACGATTTAAATAAAATGGAAAGATAATGTAAAATATATGAACTACACATGTACAAAACTTATTGGATGAGTGGATTTCGAAGCCTTATCACCTTATCCACGAATTATATCAATGTGGGACCTTTTTAAACCGAAACACATTTTCAAATAAAGTAATATTTCTTTACTTTCCAAAAGTGCCCCTCCTCTCCTCTTATAAAAGGCCCCCAGCTCTACCTCATTTCACACACACCTCAAGCCTTTGTCTCGGCCAACCCCTGCCCATTTACTCTCTCCACATACCTCTCCTCATCCTAGAGGATTCCCTTTGGGCATAATCCTTTCAAAGGAAGCCTTTAGGCTCAAATCAAAAGGAGTTACACTTTTAAAGGTAATTCATTCTCTCATGTTCATTTGTTTTATTTTGCTTCTCCAACCCCCTAAACTCTTTTTATTTACTTATTTTGTAACAACACCAGTATCTTCAATATACAAGGATGTTGTTATAATATTTATTTGAGCTACACTCTCACACAACTACATCAAATGGTTAAAGAACATACGGTTTTCATGGATGGCGAAATTCTGCCTCCCGAAACGATGATTGTTCAACACTCATTTAACACCTTCAAAGGTGGCCATTATGATGTCACTATTTTTATATATGATATATAATATGTTTATGTTTTCCTTAAGCTTCTGTTTTTTTCATTTTTGGCATACCTTTATGGTTTCCATTATGGGTAAACACGATATCTTCATTTTAGGAAGTGCGGACTACCGCCCCTTGAAAGTGATTTGATTCGTTAATACCATATGTGGGATGTGTAAAGGATAAAGTTAATGATATTATATATGTTATTATACTGGAATTATAATATACTCTTATATCATTATGATTCCATTCCAGAAAATATGAAATAGAAATGGAAGTAGCATTCATGCGTACGTATGGCTTACCGTCTCCATGAACGGTGCATTTCATTTCTTACCTCTAAATGATTATGTAATATTATTAATGCATGTATTTACTGGATATATATGACATATATGATATCTACATCATGAATAACATTCTGTATATAATGAACCTTTGACCAAATTAACAACATGTAAGTGTAAGAAGTCTATTTTTGACTTAAGAACCAAATACCGACAAAATGAACATTATTAACTTAACTGATTACATGATGTTCATAACATGGTATAAAAGGAATAATGAACTTCAAAAAGATTCATAAGCAAGTAGAGATTAATTCAAGTTTATTATTCAGGAGATTAAATAACGGTCGGTTCATGTCGGATACGAGGTATGGGACTTCATCTCAATCTCCTTTCGTTGAGGCATATTTTATTTTATACACAACTTTCTTTTATACGGTGTATAAACCTCTTTGACTTTTACATTTATTCAAAAGGAATATTTTTTATACGAAGCGTTTACTAAACGACAAAAGGGAATGTTTTTGTCGTACGTATGCGGCGACAACGACTTCTCCGTCGTCGTGACCGTTATTCGAGTTTCAGCTTCCTCTACAAGCCATACCTTATTTTTAAAAGAAAAATAAATACCATGTTTTACTTTTCTTTTATTTTATTATTGAAAATGGTTTTCATAATGTTTTTATATCAATGTGTTGTATTGATATCTCGTGATTGAAATGTGGAAATTTTATGTTTCCTTTATGCATGATTTATGTGATATGATTATGTTATGGTTCTTGGGCATTATTATGAATACGGGTGGTTCTGTGATAAACTAAGGGCGGGTGAGCCCGTTATAGCTCTCCAATGCATTGGGTAACGTGAAGGAGTGAAACGTTAAGGTTTCTCCGAAGATATTTTAGGGAATATACTGTGATGGGTATTCCAAATGTAACCAAGAGGGTTACTCCCTACGTAAGAATGTTATGAATGCCTCAAGTTACCTTTATGTCTTATGATTTCTATGATTTATTCATGATTTTATGAGGTATGTTAAAGTGCCTATGTTTTATGGGTAAAGTATGATTTCATTCTTATGTATATATGAAATCATGTTTCCTTTCCTTGTTTTTTTTATAACCCATACTGAGTTTTTATGCTCATCCCAAGTTTTTGAAATGTTTTTCACAGGTCAAGGGAAAGGTACATGATAAGATGATAGAGTCAAGGATGTGTCAAGAAATAATCCATGTTTTATTTTAAATGTGTTTCCATTGATGGGAATGAAGAATACTATCTTTATGTAACCACTTTGTTTATTTGTGGAATGTAATGCAAGTTTTATGATCTAATTCTCTAAAACTCTAAACCCAAAAAGATCCTCAATGTGTAATCTTGTAATAACTCAAGATTAAGTAAGGTTTAAGGCTGGGGCCTTATAATATCCTTCTGGACCCCTTAATAATTCATAATAATGGTAAATTTGGGTTACTTATTTAGGTAATGGGCTAGCCCAAGGGCCCACTTCCAGTTTTAAAAAATTAAATTGTTTATTTTAAATCATTTTATTTTTTTAATATTTTTCACTAATTCCACCTCTGAACCAAATCCCAAATAAATCTCCAGACCCCCATTTTCTATTTTACCTTTTTGGAGCTCATGTGAATCTCATATTTGGGAGAATGTTATCAGTTTACCTAAAATTGTCCAGAATTGAGAAAGTATATTATTTCATCCATAAATCATTATTTTAGTACTCTTCTTCCATCAATTCTTCATTTACATAATTTTATAGACCTTATAAGACTCTCAAAGTTGTTTCAAGACATTAAATATTATCAATGGGTTCATATATAATGTAAAACAAAGAGCTTTCTAGTTCAGAAGGTGAGATTCCCTCTCCTTTCTCCTCCCTCTTCTTCCTCCTTTAATTATTTCTTGGTTTAATAATATCCACTAGTCATGAAAGATATTCTGTTATTATCTTACTTTATGTGGTTTTTGTTCATTTGGGTCTGGTCATCATAGGTTTATGGTTTCTAAACCCTGATATGGTGTTATTGGGTGTGCTTTTCCATTACGATAAGGATTTGAGGTTTGATATCTCCTGCATAAGCCTTTATCATTTAAGTTTTATCATTATCTTGCTTTTATAACCTTATTTATATGATTTGTTCTTCTTTAAACACTCGGTTTTAATATTTTTGTTGGTTAATGATGTTTTATTCCTTATTTTGTTAAAAATATAGTTGTTTTGGTTTAAATGTGAACTCCTGTTATTTGATAAATTATTCCATGATCTTTCACAAATGATTTATGGTATTTTGAATATTTTTCTATATATTTAAAAAATATATTTCATGAAAATAGTATTTTACCCCTTTTTAATTGATTAAAATAAGTTGTTTTGTTAATGTGTGAATGTTATGTGTTTGGTTAATTTCCCAGTAGGCATTTATGTGTCTAGTGAAATTTAAAATGATTTTTTTGGATTTATAAATACATTTTCTTCATGAAAAAAATTATTTAGCGATAATTTTTTGAATTTTAAATTTTGATTTGGTTTTACAAACACATAGGTTTTGGTTTACAACATGTTTTGGTCCGGGTTGCCAGAAAATGGCTCATTTTACATACTTATGCAAATGGTTGTGTGTTGAATATGTAACCTGAGTGTTTTAAGAGATTTATGTATTTTGTTTAATGATTTAAATAGTTTTTATACACCTCTTTAATAAAATTAAAATTCATAACTTTGTAAAATTTTAGTTTTGAGAGATTGTTTAAAGGTCTGTTTGGTCTTTCCTAAAAATGAAGATTAAGTGTTTTAGAAGAATATACAATGTTGTGTCAATTGGGATTATTTTATAGTCTAAGAAATGATTTTATTAACATTTTTTAGGGATTTAAAATAATTTTTGGTTATGTTTGTTGTGTTTTTATACATAAAAGACTATTTTTGAATGAGTTTTATATGCAAAGCCTCAATATACTCCATGAAATTGTATTATTAAAATTTTTATTTTTTTATTGATTCATGAAAAAATGTAAAGAATGTTTATGGACAGACTGTGTGTTTATGGTTTGGAAAGGTAATTTTTATGTGAAAGGTGTATTTTATAAAAAAATTAACTTTATTTAGAACTAAAGGGAATCCCAGGATTCTAAGTGGGCGGGCATGTACTAGTATGCTAGTGTTCCCTTGTTGTTTGTCCCATGCTTGACTTAAAAAGTTTGAAGATGACAACACTAACTAAACTATGATGATGATGATGTTGGGAGACCACTAGGTTATGGGTATGCTCCCTAACAGTGGCTATTGTGCACGAGAATAGATATTTATTGTGGTTACTTTAACTGAGATACGAAGTATCTAGGGCTCACAACGAACTAGTGCCTAGGGGGGTTACCGTGACTTGTGCTCATTGGCTATTTTGTGCTCAATGAAAGGAGATTGAGACGAAGTCCCATACCTCGGGTCCAACTTGACTCGGTCGTTCTTTAATCTCCTGAATAATAAACTTGAGTTAATTTATACTTGTTTAAGAACCTTTTTCAAGTTCATTATTCCTTTTATATCACTTATTGTCATGTCATGAACACTATGTATTTATTTAAGTTAATAACGGTCATTTTAACGATCATTTGTACTTGAGTCAAAAATAAACCCTTTATAATTATAAGTTGTTCATGTATCTATTATATCCAGAATGGTATTCATTATGTAGATATCATATATTTCATATATATCCAGTACATGAATGCATTTATAATATTACATAATCATTTAGAGGTAAGAAATGAAATGCACCGTTCATGGAGATGGTAAGTCGTACGTACGCATGAACGCTACTTTCATTTCTATTTCGCATTTTATAGAATTGAATCATAATGATATAAAGGTATATTATAATTCTAGTTTAATATCATATATAATATCATAACTCCATCCTTTATACGTCCCACATATGGTATTAACGAATCAAATCACTTTGAGTGGGTTGTAGTCTGCACTTCCTTAAACGAAGATATCGCGTTTACCCATAATGGAAACCATAATGGTAGGACAAAAAAGAAAAATACAGAAGCTTAAGGAAAACATAAACATATTATATATCATATATAAATATATTGTCATCTTAATGGCCACCTTTGAAGGTGTTAAAATAATGTTGAACAATCATCGTTTCGGGAGGCAGAAATTCGCCATCCACGGAAACAGTATGTTCTTTAACCATTAGATGTAGGTGTGTGTAAGTGTAGATCGAATCCTTCTTATAAAAACATCCTAGTATATTGAAGATACTGGATCTGTTACAAAATAAATGAATAAAATAGATTAGGGGGTTGGATAAGAATAATAAAACAAAAGGACTCAAGAGAAGACATTACCTTAAAATCGGTTAACTCCCTTTGGATTGAGCTCAAAGCCTTCCTTGGGAAGACTTCTGCCCAAAGTGAGGCTTCAAGGAGTAAGAGAGGGAAGTGGAGAGACAAAATGAGCAGGGGTTGGCCTAGCCAAAGGCTTTGGGAGTGTGGGTAAGGTGGTAGAGGTGGAGGCCGACACTCATGGAAAGTAAAGAAATGTTACATTATTTTAAAATGATTCTCGGATTCAAAAGGACCCACATTGAAATAATTCTATGGGAAGGTGACAAGGGTTATAAATACACCCATACAATAGGTTTTGGACATGTTTAGGTCATTTATTTTACATTATCATTTCATTTTATTTAAATCCTTTATTAATGAGGTGATCGCTGCGTCATCATGATGTCATAAATAATTTAATTTATTTAAAGTATAAAAATTATAAAATAAATACTATGATGTATGAAATATTTTTAGCTTTCCAATGAATATTTATAATCAAAAATCTGACTTGTATAACCCTATTTAAAAATTGTTTTAGTAAAACATATCATGTTTGTGTCATTTTTACTTTATCATTAAATAAAAAGTTATTTATGTCATTTCCCAACCAAAGTGGCTCCATGGGGTCCCCATGTTGAACCATGGATTTTATTGGTCGGAAATGACACATCCAATAAGGTTTGGACATGTTTCAAGCTCATATTATATTATTAAAACATTATTTTTACCTTAAACTACACTAATTACCTCTAATCGCGATTAAGAACTTAAAAGTTACTATTCACTAAAAAAATTATTTTAATCTCATTGAACCACATTTTACTTCTTAATGACAACCATGTATGTCAGATTTTTCAAAATCAAATCACAGAAGTGACAAAGTTTCATTTAAACGAAAAATCAGTTTCTTTAACTACCACTTAGTGGTTTCACTATTCATCAAAAATTGAAGTTTTTCAGAAAAATACCAAAACTTCACCCTAAGTTATATTTGATATTCTGAATTAAAAAATGATGTCTATTTTACAAAATTCAAATCATATAAGTCACATTAATTAATTTAATAATTAATTCCCATTGTCATGACAAAAAGCGTGTTTTTATGAATCAATAAGTATCAAAAGATTGACACCAGTTTAAGTCCAATTTCAAAGTGAAATTGATTCCAATGACCACCATTGGATTAAATGGTAAAAATATATTCTAATTTCACTTCAAAACCAATTCAAAAGATAATCTAATCATATAAAAAAATTATATTAAAAAGAGGTTTTGAATTAAAATACAACATTTTCACTATTCATTAAAAAATGAACATTGTCAGAAAAATATCAAAAATTCACAAAAAGTACATTTTTATGTCCCAATCATAAATAATAAGTTTATTTTGACAAAAATAACTTATAAAATTGTCAAAATATAGATTTAAAAATGGTTTTCCATCAAAAGGCAGTAAAACAATATTTTAAAAATAGTAGTGTATTCCATGCTTAAGATTGGATTTATTATCATTTTAAGTCTCTAAAACACTATCTAATTCACTAATAGACATAGATAAAAATATCTATTATTCATTACTTACTTGGGATGTTACATCCTTCCCCCCTTTAGAAAATTGTGTCCTCGTAATTTATTTACTTATCAAATAACTGGGGGTACTTATCCCTCATTGCATTTTCAGATTCCCATGTTGCCTCTTCCATCATGTGGTTTTTCCACAAAACCTTTACCTGATTAATCACCTTATTCTGTAACACTTGCTCCCTGTGGTCAATAATCTGGACTGGTTGTTCCTCATAAGATAGTTTCTCTTCCAGATGAACTACCTCTGGACTCAAAGCATGAGATGGATCTAGCATGTACTTTCTCAACATCAAAACATGAAAAACATTGTGTACCTGAGATAAACTCGGAGGTAAAGCCACTCAGTAAGAAACTGATCCAACTCTCTCCAGAATTTCATATGTTCCAATGAACCTTGGTCTCAGCTTTCCTTTCTTACCAAATCGCATCACACTTTTCCATGGTGATACTTTGAGAAAAACATGATCACCTACCTCAAAAGATAGATCCATCCTCCTGTTGTCTGCATAACTCTTCTGCCTACTCTGAGAAATTCTCATGTGTTTCTAAATCATCTAAACTTTTTCTGCCATCTCTTCTACCAATTCTGGTCTCATCAACTTCCTTTCACCCACTTCATCCTAGAAAGCTGGAGTTCGACACCGCTTCCCATATAATGCCTGAAATGGTGCCATCTGTATACTAGAATGAAAAATATTATTATATGAAAATTCAACCAAAGAAAGATGTTGGTCCCAACTTCCCTGATAACCCATCGTACAAGCTCGTAGCATATCCTCCAGGGTCTGAATTGTTCATTCTAACTGCCCATCTGATTGAGGATGAAAAGCTGTACTAAAATTTAATTCAGTACCCAACGACTTCTGAAGGCCTTTCCAAAAGTTAGAAGTGAACCTGGGATCACGATCAGATATAATGGAGAGAGGAACTCCATGTAACCTGACTATCTCTTTAAGATTCAAACGGGAAAGTTAATCTAAGGAAAAAGTATCTCGTATAGCAAGGAAATGAGCAGATTTGATCAAGCGATCAACAATAACTCAGATTGCATTATTACCTTGAGATGTATTCGGTAATCCCACAATAAAGTCCATGGATATATTCTCCCATTTCCACTCTAGCACTGGTAAAGGATGAAGCATCCCTTTCGGTAACTGCCGCTCTGCTTTAACTTGCTGACAAGTCAAACACTTCACAGTAAAATCAGAAATATCTCTTTTCATTCCATCCCACCAGTAATACTCCCGAAGATCTCTATACATCTTAGTACTGCCTGGATGAACTGAAAACGATGAACTATGAGCTTCACATAACAACTCTCTCTTCAACTGTGAATCACAAGGAACACACAATCTCTTCCCAAATCTCAAAACTCAATCATTATCAATATTGAATTCAGGCAACTTACCCTTCTGAACCAGATCTACCTTTTTCTGCAACTCATTGTCTTGCTTCTTTACTTGCTTGATTCTGTCTGATAGAGATGATCTCACTGATGCATAAAACAAAACAGAAGAACATAATGCACCAACAAATTCTATTCCAAAGTTCATCAAATCCTTAACCAAAGGATCACGTTCCAAATGCAACATTTCTAATGAAGCATTACTTTTTTGACTCAAAGCATCAGCCACTTTATTTGCTTTTCCTGGATGGTAATGAATTGTACAATCATAATCATTGATTAATTCTAGACATCTCCTTTGTCTCATGTTCAACTCTTTCTGAGTGAATATATACTTTAAACATTTGTGATCGGTATATATTTCACACTTTACTCCATATAAATGATGCCTCTAAATTTTTAAAGCAAAAACAACAGCAGCTAATTCCAAATCATGTGTAGGGTAATTTACCTCATGAGTTTTCAACTGACGTAAAGCATAAGAAATTACCTGATCATTCTGCATTAGGACACAACCAAGTCCTTTCAATGAAGCATCACTGTATATAACAAACTCACTATTCCTAGAAGGTAGTGCCAAAACTAGAGCATTCACCAATCTTCTTTTCAATTCCTGAAAACAATCATCACATTCTTTTGTCCAGATAAACTTAACACCCTTTCGAGTTAGCTTAGTCATTGGACTAGATAATCGTGAAAAATTTATAACAAACCTTCGGTAATAGCCTGCCAAACCAAGTAATCTACGAATCTCTATTACATTTTTGGGTCTTGGCCATTCTTCAACAACCTTTGTTTTTGCAGGATCAACAGTTATCCCATCTTTAGAAACAATATGACCAAGGAAAGAAATTTTTTGCAACCAAAACTCACACTTGCTGAATTTCCCATACAATTTTTTTTCTTTCAAGGTTTGAAAAATAACCCTTAAATGTATTTCATTTTCTTCTTTACTTTTAGAAAACACCAAAATGTCATCAATGAAAACCACCACAAACTTATCCAAGAACTCATGGAAAATTCTATTCATTAATTCCATGAATATAGCGGGTGCATTGGTTAGCCCAAAAGACATTACTACAAATTCATAATGGCCATATCTTGTATGAAACGCAGTCTTCAGAACATCTACTTCCTTTACCTTCAGCTGATGGTACCCTGATCTCAGGTCAATCTTTGAAAAATACTGATCTCCCTGGAGCTGATCAAACAAATCATTGATATGAGGAAAAGGATATTTGTTCTTAACAGTGATGTTATTCAAGGCTCTATAATCAATGAAAAGTCTCATAGAACCATCTTTCTTTTTAACAAACAAGACAGGAGCACCCCATGGTGATGTGCTAGGTCGAATGAAACCTTTCTCTAATAAATCTTGCAATTGCTCCTTCAACTCTAAAAGATTAATTTGGGCCATTCGATAAGGGGGTTTTGAAATTGGCTTAGCATCAGGAACTAAGTCAACAGTAAACTCAACTTTTCGATCTGGTATTATTCCAGGCAACTCATCAGGAAAAACATCAGGATACTCATTTACCACTGGCGCATCATTAATCTGAATAGTTCCTTTATTTTCAACAATGTGTGCAAGGTAACATTTATTTTCATCTTTTACAAGTTTCTCAGCCTCTTGATATGTTATCAACAGTAAGGGTTCATTCTTGTACACAAACTAAAATTCTTTCTGAAAAGAAACTTCTTTATCTATACAGTCAATCTTATCATGGTAAATAGAGTGCCAATCTATACCTAGGATAACATAAAACTCTACTAGAGGTAGAACAATAAGGTTTTCAAGTAGGCTCTTTCCACAGATAAGGATAGGAAGATTCTTATAAATTCTTTTTGCCTCAAAATTTCCCCCAGGTGTTTTTACCACAAGTTCAGAAGCCATTTCTTGAGATGGTATTCTCATTTTACTAGAAAAGGTTTCAGAGATGAAAGAATGTGTAGACCCCGAATCAAACAACACACTGGCATAATCTAAAAAAACAAACAAAGTACCTGATACAACTTCATTTGATGGCCCGACATCTGCTGAAGTAGTTGCAAAGGATTTCACCACCCCTTTCTTCTTGTAGTCTATCTTCTTCCCATCACTCAAGCTCTTTGTCAGACACTCATTTGAATAGTGACCCATCTCATTACACTTATAACATTTCACTAACTGTAAATCAAATTTGGTCTTACCATCACCCTGATCTTTTTCTGTGCAATCACGAGCCTTATGTCCCATCTTAACACATCGGTAGCACTTTTCAGAATTCAGAAGACATTCCCCAGCATGCCTTTTTCCACATTTATCACAAACTGGAAACTTAGTTTTCTTACCATCAGACTTTTTTGAAGAATTCTTACCTTTCTCCTACCACCTCGGTCTCTTCTTCTATTGGTTGTTATAGAACACTTTATCATCGGCAAACTCCATTTCCACCTTCTCAGCACGTCAAACAAGCTTTTCATAACCTTTAAATTCACGAGAATCTAAATCCCTTCGATATTTTGGCTTTAATACTGAGTAAAAATGATTGATTTTACTATCAAGGTCTTGGATAAAATTTAGAGAATACGTTTCCAATCGAGTGAACCATTCTTCATAGGCAGCCACTGAGTCTTCCTCTTGCCTCAATTCCAAGAATTGCTTTTCCATCCTAAGTCTAATAGCCTTAGGAAAATACTTCTCAAGAAACATACCTTTGAATTCATCCCAGTCAAGAGCATCAATCTCATCGGTATCCCTGATATTTTTAACCATAGACCACCACTGATCTGCCTCACCCTCCAAACGGTAAATAGCAAGACTAACATTTTGATTGTCTGAACACCCCATTACATCAAAAATATTCTCCAGTGATTTAATCCACCCTTCAGCTAACACAGGGTCATATGATCCTCTGAATGATGGGGGATGTTTCCTCATGAAATGTTCCACCACTGACATGTTCCTCTACGGTTGATCTGGCTGATCTCGTGCATGGATACCACCACCATTTATTGCTTAAGTCAACTGCTCCATTACTGCAACAAACTATTTAGTTCCAATTCCTACCATCTCGGGATGCTGATTTGGAAGGTTATTTCCTTCTATATGACTTCCTAGCACTGCTTCCCTATTTCCTCTGCGGAAAACTATTCTGAACAAACTTGTCTTAGATGAAGCAACATGGTAATCTTCAAATGCTATATCATTTCAAAAAAAATATTTTTTGGATAATCATTTAACAGAATTCTAACTCTTAAAGTTATCTAAACCAACCTTTGATACCAACTATAAGGCCCCAGCCTTAAACCATACTTAATCTTGAGTTATTACAAGATTACACATTGAGGATCTTTTCAGGTTTAGAGTTTTAGAGAATTAGATATAAAACATGCATTACATTCCACATTTAAACAAAGTGGTTACATAAAGATAGTATTCATCAACGAAACATATTTAAATTAAAACATGGATTCTTTCTTGACACTTCCTTGACACTATCATCATATCATGTACCTTTCCCTTGACCTGTGAAAAACATTTCAAAAAAAAGACTTGGGATGAGCATAAAAAGCTTAGTATGGGTTATATAAAAAAATCTGGAAAGGGAACATGAGTTCATATAGACATAAGAATGAAATCATACTTTACCCATAAAACATAAGCACTTTAACATACCTCATCAAATCATGAATAAATCATAGAAATCATAAGACATAAAGGTATCTTGAGGCATTCATAACATTCTTACGTAGGGAGTAACCCTCTTGGTTATGTTTGGAATACCCATCACAGTATATTCCCTAAATATCTTCAGAGAAACCTTAACATTTCACTCCTTCGTGTTACCCAATGCATTGGAGAGCTATATCGGGCTCACCCGCCCTTAGTTTATCCCGGAACCACCCGTCTTCATAATAATGCCCAAGAACCTCAACATAATCGTATCACATAAAACATAAATATAGGAAACATAACATTTCCACATTTCAATCACAAGATATCAATACAACACATTGATATAAAAACATTATGAAAACCATTTTCAATACCAAAATAAAAGAAAAGTAAAACATGGTACTTATTTTTCTTTTAAAAAGAAGGTATGGCTTGTAGAGGAAGCCGAAACTCAAATAATGGTCATGGTGGCGGAGAAGTCATTGTCGCCGCATACGTATGACAAAAACATTCCCTTTTGTCGTTTAGTAAAACACTTCATATAAAAAAGATTCCTTTTGAATAAACGTAAAAGTAAAAGGGGTTTATACACCATATAAAATAAGGTTGCGTATAAAATAAAATATGCCTCAATGAAAGAAGATTGAGATGAAGTCCCACACCTCGGGTCCAACTTGACTTGGTCGTTCTTTAATCTCCTGAATAATAAAGTTGAGTTAATTTCTACTTGTTTAAGAACCTTTTTCAAGTTCATTATTCCTTTTATATCACTTATTGCCATGTTATGAACACTATGTAATTATTTAAGTTAATAACGGTCGTTTTAACGATCATTGGTACTTGAGTCAAAAATAAACCCTTTATAATTACAATTTGTTCATGTATCCATTATATCCAGAATAGTATTCATGATGTAGATATCATCTATGTCATATATATCCAGTACATGAATGCATTTACAATATTACATAATCATTTAGAGGTAAGAAATGAAATGCACCGCTCATGGAGATGGTAAGCCGTACGTACGCATGAACGCTACTTTCATTTCTATTTCACATTTTATAGAATGGAATCATAATGATATAAAGGTATATTATAATTATATTGTAATATCATATATAATATCATAACTCCATCCTTTATACGTCCCACATATGGTATTAACGAATCCAATCACTTTGAGGGGGCGGTAGTCCGCACTTCCTTAAATGAAGATATCGCGTTTACCCATAATGGAAACCATAAAGGTAGGACAAAAAGGAAAAATACAGAATATTAAGGAAAACTTAAACATATTATATATCATAAATAAATATAGTTTCATCTTAATGGCCACCTTTGAAGGTGTTAAAAGAATGTTGAACAATCATCGTTTTGGGAGGCAGAAATTCGCCATCCACGGAAACAGTATGTTCTTTAACCATTAGATGTAGGTGTGTGTAAGTGTAGCTAGAATACTTCTTATAACAACATCCTAGTATATTTAATATACTGGATTTGTTACAAAAGAAATTAATAAAAGAGTTTAGGGGGTTGGATAAGAAAAATAAAACAAAAGGACTCAAGTGAAGTCATTACCTTAAAATCAGGTAACTCCCTTTGGTTTGAGCTCAAAGGCTTCCTTGGGAAGACTTGTGTCCTAAGTGAGGTTTCAATTAGTAAGAGAGGTAAGTGGAGAGACAAAATGATCATGTGTTGGCCGACCCAAAGGCTTTGGGAGTGTGGGTAAGGTGGTAGAGGTGGGGGACTTTTATAAGAAGAGAGGAGGGGCACTCATGGAAAGTAAAGAAATGCTACATTATTTTAAAATTATTTTCGGATTCAAAAGGTCCCACATTGATATAATTCGAGGTTAAGGTAGTAAGGGTTCTAAATCCACCCATCCAATAGGTTTTTGACATGTTTAGATCATTTATTTTACATTATCATTTCATTTTATTTAAATCCTTTATTAATGAGGTAATCGCTGCGTCATCATGATGTCATAAATAATTTAATTTATTTAAAGTCTAAAAAATATAAAATAAATACTATGATGTAGGAAATCGTTTTATATTTCCAATGACTATTTATAATCAAAAATATGAATTTTATAACCCCATTTAAAATTTTATTTAGTAAAACATATCATGTTTGTGTCATTTTTACTTTATCATTAAATAAAAAGTTATTTATGTCATTTCCCAACCAAATTGGCTCCATGGGGTCCCCAAGTTGACCCATGGATTGTATTGGTCGGCCATGACACATCCAATAAGGGTAGGACATGTGTCAAGCTCATCTCATATTATTAAGACATTATTTTTACCTTAAACTAAACTAATTACCTCTAATCACGATTTAGAACTTAAAAGTTACTATTCACCAAAAAATTATTTTAATCTCATTGAACCACATTTTACTTCATAATTAAAACCATGTATATCGGATTTTTGAAAATCAAATCACAGAAGTGACAAAGTTTCATTTAAACGAAAAATCAGTTTCTTTAACTACCACTTAGTGGTTTCACTATTCGTCAAAAATTGATGTTTTTCAGAAAAATACCAAAACTTCACCCTAAGCTATATTTGATATTATGAATTCAAAAATGATGTCTAATTTAAAAAATTCAAATCATATAAATCACATTAATTAATTTAATAATTAATTCCCGCTGTCATAACAAAAAGCATGTTTTTATGAAATAACAAGTATCAAAAGATTGACACCAGTTTAAGTCCAATTTCAAAGTGAAATTGATTCCAATTCCCACCATTGGATTAAATGGTAAAAATATATTCTAATTTCACTTAAAAACCAATTCAAAAGATAATATAATCATATAAATAAATTATATTAAAAAGTGGTTTTGAATTAAAATACAACATTTTCATTATTCATTAAAAAATGAACATTGTCAGAAAAATACCAAAAATTCACACAAAGTAAATTTTGATGTCCCAATCATAAATAATAAGTTTATTTTGACAAACATAGCTTTTAAAATTGTCAAAATATAGATTTAAAAATGGTTTTCCATCAAAAGGCAGTAAAACAATCTTTTAAAAATATTAGTGTATTCAATGCTTAAGATTGGATTTATTATCATTTTAAGCCTCTAAAACACTATCTAATTCACTAATAGACATAGATAAAAATATATATTATTCATTACTTACTTGGGATGTTACACTAACATCCATCCCCATACATACTATTTTTATCTAATGGTTCCCAATAGGGGAACCAACCAATTAGAAAAATTCTGGTAATACATCATTTGGGTTTCTAATCAAATAGGGAAATATCATTGGGAATCATGGGAAATAATGGCACAACATGTAGAGGAGCGGGTATTGGTCTGCATAGTGTTTCACAATCTATCAAATTCATGAATGTGAAAATATTATGGGATAATATTTATAGAAAATATCTATGGGATAAATTTATAAAATGTATATATGATATTTTATAATAATGGTGGAATACCATATCAGGTAAAAAAAATTCATTGCTAGGTTATCTTTGATTCCTTGAGATATTCTTATGGTTAAGATGTTATGGGTGGTGGGGTGTTATAACATCATCTTTTGTAATAATAACTAGGTGAAAAATGAATTTCACTATCAAGGATTAAAAACAAAAGATTCAACCATTTATATTGATTTTAATAATCCAAATATCATTAATTAGAAATTAAATAAGGAACATAAGTTGGTATTATGGAACAATACATTGACATTGAATCAAGAATATTGTGTTAATGTTGAGTCATTGATAAGGGGTTTTAATAGTTGGTATTATAATTCATAGATTCATTTAAAGAACATGGATGATGGGTGGTCTTGTAGGATGTGGTTCACATAGATTCTAGAGAAGCTGCATTTACATGTTTGGTAGGTATGGAATAATGAAATTTCCAAATATTATATTATTCAAGGGAAGGGTATTTATTTTTTGTCCCTTTTTATGAGTTCCTAGGAATATGCTTTCCAAATAGTTAGGCATATATAATTTAATGAGTAATGTGACTATAGAATTTTGGATTACACCTGTCAACATATGGGTGTCTCAGTGGGTGGGGACTCATTGACAGATTTTCTAGAGGCATAGTTTCAAGTGGTACATCAAAAGTGAATTGTGGGTAATATTTGTGGAATGATTTTTGCTATTTTATGCTAGATTTTTTGGGATATAGGGAATATATAGATATTATGGGGGTAAATCTCATTCTTCTATATTCTTGTTCTAGTATGGATTCTTGTTTATGAATTGAACACCATTTCCTTGTTGCATTGTGTTCTATATTCCTCAAGGAGAAGCATGTGGATCATGAAAATTAAACTTCACTATCATGTTTTTGTTCTATGGTAAGTCAGGTCTGTTAGGTTCTCTCATCCAGTTTCTTAAAACTAAATGTGGATGGTTCATGTGTTTGGGGTGTGTTGTAAGGATTTGGGGATTTTTTGAGATGACATTGGATTAATGTTTTTTTTATTATCTTCTTTTTATGGTAAAATGTTTTATATTGGGGTGGAGGCTCAGTAATTTTGTAGTGGACTCACCTTATGAAACTAGTAAGAAATATTAATTTCCATTGTTGAATATAATTATAATATTGTTGTGGATGTTTTACAAGAAAATACCATATGTTTGTGGGATATAATTATAAGATTCTTGTTGATGTTTTAATTTCCATCGAGCTGAGGCGTATTTAGAGGGTTAAAATTTTAACTATAGATTTTTTAGCTTCCAAGGGTACGGATTGTAATATAAAAATTATTTTTGAAATCATTGGATCTATACCATGTGATTGGAACATATTTTTAAAGGGATATACACTCATTTTTCATCACTTCAAACATCATTAAAGGGCTTCTGAATTTCTCATACTCTTAGAATTTGGGAATAAAATATTTTATTTTTAGTAAATGTAAACTATACATGGTTATTATTTTAGTTGAATGAGTGTGATCTATATTGTTTGAAGAAGAATAAAATAATAAAAATAAAGTAGGAATATGATTTTTGTCCCAGGAAGGGGTATTCCATAACATTAATTTTCATTAATAGAATTTTTAAAAGAATTATTATTATAAAAATAGTTTATCACCATTATAAGTAAAATTATCATAAAGAAAAATAATGAAAAAATAATAATAAATATGATAATTGTTTCATTGTGATACCATGTTGTTAAATAACAAATAATTTATAAATCAATCAATTATATTTTCCTATTAAATTATATGATGAAAAATACAATATTTTCAATTCGGGACACAAAATATGCATATTTCAACTAATGGAAACATTTTTTTGAAAATGTATAAAAATAATTTCAAAATAAGAAAAAACAAAAAAACATGATTTTTTTATGATAACATTTGTCTTAGGAGAATAAGAAAACATATAAATGACACATGAATTTATAATTGTGATTATAAAATTATTTTAAAAAATGAAATTACATAAAGAAGATATGATGAAACAAATAAATATTAGTGTTTTTAAGGGAAATTAAATATTTGAATTTCACAATTAATTATTAAATTTTAAAAATCGCAAAAAAACTATTGATTGATAGAGGATGAGATTTGGTTTGGACAATCAATTGGATTAGTGGCTTGAACTGCATTATTAATGTGTTATCTTGTTATATTTTTCCATGATGATTTTTTTTCATTTCAAATACCCAAACCTGATTAGTTAAATATTTTTATGAAATGAATGATGATGAATGGGTGATTAATTTTTTTTTATTTTTAGAGTTTTGTTTTAACAAATATCTGATTGATTTTATACAATAATTATAATTTCTAATTTTATTAATTTATTAAATTTAATATTGATTCCAAATTAATAACTACATTAAACTTGTAGACCATGATTTTTCTCCAATATATTATCATCAAATTTGATTAAATTATTATGTTGAAATAATATTTTAGATCTCTTAATTAATGAATACAATTAATCATGAAAAAGGGAATAAATCTATTTTTGAAATTAGAGAATAAATTTTATATAATTGGATTATTTAGATTTACTTCAACGAATATGTAAAAATTTATTACTTTATCATAGATTCATTTTCTCATCCATCGTGTCCATTACATGTTTATTCCATTCTTATTTTAAATTAATTTTATATTTTGATTTATTTATTTTTTAAATAATGATCCTCAATATTTTTTGTATAAAAAATTAAAATAAATTAATACTCTAATAATCACTTCTATTTATTATTATTACATAAAAAACAATATTATTAAAAATTATAAATAATTCTTTAGAAGGGAAAAATATAAATTTCTAAAAAAAATTGACTATTTTAAAATTATACATTCCTCACAAGCATTAATAACTCCACTCTTCATTATATAAACACTACTTCAACAATTTCTAACACACATGTAACCCAATTCATTATCCATATCATATTCTTTATTATTATTCCGTTATATGAATCACAATTTTCATATTTATATATCATTAATATCATGAATCACATTTCTAATAACCATAATTGATATGATAAGATAAAATCAAACTATATTTATTATGGTAATAAATTATATATATCAATAAAATACTAAGGAATCACTTTTGATTTGTAATATTTATTAATTTTATTGAAAACATTACATTAAATAATATGATGATTTCTTATAAAATTCAAAATATGGATTCAATTTTTTATTAATAGGATGATTTTTTATATTGTTTTATTGAAATGGAAATCAAATTTGGGGAATTTTATTCTCTAGGATGACATATTATTTCCTGGTTTTACAGGAAAAAATATTTTGTGAAACTCTATTTTAATCACATAACATTATATTTTTAATTACAGTTTTAGTGCTCATAGGATATGTGTGAATGTTACTCCAAATAACATTATATTTAGTTTTTATGAAAAAAATTATATATTAAAATAAATGTAAATAATATACTATATATAAATTCCATCAGTTACTCAAGGATTTAAAATATTAATAAGGTTAATCATTTATTAAGGGATACTTCTCAAAAAATATGAATATATACTGTGTTTAATTATATTGCATTTTAGTTGCTAATATTTTTACAACATTAATTTCATTTAAGAGGTTTGATATCATTAAAAGATAATTTATTTTCATTAATTTTAATGAAAAAATATTTATTATTCATCTTATAGGTTTTTTATGATTTTATATTGTAACACCCCTGGAAAAGTGAGATATAAAAGGCTAAATGTTACTACCCATGTCAACAAGGTGCACCATTATTTTCAGGAGCCTACTTAATTAGAACTCCATAGTTAAGCATGCTTGTCCTGGAGTAGTAATCAGGATGGGTGACCTTCTGGGATGTTTCTCAGGGTGTGTGTGCATGAGCACAAAACACACTAAAAGAACATGTGTTGGCATGTGGGGACAGTCTTTAGTTTGATAATCTCCCCTAGTGAGTAATAGAATATGGCCTTATGGGAAGGAAACCAAGGAATTATAGGATACCATGGGGTCAGATGACAAGGTTCATAGACCGGGGAGGTAAGTCATGACAAATGGTATCAGATCCAATAACCAGATGGAAGTGATTAGGCATTTCCTGGGTGTGTGGCTTGGGGTCCATAATGAGGTCATTGTGCATAAAGGGGTGGATAATTTATCATCCCTGGAAATGTGAAACTTATAAGGCTAAATGGTACAACCCATGTCAATAACGTGCGCCTTTCTTTTCATTACCCTAGTGATTAATAGCCTATGGTGTGATGGGAAGGAAAGAAAGGAATTATAGGAGACCCATGGGGTCAGATGACAAGGTTCTTGGACCAGGGAGGTGGGTCATAACAAATGGTATCAGACCAATACCCAGACGAAAGATCTTAGGCACTTTCTGGGTGTGAGGCTTGGGGTCCACACTAGGGTCGTTGTGCATAAAGGGGTGGATAATGTATCATCCCTGGAAATGTGAAACTTATAAGGCTAAATGGTACTACCCATGTCAATATGGTGCGCCTTTCTTTTCAATACCCTACTTGATTAGATGTTGACATATAAGAATGATTGGACTGGAGTAGTAATTAGGATGGGTGACCTTATGGGAAGTTTCTCAGGGTGCTTATGAGTGAGGACAAAACACACTGAATGAACATGTGTGGCCTGTGGAGATAGTATTTAGACTGATAAGCGACCCTAGTGAGTAATAGAATATTGTGTGCTGGGAAGGAAACTAAGGTATTACAGGAGACCCTGGGGTCAGATGACGATGTTCATGGACTGGGGAGGTTGGTCATGTCATATATAATCTATATACTAAAATTTAATTCTATTTTAATTTTAAAAATTTTAATGATTTTTGTTCTGTTGGCACATCTTAGTGGTCCTTATAAATTATACGTATGGTTCCTGGTATCATACAAAATATAATTTTAACACAATGTATTTTATATGGATTTCATTTTTTTTCTATGTATTATATGCACTGTTTGTTTTGAATTAATATGTTATATGAATTTTTTTATATATAAATTCTCCATAAATACATTTTATATGGTTTAAGGGGATATATAAAACCAACCCATATACGACACATCCACTATTTTTTAAAATTCTATGACATGGTACCACACATTCAATATTAATTTCATATTACTATTTTTATTTTTCATGATTTATTTATATACCATTTTTAATAACATCTGTTGATAAAAATAATATTTGAGTACTATATACCTAAAATACCACATTTGTTGATCATGGGATCATTCACATATTCTAATATATTAAGATGAAAATCCAACTTCAATTGTGAAATCATTTTTATTATTTTCGATCAATGGAATGATTTATTTTATTTAATACCAAGTTATACAAATAATTTTATATTTTAAACCTTATGTATACTATTTAAATCATTGTAATGTTTTATCCAATTTTATTTAAAATATCCAGAACTATTTATCATTACATTACTTTAAGATAATTTAATTTCTCCCTAGAAGTTAATTTTAAATATCATGATTTTAAATTGGCAAAATGATGTAGTATAATGAACAACTATTAAATTTTAAGAATTGAAATTAAAACACAAAAAAAATATATCAACATGTAAATTTCTCATGAACATGTAAAATGATTATATTTTTTTAGAAATTATTTTCAATATAATTAAGTAATAAAAGTATAATAAACTCATAGTTTTTTCTTTCCAAGTTATTTATGAGAAAAAATATATAAGAAAAATTAACCAATATGATTTCAATGGAATTTCATGTATTTTATGTGAATGTACATTGATTTTTAGAAGAGTGAAAAAAGAAATGAAATGTGACTCCAATAATGTTCTTCTATTTTATAAATTTTTTAGTATAACTAATGTGGATCACCTTAGTGGTAGTGACTGTTGTAAATAAAATAACACAAAGAATTATTTTTAAACAATAAACTGAATTTTAAAACTAGATACTTAAAAGTCATGAAGTTACATAAACAAACTCATGTGATGAAATAGTAATCAAATTAGTTTTTATATTTACTCCTCTAATGCTTACATTAATATTAAAAGAAATGTATATTTATTAAAAACCCATTTGTACCATTCTATAAGAATATTCATGTTTTATATAACTTTTCTGGGGTGTTGACGATATTTTTCTATATCTACATGTTTTTATGTGTTTTATACTATTATTTATTTTCATTTATAATATTTGTCTTTATCTCTATCTAAGAACCATCAAAAAATAATGAGAAAATTTTTATTAGTATCAATTTTTGTTACTGTACCCATAAAATCTCTCTATATTAATGTAAATCATTCTTTATATCTTCTATATTTATTTGTATAATTTTCTTTAGTTAATGAATTATTTTTCACTAATATATCATAAAACACATAATCAATTTTTTCAATTTATAATAATTATTTTTGTATTAATTTTGTGATTAATTTTTTTTTATTATTTTTATAATCCCAAATAATTGAGACACATTATATATTAATGTGAATTTTTTTAAACATAAACAATTTGAATTTATTATGTCTTATAAATAATTTTTAAATTAATTATTTTCTATGTATTGATTTTTTTATAATTCTGTATTACATTTTGAGTGAATTAAAAAAATTGGATATTTTTTAGATTTTGTAGGGGAATTTTCAAGTAATTAGTTATGCATTTCTCATATCTATTTTAAATATAATCTTAATTTGTTAATGATATTATACACATTTATGGGGATTTTCTCAAAAAGTTGTGAATTTAGATCAAAACTTTTACAATAAATAAACAGTACTACCTAAATTAATAATTATTCTTGAGCTCTTTAATATTCAATACTAAATTATAATGCATATACATTCGAATGATAAAACATTATAATTATTTCAATTGTAAATATGTTATGTTATGTCACATGTATTCAGAGATCATTTATTATACTAAGATCTAATTACATTGAGATAAATAGTTTTTATAATTATTCATAATTCTTATAGATTGTTTAACCACTAATTTAAAGAAATAAGCCATCCCCACTACATTAAGAGTTATAAAATTTATATATTTATTTAATATTGATGGTTGATGAATATATAAATGATGTTCTCAAATAAATGATATCAAAAAATTTAAAATGGGGTGTATAAAATTAAATGATCCACATAAAATGAAATACATTGTACATTAATTAATTTTTTAAAACATGAGGTAATTTAAAATACTCATATACAGACAAGCTATAAAAAATAATCATTAATTTTAGTTATTTATTTTTGTGGTTTTGTAATCTATATATGGATAATTATCCATAAAAACAATGATCCATAAATATCAAGAGTAAAAAATGATTTGATTATTATTCAAATTTATAGTCTTATTGTAATATAAGATGATCCTATTATGAGTATAAACTATTCATTAAATGATAAATTATCCTCACATGAGGATAAAAATACATGTGAAGGTGAATGATATATATTTGGATCCAAATTCATGGGTTTAGTCAACTGAGGAATATATATATATATATAACTATACATAGAATGATAAAATATGAAGATATGTAAAAATTCTATACTTTGGAATATTATATAAATTTGGAATATAATTAAATTTATTTTTATTATTGCATTTTAATTGAGGAATTTTAATATTTCAAATAACTTTTTAATAAAAAATATATATTATTTTCATATCACATTTGATTTTATCCATTCTAGGGGTAAATTAAAATTTTAACCAATTAAATGAATTGATCTCTTAATCATGTACAATGATTTTGTTAAAATTCATGTTTTATAATATATAAAAAGGAAAAAATAACACGATGATATATTAATGAATCATTACTAAAATTTGGATGATTAATTCTATATTTTTTTTGTTTTATTAATCCCAAAAACACAAAATTATTATTTTATCATCATGAAATTGGTTAGGAAGGGTAATATCCTTGGACACATATTCTTTCCCTTTACCAGATACAATAAATGAACCAACATATAGATATAAAGATCTAGAATTTACCATTACTTTCATTACAACATAAATATTTGGGTCTTTTCATCCTCATTTGATTAGCAATGAATCATATTCATTTCTAGAAAATGTCATGATATTTTTTTCTCTTCCTTCGATGTAGCAATATTCAGGAATCTTAGAGTCACTTCATGCATTATGAAATAATAAAATAATTATAATGGCCTTTATGTACTTTAGGGAAAAATATACTTAATAAATGCATGTATTCTACATATTTTGTTTTCTATATCATGTAATAGTATTTCATATTAGTAAAAAAATTACTAGGACTTGTCTAAAATATAAATTTAGTAAATATATTACATATCAGAACTCAACTCATAGACATTACAACACATCAAGTTACATTTTATTACATTTTAATCAATTTAAATTTGAAATAAAATAATTCTAATGATTTTATAGAAACTGTATACACATTACAATATAGAAATAAATCATTAACCACATAGACTTATATTTTAATCAGTATTAAACTAATTAAATCCATATATTAAATCCTATTCCTCATGATTTATAACTAAAATGATAGAAACTTCTTATTTCTTAAAAAACATCATCATTGAGTTATAATATTTATCAACATTAAAAATCAATTGAACTAAATTCCTTTTAAATGACTTCATGTATGATTAGACTAATCATATTAATGAATAATCAATGAAGCTGAAAATTTATTAAATAGACTCATGTTAGCTCATTAAATATTGTTTCATTAATATTAGTCAATATTTCCTAAATTTTTACAACCTCTAATGAAAATAAAATCATCAAACAATGATGAAAACATCACAAAAATTCAATTATATTTTCCACATGAATGGATCTTTATTAATAAAATGGAATCATCTTCTTTAAAATAGTATAATTGTAGTTTACAGTTATGATTAATGTTACAAAGCATTATTTAATATTCCCATTCAACGTTATATCAAAAACTATTGTTATGAAATTTAGTCCTCTTATTAATATTATGGGGAAATGAAACTATCTTAAAAGATTATATTATTGATGTCATATTAAAATCTTGTATAAAGAGTTCATGTTCATTCAAAAAACATACAACACAGACAAAATAGGGTTTCGAAAAGTCTACCCTTTTAATTTTTTATCTATATAAACTATATAAAATTCTTTTCAACATGTATTAATTATTTTTATCTCAATTTTTTGTCTCTAATGTTATTATAAAATAAAAAAACTAAATAAGGAATGACTGAATTAATTCACTTATGAAATAAACCATCAATTATTCTACATTATTTCTATATTAAATATAATTCATATTGTAAAAACATATGGTTAATTCTTAAAAAAATTATTACCCATAATATAATCTAAATATGATACAAAATTATATATTTCATACGGGGTTATTAAACAGTTTTTCTATATAATATAATTTAATGATAATTATAATTATATTTTATTAAGAAATATAATAAGAAATTACTACACTTATCTAAACCCAATGTTTAAATCTATTGAATCATATAATGTAGGTTTAGATCAATAATTACATTCATAAATTCTTCTCATTTTCATAAAATAAATTAAATAAATTCCTCCATATAAATAGAATAATTTTATCTTTAAAAATAATGGTGATATAATTTAAAAACATACATTTTTAATGATTTATTTTAAGAATAATTTCCTAATTCTTGAATTTCTTTAATAATGTAATATTTTATGCTTCTCAAAATCCCTATAAAAATATTATATAACCATTTCTTCATCATATATGATCCTATTCTATAACTAAACAATATGATATAAAATAACTACCAACTGTTAATATGGGTTTTTTCATCATGATGTATTGTTTTGATATATTTTTCATCTTCATGATAGGTGATATGTTTTGATAAATAGAATTATAGGTAAAAAAAATATATCTCTAACCATGATGGTTACTGATATCAATATTTCAATAGTTATTACACTTTCTATGTATATTATCTAAATATGACCCCATGGTCTTCCTCATTAGTTACCCCCTTAATACATGAATCTCCTTCAATTACCTACATAGAAAGAGAAACAACCTAGTTATATTGCATAACATATTTTCCTATTTATAAGAGATCAAATCTATAGAATTTATTCTAAATCGAGATATTTCATTTCTATTAGATCCATGATTCTATAAACACATCATTAATTCATATATGAATTTTTTAGAATCAGTATTGAATAGTATGGTTTTCTTAATTCATTAAAATTCATCTTTTTTCAAGATATTATTCTTAATATACAACATTAAATCACTTCATTTTTATGGTGAAAGATTAATTTCTATTTAGAATAACATATTTTTATAGAATAATGATAAAAAATTTCTCTAAAATGAATCCAACCTACATAATCCTTCTACATAATTCTTCACATTCCCTTGGGTCATCTTAAATTTGGTTTCTTCATGAAGAGTTTTTGATTTACCAATATGATTTTCTTTTTTTGTTATAAATATTTAACATTAAAAATTAGATTATAGTAGTAAAATGAAAATATTTTATTTAAATATATAGGTATATATCTTGTAACATAAAAAGTACATCTCCTAAGTCAATGTAAAATGAGTTGAGTTGCATTTCATAATAATTAACTTCTTCATTACAAATATATTCAACAAAACCAATTTTCTTATTCCATTAATGAACTTTTTATCTTTTTTATTATTTCTTATTTAATATTTTGACATCCAATGACATGTATTTCATATACAGATATAATATTTATTATTCTCTTATATTTAAGAAGAATCTATTTCTTTTTTAGAAAAAATATTCTTAGACATATTGGTCATTCTTTAGTATATATATTTATTTTGTACAAAACCTAAAGAGCCCTTGAATACAATTCATATCTACATATTATTTTTATACTTTCTCATATTTATATTTTTTGTAACAAGTTTGGTTTACTTAGACTAGTGTTTATGTTCATTGTTACCACCATAATTAAATTTTAGACAGAAGTAATCAAATAAACAAAATATATTTAAGATCAGTATAGATTAATTCATTGTATGTATATTTTATATTAATGAAAATTTTAAGCCTATTAATATAAGATCTTTCTTTTAGATAAACTTTGATTGTCATAGAAAAATATTACATATTTTTGTATACTTTTTCTATATATATTAGAATGATATAAACCTGAAATCTAGATTGTTTTTTTTTCTTTAGATACACAATATATTGGAACAAATTCAATGTAAGATATTTAATATATCAAACAAATTTCTTATAATATAATATGATTCTTGGATCTATCCTTTTTATAATACTTGTTTGTTACCTATGGAATGTGATTCTTAAGAAAGGATGATCTCAGTTGAAGTTTAAGGGAAAACATAGGTGATATCAATTGAATATCAGAATTTAGCATAAAATAATAATAAGGGTATGAAAACATGATAAAAAAATATTAAAAATACTCAATAAAACATAAGTGATAAATCATAATTCATTCCATAAGGATTTTTCAAAAAAACATGAATCATAGTGGTAAGAAATCATTAGTAATTAATCTTGAGAAATGATAGAATATCATATGCATAAACATAAGTTTTTGGAAATAACATATATTTTTTTCCCTTACTCAAGAATCACTACCAATAAAATAATAGTGGATAGAGTCCCATAGTGTATTTGGTTCACTTTCAATCCACATAAATATAGTGGTCAAATTCCCAATGTGGATTGGTTTCACCAACGATTCCCTCTCATATTATCTTAGCAGTTACTATAAATTACCCAATGTATTGTACAGTTATAATAATATAGACCCATTCATAATTTAATTAAAACCATACATTATGTCTTCTACAAGATCACAAAAGGAGTAAAAATTTCATTATTTTTTAAGTTACACTTTGGGAAAAATCTTGAAAAATAAAATCTTCAATAAGACATTATCATCAAAATCCATCCATTAAAAAAATTGGATGGTATCAAAAAAAACTATTTTCAGTAAAATGGATTATTCATTAATTTATGAAAGCATAGATTAATAACTCTTATGAATTAGATATAAATATTTAAAAAATCAAAAATATTTCTATAATTGTATTATTATTAAATAAACTTTGAAAACTATGAATATGATTTTCTAGGAAAAAAATTGAAATAGGTAAAAGTATATAAATTATGATAAAATTTCATGATAAAATTGAAATCCATTCATTTCATAGATTTTTATTAAAACCATTTCCTTTATATTTTTTCAATCAAAGTCAAAAGAAAATCATATGATAAATGTTTGAAATGATTTATTTTCATATTTTATAAATAATATATAAGGTTGTACTAAATAAAATTTTAAAACGTTTTATTTTATATTTAAACTGAATGAAATTATTGTGAGAATATGGACTTGTTGTAGAATTATTATTGAAAAAATATGGTCAATTTTTTATAAAAAACACCATTTCATTATTTATGAGTATTAAAGAAAGAGATAAAATTAGTAACTTAAAACCCCATAAGTAATAATTATAGGAGAAAATGGAAGAAGTTTAGGAGAGAAAAAATATACAATTTCACCAAATTGAAATTGAAATATAAATAATTCCCATAAAATGTGATATTTTACACAATCCCTTAACCCATAGTCTTGACTTACAGTGTAAATGATATAATGTCATAATAAAAAATATAGTCATTTTATAAATTTATAAAAACTATATCAATAATTAAATTACTATATATTATTCCATTATAAGTTCATATTAACAATTTAATTTAAAAAATCATTGAAATCAATATTTAGGATTCAATAATTATATTCTCTTTGTATGTTTTGGTTCAGAGATTATAATCCTTGAAACTTACTTATGGTTTGATCATTTTAAAAATATTAATAATTTATTGAATTTAATATTTATTAAATATATGCACATTTTTAAGAATCGGTTTATGTTTGTGATGAAGAATGAATTGCATACTATTCTAGAGACATTTTTCTGTATGAATGGATAAATGATTTTTTAATTTCTTAATGAATAAATTCAATAGAAGGTAAATAATATTTTATATTGAAAAAATGATAATGATGTTATAAATATCCAATATATTCATTATATGCTTCTATATAACTATTAATGAGTAAAAATGATGTAAAATAAAATACATCACATCACGTAAGCTATAGTTTGCACGTACGCATGAGAAAAAAATCATTTTTCAATTAGATAGATGAGAAGTATATAATGGTTCCTATAATAAACATAATAAAATTTGATAATGTTAATGATAGTGAATTTATTATATTAGGATGGATATAATATAATATTAATATTTGGATGATTAAATAATCATGAAAGAATATGGTAAGACAATAACCACTTCCTTAGGTTTCCTCCATTAGCTTAAATCTTAAGCCTTAATGGGGTTTTTATTTTGGTGATATACCAACTTATAAACATGTGGATGAGATTTTATAACTTATTTGGTTGATCATAGTAATTGTAAGGTTCTAAATGTGTGTAAATAATGTTGGAGGGGAGGTTCTTTTTATTTTTCAAACCCATATTTTGTATTTATAATAGAATTTATTTTTTTCAAAATATTTTATTTATAAAAAATTATATATTAAGTATTTAAAAATTAATTTTTAAAATTTTCTTAAATTTATATAATAAATAATTATTTTTTGGATTAATTGTGCCCAAAATATTTACTATATTACAATTACATTTCAATTATAAAGGAAAATTTTCCTTTTAAAAACTTATTACCTTTATAAAAAATAAATGTGTAAAAATGGATTATCCAAGAAGGAAAAACCACAAACATGATTAAAACATGTGTGAAAATATGTGGTTTAGGACATGATAAAACTTGTCCATTTAACTCAATTTTGTTTCACAATTTTGGAGATAAAATCAATGAGAGTGACTATACATTATTAAAATGATTGGGGTATTTTAAAAAATGTCCCCTGTTTCAACTTGTAAAAGAGGATCTCCTCTCATCACATATCTACACACCACCACACATGTAAATAAGAATAAAATATACCCAAACACCCATGAATATTCTTATCCACATTCATGATTTTTCTTTTTTCTCATTTTCAAATTAATCATTATGATTTATTACCAAAACTCCCATAGAATGATTTTATTACATTATAAGTAATTATAAAAAATAAATTTTATTACCTACTATGATCGAGTAAAGATGATATTTTATATTATAATAAATAACAACACCAATATTATAAAACTCATTCAAAACTATCAAGATTACTCATAGGTGATATCAAAATTATAAAATAACTAACTAATATACATGTATAGAATTATTATAAATTATAAAAGGTTGTATATATGAAAAATGATCTATAATTTTAGATTATGATACTTTATTTTGTCATAAAATATGTTGTAGTTCATTTTTACAATGAAATAATTCTGTTAAGGGGTTTTGTGATAGGACTTTAATTACACGTGAAATATATTTTATTGTGATTTGTTAGACATTTAATATAGTATGATTAATTATTTGTTAATTTATTTAATTATATTAATTTTTAATAGAAATATATTATAATTTATTTGTGTTTTATTCTATTCAAAATACTCAATGATTAAAGGAGTTTTGATTAAAATTTCACTCAAACAATAAGTGTTTAACGTATCAAATTTCTTCCATTGAGATGTTTAAATATATACACAAATTTTTTATTGTATTTTATATTTAACACTATTGAATTAATCATTATAATATTTATTAAATAGTATGAATTAATAGACCAAATGAATTATTTTTCCATCAAATAGAATTTGACCTTATTGCAGCCCCAGTTGTAAGGATATTTTCTATGTTTTCACATAGTGAGTTGTAATATTTTTTTCTGGACCATTTATTACATCCTTCAACCAAAATAATTTTTATATGTTCTTTTCCATTACTATATTTTAAAATATAATTTTATTAAAATATAATTTTTTAATATGGGGGGTTTTAATAAAGCTGGTTTCATTTATTAAAAAATTTTCTATCCTTTAAATTTTAGATGATTTATCATTGGATCCAGTTTTCATATAGAAAAATATATTTCATTTTCTAGGATTTATTATTGGATATTAAATTTAAAAATTAATTGTTTTCATATCATTTAACATCAAATTAAATTATTTACTTTTGAAAGTATCATGTATGTTTGTATTTTAAAAAGTTGTCTATTTTTTTCCAAAATACTCTTTTAAGTTTTCATCTACATATTCTTTTTGATATTCAAATATATATACAAAAAATGGAAATTATGTTATATTATTTATAATATAACATATATATATATATCTAATTTGGTGTATGGTACTCTAAAAATCAAATCATTTTGATTCTTGATCCCATTTTGTGTGATACTATTTATTGCAAGGAAAGTTTTCATCAAAATTAATATCCTTGTGATTTTCCTTGGTCACGGTAGGTTTATACAATTTTTGAACCATTAAACTAATTTATATAAATGGATTATGTAATTTTATGTTATAAAAACATATGATATATCTCTATATTTTTCTTACCTATCCATCCACCAGAATAAGAATAAAATTTCTTCCAATTTCATATATGTTTGGGTAACATATTTTCTATTCATTTCATAGAAGGGTGTTGATGAATATTCCTGTAAAGACCCATAAATTTCAATGAAATGTTTTTTTCTTAATTTCTTTGGAATTTTACGAGTCCTCAGTTTCTGACAGCACCTGGTTCCGAGGCCCGGTGTGCTTGAAACCAATTTTTGATGTTTGGATCGGGTACGTTCAGTGAACAAATGAGTGGGTTTCTCTATCTTTTGAACCGGTGATCGAAATTGAAATTCGAGGACTCTGATGAACTCACAACGCCGATATTTTCTTAAGACGACCTTTACCAAAGGTGCATTTACTTGGGAGGATTTATTAGAATTTGAGGATTAATAAAGAATTGAATAAAATTTGTGGTACAAATTTTATTCCCAACTTAGGTGGTTATATCCTAAGTGTAGAAGTTGGGGTGGAACCACTAGTTGCTAACTAACCATGTGAGGATTAAGGGTGAGGTGGGTCCCACACGAGCCCCAACCCTTCACCTTCCCTTTAACTCCCACGAACTTTCCCCCATTTTAAACCCCTTGTAATTAATGTATAACCCCTCACTTTTTGAATTTTAAAATAACCATTCACCTTCTTCTCACTCTAATTAATTATGCCAACCCATGATAAGTTAATTAGGTGATTCACTTTATTAATTTATTTTGAGTGTTGAAAATTAATTATTTTTGCATAGATCTTCTTTAATATGGGATAGATCTATTCTAAATATTTGCCTTAGAAAATATTTTGTGGGGAAACCTCTGAAGAATTGGAAGAACACCACTCTTCCCTGGATGAAGAATAACTCCGACGAAGAACACTCCATGGCACAAAGAACGCTCCATGAACCGAAGGACATGAAGAAATTACTTCAAACTTCTTCTTCCTCCACCACAAGGGAGGAGACATCGACGTGGGGAACTTCCCAACGACCATCGTCACCTTCACCTCTTACCTTACGACGACGTCAACAAACTGACGTCCTTTTCACTTTCGCGATATCATCAACGAAAGATGAACAACACGAGGTAGAGGATTAATTTGAGAATTATATTATTCCCATGTTTGTTTCCTTCTAAAACAAAGAACATATATCAACTCATCATTAAGTTGATCCGCGAATGTTTTATTTTATTTTTGGGTTGAGAATATTGGAATTCTACAATTTATTTAAGAGATTGTGGAATGATTTGATTAAATTATATTTAAATAAAATCGAATGTTTGTCCTTTATAATACCCGGTTTAATCTTTCCAATTGATATCACCTTATGCGGAGGGCGCGGGCTGAACCAACATGGCCTGACAACCCTCCGTAGAATCTTGTTGGTGCGTGGATTGACGAAGATGAAGAAACAGGACTGCAAAAAAGTTTGAAATCCGTCGCAGTGAAGAGCAGGTACCGGGGGGACCGTTGGTGAAGACGTTGGGAAAATCAGACCCTCAGAGCTCGTCCGGTGGTCCGCGGAAGGAACTACCGGCACGCCGTGCCGGCGTGGCGGCGCCGGTGACCAGAGGTGGTGGACGGAGCCGTCCGACCGCCAGGAGGCGGCAGCACCCCATCATGCCACCGGAGAAAAACCCACCACAGCGGATCCCGCGGCCATGCGGGGTCCCGAAAGAACGGCGGCGGTGAAAACCGCCGCCACCGCCAATTAGCGGCGAGGGGCTGAGCCCCCCACTCCGCGTCCACTCGGCCATGCTGGCCGAGCCTCAACTGGCTGGGACGGGCCACCCGCACCGGGTCGGGGCAGGCCCTATCGGGCTGGACTCGAACCCAAGTCAGGTCGCCCAGTTCGGGCCGACCCATGGGGTATTGGGTCGGGTCAGACCGGGCCCAAAACCCCTATTTTCGGGTAGTTTTGTTCAAATGCCCATATCATGGGTTACAGAACTCTTATTGATGCGCCGTCAATTTCGTTGGATACTTAGATCGAGACGGTCATTTCGATATATTACACTGAATGTTTCGGCGAAGTATGGGTATGGCAGGGTTGGATTGAACCAGAAACCAACCGGGCCCTCGGAGTGGAAACAGTTATAACATGAGTTCCGGACGTCAGATTGATGTGCTGTCAAATTTTTTGGATTCATCTTGATGAGACGGTTCTTTTGGTATACTTCACTTGAGGTTTGGACTCAGTTGAAATATGACCGGGTTGGATTGTACATGAAATCCAACCAGGCCCCTAGAACGGAAAAGCCGATAACTTCAAGACCGAATGATCGTTTAGCAAACCATCAGCTGTGTTTGTGATCACATTGAGAAACGGTCCCTTTGAGTATACCCTATGTGATTTTGGGGTATAGTTGAGATACGGCCGGGTTGTTTCGTACACGAAATAAACCGGGCCCTGGAATAAAAGGCTAATAACTCACAGACCGGGAGTCTGATTGACGCGTCGTCTTTTTCATTGAGACCCCTATAATGAGGCGGTCCTTTGAGATACTACTTCATGGGAATTTGTAATACTTGGAGTATCAACCAGTATATTGTGGATCGGACCCTCTCAGAGATGAGCATACGGAGTATGGAGACCATGTAGCTGGCTGAGACCTGATGACTTCTTGTCCGATTCAAGTTGGAGTGACTTGTATAGTCCAGTGGGGAGCACTACTGTGTTTGGGTGGCAGACCCACAGTTGGGAGCACTACTGTGTTTGGGTGGCAGACCCTCAGTACTCGACCTAAGGAGTACCTCTGCAGGTTATTAGGGGGGTGCACTATTGTGTTTGGGTGGAAGACCCTGGTGGGGAGCACTACTTTGTTTGGGTGGCTGACCCACGGTACTTGATAGGAGGAGTATCTCGGTAGTCTAAGGTTAGTGAGCAGTACCTCGAATTCATGACAAGATCAGTGTACTCAACCGAGGAGGATCTCTTCAATAGTTTTGATTTCGATAATGAAAATCCTGGTTTGATTTGAGTCAATGACCTTTGTGTTTTTCCTCATAATTGAGATGAGTTACTTGATAACATAGGTATAAGTATGGGATTATATCTAAATAAGGGTTATCTGTTTCGATCCTGCTTTGTTGTTATCCTTGTTGGATTAAGTGAGACCTTGAGGGTCTCAGTGTCCCTACTGAGTATCGTTATACTCACCCCTACACGGGCTATGCCCACACCTCATTGTGTTGGATGCAAATGACAGACAGCGCATACGGAGGCCGAGTGTTTGAGGACTGGACGGTACCCAAAGGTGGACCTCACGAAGATTCAGTAACCGTAGGTGGACCTCACGAAGAGTCAGTATCTGAAGGTGGACTTCACGATGAGACGGTACTCGGAGGAGGTTGATGGGCAAGGGCGTTGAGTAGGTTATTTGTAACTACCTTTCAGGTAGGATCCGTGGTGGACGATCCTGGAGATGCACTATCTGTACCTACCCTTCAGGCAGAATTCGAGGTGGACGACCCAGGAGCTACTTCTATTCTTCCAGCTGCTTATCATTTCTTTTGTACTTTCATTCAGTTTTAGTTGTACTTTTCAGTTGGGTTTGTATTCTGGCCCATTTATTTTTCAGCACTTTAATTTGTACTTAGTGTTTTCTTCTGCTTGTACTCTGTTGTGTGGTTTACTTTTATAAAGGCAATGTCTTCCCTTTTTAATTGAGATTTATGCATTTGGTGTTAGTCGCCATCCCCTGGCCTTTGGAAGGCGGGCTAGGGGTTGTCACGCCTTGGGCCCCGAGGACATGTCATGAAAAATTGGTATTAGAGGAGTCGGTTCTACCACAGAACTTATAACTGTGATATTTATTTTTTGTGAAGCAATAGTGTTAGGGGTACCGAGTGTGGTTTACAGTTTAGGGAGTCCAGTGTTGGTGTGGGCGGCCAACTTATCCATACACCAGGACCCTGACTTCTGATTTCTGACTTAGTGAGTGAAAACACTAATTGCGTCTGTGTTTTCCAGGGTTTTCCCTTAAAACAGCTCAATCCAGGTCATCTCACCAGGTATAATCGTTTGACCATGTCACGTCTGTTTCTTTCAGGATGCCTTTCTGCGGATGACCATCTTGAGCCCCGAGAGATGTACGTACTGACAGCCCACTGAGCGATGAGGCCTCAGTATAGGGACCTCATTCAGTTGAGGCACCAGCTGAGGCACCATCGATACTACTATATGTTGGGCCACTGATTCCACCAGCCCCAACAGCAGGCGATGCACGCCGCTTGAGTGCGCTATATGGGTTCCAGTGCCAATGGCCACCCAGGTTCTGGGGAGAGATGGACCCACAGGTAGCTAAGGATTGGCTGGAGGCTGTGGTGAGAGTCTTCAGGATAGTAGGTACACTAGTGGACTTCATGGTGATCCTTTCTGCCGGTCTCCTTCAGGTAGCGGTAGGTAGATGGTGGAGCCAGATGCTTCAGATTTGCGATGATATGACCTTCACCTAGGGAGACTTTGAGACCATCTTCATGGTGGAGTTTATACCAGTGACTCTACACTCTGAGCATGCTCAGGAGATGCTACCTTTGCCTCAGGATTTTCCATCAGTAGCCGAGTAATATGTAGGTAGTAGACAGATGATGCAGAGGTCCAAGAGGGCCAAACCAACAGGTGGGCAACCTCGGGTTATAGGATCTGTAGTGCGGGGCACCCGGGGTGGAGTCAGAGCTAGGTGTGCTAGAAATAGATAATGTTTCTCTTGTGGAAGGAAGTTTTACATGGAACGTGACTATCCTAATCCCCGTACAGTTGATCTGTAGGCATTGGAGGAGCCACTGAGACAGAAGCAGCGGCGGTTTCTTGAGCAACTACCTAGCGGTGGACAAGGCAGTAGAGCTCTGGAAGTAGGTGGACAGGAGTGGAACTAGTGGATTCCTTTTGTTCATGTTACTTCTAGTTCCATGTTGCTGTTGTATTTGTGTCTTTGTACTTCGAGCTGCAATAATAAAAGACACTTATCTTTGTGATTTTTACTTTCATGTCCTTTTTTTTAGTTGATACTGATAGGTCCCGGTTAAAACTGTTGACTTGACCTTCACTTTTGAGATTTCTACTGGAGGAGACCCAGTGACCTCACACTGATTCCGACAGTGTGACTCGACCCTTGGAGGTAAGAGTGATGGTTGGATCTCTTAGTAGTAACGTCGAGGCCTTACGACGTTGTCCATGGAATGAATGCTTCATTTATGTCAGGATTGAATGTATTAGGAAAAGAAAGTGGTTCATCGAGGGGATGAGACCAGATTTCTCTTTTTGGTAAAGGAAAAATCTTAGTAGCTCTTACAGATCGTAGGAAAAGAAGGGTGGTCATTGACCGACTTCCCACGTCGGAAAACTTCCTACCGACCAGAGATGATACGAGCTACGACGGAGAATGTGAAGATCATCTAGGAGCAGATGAAGACTGCACAGTGCAGTAAGAAACATGAAACTGGTGCAAGTCTCAGAGACTCGGGCATGTAAAATGTTTCAAGAAGACGAAGTGATAAGGACAGATGATTCTGTGAAACAGAAGACGTGGAGGCAGAGCTAGGAGAGCAGCATGATGTGGTGTACATTTCAACATGTTACAACCACCCGCCTTGGTTATCCCTGCCTGGTTAAGGGAGATGGAGGGCAGGAAAAAAATAGTAGCTACAAGCGGTCAAGGAGTGTGACACAATGGCTCTAAGAATGATTCGAGGGATAGTATGTGTCCACCCCTAGATTCCATTAAAACAGACCTTGATACAAATCATTCCTTTCTTCCACAAATCTTGTTCTAGACCTAGAGTTTATGGTAAGTCGTTGACTTGACCTTCACGTCTGGAGATACCTTTAGGAGGAGACTCGATAATCACACTTACACCGACAGTGTGATCTGACCCTCGAGGTGAGATTTTCGGTTGGAATCTCTTGGTGGCAGTATTGAGGCCTTACGACGTTGGTCTGGGTATGGATTGGATTCACAGTTCATACTCAGATTGACTGTATTAGGCAAAAAGGTTGTGGTTTATCTACAATGTTGGGATGGGTTTTCTTAGGTCTCCAAAAAGGCAACCCCAAGAAGCATAGGATAAACTCATGCACAGGAGGGTGTGTTCTATCACTCTTAAGTCGATCAACCTTACCCTCATGGTAGCAAGAGTTTTGAGTCTCAGTTCTAATTAGGAAATGGAGGCCTCTATAGTTAGAGGATGGTGATCATGTCCTTATACGGGTCTCACCTCGACGAGGTTTACAAAGATGTGGTTGAGGTGGCATGTTATCTCCGAGGTTCAATGGACCTTTCTAGGTCCTCAGCAGGGTAGTCGAGGTGGTTTATCACTTAGCATTTTCACCTCAGTTGCACTGGGTGCATGATGTCATCCACGTATCTCAGCCGAGGAGATACGTGCATGATCCTTCACACGTCATCGACCACAAGGAGTTGGATGTCGATGACAGGGCGACATGCACAGTGGTTCTAGTGGAGATCGAGGATCGACAGAAGCGGTTCCTATGTGGATGGTCGATTCCTCATGTGTGCTTTCACTGGTAGCACAAGAACCTCTAGGAGAGCACATGGGGGTGGAAGGCTCAGATGCATGCTCAGTACCACTTTGTTTTCCTTAGTGTGTGTTGAAGCTTTAAGGGGATATAAAGCCCTGATGTGGGAGTAATGTAATGACCCATAAATTTCAAGGAAAATTTCTTTTCATAATTTTTTGGAATTTTACGAGTCTTTAGTTTCTGACAAAACATGATTATGAGGCTCGGTGTGCCCGGAATCAATTTCTGAATTTTGGCTCGGGTACGTTCAGTGAACGAATTAGCGGGTATTAATATCTTTTGAACCAGTGCTTGGAATTGAAATCCGAGGGCACCAATGAACTCACCGTAGTGATATTTTCTTAAGAGGGCCTTTACCAAAGGTGCGTTTTCTCGGGACAAGTTGTTAGAATTTGAGGATTAATAAAGAATTGAATAAAATTTGTGGTATAAATTGTATTCCCAACTTAGGTGGTTATATCCTAAGTGTAGAAGTTGGGGCGGAACCACTAGTTTCTAACTAACCAAGTGAGGATTAAGGTGAGGTGGGGCCCACATGAGCCCCAACCCTTCACCTTCCCTTTAACTCCCACGAACTTTTCCCCATTTTAAACCCATTATAATTAATGTATAAACAGTCAATTTTTGAATTTTAAAATAACCCTTCACCTTCTTCTCTCTCTAATTAATTATGCCAACCCGTGATAAGTTAATTTGGGGATTCACTTAATTAATTTATTTTGAGTGTTGAAAATTAATTAGTTTTCCCTGGATCTTCTTTAAGATGGGAGAGATCTATTCTACATTTTTACCTTAGAAAATATTTTATGGGGAAACCTCTGGAGAATTGGAAGAACACTACTCTTCCCTCGACAAAGAATAACTCTGGGGATGAACACTCCATGGAACGAAGAATGCTCCACGAACTGAAGGATGTGAAGTAATTACATCAAATTTCTTTTTCCTCCGCAGCAAGGGAGGGGACATCGACGTGGGGAACTTTCCAACGACCATAATCACCATCACCTCTTACCTTGCGACGAATTCAATGAACCGATGTCCTTTTCCCTTTCGTGATATCGTCAACGAACGACGAATGACATGAGGTAGGGGATTAATTTGAGAATGATATTATTACCATGGTTGTTTCCTTATAAAAGAAAGAACACAGATCAACTCATCATTAAGTTGATCCGTGAATGTTTTATTTTAATTGTGGGTTTGGAATATTGGTATGCTACAATTTATTTAAGAGATTGTTGAATGATTTGATTCAATTTTATTTAAATAAAATTGAATGTTTTTTTATAAAACCCTGTTTAATCTTTCCAATTGATATCACCTAATGCGAAGGGCGTGGGCCGAACAAACATGGCCCGAAAACCCTCCACAGATTCTTGTTGGTGCGTGGATTGACAGCGATGATGAAACGGGACCACAATGACATTTGAAAGCCGTCATAGTGAAGAGCTTGTCCCGGGGGGACCGTTGGCGAAGACGGTGGGAAAATCAGACCACTGATGCCTGTTCGGTGATCCGCGTAAGGAACTACCGGCGCGCCGCACTGACATGGCGGTGCCGGTGACCAGAGGTGTCGGCTGGAGCCATCCGGCCTCCAGGAGGCGGCAGCACCCCAGCGCGCCGCTGGAGAAAAACCCACTGTGGTGGATCCCGCGGCCGCGCGAGATCCTAGAAGAACGGTGGCGGTGTAAACCGCCGTCGTCACCAATTAGCAGTGAGGGGCCGAGCCCCCCGCTCCGCGTCCGCTTGGCCATGCTGGCTGAGCCTCAACTGGCCCGGTCAGGCCGCCCACGCCGGGTCGGGCTACCCGTGCAGGGCCGGGCTGTCAGCACCGGGCCGGGCCGCCAGCGTCGAGCCGGGCCACGCTAGCCAGGTCGGGCCGCTCCCTTTAAGGTCGGACCTGGACCCGATTCGAGTTGACCCATTTCAGGCCGACCGAGGGGGTATTGGGCCGGGTCGGACCGGGCCCAAACCCCCAATTTTCGAGTAGTTTCATTCATACACACATATCTTGGGCTAAGGACCTCCGATTGATGCACCATCAGTTGTGTAGGGATATTTGGATAGAGACAGTCGTTTCGGTATATTACACTCGATGTTTTGGAGAAGTATGGGTATGGCGGGTCTGGTTTGAACCTGAAACCAACCGGGCTGTCGGAGCAGAAACGATTATAACATGAGTTCCGGGCGTCCGATTGACGTGCCGTCGACTTTGTTGGATTCATCATGATGTGAAGGTTCTTTTGGTATACTTAAACTGAGGTTTGGAGTCAGTTACAATATGGATGGGTTGGATTGTACCCAAAATCCAATCGGGCCCCTAGAACGGAAAAGCCGATAACTTTCAGACCGAATGACCGTTTGGCGAACCGTCAGCGGCGTTTGTGATCACGTTGAGAAACGGTCCCTTTGAGTATACCCTATGTGATTTTGGGGTGCAGTTGAGATACAGCCGGGTTGGTTCGAACATGAAACCAACCGAGCCCCTAAAACTAAAAGGCTAATAACTCACAGACCGATTGACGCGCCCTCTGTTGTGTTTAGACCCCTATGACGAGGCGGTCCTTTGAGATAATTTTCCGTGGGACTTTGTGATACTTGGAGTATCGACCAATATCTCATGGAGCGGACCCTCCCGGAGACGAGCGTATGAGTACGGTGACCATGTAGCTGGCTGAGACCTAATGACTGCTTGTCCGATTCGAGTCGGAGTGACTTGTATAGTCTTGTGGGGAGCACTACTATGTTTGGGTGGCAGACCCACAGCGGGGAGTACTAATGTGTTTGGGTGGCAGACCCACGGTACTCGACAGAAGGAGTACCTCTATAGGCTATTAGGGGGGGTGCACTACTGTGTTTGGGTGGCAGACCCCAGCGGGGATCACTACTGTGTTTGGGTGGCTGACCCACGGTAGTCGACAGGAGGAGTATCTCAGCAGTCTAAGATTAGTGAGCAGCGCCTCAGAGTCATGATAGGATAATTCTACTCGACAGAGGAGGAGCTCTTCAGCAATTGTAGTTTTGATAATGAAAATCATTGTTTGAGGTAAGTCAATGACCTTTGTGTTTTTCCTCATGATTGAGATGGGTTACTTGATAACTTAGGTATAAGTATGGGCTTATACCTAAGTAAGGGTTATCTGTTTATATCCTTCTTTGGGGTTATTTTTGTTGGATTTAGTGAGACCTTGAGGGTATCGGGGTCACTACTGAGTATCGTTATACTCACCCCTACACGGGCTATGCCCGCACCTCATTGTGTTGGATGCAAATGAAAGACAACGCAAACGGAGGCTGAGTGTTCGAGGACTGGACGGTACTCGGAGGTAGACCTCACGATGAGTCAGTAACCGGAGGTGGACCTCACGACGAGTCAATATCCGGTGGTGGACTTCATGACGAGATGGTACTCGGAGGAGGTTGATAGGCGAGGGCGTTGAGGAGGCTATCTGTACCTACCCTACAGGTAGGATCTGTGGTGGACGATCCAGGAGATTTTCTATCTGTACCTACCCTTCAGGTAGGATTCGATGTGGACGACCCAGGAGATACTTCTATTATTTAATATGCTTGTCTTTTCTGTTGTACTTTCGTTCAGTTGTAGCTATACTTTTCAGTTGGTTTTGTATTCTGGCCCATTTACTTTTCAACACTTTCTTTTGTACTTATTATTTTCTTCCGCTTGTACTGTATTGTGATGTTTACTTTTATAAAGGCAATGACTTCCCTTTTTAATAGGGATTTACGCCTTTGGTGCTAGTTTCCAGCCCCTGGACTTTGGAAGGAGGTCTTGGATTAGTCACGTCACAGGCCCCGAGGAAGTGTCATGACAATTCCATACATCAATTTACTGGCGAAATTATTGACATAAATTTTTACATTAATCAATATGATGTAAATACAATCTAATTTATTATCTTTAATTTTTTTTTACCTAGAATCTAATATATTATCCTTGGATACATAATTTTTTCTTTGAGTTTATATTTTTATAATAATAAATTATTTAGTTATAAAATTATATTTAATATGAGTATGTAACCCATTTTATATCATTGAGGAATTTATTATTTTTTAATTTAAACCAATTTCTAATAAATTTTATGTTAATGTTATAAAAATTATATAACTTTCATTCGAATGTTTTATTAAAACCACATTCCCTTGAATTTGTTTCATGTAACAAGTGAATTATTTTCATATTTCACAATTGTTTTGAGTAATTATGTTTGGGGTGCTATATTTACCTAAAATGAAAGGGATAAATGTATATATATAATGATATATGGTATTCACACATTCCTTTTTGGTTTATCTTATGTGTGGGAAAAATTAGTGATGCTAATAAAAGTAATATTCCATGTACTAATGTTTTGACAATATTACAAAGACGTTCCATTGTTTTATATATATTGTCATTATAATTATTTCTCCCATGGATCATTTTTATTAACAAATTTATTTATTATATAATTGAAAACCTATTTATATTATATTTGTTCTATGATTATTTGAGTATAAGTTTCTTGTGTATCTTGATTATATCCAAATTTACATTTTATGCTTAGTAATGATATTAAATTATTTTGAATTATGTTTACCCCTATTATGAATTTGATCTGACCAATTTTTTATGTTACATTTAATGTGGTTATGAAGATAGGAATGATATTAAATGTGTAGAAGAGTTTCTAATCTAGAAAATTTATTGAAGATGTTGAAGATTTATTATATATTATGAAGTCTAAAAAATAATGGAATAAATATAAAATTGAACAATATAAAGAGTTTTATTAGTTAATGTTTTCATTATTTTTTTAATATTCCTTTTCAACATGTTATTTTTAATATATTTTATTCAAATATAATTTTTAGCTATGTTTATGAGATGATCATTCATATGGGAATCTATAGTAGGTAACAAAGCGGGGATGAAATAAATCATGAGATTATGATGATATCAATTGAGGATAAATTTATAGTTAATAATTCCAATATTTTCTGATATGTTAGGTGTTATAATAATTTAAATAGTATAGATAACCTATTAGGTTAGTTGCATAAATTTTAGTGGATTATGATAAGATAACATTTGTACAATTCATGTAGATAAGTCTAATAATATGATAAAATTTTATAATTTTTTGAATAAGTGGTGTAGTATTTTTCTAGAGAAAATCCATTTCTAAATACTATAAGGGAATGAAGGAACTAACAAATAATACATAAGGAAAATAACATTGAAAATGGACCATTGGATATTAACCAACAAACATGTATTGCAAAAAAAATCCTAACAACACACATAAATTGATACTCTAATGGAATGTTCATTTATCAAGAAAATTACTTTTATGAAAACATTATAGAAAATATATATAATAAATAAAAAAAATACTAGGTTAATGAGTAAAATAGAACCTGTAATGATGTAAAAAAGAGAGATCTGAAATTATAAAAATATTAAATGAATGTTATGTTAGATTAGATTTATTTTTTATATTCATCTCATCATTTACTCCATTAATATTTGATTTTCTCTTAATAATTATAGAATTAGTATTTTGATAACACTAAATCAGGAAAATGAAGATGATTACAGTATATATCTTGAAACAATTAAATCCTATTAACAAATAAGGTAACATACTAAAGTGGTTTGGAAAATCGGTATATTCTTATTATGATAGTAAAAGAGTGTATCCTAGTCATTGATAATATTGTGAGGGTGATATCTTAATAAAAATTAATTCATTATAATTTTAGCTATTTTCAATAGTGAGTGATATTTATTCATAATATTATGGAATATCTAAAATTTTGAATTATTATTTTAAACATCTAATGATTTATCTATGATAATTAAATTCATTAATGTCTTAGAAACACACATTAAAAGGTTTTAATAATATTGGAAATTTATTTTTTAACATTGTCTTATTTTTTGGATAACTGTTGAACACCAAATTATTTATAGTTTGATTACTATAAGTAATCCTATATGATTTGTGTTCAGATAATAAAGGGTTGATTGATTTAGAAAAAGTTTGATAACTTTTATTAGATAACATGTGATTGGTTATTTATTAAGGATATTTTTGTGGATATTATCACATTTTGGGGATTGTGGTATATATTTATTAGTGTTTAATTCTGTATGTTTATCATGTTAATTATAGAGTTAATTTTTATAAGAATATAAGATTACTATGGGGTTTAATATCCTTGAGAATAAAATGTTTTTTGGAAATGTAAATTTTTGAAAATATATTATTAGGGTATATACATACATATATATATATATTATTTTATGACTGTATAATATGGGTTGAAGTATGAAAAGTAAATACATATAACCAATGAGAATAAGGTAGTTTTTATAAATGATGTTATACCTTAAATACTAAATATAATAGGAATTACATCAAATAATTTCTACAAAGAGTATCAGTTGAAATTTCAATGATGTAATTCATTTATGGGGAGTGAATATAATAACCTGATATTTCACATCATTATTTCCATAAATAAACAATGTGTTCCATATCATACTCCACATGCAACAACAATAGAAACTGAGAATGTGATTTTATTTGATCCTCAAAATATTTCTATATAATTAGTACCTCTGAGTAGGATTAACCAAATTACAAAACAAGTTAATATAGTTTATATATAAAAAATTGTTAACTTATAATAATTTACTAAACAACTTATTTTTTATTTATCTATATTTTTATGGTCATACTATTTTATAAATAATAAAACAAATAATATTTTAAAATTATGTTATTTAGAAAATATTATAATTTTTGTTTTATTATATCATAATTAGTGTTTTATATAAATTAGTAATAATAAAATGTATTCTTTTAAATGGACACATTCATATTAAAATAGTTTTTAATTGTATTTTAATATTTTATTTTAATGTTAAAATATAACATTAATGAAAATTAACATGACGAAATAATATTAAATTTCCCCAATAAAATGTAATTATTAGTTTAATATTAATTTATTGGAATATTTTTGGAAAATTTTGTTGTCTTATGTGAATAGTGACAAATATTATTTTTATAAATAATTAGATATTTATGACTTTATTAGTTTGTATGTATGAATTTACAATTGATGAAACATTTTTTATCTGACTAAAAAATTATTTTATAAATGTCGTTATAATATTAGTAATGTTAGATTTAAATTCCATATAAATATTTGACTTTTTCAATGTCATATTATATTTTAAAAAAAGTTGTTTTTAATACATTATTCATATAATATTTTAAAAATGTTTTTTTTTCAAATTGATAAAATGAAAAAAAAATTGGATTTTAAATTTGTAATAATTTTTTCAAAAATAAAAATTTATTAAAATTTAAATATCGAGGATAAATGATTTTTTTTGTAAAAAAGTAACTACATTTGTAAAAATTAAAATATTTAAAAGAGATTTTACCATGTTATAAAAATTCAAACATATTTAAAAATTGTATAGGATTGGGGTTTTGAAACCATGATTTATATTATACCTTCTAGTTTGCATTACAACTCAATTTTATAAATATTTCTAATCAAATGAAATTCAATTTATTAATATTCTTTCGGTATTTATAAAATTGTGATCCCTTTTCACTTATAAATGTGGACCCCTCTCCATGTATCCCCTCAAACCACAACCCACATAGTTCAACATAATCACTTTACAATAATATCCCAAACATTCATAGGAACCATTATTAAGTATTTTTTTTCTCAAAAGACCACTCCTCAAAGGATTAACCCCCATTGGAAAATAGATACTCGATGGAGGTGGTATACATTCCAAACTACTCAATTTTAATATATATTTTTATGTTCACTCATTATTCATTGTTTTTATCACAATATCTTAATATTATAACATCATATTCATTATTATCCTATTTAGTTATTATAATAATTAAACAATATGAAACCACCTATCCATTTTCTGTTAATAAAATTGAATCATTCATTTAACTATAGTGTGGATTTCCTCTTACAAAATACAACATGTTTTATTTTCCATCAGTGACATACAAGGTAATAAATAATAAAAAAATAAAATATATAATTAAAATATTTATTACATGTTTTAGGGTCAAAAATTATAAACCATAATACTCATTTTCCCAATTATATGAAAATCAAATTCAACATGAACACATATATCTGGACAACCACTGTCATTGGAAAATTATTTTCTATCTTTATTTTTATCATCACTGTATAGGTCTATCCACGAGAATATTTTTAATAGATATGTATTAATTTGATGAAATTATTATTTGTTGTAAATATAAATTTGACAATATATTAAAAATATGAGTAATAAACAAAAGTGGTGAATATAGTCATTATTAAGTGTGTTATGGGGGAAACAAAAGATTTACTCACACTGTGAAATAATGTCATATAGATTATCCCACTCATATAAATATTTTTAATTTCTATATATCACTCTATTAAAAATTATATAATACAATTATGATTATTATAAAATTATACTACAAATAAATCACTTCATAATCATTAATTATGATATGTCTTTATTTCGATTGGTTTCACCACCTATGAGAATAGTGTTATAAAATTCTTTCATAGATAGATATGGGAATAATTTTTTTGGTAATATAAGATATAAATAATAATATAATCATTTTTACTATAATTCTAATATAAAAATATAACTCATTATTTATGGAATCAAACTTTAATCACTAATAATCAATGAGGCATACCGCTCACCAAATTCATCTTCAATGATCATAAATGAAACAAACCTATAATGAAATTATAACATCACAAATAATTATAGAACATTTATTCCATTAAACTTACTTTTTTGGAATTTTGAGCTTTTATGGGAAGGTGAATAACAACAACACTATTAAAAAACCTGTTGAAACTAATCTAGATTAATCACACACAATATTGAGAATAGGTAATAACTAAATAATATACATGTAGAGAGTAGATTTAAATAAGTTTTATAAAATGATATTTTATGGAAATAGTTCATACATGGGTTATTATGATTGATAATTTTGTTATACAATAAGTTTTAGAACAATTTGACTTCGCAATAATTATAGTAAGGAGATTTTTCTCTGAAATACAATTTAATGAAAACATATATTTTCCTTTTCTCCATAACACCCTTAATATGATGTTAATGAGACATAATAAATTCATCATACCATATGAAATGTGTTTTATGTTGCATATAATTTAATTTCATTAACATTCCTTTATTTAATATATACAATGATAAATTGGGGTTTGATTAAAATGTTTGTCATACCAAAATGGGTTTTCATATAAAATTCCTTCCTTGGAGATATTTTTATGTATAAAATATTTTTTTAATTTAATAATTTATAAAATTACAATGAGCATAATATTATGATATATTATTTTATTAATGTGAGATACTAATCATACATATTCTTTTCCATCAAATATTGTTTTGACGAAAAATTTACCCATGATGTATGGAATTTTTATTGCTCAATTTTTATTCATTGAGTGATAATGTTACATGTTGATATTTTCATTGGTTTCTTCACCATATTAATACACTATATTTTATTTTTTATTAATTATTTTTAATATTATTTTTAAGTAAAATATAATGTTTTAATAGGTGGGTTTTCAACAATGTTGTTTTTTTATTATTAAAAATGTCTATTTCTATAAATTATAAAATTCATTATCTTAAATTACACATTTCTTATTGAAAATTAAACTGTCATTTTTATGGAAAAATCAAAGGGGATAAATTTAAGAATTTAATGTTTTTAAAATCTATCACTATGCCAATTAAAAATTTACATTTAAATTCTATCGATAGAATTTTAATTTATATCTATTTTAATAATGTTTTCTAAAACTCTATTATGTTCTCACATATAATTAATTTTTCATAATAAAATTGATATAAATTAATTGGAATTAAGTTAAAATATTTAATATATAATTTATATATTTTAAAAATTATGGCCATGTAACTCGTGATGTTATACAATTTGATGGTTGTTCACTTTTTCTGCGATATCATATGTATAGTTCATTCGTAAGGATGTTTTTCAACTATGCCTTCATCATTAGGTGTTTCCCTTATTACATTAGGGAAATTTTATTTTACAACAATACATTTTTTCTCCATCTATGGTTTAGATAATATTATCTTATTTCAAATAAATGGCATTTTACTAGCTTTTCCTTTCCCAGAATCCAGCAAGAATAGACTTATACATTCTTCTAAATAATTTTATAAATCAATACCTTATTTTATATTCCATTCATTGAAGTGGTTTTACATACAATTAATACATCTATTGATTAGATAAATTATATATTTAACCATATTCCATTAACTGATATGGTGTATGTACCATATTCATTATTATCTTGATTGAAATAATTTACCTAAAATGATACAGAATATCATTAGGTACCAATTAATTTTCAATTAGTTTTTCTTGATATGTTCCGGAATTAGTTCATTATGGGATTATAATTGATGAGGATATGAAAACCATTTTCATTTAATTTGTTTTAGATTTCATAATAATTCAATTGTTTTAATTTTAACACTTTATGAAACCCTTTTTATTTAGATGGGTTCATTATGATGTGATATTTGAATAATTTTATTGTAGAACAGGAAGGTATAGATCAATGATGAGTATGGTCTTTTATCTCCCTCTAATTTATTGTGGAAAATATTTTATATGATGGGAAATGGTATCCATGAATATGTTTTTTGTTTCACATATTCTTGGGAAATGATGGAGTGGATCATAAAAGTGATGTTCCCTATATTATTATTTGGAAAATATTTTAATGATGTCCCACAGATTTATAATTATTCTCATTCCAATGATACTCTCACATGGTTCATTATTTCGACTCATTCAAATGTTATTATATGAAAATTTATTTCATTTTGTGTAATCTAGTCATTATTTGGCATGTGATTCATATGTGTCTAGATTATACATATGTTTTCATCTTATTCCCTCTAATGATATTCAATTTTTATCACATTTTATTAACCATAATGACCATATGAGATCACCAATTTTATTATATTTCCTTTCCACAAATTATGTAGATAACAAATAATTGGAATTTATAGAATATTTTATCTAGTGGAATATTTTTGTATATTTCAAAGTCTCATTATGGAATAATTAATATAATACAGAATTTAAAAATATCCAATTTATACGAAGTTGTCATGTTTTGTTAGTTAATGATATTTATTAATTTTAAATACTTATAAACAAAAATTATGTATTTATTTTAATATAACACAATATACTGTTTATGTTATGTATATTATATGCTAAGGATTGTGGGCTTATATAACTAATCAATTTAGTTTGGGGTTGTATGAATCATCATCTACAAAACACAAAAAAATTGTCATGTAGAATTATATAGTAAAATAATTTCATGTTAAATTATAACCGTAAAAATAATTTCTACTATAGAATAAAATTATTATAATGGTATCATATAATGATATTTATATATAGTTACATATTAATTTTTCCACATAGATTTCAATAAATTATGGGTTTTTACCCAAAACATTTACCATGTGATTAATGTGGTATTGTATCACATTATCTACTCAATGAATAATATCCACTAGTTGGTTCTTATTATATTTTTTCATGACCCAAATCTTGAGCATATGAGTTTAGTACATTTGAATAATCTGGTATGAAATTATACAAAAACATATAATTGGAATATATTGTTCTCATAACAGTGGTTATGTGGAAGTGTTGTGACATAATCTACCAACCTAACAAAATCATGTATTCTTTAGGGGATAATATATCTATAGAATACCTTCACCATCCCTCTAATCTCAAAAATTTATTCAAAAGATCTATTTGTAGGAACAACTTTTTTCAAACATAATAGTCATGATCTATCATACATTTGTGAGTATAAACTTTTTATTGACCTGGTGCTATCATGATGCACTATTTACTCATATTTTTCATCTCCCAAAATATTCTTGTATTTCTAATTATGTCAAAGTTTTGGAGTTCTTTTACTTCAATACATATATAAAATGATATGAACCATATTTAATATTTGATTTAATGGTATTTTTTAATGAAAATTAAACCAAATGAAGTTATTGATCCCAATATCCTTGTAGGTATGTAGATAAAAATAACATCATATCCTTGGAATTATAAATAATTTTTTTAGAATTTTAATTATATTTGGGTTGTATGATACTCTAAAATTCAACTTTGTAGTAACATCATTCTAAATAATTTTCAATCACATTTAGGTAAAATATTTACCATGTTCATTTAAAATTTTATACAGAACTACATAAAACCTTAACACAGCATTATTGTATATATTTTAATATTGACAAGTGAGAATATTATAAAATAGTAATAAAATGATCTAGTTTTTATGATGATTTATTATAATTACACTGGTGTTACACACAATAAATATCTCTAGGATTCATATAATTAAATTAATGGTGATGTTTTCATTTTCATATAAAGGTGTGGGAAATGGTGTCATCATCCCCTTATACTTGTGATATATATCAATCACATGTTTAAATCTGAGACATCAAGATACACACTCAAAAAAATCCCTATTTATATTGTCCCACTAAAAATGCTCTGTATAATATCCATAAATATTGACACTTCTATAATAAAAGGTAATGATAGTAAATGTGATTTATCTGATACCTAATTATTATATTCTAGAATTGATGGGACTCATATTTTTTTCGTGAATCATATCATACTGTCATAGTCAGTTTTGGCCACTAAAATATACATTACCTTATTTTTTAGGTCCACATATTCTATTTTAACCACCTAAATATTAGCATAAATGGAAGTATAGGCATTATATTATGAAATACAAGATTTAATTAAATTTTATCCGGATTTCAAGGTCTATACAATAAATATCCATAAGTATTAGATCTCATTCAATACTCACAATGAGAAAATCATTATATTCCTTCCTAATCAAAGCATTAACCACATTGTTCTCCTTCCCTAGGTTGCAATGTATTGACAAGTCATTATCAAAAATTAAATATGAAGAGATATCTTGGAATATATTCATACTTTTCCTTGTCTGTACAAAATTCAGTATTTTATGATTAGAAAATTTATCAGACCTTTCACCATACAGATAATCCATCAATATTTTCATTTCAAAAACCACCTTTTATGATCTAAATCATGATTTATGTAATTCTACCTAATATAATTCAATTGGATTGATGAATATGATTCTTTCATATTCTTTTTCTCTGTAAAAATATCTTTACCTTCATTAACACATCACTCTGTATCATAAATCCCTCTTCATTATAGGGAAATTTGAGAACAAGATTACTATACAACCTTATCTTCTATTCATTGTAATTATGATTAAATTCATCATTCCAAATGAAATATTTATCCAATTTGAGTTAATTTAGTTTCGGGTATTTTATATCCTTTAAAAAGATATCATAATCATAAATAATATCCATCTAATCTAGGAAAACAATAGATCTTAGTCACAGTGGTTGGTATGGACCATTGTCCAATACTGACTATATTTAACGAAATGGTTGGTATATCCTATCATTAAATTATTTACACTAATAAATATAACATATTTATCATGAATTCATAGTTGTTTACATATTTAAAAAAACTTAAGTTTCCTCATTGTCATCAACATAAAATTACATAGGCCATCATGTTCCATTTTTTCTTGTAATATATGAAAATATAATCTATACAGACTATCAAAAACGAATTAATGTGATCTCTATAAAATGTATTCAATAGATCCATTATGATAGTGGGGGAATTTTTATTTAAAATTGGAATCACTATAAATTCATATTTTTAATAAACTATAGGGAAAGATATCTTCAGTATATCTATATTTTGATGCATAATTCATGAAATCATAATTGATGATTGATCATTTTGAATTGTTCAGAACCATATATGATAGTAGATACATTATTATGGTTTTGTACATGTCATGTTCTATATAATTGATGAAAATGTGAATTAAACCGTCATTATTTTTAATAAAAAGATCAGATGTACAAAACTTGGATGTGCTAGGCCATATTAACCATTTTTTATATTCTTATGGTATTTCATCCTCAATTATTTCAAAACAATTGGGGTAATTATATAATGAGTCTAAAAAATAACATAGTTCTATGTTTTAGTTTTTTTGGGAAATCAACTACACAATTTGAGGTAATTATAAGAAAAAATTAAATAAATACAACATCATATTTTGAAAATATTGTAATGTCTTCAATATTGAGTTTTTCCAAAAAACTGATATAATTACCCATCATGAAGAAGTATTAAGACCCATATAATAGATATAATTTCCAATTAAATTTTATGTTCTTACACACACCAATAGATAATCATAACATTATTTAGTAAAATTAAATATCACATGTCTTCCTCAAAAATATATATATTTTCTATTTTGACATATATAATTCATGCCCAAAATAATGTGAAATTCAATTAGTTTGAAAATAACATTCTTTTTAAGAAACAAATTCACATAAACTTCAATTTTAGATTATCTATTGAATTTAAAAAAATCACCACACCATTAAAGGTATTAAATGATAATTCAACGTCTAATCATTGAGATTATTATATTATACTATAAAATATATTTTCAGATATAATTTTTTTGTATAGCCTGCATTGAATAAGTCATTATTAGTTTTAAAGTGGATATAATAGAACCTTTCACCAATTAATTCTCATGATAGAATTAAAGAGCTGTGATTCCATAATCATTCACATTTCCCATTTGATTAGGAGTTTATTGATGTTAATTATCATCATAAATAAATAGATTCATTCAATTGATGTCATAATATTTATTCTCCTTTTTGTTATAGTAATGGAATGTTAAGGGGCCATTCGATTGATCCTTCTATCCATTCATTTCACTTTCTAAAATTTTTTAATAACATAAAAAATAATTTTATTGAGGGGATTATTTTCCATAATTAAATAATTTTCAGGTTTTATTAAGTAAATTTTTTCCAAACATCCTTCCATAATTTTTTTCATAAAGTAATATTATTTTTCTTTACTCATTGTCTCATATTATTTGAATCACTATGAAAATCAATTTTTTTATCTTATCAACAAAACCGTGAGAAGAATGCTAGTCTATAGTATCTATTTAAACATTGAAATTAAATCAAAAAATTTCACCCTAAATATCACAGTATCATATAGAAAATTCATTTTGGGACTTATAAAATTAAATAAACGGCCTTTTTTCACAATTGATGATAAAATAAGTAGCATGCTTTTTATGCATTTTGAAATTTTTATCTTTAGTACCAATAGATTCAATATCATTATATATAGTTTCCAGAAATTACTTATATATTTTATTTCTAAGACATTGATAAATATCCATATTGGAAAATCCCTTCTAAAACTCATTCCTTTCATGGAAACAATTTCCTCCTCTTTCCTAAGATACATGATATGTGTTGGTCTTTGGTAAACATCACCATCTATGCAATAAAAATATAAAAAACCATCCCATGGTTTAATGTATAGATAAATAATATTTTTTTGAAAACATTGAACCATTTCTCAAAAAATAATTGGATTAGGGAACCATGGAATGAAGGATGAAATTTTTATATAGAATACTCAATGGTGTGTTATTCATTTTATAGATTTTTGGTTGTTAAATAATATTCATGTTAAAATTAAGATAATGAATGTGATTTTTCAGTATTAACAAATGATTTTTCATCTAAATTCAATTTTCATTTAGTTGATCATGAGGATGGTAACTGTATTTTCCATATAATTTTTCAAGATTCCTCAATGTTTACCCTATTTTACAAAACGAGAACTCATACTGTGTGTATAGATTTAATAATTAGTAAGATCCATAATATGATAATGAAAATTAATGATAATAAGTCTTAATTAATACAAAATATTATAATACTATTAAGATTTATATTATTTCTATATCACATGGTATAATCAAAGGTTTTCATTGTAACATATATTTTTTTCAAAAGAGAAAGTTATGTTTGGTAGTGTATCTAATATTGAACATTAAACCTAAAAACATTATTTTTTAGACAAAATAGTTTAAAAATATCCATTATAATGTGAGATATGAATATAATTAACTAATTTCTGAAAAATATTTAAATTTCCTATTCAACAAAAATTTATTGATAAATTATTTGTAGATATTCACTCTATATTTTTTTAATATATTTTTATTCATTAAACAATGTTTTATTCATAAATGGGTTGTATTTATTTTCATTTTAATATGTTATAATTATTTAATTGATGTCTTGGAAATAGAATATAATAATATTAAAATTAAATTTTTATATCAGTATTTCATGAGTATTTTAGAGTTAAATTATTTCATATTTTGGAAAATATTATTTTTTCTATGAATAGCTGAAAATTCTCATTTTTTTAAAACTGTTATATCCATTAATAAATTAAGAAATTTAAAATTCACAGTATTATATTAATTTGATTTCAATTTAAAATATTAATCCTGATTTATACTTAATGTTATTAATTTCATTTAAATCTACATTATACTGGCATTTAAAAAAGTTAATTTTTAGGATTAAAAAGCATTTTTCTAAAAACCCCAAGAAATGAATAATGTTTGTCGATTATATTTTGATTAAATTAACCATAATGGGTAATTATTAAAATGAAAATTTTATGTTATATATCTAAATTTAATAATTTTAATTCATAGAATAAATTATACTAGTTATAGAGTTAATGTAAAATCATCTTTTCCTTAAAAAATATCATTTTTGAGAGATCTACTTTCCATAACATGTGAAGGTTTTATAATTAATTAAATTATTACACCTATATAAATTTATTTTGATAAAATGGATTCTATATTTTTAATAATCCTAATTGATATTATGTAATGTGATTAACTTATTTTTTACCCCATGAATAGTAACAATAGTAAATATTTATTATAATGGTAAAAGAAATGTATTTTTGTTAAGGGTCAAAATTATTTAAAAAAAGACTAGAAACAATGTATCTTTAATAGTATAAATATATATATATATATATTATATTCTATTTAATAATTACTATTTTTTTATTTCTATTTTAAATGTTTAATTTTTTTTCCAAAAAAATTAATTTTTTATTGGATAAAACCCAAACATTATTTGGCGTAAAATATAGCTTACATGAAGAAATGTTTTTTTAATAAATAATTAATTTTTGAAACAATATTTCATTTAAGAAAGTACTTATATTAAATATTATATATTTGATATAAATAATAATATATATTTACAAAGTGAAAATGCAATTTTATAAGGGTAAAAAATGTGTTATTTTCCAAAAAACATTTATTTTTCATTAATGGTTGATTTTAATTTAAAATTTTAAATTATCATATTTTGAGAATTATATAGATAAAATAAATATCGATTTTATTTTCAAAGCTTATAACATATCCAATGTTCATTGTTTCATAATTTTCTATAACAGTCGAATTTTTGGGTAAAAAGTAAATATTAAGTAAGTATATAGGGTGAATTATGAAATCATAATGTCCCAATAGTCATGTAATATAAATCATATAAGGTATATAAAAAGATAGATATATGTACACATTTATATTATGTGTTTTTTTGTGTTATTAGATTAATTTTATAAAGCCTTCATGACACCTCCAGAACCTATATTATGTTTTAAGGTTATCAAATCATATATTATTAAAAAAAGACTCGCATACACATAATTATGGGTAAAATCATAAATATTTTAGAACTTTTAAATATAAAATAATTAAAACTACACAACATTTTTAAAAACCAATTGGAAATAGATGGTAATGTTTGTCTTCTTGATAATTTTATTCTATAGAGTCAGAAACAATTATTTGTGAAATAATAAAAAACTCCCCTTATTTTTCCTATATAAAAACACCCATGATCCCATTAATATCCACTAAATTCAATTTAAAAATGTCCTTAACCATACATATCCTATCTATAGTACTACCATGGTTCCCCATGCTCTCAGGAAGATCCTCCCAAGTATTTATAATCACTAACTCAAGGTAAGGGATCTCCATCTATTCTTTTTATTCAAGAACCTCTTTTATGTTATGCTTATAAATTTCCATTTATTCTTATTTGGGTATTTTTTATACCTATAACATTAATCAATTATTATTCCATGTGATTGAATTCCCATTTCAATATCATTAACATTTCCAATGATCCCTTATGTACCTCTATTGTAGTGCCAAAAGTTTCTTGTAATTTTCCATAATAAAAGTAAGGGTGCTCTCCCTTTAAATTTGTATAAAATCAACTCAATTATATTTATCATATTGAATATAAATTGTTTATGTTCACATGAAATTATAAATTTCCCTTAACATTCCAATTGATTCCCTTTCAATGATAGAACATTTAACCCCTCTCGTTATTGTGTATATAGAAGTAGTTACTATATTTAAAATCCTCTTCTTGTCCTCTTTATTCAAGAATATTCATTATCTTATTTCATTTATCTCGAATTATTAATGTTGGAATATGATATTATATGTCACCCTTACATCCATTTTTATCTATTAATTATGATTTACCCTATCATATATCAGTATTACCTCAAAATGACATTTATGTTCTCCCGTCATGATGTTGAAATTTCAATACGATTCACCATGAAAAACCAATTTGTATTGAATACCCATACCAATTTACAATAACTCTCTTAACCATTATGAACTTATACATAAATATTTGTCAACATACTTGTATTTAATCCACTCTCTATTTTATTTTAATTAAATTTTAGGAAGTATTTCCTTATGAATATGATCTATATAGCACACTTATGAATGTATATTATTTGATTATGAAGGGTGCTCCCAGATAACTATCTAGGGTAATGTTTTAGTCCCATGAGATGACATGTTCAGTGTGTGAGAGGTTATCATAAGAACATTATTTGATGATTTCATGGTTTTTAACCTTTTAATATTTTTATTACATCATTTTTTCATTATTTTTAATATTTAGCAGGGTGTCATTATATCTGAGTGATATATCATTATTTTTTGTTCATGTTTATGATTCACATCCCTTTTTGATCCATTTAAATTAAAATTATCAATAACTTAATACTATATCAATTTGATGTTTCTCTTATATTCCATTAATGGTATTTATAGCTCATCTATTTATTATGTACATCCCGAGGATATCCCTTAATGTTTTAGAGGACTGTTGATTTCTAAGAGAATTTTAAGGACGTTTTCAATTAATGTTTTTGTATACCACATTGAAGATGTTATAATATATACAAAATTTAAAAATACTCTATAATTATCAATATTTTATGTTATATTATTTGTATTATGAAGTAATATATAATTATTTGATGTTTATTAAATACATTTTTATCTGTATATGGTATTAATGTAAATTCATGTTATCATGGGTTTATGAGTAGAGAACTATAATGAAAGCCTTATGGACAACACTATTTATATGAAAACATTCATATAATTTTTTGAAGTATAGAATAAGTGGTTTACAAGAAAGTTTATCCATGTATATATACTACACGTTGATGGGGATCTCATAGAAATGTTCTTAAGTGTAACATCCAAAAACACTTTATTAAGGTAATCTCAGTCGGGTCATCGTGAACAACAACAGGACTTTCTATACACCTAGATTTCCAATCTCATGGGATAAAAAATTGGTATATTCACATGATCATCATACACTATTATTAATATAAAAATAGTACCATAAGATTTTATGTTTGCAAATAAATAATTGATAACTTTTATTGAAGTATATAAATTCACAGGTTATGAATATATATCATTTATGAGCTACCCCATTAAAATTATTAGTTCTTCTATTTTGTTCTTAATAGTTTAAAAATAAACATCCCAAATTTTTCCTTTGTTATTGTATATGGATGAATATAGGTTGAAATGATTCATTAAACAATGTGATATTCACTGTGATGAATACACTATAAGGAATTCTATCATGATGAGGGATATAGTGATGGACCATGTAGTTATGAAAAAAAATCAATAAAAAATACAAATTAATGAATAAAACATTGATAAATATATAATGAAAAAATTTATTAGGAGGATGAAGTGGCAAGGAATTTCAACTGATAGTTATGATAATGGAAAGTAGATTCAATTTTTTACATGTTAATAATGTTGAAATTGGCTGCAAGTGAAATGATACAAATGAACTCGAAAGTGTTTTATTTATGGAAAAAATTGGGTATAATGCAGATAATTTTAATAAAAAATAATTTTTATGATAGTATGGAATATATTACATTCTATATAGACCTTTATTGTTTAATGTATTTGGTTTGGGAGATATGGGCATTATCTCTGTTAATTCCACAATCCAAAGATAAAATCCTAGACTAAAGAAGGATATATGCTATAGAAAACATTAATATATAAAGATTAAAGTGTTTATTTATTTATATTCCAGTGTTCTTTTATAGAATTAGTATATAATTTTCATTATATATATAAGAATCCTAAAACATAAAAGTAATTTTTCATTGTATTTTATCTTTATGGGTTTAAAATATATGTTATTTGGTACCGATATCCCATAAAAGTTTTTAACTGATAAGGTTATTTGTATCCCCTAAAATGTGTTTGACTTTGGGATAAACTTAAAGAGTCTTGGGATTTTTTTAATGATAATAGTATTTTTAAACCCTTTGATAAAACTTTTCATGATTTATTTTATTAATCTTTTGTATTATTGAGGATATTTTGAGAAACAAATTACTTGATCAAATCATTTTTATTTTTAGGTGATCATTAATAATTAGAGAGTTGTTTAATTGGTTTAAGGTATATATAAAACGTAGGATTATCTGAGAATAATGATAATCTGTTTCTGGATTTTTAAGATGATGATTATGAAAAAACCATTATGGTTAAAACAATCATTAATTTTTAGGTTATTATTATTAAATTTGATATATAGGTATTTATTTAAGAAATGATATATGTTAATTATTTTTCATGATTTGTGCAGTTTTGGAGATTAAATATATTCCAGATTTTTAATTTTTAGATTCATATTAATTTGTGATAACCATTTTGGATTTATAAAAGATATGAGGAATGAATTTTTATTCATTGGTAGATTACGTTATCTTTTAGAAGAATATTTTTGTAATTTATTAAAAACAATTAATCTTGAATATTTTTTATTTGATGAAAATATGATTTTTCTATATAAATTGATTAAAGGATTAAATTATAATTACTATTAAAGTATATTTTGATATATAACTATTATAGATGGAAAATTATTTAATAAAATCCGGGAAAAAATTGTTAAAACCAATATTTTTTCATATTAGGATCATTTATGATGAATTAATGGACTATTTTACAATCAAATGTTTATTTTTTTCGGGTCCTTGAATTTATCATGACCATTTTCTCTATCAAAATCTATTAGTTATTTGGTGTTAATATTTTATTCCACGTATATGTTTTCACTTCCCACTAATGATTTCATATATAAGAATATATTTATGTGATGACCTTCCTAATTCTCATCTCTTTTTTTATGTCCATGTTTTGTTATCCATTTTTACAAGGTGGTTATTCAGTAATGATATTTGTACGTTTTTTCATGTTCAATTTAATATTGACATGATATAATTTATTATAGGTGGGAAGAATTTAATTCCATAATTTCTTAAAATAGAAAATTATAATCGACGATATATGTGATATACAAAACTGAACCCAAACTAAAAATTATTATTTAAAAAATATCATTTTAAAAAAGCCATTATTTTCTAGGTATGAATATAATTATCTTATTTTTGAAATATATATATATATATATATATATATATATCATAATCAAAATTAATATATAAGAAAATTCATAGTAAATATTCACTGAATATTTTGATAATGTATTCTCGTTCTTAAAAATATGCTTTCTTCTAAAATGATTTGTATTTCTACATTATGAAATAAAAATATCATAAATTTTTAGGGAAAATTAAAATAATTCATTTAAATAAATGAACATATTTATTGATATTAACATATCCTGATTAACTTATAGCTAAATTTTTGAATATTTTAGAAACTATTAATTTTTTAGTGAATAGTGGGAAAAAATACTTTTGTTTGGGAAAATATAAATTATTTTAGTTAATAAATTAATTTAAATGTATCATTATTCTTTTAATTTAATATAAAATAAACATATTCATTTATGTGTTATCTTTAATTTAATTAATTAATTTTAGATATACATTATTCTAGTTATTTAATAAGTTTAATTTTAAGCTTAAAAACTCATTTTTTTAAAAACATTTGAGAATGAATAATTTTTATCTATTGTAATTATTTAAAGTAAACCCTAATGAGTAATGTTTTTTTTTGGAGTGGATACTCAAGATTGGTGTGAATTGAGTTCCAATTAAAAATTTTTGATAAAAAATATTTCTATTTTTTATTTATTATTATTTTTTAGTTCGCTACCATAATTCTATGAACACCCCCAATTTAACAAACAAGTTAAGCTATAGTGAATTTATAAAGATGTTAAGTGTTCAGTTAGTTTCTCAAATATTTATTATTTATCAGTTTTCATAATCTAAATATTATTTTATCTTTTTAAACTAATTTACTAGATAACAAAATTTACAAACACAAGTTATTTCAATTATCAGAGTTACTTTAATATTGATATGTATTTCAAAGTAATTAGTAGTGGAATATTAAAACTAGTTTAAACTGAAATAAGATGCAAAATAGTTTTAACAAAGAGGTTTAGTCTCAATCTTAGACATATTCCTCTCAAAAATATTATATATATATATAACATTGATCCACACCCTGGATCAGGGTTTACAACAGTACATAGACTGTCCAGGTCCTCAAAACTCTACAAAAATTCTACGTGGGAAAGTAACAACAGCAGCACATAGGCTATCCAGGTCCTTAGACCACTACCACAGTACTTCGTGGGATACACCAAGGTAAAAGGAGTTTGATGTGATGATTTCAATATCCTTCAGTCCATCTTAAGAGTCAGTGTGTGTCCAAACCGACAAAAGTACACATTGCTCATAATGGAATAAAAAGATCACATCAGAGCAAAAATATGTGGATGAGTTTAGAATGATCTTTTGTGATGTCAATTCAACTATAGAATCCTTTAGATTAAAGCATATAAAGATTTCAATCCCTCTCTAAACGTTGCGTGAAAATAGAGTGTCACGATTCAGCCTGTGTAATTCATGAGGTTCAACAGAGCGAAGATGTTCATTAGGCTTCAAATATGCTTCTAGTGTTCTTCAGTGATGATTTTCATGAAGTGTGCCTTTAATTCAAAACTTCCCCCAAGTTTCTTCATTGTTATTTTGGTCACATCCTTTCTTTTCATTTTTTTTATCACACACATTGATTCTTGGTCACACTTCGCTTTTAACATTTAATTCATGTGTTAGAGCTAACAGGATGGACGCGTTCTGCACCTCATATCTCATAATATCTGATGATATGTCTACACAGAAACATTAATTATATCATTAAATTAAAAACATCAAATATGACCATTAGAGATTAAATTGGCAGAAGAAAAAATAGTTTAATATATGGTGTCAAATTAAGTCATGAAAACAGTGTCTCCTTCACATGGTGTATGAGTGTCACGGTGTCTCATGGTCATGGTGTCTCGTTTCATGGTTTCTTGTTCACAGTGTATTGTTTTATAGTTTATGGCTTCACTGTGTATAGCTTCACGATTTATGGATTCATGGTTTCTGTCTTCACGGTGTCTGGATTCACAGATTCTGGCTTCACGGTGTCAGAAATACATAGCCTGTGGCAGACTCACGGTGTCTTAGACTTCTCAAAGTAACTGTGTTCAGATATAAATAATGATGATAATATAAAGGATTAGACATAATCATTTCTCAAAGAAGGTATTATGAGAGTAGATCAAAGATATTATAAAGTAAGTAAATTTAATATAGAGAAATTAAGAACTTGAATGGCTCTTCTTAAATCATGAGAAAACTGTAAAGATAAATACACATTATTGGATATATGAGAAAATATTAAAAATAAATACCCACGATTGGATATATGAGAAATAATTAAACATAAATACACATTATTGGATATTTTATAAGAATTAACTAGGTTGAATAATATTTGTCATCATTAAATCATGATTAATAAATGAGAAGTCCAACAATCTCCCACTTTTTTATGATCACAAATCATTTATTGTTAGAGAATTTATTGGATTCATCTATGAGAATAAAAGGACATAAAAGGCATGCAAGGAGAAACTTCTCCCCCTATTGGAATTATCAAAAAGATGAAATAATAGAGATCAAAAAGTGAACATTCCGTTAAGAGTAAAAAAGGTTTAGTAAAAAGAAAAAGAGTAATACAAAATCAATAGCACCCCTTTCAAAAATGAGTAATCAATGTTCTTCTTCATGGGATGGCCTTATCTTTTCCTTTAGAAGTAGAAAAAGAGGGATACATAGGGGTCGTGGTTGAGGTATAAGAAGTCAGGAATGTGGTTGATAAAGAGGGTAAAGGAAGGCATTCAACGATTGAGGGAGCCAATGTAGGAGCAGAAGAAGATTTAGGTAGTTGCTGATCAACAATCATAGGCCTGATCTAACTGAGTGCTTGACCAATAGACATGGTGGTTGAGGCTAGGGCAGAGGAGAAGGTAGGAAGCCCAGGTCTGAGAGGTGCAGCAACTAGAGCAACAATAGTTGTACTCTGGTCGTGATGATAGGGCCTCATGAGTTTAATGAAATCAGTAATGATCTCTCCACCATAGTACATGGATTTTTCAAAATCATTCTTCTTCTCCATAAACATTTCCAACAATCGAGTAAACTCTGCAAGCTTCTGGACTTGGTTCTTGAAAGCTTTAGTCACAGAAGGAATCCAAATATTTTCTACAAGGTACTTGACATGGTTTGTCATATTGGTCTTGGAGATGATTCTATTGAAGTATAAATCCACATTGTTTGCAATCTCTTACTGAGAATAATTAGCAATTTTGGAGTGTATTTGTACTAGGTCAAGAACTCTATCATTGTTTTTAAACACTTCAGATAAAGAAGCTTCATTGAAACCACTAAGTACATTCTAAAGTTCTTATTTGACTATAGTTCTAAGCAGATCACTATCCAAGGAGGGTTTAGAGGATTGACCAGATGCTTTGACAGCTATGGTAAGAGATTTTAGTTGATTCAGCACTTTTTGAAGAGACACTGTATAATCATTAGTGAGTTTATTAAGATTGGGAACACTCTATTTAATTTCCTTCACAATTTTTTTGTTCCTTTTATTGATCTTTTCATCTAAGTAGTATACATAAAGTTGAATCTGAGACACACCACCTTGTGGGATTTTAGGAGTAGCAGGTTCTACAGGATGAGTAATAGATTCAGATCTCGAATTCATTTCTTTCTGCATGTCTTCAACCATACTTCTTAGGGTCTTCACATCATTACTGAGCAGTTTATTTTTAACTCTTAATTCTTGAACCACATGGAGCATATTAGGTTGTATTTTCCAAATAATTTTCTCTAATAACAGTGATTCACCTCTCTCACTTAAATTTTTCATAGGACGAGGTTGGGTATTCATGAGTTTCTCAACTCCGGATAAGACAATACCACCAAATTCCATCATATCATCCTTACTCACAGTGAATGACCATTTAGATAATGTTTCAAGAGAATAGATTGGTATAGGCTCAGGTTCCTTCTCAGGTGAAAAATCAGAGACTGATTTAAACTAATATAAGGTGGAAATATCATTTCTGATTGCTGTAGCCTACTGAGAATCACTCACATCATAGAAACAAGGAAATGTAAACTGAGTGTCATCCGGACTTGACTTAGTTGTATGTGAGGCTTTAATAAACTCAATAATTGGGGTTTATCCCCCTCAATAGGCGCCTCCTTATTAGGTATTATAGGCTTAAGATCTTAGTCTAATTCCATAGACTTAGATTTAAGATCCTCACTCATTTACGGTCTAGCCAACTGAAAGTATAGATCCATCCTTTCTTCAGCTGAAGGGATGATTTCATGAAAAGATTATTCCAATAGGATTTATGCAAGATTGAACTCTTGTAATATTGGTAGCTCTTCCACAATAGGATCTTCTACTGGAGTCTCTTCCATGGTATGCTTTTTAGGTTCTTTGGAAACTGATTTTGTTTCAGCCCCGGGTAGAATTTCCAGATTAATAGCTTCATTAAGAGCAAGGAATGCTTCTTCAAGAACATTAGGAGGATTAGTTTTCATGTCTTATTCAATAGTAACAACTTCCCTAGGTGGCACTATATCCTCTTCATCCTCTTCTTCAGGATACTCAAAAATCTCATCTGGTTCCAAACTAGAATCAGAAATGACTTTTGATCTTAAGGGATAATCCAAAAAATTGAATTTATCATAAAAACTATCACTGTTTTCCACCCATTCCTTTTTTTAAGTATTATAGTTTATATTTATTCTTTTGATAGTGGATTTTGAGAGACATTACTCACAGTCCTTAATTACATCCTCATTAGGTCCAACCACACCTTTTGAAAGAAGAATGGTTGAGATTAGCAGGAGTAGAACAGAGAAGTTGACTTGGATGTGACTTTGATCAACTCACACATATAGTGTATGATATACTTTCAGAGGTTGATCTTATGGACATTATTCATAAGATAAATAAAAAAATCATCTTGATATTTTAAAACAGAATTATCACCATTTAATAGACTAACCAAATTATGTATAAATTGGAACAGAAGTCTTGATTCTCCATCTAATTCAGTAGCAATAGCCCTCCTTTGGGAGCCATTTCCAGTAAATGTTTTTATAGCATCTTCTAAATCAAAGAAACTGGTTGAAGGTTGAGGTCCTCTCTGATAATCCTCATAGATTCTTTCATGAGGCATCCTATCGCAAGAAAACCATAACCCTGAAGAGAATGAGCATCTCTGGCCATTAACCCATCTTTTTACAATATAACTCTCAAAAGAATCAAATGAGAACTGTATGTACTTGTAAAATTTAGCCATTATCCAAGGATAGATGGGTCTATCCTCATTTTAAAACCTTCTAACTAGACATGTTGTTCTAACACTTTAAATACCAATCACTTACTAGAAAGAAGTAATTTGGGGAAGATCTCATTCTCAGTTTCAACAACACAGTTTATCAGATTTGGTTTTAAAGGACCTTATGGTGTCAACTTAGGTGCAATATTTTTCTTCTCCGAGCTGGTCTTTTCAGGTGTCAATGATGATAGACGTTTCATTATTGGAATTCACTGAAGGTTCAGGCAAGAAAAGGGTTGAAGGGATGAATAAGGGTTCGAAAAGAGTAGGTAGGACAAACATTGATTGAAGAATCGAGTGATACTTTGTTTTACAATTTAGGAATAATAAACGTAGTGAAAATAAAAACTTGTGAAAATAAAAAAGGTGAAAGGGATAATTACCATGATAAATTTGTAAATAAAAACATAAATAATTCTTACGGTGAGACAGTGTCTGGTCTTTATGGTGAGACATTAAACGATCTTCACAGTGAGACCGTGAGCGAAATTTTCGGTGTCTGTTATGGTGAGATAGTAAACGTCAGAAAATAAGTACACAAAAATAACTGTGAGACCATAAACATAAAACATTACGGTGATATAGTAAACATGAGATATGGTAACTGAGAAACCATAATCATGAAACGGTAAAGTTTAACAAAGTAAGATATCAAATAGTAAGGCTTGAAACACTAACTACTAAGGTATCTATTTGATATTTATCATGCCTGGTTCATTTATTATGTAGTCTATTCCCTCAGAATTTAATGGTTTAGTGAATATATCAGCATGTTGATATTCAGTATCAATGAATTCCAAAGTGATATCACCTTTTTGATAACAATCTGTCAAAAAGTGATGTCTTACATCAGTGTGCTTTGTCCTAGAATGTGAAACATGATTTTTGTGAGATGTTAATAGAAATTGTGTTGTCACAATTTATAGCTACATATTAGAATTGATATCCATAATCTAGTAATGTGTGTTTCATACATGGACTTTGTGCACAACAACTACTATCAGCTATGTATCCAACTTTTACAGTAGATAATGCAACAGAATTTTGTTTCGTACTACACCATGATACTAGTGACTTTCCTAAAAGGTGACATGTTCCCGAGGTGATTTTTCTATCTAACATACAACCACCGAATTCATCATTGTAATTACTAACTAATTCAAATTATTGTCCTTTAATATATAACAGTTCTCATTTGGGTGTGTGCTTGAGTTATTTGAAAATTCTATTCACAACATTTAAATGAGATTACTTAGGGTTTGCTTAAAAACGAGCACACATACACACACTAAACATAATGTATGGATGACAAGAAGTTAAGTAGAGTAAACATCAAATCATTCCTCTTTGATCAATAGAGTTTCCATCTTCATCAAGATCCAACTTACAAGTGTTACTCCTGGGAGTTTCACCACTTTTAGTTCTATCCAATCCTAAACGTTTTAGAAGATCCTTTGTATACTTACTTTGATTTAAAAAAATGCCATTTCTATTTTCAAAAACATTAAATCCAAGAAAATATTTGAGTTCTCCCATTAAACTCGTCTAAAATTCATTTTTCATCATCTTATAAAAATAAACACATAAAGAATTCTTCGATGATCCAAAAATAATGTCATCTACATATATTTGGACAACTAAAACATCATTAGAAATTCATTTTATAAAAAGGGTAGGATCAACTATTCCTTTTTTAAAACCTTTGAAAATAAGAAAAGTACTCAATCTGTCATACCAAGCTCATGGGGCTTGCTTCAAACCATATAAGGCTTTTGATAGTTTAAAAATATGATTTGGAAAATGGGGGGTTTGTAAATTCAGGGGGTTGTTCATCAAAGACAACCTCAGCTATATACCCATTTAATAATAGACTCTTAACATCCATTTTATATAGATAGAAATTCAAATGTTCAGTATATTCAAGTAGGATTCTGATTGCATCATTTCTGGATACAGGTGAAAAAGTCTCCTCATAGTCAATTCCTACTTCTTGACTATAGCCTTGTGTAACTAGTCTAACATTATTTCTAACTATGTTACCAGCTTCATCCACTTTATTCCTAAAAACCCATTCAGTGCCTATGGTAAAAGTGTACCTTGGCCTTTCAACAAGTTTCCAAACATTGTTCCTTTAAAATTGATACAGTTCTTCTTGCATAGACATCACCCAAAATTCATCATTGATTTCATCATTAAAAATTTTTGGGTTTAAGATGTGAAAGAAAAGCTTGATGTTCAACCTAGTTTCTCAGAGAATCTCTAGTTTTTGTCCCTCTATCTAAATCTCCTACAATAGTATCTAAAGGATGTTTTTTTAGAATCTTAGTTGATCTAGTAAAGGTAGGACTAGAGATTTCAGGTTCTTATCTAGGTTCTGGTTCACTAGTAGCAGATTCTGAAATATTTCTAGAACTAGTTGTCTTTAGAATAGATTCACTGATTTTATCATTATGTTTCATAAAAAACAAATATTCTTCAAGATTTTCAAGAGAAGGTTTAGGTTCATGTGGATCAATTTCATAAAATTTGATGTGAATATATTTTTCCACACATTTGGTTATTTTATTGAATACTCTATAGGCTTTACTTGAGATTGAGTAACCTGGGAATATTCCTTCATCACTTTTGCAATAAAATTTGTCATTATTGTCTTTAGTATTAAAGATAAAAACATTGTAAGAAATAACTCTGAATTAATTAACCTTAGGCTTCATATTGTTCCAAATCTCATAAGGGGTATTTTTACAAATTGGTCTAATAAAGACTATATTGATAATGTAACAAGCTATATTAACAGCTTCATCCAAAATGTATATAGGTAAGTCATACTCATTGAGCATAGTTCTTGTAACCTCTTGAAAAGTCCTATTTCTACTTTGTACTACACCATTCTGTTGAGGTGTTCTGGGAGCCGAGAAGTTGTGACTATAGCCATTGTGTGATCAATAAGATTCAAACTCTTTATTTTCAAACTCACGGCCATGATCACTTCTCGAGGTCTTGATCTTATTTCCACTATGGTTTTATAAAGACTTGGAATACTTGATAAAATATGAACAAGCTTCACTTTTGTGAGCAAGAATGTATACCCAGAAGTACCTATAATAATCATATAAAAGAACATAAACATAGTGCTTCCCATTTATACATGAAACTCTTGATGGTCCAAAAAAATCCATGTGAACCAACTCGAGAGGTTGACATGTAGAAACTTTTTTCTTTGATTTGAAAGAAACTTTGTGTTGTATTCCTTTTTGACATGGATTGCACACTTTGTTAAGTGGGAATTCCGGTTTAGGTAAGTCTCAAACTAAGACTTTCCTAGTATGTTTTCTAGGTGAGTGAACATTAATGTGTCCTAGCCTTCTATGCCATATCCAATATTATTTATGAAAAGAATTGAAAAAATTAACAATTTGATTACCTAAATAATTCAAATCTACGGCATAAAAATTTTCATTTCTTAATGCAGTAAATACCAAAACACTTTTAAAATAAAAAACATTACATGAATAATTTTCAAATTTTACATTGAAACCATCATCACACAACTGAGAAATACTTATCAGATTATACTTTAGTCCATCAAAAAAGAAAACATTAGAAATTAAAATTGAATCAGTGTTACCAATCTGGCCTAAGCTGATGATTTTTTATTTTGAGTTATCCCCAAAGGTGAAATTTCTTCCATAAACGTTGACTAAGATTTTAAAAAATGAAAAGTCTCATGTTATATGTCTTGAACATCCACATTCTAAGTACCATGTTTTCTTACATGAACTTTTTAAGCAAGTTTCCTCAGATGTGTTTGTCATGAAACACATATTAGAATTTTGAAAAAATTTATCCTGAGTGGAATCAGAATCACTTGAACTGTCTTCTGAAGCACTCCATGTGGCTTTCATAGCTTTCATATATTTTTTGTCCTTGTACTCATTTTCTTATTGTACTTTAACATTGGACAGTCATCTCTCTCATGTCCTTTCCTCTTGAATTCGTAGCAGACTATGTGATCAATGTTATTAGTCATTTTTCAATCCTTCTTCCAATGACCTTTATTGTCATGCTTTCCCTTGTAATTTAAATTTATAAAAAACTCTCCTTCTAATAAAACTTCTTAAATCTTTTGGCTATCTGATCCATTTCAGCATCATTGTCAGATGTACTCTCTTCACTACATGAACTATCACTTTTAGCTTGAATTTTATCTTTGTCCTTTATTTTTGAAGCAGATGTCTTAAAGGCTATTGATTTATTTATTGGTTCATCATCTTCTTCTTTGTTTACCTTCAGATATTCTTCATACATCATCAACTTACCAATCATCTCTTTAACATGTAAGAAGCTTATGTCGCATGATTATCTTATTGAAACTGATGTGCCTCTCCATCTTTTTGGCATACATCTGAGTATTCTCATGATTTTCTCTTTTTCTGGAACAACTTTTCCCAGCGAGCCCATAGTGTTAAAAATTTCATAAAACCTAAGATACATGTCAGAAATAGGTTCATCAAATTTCATTTTAAAATTATCATATTAAATAGTGTATGTATTTAGTCTTATTTCCTTAACATTGGTGGTTCCCTCATTGGAAACAACCAGAGTATCCCATATTTCATAAGAAACCTAACAAGAAGATATTCGATTAAATTCCTCATCTCATAAAGAAAAATGCAGGTAATTCATTACTTTACAATTATTATTGTAAGAAGTTTTTGTAAGTTCATCCCTTGTAGTTCTAACAATTTCTAGAATTTTATACTAAGTTTCTATAGCAGTCCAAATGTCAAATCCCATAATTTCTAAATTAATTTTCATTTTGATTTTACATTGGGCATAATTAACACCATTAAAGAATGGGGGAATGTTGGTAGCTACACCTTCTAATCTGTTATCCATAATACCTAAGTTATATAAAGATATAAAAATTTAGAATTAATATAAATTTCATGATCTTTAAATTACAACTAAAATCACAGTTGGAAACCTTTCACAAATAGAGAGTTTTGAAAACATTTTATCAACACCACTAATACCAAATATTTTTTGGAGTGGATACTCATGGGTGGGGGGTGAATTGAGTTCCAATTAAATATTTTTGATTAAAAATATTTCTATTAATGACCCCCATTTTAACAAAAAAGTTAAACTATAGTGAATTTATAAATATGGTAAGTGTTAAGTTAGTTTCTCAAAGATTTATTATTTCTCAGTTAACATAATTTGATTATTAAGCTAGATTTTGAACCTAATTTGATGGATAAAAAAATTTAAAAACACTTTCTAGTTCAAATATCAGAGTTAATTTAAAATAGAGTTGTATTTCAAAGTAATTAGCAGTGGAATATTGAGTCTAGTATAAACTGAAATAATATGCACATCAGTTTTAACCAAGAGGTTCAGTCTCAAGCTGAGACTTAGTCCTCTCAAACAGTTTATATATATAACATTGATCCAAACCCTAGATTGGGGTTTACAATAGTACATAGACTGTCGGGGTCCTCATACCTCTACCACAGTTTTACATGGGTAATTAACAACAACAACAAAAAGGCTGCCCAGGTCCTCATCCCTCTACCATAGTTCTTCATGTGATACACAAAGGTATAAATATTTTGATGTGAGGATTTCAGTATCCTTAAGTTTATCTTAGATGTCAGTGTGTGCCCAAACAGACAGAGGCACACACTGCTTGTAATGGAATAAAAAGATCACAACAGAGCAATAATATGGAGATGAGTTTAGAATGCTCTTGTGTGATTTCAATTTAGATCTAGACTCCTTTAGATTGAAGCAGATGAAGCTTTGAGTCCTCTGAAAGTTGTGTGAAAACAAAGTGTTGCGATTTAACTTGTGTTCTTCATGAGGTTCATCAGAGGGAAGTTGTTCTTTATGCTTCAAATATGTTCAAGTGTTATTCAGTGTCAAGTTTCATGAAGTGTTCCTTTCTTTCAAAACTTCATCCATGTTTTTTCTTCCTTATTGTTCTCATGGATTTTATTTTCATTTTTTGTATCGTACGTGTTGATTCATGGTCACACATCACTTTTTACATGGAATTCACATGTTGGAGATGACAGGATGCATGTGTTCTACACCTCATACCTCGTACTATCTCATGATATGTCTACACGAAAACATTAATTATGTTAGTGCATTAAAAAATAAAATATTACAATTATATATTAAATTAAAATACATCAAAAAATTTTAAGAAACGGTGTCACGGTAATTCATGAAAACGGTGTCTCCTTCACACAGTGTATGAGTTTCACGGTGTCTCATGGTCACAGTGTCTCATAATCATGCTTTTTCATAGTCACGCTGACTCATGGTCAGGGTGTCTTGTTTCTTTATGTCTTGTTCCCGGTGTCTTGTTTTACGGTGTCTTGCTTCATGATGTCTGGCTTCATGGTGTCTTTCTTCATGGTGTCTGGCTTCATGGTGCCTGGATTCATCGTGTCTGGCATCACGGTGTCTGGCTTTATGGTGTCCGAAATACATATTCGGTGGTATAATCATAGTGTCCTAGTCTTTTCAAATTAACTGTGTTCATACTTAAATAATTATGATAATAGAAAGGATTAGACTTAAGAATTTGTCAAATAAGGTGTTCTGAGAGTATATCAAAGATAGTATAAAGTAATTAAACTGAATAAAGGGAAATTACAAACTTTCATGGATCTTATTAAATCATGAGAAAACATTAAACATAAATACACATGATTGGATATATGAGAAAACATTAACCATAAATACACATGATTGGATATATGAGAAAAAATTAAACCTAAATACACATGATTGGATATTTTATAGGAGTTTTCTTGGATGAAAAATATTTGTGATAATTAAAACATGATTAATACATGAGGATTCCAACAATGATGTAAATTAAAATTTTAGAATATATATATATTTTTAAATTTAAATTAATTTAATTAATATTACTTATTTTAGAGTTAATGAAAAATCATCATTTCCTTAAACCTTTCATTTTAAAAAATATATATTTCCATCACGAATTTGATATTTACATATAATTAAAATATTCCTCCTAGGAGAAATTATTTTGATAAAATGGATTTGATATATGGAATGATCATAAATATTATTAGTTAATAAGGTCATCCTTATTTAAAAAAAAGAATAATTGTAACTATAGAAAATATTTATTACAATGGTAAAAGAAAAATATGAGAATTATGTGTAAAAAAATATTAATAATAAATATAAAATATATAAATCTATTAGTATAAATATATATATATATAATTTTATAAATACTTTAGGCTGAAGGCACTTTTTTATTATAAAATGACCTCTTTTTTAGGGTAGAGTAGACCCATTACGTGGATCGATAGAATAGTGGGAATTAAATACTATTACATATCTCTAAAGGTCCATAATTTTTGGCTAAAGTGTCTTTGGTGAATAGTAGATCTATAATACCTAGGCTATTATAGTCCATGTTGTTATTCTTCTGCAACTACAGTTTTTTCCAAATTTTCTTCCACTAGTTCAATTTCTCAGGCCTTTAGTCCCACCACTACTATAGTACCACTACATTATTGCTATAGTATCATTTTTTCAATTGGTTATGAACCCAAATTTTTGTTTTAGTATTACGGTGTAATTATCAATAAATGATTAAATAATGATTTTGATAAAAATTTAATGATTGATATATGAGAACATAAATTATATTTGTGGTAATATATATATTTAATCAATAATGAAATTAATTAACTCAATAATTGTTTTAATTATTCAAATTTTAATAAAAAAGTTTTATTAAATTGTATATATTAAAAATAAATGATAATATAATTTCATGAAGTTAAAATGTAATTTTTATAACGGTCAAACTACAATTATTATCACGAAAACTATTATTTTTAAATAAATGTGTATATTAATGTATAATATTAATATCAAATATTTATATAATTATTTGTATTAAATAAATATAACTTGTGTAATCAGAACAAAAAATTTATCCTATGGTAATTTTTTTATAATTTTTAAAGAGAGTTGAATTTTCGAGTAATAATTAAATATGGTATAAGTATACAATGTTTATTATTAAATAATAATAACCCAAAAGTGATTTGAACTATTCTATATATGTTATCCAAGACAAAATAAAAAAATCACTTCAAAATAATGTGTTTTTGGGATCACTTTATTGATATTATAAAGCATTAATGAATCCGCCAAAAAACCATAATAAAATTTAGTGTTTTGAAATCATTTATTTTTCAACATGGATCAATTCCACATCACAAGGGGAAATATTTTAATTATTTATTACCTTAGACATGAATAATAATTAAAATTATATTACTCAGAAACTATTTTATGGTTTTAAATTTTAAACAATTTATTCTATAGAGTCCAAAACCTATGTTTTAAAAAAATATAGAACTCCCCATCCTTCCAAATATAAACACACACAAGCTCCCATTACACTTCTCTAAAAACCTATAGACCATTTCATTATTAGTATCAATCATCTCTAATGTATTATAATGGTTCCCCAATCTCTCAATAAGTTACTACCAATATTTTGGAATCACCCCTCATAGAAAGGGATGTCCCTCTATTCATTTTATTCAAGAACCTCTTTTATGATATGCCTCCATGCTAACATTTTTTTAATTAGGCTATTTTGTGAATAAATTTTCCTTCTTCTATTTCAAATCCATGTTTTTAATACCCCTTTAAATCTCATTAATAGCTCCATGAACCATTATGTACCATCTTTATAAAACCAAAATTGTCTTGTGATCCTCCGTACCAAAATAAGAGATGATTCCCTCTTCTATCAAATTTAGGAAACTTTATTATATTAGTCCTTATGAATTTCAATTGTATGGGTATTCATGAACTTATAAATATAGTGACATTTTCAAATTTATAACCTAAAAATGATATATTATTTATCTCCCCCCATTATTGTGCTTTCCAAATCCATTATAATATTTAAATGATATCCTTATCCCCTTTATTCAAGCATCTTAATTATCATGTTCCTTTTGTATCCAATTAAAAATGATGGGATATATTCTTAAATATCCAAATTATTTCCTCTATTATTTCATAATTATTATATAACCCTCAATTCCTCTTTAACCGATCCTATGAACATTTATGTGGCCTTATTATGCAGCCAAAATTTCACTATGATTTTTGATGTGAGATAATTGTGTAACAAATACCCATACCCATATTCAGTCAAGGAAGTTCACTTTTTGGAAATTATAAATCATTGATTATATAAACATATGTATATAATCAACAATATAAATATTTTGGATTAAATGTGATGAAAAATGTTCTTATCGATATAATCAATGTTATCCCCTTATGAATATACATGATATAATTATTATTGGTGAACCCATATAATGATCCAATGCATTAGGTAATGTTTTAGTCTCATGAGAGTGCATGTTTATATTACAAAAGTATATCCCAAAAAAATTATTGTTTATTTCTTTGTGGTAAACCATGACATACATTTATATTGACATGTTTAAATTTGTCACTAAATTTACCTTGTTTCCTTTATCTCACCATGCTATATCATGACTAGTTGTTCTTTATTTATGATTTTAACTCCTTTTTTATTACCTTCTAATGAATATTGTCAAAAAATTAATATTGTATTCATTTTATTATGATTTTGTATTTAATTACTGGGATTTAAAACTCAACCCTTTCTTATGTAAATCCCTAGAATTTTCCATGATGTTTAAGAGGACTGATGATTTCAATGATCATGTTAATTGAGTTTTCAATAATTTTGTTATATACCTAGGTAACGAATTTATTATTTGTACCTAATTCACAATGGAAATATATTTCTTGATCTTATATGTTGTATTATTCTTATTATTATGTGAAAAATAATGATTTAATTTGTAATAAAGATTCAGGTATCTATATTCATATGTTATCCCCTGTAATTTCTCAAAACCTAATAATCAAAAATAACGAAAGAATTACATGATAAAAAATGAGGTTGCACAATAATAGATGAATAAGATGAAATATAAATACATAATTCGATATTTTCAATAGAAAATAAAACATCAAAAAAATAGAGTCACAATCCAAGAACCAAAATTTTTATTGTCCTAGAGATTTGATAAGTGAACATCATACATTACATCACATTCAAAAATTACTCCATAATCATTCTAATATATTACCTTTTATATAAATCAAATGAAATATTAATAAATTCAAAACCTAAGGACTAGATTGATAATAAATAATGGAACACAAATTCTCAATAAGAAAAGATAATATCAAAATGTATTAGATCATAAACATAAAGGAGAACATAATCGAAGAAAAAAATATCATAATAAAATGTCATAAATCCAAATATTTTACTAATAAAACATAATATATAAACATATTTATATAAAAAGTCAATTACAGAAGCTCCCAAGTTATTTTGAGGCTAAAAATATGTATCAATAATCATAAATCATGTGATAATTTCATAAAATTGTTGAATTTTTTTTAAAAAAAATATTGAAACAATAAAAACATGTCATTATATGAAAATTTAAATCATATATTAAAATGATTTATTACTTGGTAATCAACATGGAAATGGCGTAGTTCCACAATCATTATAAAACCAATGTGAGAAAACACATTTTGACCACTCCTATGTGGAAACTCTCATAATACATGTGATTAAAAATATAAGAAACCAAAGTATTCCCATACATGTGTGAAAAAACCTAACATTCCCTCAACAAAAAATCTCACGAGATATAATGATAGAAAAAATCATTATATGTTGATGTTTTATCCTTCACATCATTATCTATATGTGTGTGTGTCCCTTAATGTCAACCATAATAATATAACAAAGAACCCATGGAAAATAATGCGGTTTTATTACATTTTGAAAACCTCATATAACATGAACATAATATATTGTTATATATCTTAAATCTCATATTGAAATATAAATCATTTTGAAAATAAAATATAATAGATGATCAAAACATCACTTATAATATATAATCCATGGGGGCAATAAGGATGTGAAAATGAATTAATATTGAAAAATCCTTTTAAACATTATTGAAAATAATGAAGTGGAAATTAATTTCATAGTATATTTAGAGAGAAAGTTTAATAATAAAAAAATTTAAAATAATTTTAAATAATTGATTGTTTTGAAAAAAATATATACTAAATATTATGTGGTAAATAATGGAATGAAATTCCATTATTAATACATATATGATGTTTTAAATAAAAAAACAAATTGATGAATTGGTAATGAATTTAATTTTAAAAACGTTTTTTTTAATGTGTTATTATTATTAAATGAAAAAAAAATTATTTTTCTTTCATTAATGAAAACAATATTTAATGTAAAAAAATTGTCTTGGAAGAAAATATTCATTTGTAATAATGGGTGTTACCCTTAAAAAATTATATTTTAAATTTCAAAAACCTTTTATAAATGATGTTATCATTGATAATCAAATGTAATTTACCCATATAATAATGAGATCTAACATATTAAATATTTTAATTTTAGGATAATAGAAAACAAGATGATTATATTCATGTAAGATATTTTATGAACCAATTAATAAAAAATTGAGTCAATGGATCACTTACCTTTACTCTTGAATCACAATGAATTGTCTTAACTTCATATATATTATACATATGAATATTAATTAACCATTTGAAAAAATTATTCTTTTAAATTACCATTTATACATAAAATTTTCAATAATTAATTTAATTTATTGTATTTTTCATAAATGGGGGTTGATTATTTTTTAATTTTTCAAAAGGTGTTTAAGAATATAGTGTTTTTTATATGTTCATCATTAAAAAACCATTATTGGTGATTTAATTGATATTATATAGTATATAATAATGTTAAAATTCTAGTAAATGAGTTTTTTTTCTATTTCAACGAATATGATTCTGTGAAGAACTAGTTACAGGTTATTTATTAGTATTATCATATTACTAAATATAGATTGTACATTTTTTATTCCTTCATAAAGTACCATATTCATGATATGTAATACTTATATATAACATATATAATCCACAAATAGATACTTCAACAATCCCATAACGTGGAAGAGAAGAAATTAGAATTTATATTCTTGGATGTGAAAATCCACACAAACGTACAATTCATGTTTTCATTATTCATAATTGAAAATGTAAAAGAGGATAATTATTATAAAATCATTATGATAACATAATAGTATATTATTGATAATGATGTTATCATTTTTTTATGGTGATATTAAATTTATAAGAAGTGTTTTTTTCGGAGTAAGAAAAATTCCTTCAATAGAAATAGTCGATCTATTTCATTGGATATAAAATGTAAGAAATTTTTACACTAGACATATTTATATCTGATTGTCTTAGCCTTCATAGTGTGAAAATATCATCAAAACATTCCTATAATGTTTTTTTAAAACAATATCCTTCCCAAATGTTTTTAATATTTAACTAATATGAGATATCACCTAATCACCACATAAACTCATTGAATACACATCACACACAATCAATAATATAAATATGAAAACTAGATTTATGTGTTTTAGAAAAACATCCAACATACAAGGAATAAGTATTTAAAAATTTTGATTAATAGATATAAAAGAAATAAATTACTCATTAATCACACCATATCAACATAAAATATTATTTTATAAATATCTATGAAACACTTTACTATTTTTTATATAAATAAACTACTATATATATGGGCCATTATCTGTCTTCAATGAGGAATTCATCTGGTGAAAAGGTTTCACAGACATTTAAGAAACATGATTAATGTAACACCCTGAGATTTTATGAGATATATTCTTTTTAATTACTTTGATTTTACACTACACCAAGATTAGCTTGTACTATATGCAACACCGTATTTGATTGCAGTATAGGCAACACTATTCTTGGATCTTGTTACACACAATTTCAAGTTCACAACATTGAGTGTATATATATATGTATATATATATATATTCAATGTATAAATGAAATATGGTTGAATTATGTTATACAAAACAATAAAGGAGTCTTGCACTAAACACAACCCTGACTTGGATTGCATTACACGCAATCATGACCTTCCTCGACAGCGTGTGTTGTACGCAATACCGGGTTTCACTCAACAATGATATATTGTTATTATATTATTATAGACTAGCCGTTTTGAATATTATTAACTACATTTTTAATTTTATAACATTATTATTCATCTTACTCATTTTCTAGAACATGTTAAGAAAGAAAAATAAATTTTTCGGGTAAAATAAGTACTTTTCAAAAAATGCAGTTTTGCCGCCTTCTGATGGAGCACCCACATTAAATCTAGTTTTTGACATGTTTATAATTTCAATTTGATAAAATAAAATTCTTATTTGGAATCAGGATATAAAAATTTACTTTGGATAAATTTTTGATACTTTTCTGATAACTTTCAAGTTTTGATGAATAGTAAAAATACGCTAATTTTTAATTAAAAACAACTTTTTTCATTGGGATAATTTATATGGATAAATTATAATATTTCATGGTTTTAAAGTATAAATAGAATATATTTTTACCATTTAATATAATTTATGTCATTATCATTGATTTTACAATGAATTCGTAGGTTAAATCAATTCAATCTTTTGCAATGTTTTAAACAACAACCCGTTTTCATTCAACAACGGGATTAATTTTAATTTAATTTCTGCAACTTTTGTGTATTGAATTTGTAAAAATGGATTCCATATTTGGGATCATTGGGTCAAAATTATGTTAATAAGCTACTTTTTATTTTTGGGCATTATGAATAGTAACTATGGTAAATTTTATTTACCATAGTTAAAGGTGAATAGGGTAATTAAGGGTAAAAATAAGATTATAAAATTACCCTAAAACCTGCCAAAATTATATTGGATGACTAAACGTCGACCCATATCACTTAAGGGTTGGAATAGATCCATTTTATGGACTTGTTTCCTTGAAAATAATTTATTTATTATTAAAAGCAAAGAAAGTGACAACATGTCACTCTCTTAAATCTTATAAGTATATTAATTTTAATTTAGTGATAAACTTCATGAAACTAGGAACATATATAGTCTCCAGAAATCTAATAAAATTATCTACATCATATGAATTTATTTATAATTTTTAGGGATTAAATAAGTATCATTAATTGTGACACAATAGTGATGCAGAAATTGTTATCTAGTGAAAAATCAAGAATATAGTTTTTATTAAACTAATAGTGACCATAAAAGGCACCAAATCCTGGACCAAAACTTATGGGTAATTTTAATGTAAACCATAATCGTCCAATGATCTAATATATGACCATTTCAGCCTTATAAAATCGATTATGACACTTATAATATTTTATTTTAAATGATTCCAAAGTTGTCACCTTCATAATTTAACAAAGATAACAACTAACATGTTGTTATTTTAAGATGATAAATTCGAGTAAAATTATTATTATAAAATCTTTGATATTTATATTCCTCAAAGGATTTTAGTTTTAATTTTTATGCAACAAATAAGTATATTAAATAATTATACAAAAATGTTGTACTAATTATATTATTAACTGATATACCAAATAAATGGTTTTAAAAATATTAAAACAAATATTATATGAACTATTTAATGTACTCCACTAATTTTATAGATTACTATGACATGATAGGAACCTATTAAATATTTTATTTTGATTATATCCTTTGTGTGGATTTAATTTAAATTCAAATAAATGAATAGTATCAAAATTGACACTATTGTTATTTTATAAAAATAACATATTATTAAATTGTTTAAATATCACAAAAATATTTAAAATTTATAAATTGAAATTTATATAGTATAAAATGTCATAACGTATCTAATTGTGGATAATTCACAACACATAAGTAATTATTTATAAAAAATTTAAATTTAGAATCTTATTACCACAAATAAAATTTAATAGATTAAATAAGGATAAATCAAGTTGATAATGTTTAAAATAAATTCCCTACATGTCTAAATTTTATTGGTTGATTAGATTACAACCCTATATCATCAAATCTTATAATTGAGTCTTTTTTTGAGGTTTTTATGTGGGGTTGGGATTTAATATAAACTAATATTTCTTATATTTCCAAAGGTGCCCCTCTCCTCCCTTATAAAAGGGCACCTTCTACCTCTCTTCCTAACACCATTTTGAGCCTTGAAGATCTGCCATCCTCTACCCATTTCACTTCCCCACTTCAATATAAACCTTATAGAGGTACTGGTCTTCTCAAAAGACCAACTCAAGTGCCCTAAGGGAATGTTTAAAGGAGGCACTTCGAGAAAGAGGTAATACCATCTACCGTTTTCTTCAAGTTCCATTCTTCTTCTACTCCCTCTTCATTAGTTGTTTCATTATGAAGTAATAACATCAGTATCCATCATATACTGATATGTTATTATAAATATGAAACAACCCCATTTAAACTTCTATCCATCCTACGGAAAACAAAATCATTGCGCGTGCGTACGTACGGAATACCGTCTCCACGTCGTGGTGTAATCTGTTTTTTCCAACAACACCTTACATGGATGGGTATAATGGTGTAAAGAATATCTATATATGTTTATTATAACATCACAATGATTCTTATATATTATACCATCAACATCACTTCTATTCAATAATTATGGGAACGATATCATCGTCGTGCATACGTACAAACTACTATCTCCACGACGCGATGAGATTCATTCTCCATGTTAACCATACATGAATGATAATAAAGTTTGTATAATTAATAATAAAGAAATATAATAAATAATAATGATACTGTATTTATTTATATATATGTATTTCATCTATTTAGTTTCATTCAATTCAATATGGAAATGAAAACAGTGTTCATGCGTACGTACGGCCTACCGTCTCCATGAACGGTGTATTTCATTATTTTTATCGATATATAATATATATTTATATGATGAATATATATTATATATAAGTCATTTTTTAAATTCTGTAATTATTTAAATCATGATATAAGTAATAATATCAAGAACGACAAGTCAAAACACATACGATAAATGAAATGATTTTACCCAAAACGCCGCTTTAACATGGAATTTACAAAAAGAACAGGTAATATAAAGTCATAAGTGAAACATATATGATATAATAATAATGAATATGATTATTTAATAAGTAAATGAAATTATTTAAATCATTATACATGTGGTTTGGATTCATACAAAGCATATCAGACCTAATGTAAGATATAACTTTTCCAATCTCGTTCTTATCCGAGATTGTTTATTCGTAAGTATTTACTGGGGTTATTGTTATCATCCAAGTCAATGTTTTATAAAAGTGTTTTTATGTAAGTTTAATGTCCTTTTTACCCATTTTGTCTTTTACTAAATGGTATTGATGGAATCTTTCTTTTTTTTACCAAATGATGTACTTTTTGACTTTTCTGACAAAATTACGAGAAGAATGTTATTTTTAACTTATACGGCACGAATAGATTTTTACGGTTTTATAATGCCGAATTTTCATGAAGATTCCTCCAAAATATTTCATGACTATTTTTAACAAAATATCATACTATTAATATTACATGACGTTTTGTGAAAAGAATTTTATTTTGAAGAAGAAAGGATATTTTCCTCAAGAATTCATTTCAAGTGTTTTATCAAAACCATTTTTCCATCTAAGATGACATTATTTCATATGTGTATGTTCCAAGTATAATGTCTATATGATTTACATGGTTTCACTTTTCTTATTATGAAATGATATCCATTCCTTTTATATGGATTATGTTATGATGGGATGATGTTTATGAAACCCATTTTATTCGTTGGGTTATTATGAATGATGTATGTTTATTTTCTGGCACAAGTAAGAATGATTTCATTATGAGATGGGTGGGACCTATATCTCCCTCCAATTAATTGGCTAAAGATTTATATCTCATGATATAGACATGTCTGGAATGGTAAGTTAATCCGGTTCAGTGTTACAAGACTGAATAGAGGAGTGAACTCGATTCAGAAATGGACTTTGTCCACTAAGATGGTCTTGGCAGCAATGCCTTGGATACTATGGAAATCATAACATGTGTTGAATGTTTTCCACAATTACATGTTTTATTCCCATTATATTTTATCACGGTTGATGTTTCATTATGATATATTCTTTACGTACTTACATTATTTAGGTCTTTGCTCAAGATTTTGATGTTTAAATTTCATGTTCAGGTTTTTTCTTTCAAATATTTATGGATTGTTTTATGTTCTCTACATTTTCCCTTACTGAGCATTTGAGCTCACCATTTTTATGTTTTATTTTCCCCAGGAAATAAAGAAAGGTTTTAGGTATGGAAACAAAAAGGGGATGATCATTATGGGAGTTGTTGAAGATAATTCAACATGATTAGAAGTTTATATTCCAATTTTCCAAAGACACTAAACTATTATGATCCTTGTGTGTCTGTTTTTGTTATGCATTAATTATTCTGCAAATGTAATGTAATTTCCATGTACGTCAAGCTTCGGGCCTCTACAGTTGGTATCAGAGGAAAGGTTTAGTCAACCTTTGGAAACTAGGATGTGAAAACGTTAGTGAGATCCCTAAAAATATTTCTAAGGTATTTTTAGGGATGTCCCTAAGGATAAGTATAGGTATATGATATAGTCCTAGAACTATAGTAATGATCTTAGAATTTAACCTAAGATGTTAGATATTGAGGGTACTCCCCCTCTACTATGTTGTTTTCCCTAGCATGATTTTTTCCTCTCACACTATTCTTTTTAGGGTTTAGAAAATGGCTGGAAATAGGAAGATTCACGATAATGGAGGATATGATGGACAATGGAATTATATTCTTCAAGAGAAACCAAATGAAATGGGATTTGTAAATCCAAACATCGTTATTATGCCTAATCAGCAATCTCAAAATATGATCAATAATCTCAACTTTGGTAAGTTTCTCAACTCAGATAATTAGAGAAAGATGGATTTTCATGATGATCATAGAGGAAAGAAAGTTAAATTTCCCTCATGTAAATCATGTTGGAAGAGGTATCGGAGATATTGTTTCAAAGGAACTGGAAGATTATTTGGGTGTGGAAAATAAGGACACAAAGCCAGTAAGTGCAAAGGAAAAGGTTCAGTTAACACCATGGACAAGGATAATGGTATTGCTACAATATCAACAATGATTAGATGTTTTAAATGTGGAATGTATGGGCATTATGCAAACCAATGCCCTAATGGAAAATCTCATGAAGAGAATCAGCATGGTCATATGGGTAGTGTTTATGTGGATGATGATGAGGAGACTACAAATGATATATGAGATGAAAGTAGTGTTGAAGCTCAGTCAGTTGTTTAAGAAGGTAGTGGAATAATTGTATGTTTATCAAGAGTTATGTCGTATAGTTAATGGTATTATGGAATAAAGAATCATCTAAGTATTGTTACACTATTGTTTTTTCTAATGTATTTGAAATTATATGTTGAATGGTACTAGTAACCATGAAAGGTTATTCAGATATTTTTGGAAAGTATATGATATGTTCATAATGAAGGGATAAGAAGATAATGAGATGTTTGATTGTATTCATGAGCTCATGGCTGATAAAAGGACAAAATGATATCATGATTTGAGTACATAGATTGTATTTGGGATTTTTGTATGTGGAAACAGTTAACTTTTGACAGAATTCAAGTTTTCACTAAAGTTCTATGGTAATTCATGTTTCAAGAGAATAAATGATTAAGGTATTCGCATGATTGAAATGTGATCAACAAGATATATCGGGGAAAATTGAAGGAATTCACTTGCTCGGTAAATGACATTTCTTGTAATTGTTTTCATCATACTATAAGCTTGGACAGAAGTATTTTGGATAACCCTAAATATTTGAAATAGATTACGATGGATACAATTTAGTATTTTTTAAGGCTATAACTTTTTTCGATATTATTGATGGGATGTTATAGTAATGTAGTTTTAGAAAAAGGACAACCTATAGGACGGGCGACAACCCATTGCTTCAAACAAGGCTGTGGGAATCGAACCCACAACCGAAGTGTGACTGGCCTTTATCACCTACCACTGCCCTATAGTAAGTCCCAGGTTTGTAGAAACTAGTTTTATTTTATTAAGCGGTATGATATAAGAAGTATTAGTTCATTTTTGGAATCGTATATGATTAACCTCACCATAGATGGACTTGTGTATATTTGATAACTTTTTCTAACCTTTTTTTTGAAATAGATGGAATGACCCATCATTCTATCACATGATCTTTTATCACTTCACGAATAAAAAATTCAACTTTATTTCTTTAAGAGATGAAGTAGAAATTGTTCAAATCACGAACAACAGTGAGATTGTACCATAATCAAGCTAGTATTTCTTCTAATTCAAAATTTTAAACATTATGGAAATGATATTTAAAACCAAAAATATTGTCCTAGTGCTCTTATATCTGATGAATCAGATGGTACCTTAGATCATCACAAATCTATGGCTTTGTGATTGTTGGATTTTTCATAGCCATGTTCTCTACCACTCTCCATCAGAACAACGTCGTTAGATTTTTCCTCCATATCCATATTTTCACCTATACTCTCCTATGTGGAAACTCAATGCTGAGTTACCTTGGGTGACCTTTACATTTCTAACTTTCTTTTTTTAAAGTTATGTTTTAGTATTCCTTTTTACGATGTGGGTTTCTATGAATAGTAAACGATTTATAACACCAACGAATTTCGAAGAAAAAATTCATTTTAAAGGGGGTAGAATGTAACAACCAGAGATTTTATGAGATATATTCTTTTTAATTACTTTTATATTACACTACACCAAGATTATCTTGTACTATATGCAACACCGTATTAGCTTGCAGTATACGCATCACTATTCTTGGATTTTGTTACACACAATTTCAAGTTCACAACATTGAGTGTATATATATATATATATATATATATATATATTCAATGTATAAATGAAATATGGTTGTATTATGTTATACAAAACAACAAATGAGTCTTGCACTACACGCAACCCTGACTTGGCTTGCATTACACGTAATCCTGACCATCCTCGATAGCGTGTGTTGTACGCAATACCGGGTTTTACTAAACGATGATATATTGTTATTCTATTATTATAGACTAGATTTTATGAATAGTATTAACTACATTTTTAATTTTATAACATTATTATTCATCTTACACGTTTTCTAAAACATGTTAAGAGAACAAAATAATTTTTTCGGGTAAAATAAGTATTTTTTAAAAAATGCAGTTTTGTCACCTTTTGATGGCGTACCCACATTAAATCTAGTTTTTGACACGTTTATAAGTTAAATTTTAAAAAATAAAATTCTTCTTTGGAATTAGGATATAAAAATTTACTTTGGATAAATTTTTGATACTTTTATGATAACTTTCATGTTTTGATGAATAGTAAAAATACGCTAATTTTTAATTAAAAACAACTTTTTTCATTGAGAAAATTTATATGGTTAAATTATAATATTTAATGTCTTTAAAGTATAAATATAATATATTTTTACCATTTAATATAATGTATGTCATTAGCATTTATTTTACATTGAATTCGTAGGTTAAATCAATTCAATCTTTTGCAATGTTTTAAACAAAAACCTGTTTTCTTTCAACAACGGGATTAATTTTAAATTAATTTCTGCAAATTTTGTGTATTGAATTTGGAAAAATGGATTTCATATTTGGAATCAGTGGGTCCAAATTATTTTAATAAGCTACTTTTTATTTTTGGGCATTATGAATAGTAACTACGGTAAATTTTATTTACCATAGTTAAAGGTGAATCAGGTAATTAAGGGTAAAAATAAGATTATAAAATTACCCTAACACCTGCCAAAATTCTATTGGATGAATAAAAGTAGACCCATATAACTTAAGGGTTGTAATAGATTCATTTTATGGACTTCTTTCCTAGAAAATAATTTATTTATTATTAAAACCATAGAAAGTGACAACATGTCACTCTCTTAAATCTTATAAATATATTAATTTTAATTTAGTGATAAACTTAATAAAACTTATAACATGAATAGTCTCCATGAAGCTAATAAAATTATAAACATCATATGAATTTATTTATAATTTTTAGGGATTATATAATTATCATTAATTGTGACACAATAGTGATGCAGAAATTGTTTATCTAGTGAAAAATCAAGAATATAGTTTTTATTAAACTAATAGTGACCATAAAAGGCACCAAAACCCTGACCAGAACTTATTTTTCATGTAAATGTAAACCATAATCTTCAAATGGTCGAATATTTGACCATTTTGAGCCTTATAAAAGCAATTATGACACTTATAATATTTTATTTTAAATGATTCCAAAGTTGTCACCTTCATAATTTGACAAAGATAACAATTTACATGTTGTTATTTTAAGATGATAAATTCGAGTAAAATAATTATAATAAAAGCTTTGATATTTATATTCATCAAAGGATTTTATTTTTAATTTTTATGCAACAAATAATTATATTAAATAATTATACAAAAATGTTGTAATAATTATTTTATTAAGAGATATACCAAATAAATGGTTTTATAAATATTAAAATAAATATTATATGAACTATTTAATGTACTAAACTAATTTTCTAGATTAATATGACATGTTAGGAACCTATTAAATATTTTATTTTGAATATATTATTTGTGTGGATTTAATTTAAATTCAAATAAATGAATAGTGTCAAAATTGACACTATTGTTATTTTAAAAAAATAACATATTATTAAATTGTTTAAAAATCACCAAAATATATTTAAAAATTATAAATTGAGATTTATATAGTCTATAATGTCATAAATTATCAAATTGTTGATAATTAACAGCACATAAGTATTTATTTATAACAATTTAAAATTTAGAATCCTATTACCACAAATAAATTTTAATAGAATAAATAAGGATAAATCAAGTTGATAATGTTAACAATAAATTCTCTACATATCTAAATTTTATTGGTTGATGATATTACAACCCTATATCATCTAATATTCGAATTGAGTCATTTTCAGAAGTTTTTAAGTGGGGTTGGGATTTAATATAAACTAATATTTCTTATATTTCCAAAGGTGCCCCTCTCCTCCCTTATAAAAGGGCACCTCCTCCCTCTCTTCCTCACAACATTTTGAGCCTTGATGCTCGGCCAAAATCTGCCCATTTCACTTCCCCACTTCCCTAGAAACTTTATAGAGGTACTGGTCTTCTCAAAACACCAAATCTAGTGCCCTAATAGAAAGTTTAAAGGAGGCACTTTGAGAAAGAGGTAATATCTTCTACCGTTTTCTTCAAGTTTCATTCTTCTTCTAATCCCTCTTATTTAGTTGTTTCATTATGAAGTAATAACATAAGTATCCCTAATATACGGATATGTTATTATAAATATGAAACAACCTCATTTCACCTTCTATCCATTCTACGAAAAACAAAATCACCACGCGTGCGGACGTACGGAATACAGTCTCCACGTCGTGGTGTAATCTGTTTTTCCACCAACACCTTACATGGATGGGTATAATGGTGTAATGAATTACTATATATAGTTTTTATAACATCATACTGGTTCTGATATATTATACCATCCACTCCAATTCTATTCAATAATTATGGGAATGATATCATCACTCGTGCGTACGTACGGACTACCGTCTCCACGACGTGATGAGATTCATTCTCCATGTTAACCATACATGAATGATCATAAAGTTTATATGATGAATAATAATGAAATATATGAAATAATAATTCTACTGGATTTATGTATATATATATATATATATATATGTATTTCATCTATTTAGTTTCATTCAATTCAATAAGGAAACGAAAAGAGCGTTCATGCGTATGTACGGCCTACCATCTCCATGAACAGTGTATTTCATTCCATTTATCGATCTATAATATATATGTATATAATGAATATATATTATATATAAATCATGTTTTACATTCTATAATTATGTAAATTAGGATATAAGTAATTATATCAAGAACGACAAGTCGGAACAAATACGATAAATGAAATGATTTTACCCAAAATGTTGCTTGAACATGGAATTTACAAAAGAACGGGTAATATAAAGTCATAAGTGAAACATATATGATATAATAATAATGAATATGATTATGTAATAAGTCAATGACATTATTTAAATCATTATACAGGAGGTTCGGATCCATACGAAGCATATCGGACCTAAGGTAAGGGATAACTTTTCCAATCTCGTTCTTATTTGAGATTGTTTATTTGTAAGTATTTACTGGCGTTATTGTTATCCTCCAAGTCCATGTTTTCTAAAAGTGTTTTTATGTATGTTTAATTTCATTTTTACCCATTTTTTCTTTTACTACATGGTATGGAAGGAATCTTTCTTTTGTTTACCAAACGATGTACTTTTTTACTTTTTCGACAAAAGTACGAGAGGAATGTTATTTTTAACTTATACGGCATGAATGGATTTTTACGGTTTTATAAGGCCTAATTTTCATGAAGCATCCTCCAAAATATTTCATGACTATTTTCAACTAAATCTCATACTTTTTAAATTACTTGACGTTTTGTGAAAAGAAATTGATTTTGAAGATGAAATGATATTTTCCTCAGGAATTCATTTCAAGTGTTTTATCAAAACCATTTCTCCATCTAAGATGACATTATTTCATATGTGTATGTTTCAAGTATAATGTCTCTATGATTTACATGGTTTCACTATTCTTATTATGAACTGATATCCATTCCATTTATATGGATTATGTGATGATGGGATGATTTTTATGAAACCCATTTTATTTGTTGGGTTATTATGAATGATGTATGTTTATTTTGTGGCACAAGTAAGAATGATTTCATTATGTGATTGGTGGGACCTATATCTCCCTCCAATGCATTGGGTAAAGATTTATATCTCATGAGATAGACATGGCTTGAATGGTAAGTTAATCTAGTTTAGTGTTACAAGACTGAAAAGAGGAGTGAACTCGATTCAAAAAGGGACTTTGTCCACTAAGATGGTCTTGGCAGCAATGCCTTGGCTACTATTGAAATCATGACATGTGCTGAATGGTTGCCACAATTACATGTTTTATTTCCATTATATTTTATCATGTTTGATGTTCCATTATGATATATGCCTTATGTACTTCCACGATTTATGTCTTTGCTCAAGATTTTGATGTGTAAATTTCATGTCCATGTTTTTGCTTTCAAATGTTTGTGGATTGTTTTATATTCTCTACGTTTTCCCTTACTGAGCATTTGAGCTCACCCTTTTTATGTTTAATTTTCCCCAGGAAATAAAGAAAGGTTTTAGGTAAGGAAACAAAAAGGGGAAGATCGTTATGGGAGTTTTTGAAGATCATTCAACATTATTAGAAGTTTATATTCCATGTTTCCAAAGACACTAAACTATTATGATCCTTGTGTGTCTGTTTTTGTTATGTATCAAGTATTCCAAAAAAGTAATGTAATGTCCATGTACGTAAAGCTTAGAGCCTCTACAATGAACGTCAAATTAACCTAACTATCCGTAAATTTATTTATTGATCAATTTTATGATGACACCAATATTAGGTACCCATGAAGGAATCCCATTATTAATGAATCCAATCAAATGTAATTTTTTCTAGAGGATTATGCATGATGGGATTCAATGCCTCACCAAAATATTTTTATGTGTCGTCACCTATTCATGATGACCTTTATCTGGAAATAAATTTTCGCATGTAAATAATGATATTCCATGAAGCCCAACAATATAAAACTTGTAAAATAATTATTAATTTTGGCATTATTTGGCTAGCCATATATGATCATTCTAAATTAGAATCACATTTTTTTCTCCACTCAATTCAATCATCCATGTGAAATTGTGGAATAATGGTTCCTTATTGTTTCATTGATTATCACCTAGTTAAATATTCCGGCAAGATTTCACATCCCACTAATATTCTAAATATCAAAAAAAACTTCCAGAAGACATAATATAGAGTTATATTATAATTCAATGAGTTTTCTTCTTGAATGAAACGTGGTATTACCTAAATAATGAATGGAATCATGATTATCATTGAATAAGAGTTCATTATCTGATCACGTAATGATTTCATTTACCAAGTACAGAAACCATATAAACTCATTCACTACTATATTATTAGTGACATACTCTTCATATATTATAAATAAATAAACAACTTGTTGAAGCTAAGACATCATGGTGACTACTACCCCACTAAAATAAAAAAAACCAATATTACATTCCAATTATACTATTTATATTGAAAAATATTTACATACAAAATCATTAATTTAACATCATCATCAATAAAAAATACAACACCCTCTAACACCTTCATGAATCTAATGATATAATTTATAACATCTTGATGTTTTATTCTAGGATTAAACATGAAAAAAACCAATATATAGAAGTAATGGAAGGTAATTTATATACCTTTTAAAATAATAAACATCCAACATTTTTATCATAAGGTGACATTAAAAATGTAACATGTATTACATTCTCATGATGGTTCTTATTATTTTGAATTCATGATATTCCCAAAAAGTGGGTTTGAGACATGTTTCCCACTGATCATTTGGAATCACTCAATTACCATCCTGATCTATTCCTTCTAGTATAAACAAAAAGTGACGGTTTTAATATTATATAAATTCTCACCACCATGATCATATTAGGATTTTAAATTATTCTTGTCGATAACATTCTAATCACATTGCTCTTATGTTCTTAAATTTGATAGGACACCAAACTAGAAATATATATATCATAAACATATCAAAATATATTTATATATGATCTTTCATCCCATTTAATCATATGAAAATAATTATTGAAATCCCATTGGGAATACATAATAACTAAATAATATAAATGTAGAGAGTAGTTTTAAATGAATTTTATAAAATGATATAATATGGAAATAGTTTTAACATGGGTTATTATGATTGATAATTTTGTTATTCAAAAAGTTTTAGAACAATTTGACATAGAAATAATTATAGTAAGGAGCTTTTTCTCTGAAATAAAATTTAAGGAAACATATTTCTTATTTTTTTCTCCATAACACCTTTAATATGGTATTATTACTACATATTAACTTCATCATACCATATTAAATGGGTTATATGTTCCATATAACTTAATTTCATTAACATTCCTTTTATTTAATGTATTATAATACTGAATTGGGGTTTGATTAAAATGTTAGTCAAATGAAAATGGTTTTTCATCTAAAATTCCTTCAATAGAGATATGTTTATGTATAAAATATATTGTTTCAATGAGTGTAACATTATGATATATTATTTTATTAATAGTAGATACTAATCCAACATATTTTTTTCCATCAAATCATGTTTAAATAAAATACCCACGTTATAAGGAATTTTGGTTGGTCAATTTTTATTCATTGAGTGATAATGTTACATGTTGAAATTTTTATGGGTTTATTCACAATAATAATGCAATATATTTTATTTTTTATTAATAATTTTTAAAATGATTTTTTTAGTAAAATATATTATAGTAATAGGTGGGTTTCCAACAATGATGTTTTTTTATTATAAAAAATGTCTCTTACCTTCAATTATCAAATTAAATATCTTAAATTACACATTTCTTATTAAAAATAAAAATTTCATTTTTGTAGAACAATTATTGGGGATTAATTTAATTATTAAATCTTTTTAAAATCTATCACTTTTCCAATTAAAAATTTACTTTCTATTGCTATTGATATAATTTTAATTTACATCTATGTTAATAATGTTTTCTAAAACTCTATTATTTTTTCACATCATTTTTATTTTTCATAATAAAATTTATATAAATTAATTGGAATTAAGTTACATGATTTAAAATATAATTTATATATTTTAATATTTTTTTCTATGTAACTAATGATGTTATACAATTCGATAGTTGTTCACTTTTTTTGCAATATCAAATGAAGAGTTCATTTGTAAGTATGTTTTTAAACTATGGCATCATTATTATGTGTTTGCCTTGTAACATTAGAGAAATTTTATTTTTCAACAATACATTTTTTCTCTCTATGGTATATATAATGTTAGTTTCTATCAAATAAATGGTATTTGACTTTATTTTCCTCTCCTAAAATTCACCAAAAATAGACTTATACTTTCATCCAATTCCTTTTATAAATGAATTCATTATTTTACATTCCATTCATTGAATGGTTTTTACTTACAATTAATACATCTATTGATTATATAAATTATATATTTAACTATATTCCATTTATTGATATTGTGTATGTACTATATTCATTATTATCTTTATTGAAATAATTTACCTAGAAAAATACAAAATATCTTTAGATACGAATTTATTTTAAATTAGTTTTTCATGTTATGTTAAGGAAGTAGTTTATTATGGGATTATAATTGATGAGGATATGAAAACCATTTTAATTTAATCAGTTTTAGATTCCATAATAATTTATTTATTTTAATTTTAAGACTTTATGAAAAACATTTTTTTATATGGGTTCATTATGATGTGATATTTGAATATTTTTATTGTAGTACAAGTAATTATAGATGAATGATGAGTATGGTATTTTATCCCCCTCTAATGTATTATTGAAAATATTTTATACTACGGGATAAGGTATCCATTAATATGTTTTTTGTTTCACACATGCATGGTAACTGATGGAGTGGATCGTGAAATTGATGTTCCCTATATTATTTTTTGGAATATATTTTAATGATATCCCATAGTTTTATGATTATTCTCATTCAAATGATACTCTCACATGGTTCTTTATTTCGACTCCATCATATGTTATGATATGAAAATTCATATATCATTTTGTGTATTCTAGTCATTGTTTGGTATATGATTCATATCTGTCTAGATTATACATAAGTTTTCATCTTATTCCCTCTAATTATATTTAATTTTTATCACTTTTTAGTACCCATATTAACCATATGAGATCACTAATTTTATTAAATTTACATTTTCTCAAATTATGAAGATGATAAATAAATAGAATTTTTAGAATAATTTATCTCATGGAATTTTTTTATATATTTAGAAGTATCGTTATGGAATAATTAATGTAATACATAATTTTAAAATGTCCAATTTATACAAAGATCTCATGTTTTGTTAGTTAATGATATTTATTAATTTTCAAAACTTATGAACAAAAATTTTCCATTACTTTTTATATAAAAATATTGTTTTTAATGTTATGTGTATGATATGGTAAGGATTGTGGGCTTATATAACTAATCACTTTAGTTTGGGGTCGTATGAATCATAGTCTATAAAACACAACAAAATTCTCAAGTGGAAATATATAGTAAAATAATTTCGTGTTAAATTACAACCCTAAAAATAATTTCTACTATAAAATAACATTATTATAACGGTAAAATATAATGATATTTATATTTAGTTACATATTAATGTTTCCATATAGATTTCAAAAAATTAGGTTTTTTACACAAAACATTTACCATGTGATTAATGTTGTACTTTATCACTTTATCTACTTGATGAATAATATCCACTAGTTGGTTCTTGTTATATTTTTTCATGATATAAATATTGATCAAATAAATTTAGTACATTTTAATAATCAGGTATGAAATTATATAAAAATATATATGTGGAATACATTGTACTCATAATAGTGGTCATGTGTAAGTGTTAAGACATAATCTACCAACACAACAAGATCATGTATTCTTTAGTGGCCAATATATCTATGGAATACCTTCACCATCCCTCTAATATCATAAATTTATTTAGAATATATATTTATAGGAATACCTTTTTACTAACATTAAAGTCATGATCTATCTTACATTTGTGAGTATAAACTTTTTATTGACCTAGAGATATCATGATGTACTATTGAATGACTCTAATATTGTCTTACATTTCAACATATTTTTCATCTCCCAATATATTCTTGTATTTCTAATTGTCTCAAAATTCTACAGTTCTTTTACATCTATACATATAGGGAATGATATGAACCATTGTCAATGCTTGATTTAATGGTATTATTTAATGAAAATTAAAACAAATGATGGTATTGATCCTAATATCCTTTTAGGTATGTCGATAAAAGTATCATCATATCCTCATAATTTTAAATATTTTTTTAGAATTTCCATTAGTTTTGGGTTATAGGATACACTAAAATTCAACATCGTAGTAACATCATTCTAAATAATTTTCATTCACTTTTAGGTAAAACATTGACCATGATCATATAAAATTTTATGTGGAACTACATAAAACCTTAACACAACCTTGATGTATATATAGTAATGTTGACAAGTGAGAATATTCTAAAATGGTAATAAATTGATCTAGTTTTATGGTGATTTATTATAATTCCCCTAATGTTACACACAAAAAATATCTCTGGGATTCATATATTTAAATAAATGATAAGGTTTTCATATTCATATATAGGTATGAAAAATGGTTTCATCATCCCCCTATACCTGTGATATATATCAATCACATGTTTAAATTTGATGCATCAAGAAACACACTAAAAAACAACTCTATTCATATTGTCCCACTATAAATGCTCTTTAATATATCTATAAATATTAACACTACTATGATAAAAGGGAATGATAGTCTATGTGATTAATATGATACCTCATTATTCTATTTTATAATTGATGGGACTTGTATTTGGTTCGTGAATCATATCATACAGTCATAGTCAGTTTTGATCACTAAAATATACATTACCTTATTTTTCAGCTCTAATTATTCAATTTTAACCTCCTAAATATTCAAATCAATGGAAGGATAGACATTACATTGAGAAATACAAGATTTCTTAAATTCTATCTAGATTTTGAGGTCTATACAATAATATCCATAAGTATTAGATCTCATTCAATACTCACAATGAGCAAACCATCATGGTCCTTCCAACTCAAAGCATTAACCACATTGTTCTCCTTCTCTTGGTGGTAATGTATTGACAAATCATTATAAAAAATTAAATATAACTAGATATCTTGGAACATATTCATACATTTCCATGTCTGTACAAAATTCCTGATTTTATGATTAGAATTTTTATCACAACATTGACCATACAGATAATCCATCTATATTTTCAATTCAAAAACTACCCATTATGATCAAAATCATGATTCATGTAATTTTACCTGAGATAATTCAATTGAATTGATGTATATGATGCATTAATATTCTTTATCTCTATAAAAATTTCTTTCTCTTCATTATCAAATTACTCTGTATCATAAATCTCTCTCCATTTTGGGGAAATTTGAGTACAAGTTTACTGGAAAACCTTACATTCTATTAGTTGTAATTATGATTAGATTCATCATTCCAAATGAAATATTTATCCAATTCAATTTAATTTTGTTTTTGTGTTCTTTATATCCTTGAAAACGTTATCATAATCATAAATATTATCTATCCAATCCAAGAAAACAATAGATCTTAGTCACAGCTATTGGTATGGACCATTGTCCAATACATACTATATTAAATGAAACGTTTGGTATAACCTATATTTTAATTATTTACCCTAATAAATATAACATATTTATTATGAATTCATAGTTTTTACATATTTAATATAAATTATTTTTCCTCAATGTCATCAACCTAAAATTACATAGGTCTTCATGTTCAATTTTTATCTTTTAATATATGAAAATATCATCTATACAAACTAAAAAAATTATTAATGTGATCTCTAAAAAATGTATTCATTAGATACATGATGATAGTGGGGGAATTTAAATTTAAAAATGGAATCACTATAAATTCATATATTCTATAAACCATAGGGAATTATATCTTCAGTATATCTAGATTTTCATGCATAATTCATGAAATCATAATTGATAATTTATCCTTTTGAATTGTTGAAATCCATATCAGATAGTAGCTACAATATTTTTGTTGTGTACTTATCATGTTCTATATAATTGATGAAAATGTGAATTAAACCATCATTATTTTTGATAAAAATATTAGATGCTCAAAACAAGGATGCATTGGCCAATATCAACCATTTTTTATATTATTTTGGAGTATCATCGTAAATTATTTGAAAACAATTAGGGTAATTATATAATGAGTCTAAAAAATAGCACAGTACCATGTGTCAGTTATTTTGAGAAATTGACTACACAATTTGAGGGATGTAGAAGAAATAATTAAATAAATACATTATCATATTCTGAAAAAATTGGAATTTCTCCAATATTGAGTTTTTCAAAAAAAATTAGTTAATTACCCATCATGAAGAAGTATTAAGACCCACATAATAGATGTAACTTCCAATTAAATTTTATGTTCATTCATACACTGATAGATAATCATAACATTATTTATAAAAATTAAATATCACATGTCTTCCTCAAAAATATATATAGTTTCGATTTAAAAATTGATAATTTGTGCCAAAATAATGTGAAATTCAATTAGGGGGATAATAACATGCTTTTTAACAAACAAATTCCCAAAATAATCTATTTTAGATTATCTATAGACTTTATAATAAATCACCACACTATTCAGAGTATTAAATTATAATTAAGTGTCTAATCATTGAGATGATAATATTATACAATTAAATATATATTCAGATATAATTGTTTTTGTATAACCTGCATCAAATAAGTCATTTGCAGTTTTACAGTGGATATAATGTAATCTTTCACCAATTAATTCTAATGACTGAATTCAATAGTTTTGATTCCATAATCCTTCACAATTCCCATTTTATTAGGAGTTTATTGATGTTGATTATCATCATTAACAAATATATTCTTTAAATTAATGTCATAATATATATTCTCATTTTCCATATAGTAATGGAGTGTTAAGGGAACATTCAATTGAGCCTTCTCTCCATTCATTTCACTTCATGAAGTCTTTTCATAACAAAAATAATAATTTTAATGAGGGGATTATTTTCCGTAATTAAATAATTTTCAAGTTTCATTTGGTAAATTTCTTCCAGAAATCACTCAATAATTTTTTCATAAAGTAATATTATTTTTCATTACTCATTATCTCTTATTATTTGAATCACTATGAAAATCCATTTTTTCATTTTATCCACAAAACAATGAGAAGAATTCTAATATATAGTATCTATTTAAACATTGAAATTAAATCAAACTATTTCACAATAAATATCACAGAATCATATAATAAATTCTGTTCAGGCCTTATGAAATTAAATAATCAGACTTTTTTTAGGATCAATGATAAAACAAGAAGCTAGACTTTTATGTATTTTGAAATTTTTATCGTTGGTACCAATGGATTCAACATCATTAGACATAGTTTGTTTTAATTACCAATATATTTTAGGTATATGACATTGATAAATATCCTTATTGGAAAACCCCTTCTAAAACTATTTTCTTTCATGGAAACAATTTCCTCCCCTTTCCTCAGATACATGATATGTGTAGGTATTTGGTAAGATTCACCATCTATGAAATAAAAAACTAAAAAACCATCCCATTGTTTGATGAGTAGATAAATAATAAATTTTTGATAACATTGAACCATTTCTCAAAATTAATTATATTAGAGTCCCATGGAATGAAGGATGAAATTTCAATATAGAATACTCAATGGTGTGTTATTTAGTTTTTAGATTTTGGTTATTAAATAATTTTTTTAAAAGGTTGGGGCCGAAGCCTCATTTTTATTATTAAAACAAAGAAAATACCTCTTTAACTGGGTAGAGGGAGACCCATTACATTGCCTGAAGTTCCAGTGGGCATTTATCCCATTACATAGCCCCTAGGCCCAATTTTTTGGCCCAAAGCCCATTCTGTGAATAGTACTTCTACAGTACTCGCACTGCTACAGTACCCGCCGCTGCTACAGTGCCCCTACCGTCGCTACAGTACCCCTGCCGTCGCTACAGTACCGCCGTTGCAACATTATTTTTCATCTAAATTCACTCTTTATTTATTTGGTAATGAGGATGGTAATTGTAGTTTCCTTCTAGTTTTTCATGATTCAGTAGGGTTCATCATATTTAACAAATCGATAAATCATAATGTGTGTATAGATTTAATAATTCGTGTGATCCATAATATAATAATGAAATTAATGATAATAAGTCTTAATTAATACAAAATATTATAATCTTATTAATATTTAAATTTATTCTATATCACATAGTATAATCAATAATTTTCATTGTAACATATAATTTTTTTAAAATAGAAAGTTATATTTAGTAGTGTATCTGATATTCAACACTAAACCTAAAAAACAAGATTTTTTAAAAAACATAGTTTAAAAATATCCATTATAATGTTGTATATGAATATAATTAACTAATTTATGAATAATATTTATATTTCTTATTCAATAAAAAATTATCGATATGTTATTGGTAGATATTCACTCTATATTTTTTATTGTGTTTTTATTCATTAAAATATATTTTCTTCTTAAATGGTTTGTATATTTTTGTAGTAATATATTATAATTATATTATTGGAAATTTTAAATTGGAATATAATAATATTAAAAATAAATTTTTATATCATTATGTCATGAGTATTTTAGAGTTAAATTTTACGATATTTTGAGGAATATTACTTTTTCTATGAATAGCGGAAAATTCTCAATTTTTTTAAAAATATTTATTTCCATTAATAAATTAAGAAATTTAAAATGTACATTATTATATTAATTTGATTTCAATTTAAAAAATTAATCATTATTTAAAATTAATATTATTAATTTCATTTAAATCAACTTCATACTGGCATTAAAAAAAAGTTAATTTTTAGGCTTAAAAGCATTTTTCTGAAAACCCAAAGAAATGAATAATGTTTATCGATTATAATTAGTTAAAATTACACATAAGGGGTAATTTTTTGTATTAAATTTTTATTTTATATTTGTAAATTTATTCATTTTAATTCATAAAATGAATGATTCTAGTTATAGAGTAAAAGTAAAATCATCTTTTCCATGAAAAAAATAATTTTTGAAAGATCTTCTTTCCATCACATGTGCAGGTTTTAAAATTAATTAATTTATAACACCAATATAAATTTATTATGATAAAATGGATTTTATATTTAGAATAATCCTAATTGATTTTATGTAATATGTTTAACTTATTTTTTACCACAATGAATAGTAACAATAGAAAATATTTATTATAATGGTAAAAGAAATGTATTTTTATTAAGGGTCAAAATTCATTAAAAAATAACTAGAAACAATGTATCTCTAATAGTATGAATATATTTATTTTATATTATATTTAATAATTACTATTATTTTTATTTTCTTTGTAAATGTTTAATTAAAGTTTTTTCTAAAAAATAGATTTTTTATTAGTTAAAACCCAAACTGTATTTGGCGTAAAATATAGATTTAATGAAGAAATGGTTTTTTTGTTTAATAAATATTTATGAAATAATATTTCATTAAAGAAAATAATTTTATTAAATATTATGTATTTAATATAAATAATAATATTCATTTACAAAGGGAAAATGCAGTTTTTATAAGGGTCAGAAATCCGTTATTTTAAATAAACCATTATTTTTCACTAATGGTTGATTTTAATTTAAAATTTTATGTTATTATATCTTGGAAATAATATAGATAAAATAAATATCAATTTTATTTTCAAAACATATATTATATCCAACAGTCATTGTTTCATAATTTTCTATGATAGTCAAATTTTTGGGTAAAAAGTAAATATGAAGTAAGTATATAGTGCGAATTATGACATCATAATGACCCAAAAGTCATGTAATATAAATAATAGAAGGTATAAAATAATATAAATAGATTTAAACATTAATATAATGTGTTTTTTGTGTTATTAGATTAATTTTATAAAGTATTTATGACACCTCCAATAGCTACATTATGTATTAAGGTTATCAAATCATATATTTGTAAAAAAGACTCACATACACATAACTATGGGTAAAATAAAAAATATTTTGGACATTGTACATATAAAATAAATAAAACTACACAACATTTTTAAAATCCAATTGGAAACTCATGGTAATGTTTGTCTTCATGATAATTTTATTCTATTTCGTCAAAAACAATTGTTTGTGAAATAATAAAAAAACCCCTTACTTTTCCTATATAAATACAACCATGATCCCATTAATATCCACTAAAAACCTTTTAATAATGTCCTTAACCATAACTAACCTATCTATATTACTACCATGGTTCCCTATTATCTCCGGAAGCTCCTCCCAAGCTTTTAGAATCACTAACTCAAGGTAAGGGATCTCCATCTCTTCTTTTTATTCAAGAAACACTTTTATGTTATGCTTCTAAATTTCCATTTAGTCTTGTTTGGATATGTTTATATACCTATAAAATTAATTATTTTTTATTCCATGTGATTGAATTCCCATTTCATTATCATTAACATTTCCAATAAACCATTATGTACCTCTATTTTACTACCAAAATTTTCTTCCAATTTTCTATACCAAAAGAAAGGGTTCTATCCCTTTACATTTCTATAAAATAAAATCTATAATATTTATCATTTTGAATATAAATTATTTGTGTTCTCATAACATTATAGAATTCCCTCTACATTCCAATTTATTCTCTTTCAATGATAGAACATTTACCCCCTCTCATTATTATGTTTACAAGAGTTGTTACAATATTTAAAATCCTCTTCTTGTCCTCTTTATTCAAGAATATTCATTATCTTATGCCTTTTATCTAAAATTATTAATATTGGCATATGATATTATATGTCACCCATACATCCATTATTATATATTAATTATGAGTGACCCCATTAAATATAATTATTCCCTCCCATTGATATTTATGTTCTCCAGTCATGATGTCGAAATATCAATACGATTCACCATGAAAAACAAATGTGTAGTGAACACCCATACCAATTTACAATAAGTTTTTTATCCATTATGAACTTATAGATAATTTTTTGGCTACTTACATGTATTTAAAAAACTCTCTGTTTTATTTTAATTATATTTTATGAAATATTTCTTTATGAATATAATCTATATAGCACACTTATGCATGTATATGATTTGATTATGATGGGTTCTCCCAGATAACTCTCTAGGTTAATGTTTTAGTCCCATGAGATGACATGTTCAGTGTGTGGTGGGTTATCAAAAGAACATTATTTGATGATTTCATGGATTCTATCCTTGGAATATTTTTATAACATAATTTTTTTTAATTTTTAACATTTACCAGGGTTTCATTATTTCTGAGTGATATATCATTACTTATTGTTCATGTTTATTATTCTCATCCCTTTTTAGATCCATTTAAATACAAATTATCTATAATTTAATACTGAACCAATTTTATGTTTCACTTATATTCCATTACTGGTATTTATAGCTCATCAATTTATTATGTACATGCAGAGGTTATCCTGTAATGTTTTAGAGGACTGTTTATTTATATGAGATTGTTAAGGACATTTTCTAATAATGTTGTTGTATACCACATTGTATATGTTATTATATGTACCAAATTTGAAAATACACTAGAATTTTCAATATTATATGTTATATTATGTGTATTATAAATTAATAACTAATGATTTAATGTGTATTAAATATATTATTATCTATATATGATTTTAAGGTAAATTATAGTTATCCGAGGTTTATGAGTAGAGAAATATAATGAAATCCTTATGGATAACACTATTTATATTAAAACATTCATATAATTTGTTGATGTATAGAATAAGTGGTTTACAAGAACTGTTATCAATGTATATATACTACATGTTGATGTGGATCTCATGCAGATGTTCCTATGTGTAACATCCGAAAGCACTTCATTAAGGTAATCTCGGTTGGGTCATCGTGAACGACAAAAAGACATTATATACACCTAGATTTCAACTCTCTGGGGATAAACATTGGTATATTCACTTGATCATCAGAAAATGTTATTAATATAAAAATAGTACCATAAGATTTTATATTTGGAAATAAATAATTGATAACTTCCATTGAAGCCTATAAATTCACAGGTTATGAATATATATCATTTATGAGCTACCCCATTAAAATTAATAGTTCTATTTTTTTGTTCTTAATAGTTTAAAAATAAACCTCACAAATTTTTCCTTTATTATTATATATTGATGTAAATAGGTTGAAATGAGTCATTAAACAATGTGAGATTCACTGTGATTATGACCCTATAGGGAAGTCTAACATGATGAGGGCTATAGTGAAGCACCTTGTAATAATAAAAAACCATTAATAAAAAAACAAATTAATGACTAGAACATAGATAAATATACAAAGAACGTAATGATTGGGAGGATAAAGTGTCAAGTAATTTAAACTCATAATTATGATAATGTAAATTAGATTCAATTTTCTACATGTTAATAATGTGTAAAGCAGCACCAAGGTAAATGCTACAAATGAACTTGGAAGTGTTTTATGAATGGAATAAATTGGGCATAATGTAGATAATTTTCATAAAAAATAATATTTATGATGGAAGGAAATATATTAAATTCTATATAAAACTTTATTTTTTAATTTATTATGTTTGGGAGATATGGGCATTATCTAAGTTAATTCCACATTCCAAGGATAAAATCCTAGACTAAACAAGGATATATGTTGTAGAAAACATTAATATATAAGGATTAAAGTGATTTTTTATTTTTATTTTAGAGTTATTTTTTAGAAGTAGTATATCATTTTAATTATATATATATGAATCATGAAACATCTATGTAATTTTTAATGTATTTTATCATTAAGGATTTGAAATATATGTTTTTTGGTACCGATAGGAAATAAAAGTTATTAACTGATAAGGTTATTGGTATCCCCTAAAATGTGTTCGACTTTGGGATAAACCTAAATTGTCTTGGGATTTTTTCTAAGATAATAATATATTTAAACCCATTGATAAGACTTTTGAAGATTTATTTTATTAATGTTTTTTTTATTGATGATATTTTGAGAAACAAATTACTAAATCTATTTTTATTTTTATTTTTAGGTGATAAATGATAATTAGAGAGTTGTTATATTGGTTTAAGGTATATATAAAATTTACGATTATTTGAGAATAATGATACTATGTTTTGGGATGTGTAAGTTGATGGGTATGAAAAAACCATTATGGTTAAAATAATCATTAATTTTGAGGTAATTATTATTAAATTGAATATACAGGGATTTATTTAATAAATGATATATGTCAATTATTTTCATTATTTGTGCTATTTTAGAGATTAAATGCATTCCAGAGTTTTCATTTTTTGATTCATCTCACTTTTTATTAACAATTTTGGATTTATAAAAGGTATGAGGAATGAATTGTTATTTATTGGTGTATTATGTGATCTGTTAGAAGAATATTTTTGCAATTTATGTAAAATAATTATTCATGATTATTTTTTATTTGATGAAAATATTATTTTTATGTTTAAATTGATTAAAGGATTAAATTATAATTAATATTGAAGTATATTTTGATATATAACTATTATATATGGAAAATTAATTAATAAAATCTTGGAAAATATTGTTAAAACCAATATTTTCTCATATTAGTATCATTTATGATGAATTCATGGACTTTCTCACAATAAAATATTTATTATTTTGGGATCATTGAATTTATCATGACCACGTTCTCTATCAAAATATATTAGTTCTTTGGTGTTAATATTCTATTACAAGTATATTTTTTTACTTTCGATTGATTATTTCCTATATGAAAACATATTTATGTGATGGCCTTCCTAATTCTGATGCCTTTTTTCATGCCAATGTTTTATCATCCCATTTTACAAGGTGGTTATTCAGTAATGATATTTTCAGGTTTTTTCCTGTTCAATTTCATATTGAGATGAAATAATTTCTTATAGGTGGGAAGAATTTAATTCCATAATTTTTTAAAATAGAAAATTATATTCGATAATATATGTGATACAAAAAACTTAACCCAAACAAACAATGATTATTTAAACAATATCACTTTAAAAAATCCATTATTTTATAGGTATGAATAAAAGTAACTAATTTTTGAAATATATATATATATATCATAATAAATATTAATATATTATAAAATTCTTAGAAAATATTCACTTAATATTTTGGTTATGTATTCTTGTTCTTTAAAATATTCTTTCTTCTAAAATAACTTTTTTTTCTACATTATTAAATAAAAATATCACAAATTCATAGAGAAAATTCAAATAATTTATTTAACTAAATGAACATAATTATTTATAATATCATATCATGATTAAATTATATCTAAATTTTGGAATATTATAGAAAATTTTATTTTTTTAGTGAATATTTTGGAAAAATGATTTTGTTTGGGAAAATATAAATTCTTTTATTTAATAAATTAATTTAAATGTTCCAATATTATTTTAATTTAACATAAAATAAACATAATTATTCATGAGTTTTCTTTAATTAAATTAATTACATTTAGATAATCATTAAACTAGATTTTTTAATTTGTTTATTTTTAAGCTTAAAAACTCAAATTTCTAAAAACATTTGAAAAAGAATAATGTTTATATATTGTAATTATTTAAAGTAAACCCTAATGATTAATTATGTAAATAAAATTTTTAGTATATTTTTCTATATTTTTTAATTTAAATTCATATAATTAATATTACTTGTTATAGAGTTAAAGTAAAGTCATTATTTCCTTGAAAATTTCATTTTTCAAAAAACATATTTACATTACGCATTTGAGATTTAAATATAATTAAAATATTCCTTGTATACGAAATTATATTGAAAAAATGGATTTGATATATGGAATGAAAATAAATAATATTAGTTAATAAGGTCATCCTTATTTTTAAAAAAGAAGAATTATAACTATAGTAAATATTTATTACGATTACAAAAGAAAAATATGAGAATTAAGGGTAAAAATGATTTAATAATAAATAGAATCTATGTAAATCTAATAGTATGAATATATATATATATATATATATATATATAATTTTCTAAATAGTTTAGGATGAAGAATCTTTTTTATTAAAAAATGACATCTTTTTTTGGTTAGAGGAGACCCACTACATGGCTCTATAGACTAGTGGGAATTAAATCATATTACATAGCCCTAAAGGCCTATAATTTTTTTCTAAAGGGACTTTGGTGAATAATACTTCTATAATTCCTAGGCTAATATAGTCCCTATTGTTATTCTTTTGCGACAACAGTTTTTTCAACATTGTCTTCCACTACATCAATTTTTCTAACCTTTAGTCCCACCACTACTAGAGTACCACTACATTATTGCTTTAGTAACATGTTTCTAATCGGTTATAAGCCCACATTTGTTTTAGTATTATGGTGTAATTACCAATAAATGATTATATAATGATTTTGATAAAAAAAAATTATGATTGATATGTGAGAACATAAATTATCTTTGTGGTAATATATTGATTTAATCAATAAAAAAATTAATCAGCACAATATTTGTTTGAATTATTTATATTTTAATAAAATAGTATTATTAAATAGTATATATTAAAAATAAATGATAATATAATTTCATGAAGTTGAAATGTAATTTTTATAACGGTCAAAAAACCATTATTATCACCAAAACTAGTATTTTTAAATAAATTGGGATCTTAATATATAATATTGATTTCAAATATTTAAATTATTATTTGGATTAAATAAATATAACTTGTGGAATAAAAACAAAAAATTTATCCTATGTTTTTTTCATAATTTTTATAGAGAGTTGAATTTTCAAGTAAAAATTAAATATGGTATAAGTATACAATGTTTATTATTACATCATAATAACCCAAATGTGATTTTATATATTCTATATATGTTATCCAAGGAAAAATAAAAAAAAATCACTTTAAAATAATGTTTTTAGATCAGTTTATTGATATTATATAGCCTTAATGAATCCTTCAAAAAACCATAATAAATTTTAGATTTTTGAAATTGTTTATTTTTCAACATGGCTCAATTCCACATCCTAAGGGGAAATATTTTAATGATTTATTATCTTGGACAAAAGAAATATTGAAAATTATTGTTTTTAAAAACTATATTATAGTTTTTAATTTTGAACAATTTATTGTATAGAGTACAAAACATGTGTTTTAAATAAAATATAGAACTCCCCCATACATCAAAATATAAGTCCACTAAATATCCCATTACACTTCTCTAACAACCTATATACCATGTTATTATTATTATCTATCTTATATAATGTATTATAATGGTTCCCAAATCTCTGGATAAGATACTACCAATATTTTGGAATCACCCCTCATACAAAGGGATGTCCCTCTATTCATTTTATTCAGGAAACTCTTTTATAATATGCCTCCATGTTTCCATTTTTTTAAATAGGCTATTTTTTATAAATTTTCCTTCTTCTATTTTGAATCCATGTTTTTAATACCCCTTTGAATCTCATTATTTTCTCCTTAAACCATTATGTACCATCTTTATAATACCAAAATTTTCTCGCTATCCTCCGTACCAAAATAAGAGATGATTCCCTCTTCTATCCAATTTAGGCACCATAATTATATTAATCCTTATGAATTTTAATTGGATTGGTATTAATGAACTTATAAATATCACTATATTTTCAAATTTATAACTTAAAAATGATAGATCGTTTATCCCCCTCGTTATAGTGATTCCCTAAGCCATTATAATGTTGAAATGATATCCTTCTCCCCTTTATTCATGCATCTTCCTTATCATGTTCATTTTGTATACAATTAAAAATGATGGGATATTTTATAAAATATCCACAATTTTTCTTTTATTATTTCTAAATGATTATATAACCCTCAATGCCTCATTAACTGATCCCATGAACATTTATGTGGCACTGTTATGCTGCCAAAATTTCAAAATGATTTTCGATGTGAGATAATTGTGTAAGGAATACCGATACCCATATCCAGTCAAGGAAGTTCACTTTTAGGAAATTATAACTCAATGATTATAGAATCGTTTTTATATAATCAACACTCTGGATTTTTTGGATTAAATGTGATGAAATATGTTCTTATAGATATAATCTAGTTTATGCCATTATGAATTTACATGATATAATTATGTTTGGTGAAACCATATAGTGCTCCAATGCATTATGTAATGTTTTAGTCACATGATAGTCCATGTTTAGATTACAATAGTCTATCCCAAAAAACTTATTATTGATGACTTTGTGGTAAACCATGACCTACATTTATATTGACATGTTTAAAGTTGTCACCAAATTTCCCTTGTTTCCTTTATGTCGCCATGCTATATGATGACTGATTGTTATTTATTTATGATTATAATCCTTTTTTTGTTACCTTCAAATGAATATTGTCAGAAAATTAATATTTTATTCATTTTATTATGATTTTATATTTATTTACTAGGATTTATAACTCACCCCTATTTTATATAAATCCCAAGGATATGCTATGATGTTTTAGAGGACTGATGATTTCAATGATCATGTTGATGGAGTTTTCAATAATTTTGTTATATAAATAGATATTTATTTAATGATCTATACCTAATTCCCAAATAAATTATATTTCCTGATATTATATGTTGTATTATATTTATTCTAATGCGAACAATAATGATTTAGTTTGTAATAATGATACAGGAATCTATATTCATAAGTTATCCCCTATAATTTATCATAACCTAATAATCAAAAATAATGAAATCATTATTTGATACAAAACATGGTGACACAATAACAACTAAATAATATGAAATAAAAATAAATAATTCCATATTTTCAAACATAAAATAAAACATCAAAAAAATAGTATCACAAACCTAGAACCAAAATGTTCATTGTCCTAGAGATTTGATAAGTGAATATCATACATTACATAACATTCCAAAATTACTCCACAATCATTCTCCTCTATTCACTTTTCAATAAATCAAAAGGAATATTAATAAATTGAAAACCAAAGGACTAGAATTATAATAAATAAGGGAACAAAAATTCACAATAAGAGAAGATAATATCAAAATGTATCAAATCATAAACATAATGGAGAACATAAAAAAGACAAAAATATCTTAATAAAATATCATAATTCCAAATATATTAATAATAAAACATAATATATAAACATAATTATATAAAAATTCAATTACGGAAGCTCCCAAGTATTTTTTAGGCTAAAAATATGTATCAATAGTTATAAATCATGCGATAATTTCATAAATGTGATGAAAATTTTTAAAAAAAAATATAGTGTAATAATGAAAACATGTCATTATATGAAAATTTAAATAATATATTAAAATTATATATTATTTTCTAATCAACATGGAAATGGTGTTGATCCAAAATCAAGATAAAACCAATGTGAGAAAACACATTTTAACCACACCTATGTGGACATTCTCATAATACATGTGATTAAAAATGTAAAAAACCCATGTATTCCCCTACATGTGTGAAAAAACCTAACATTTCCACACCAAACTACCTCATGGGATATAAATATAAAAAAATTCATTAGATGTTGATGTAGTATCCTACCCATCATTATCTATATATTTTTGTGTCCCTTAAAATAAACCATAATAATATCACAAAGAACCCATGGAAAATAATGGGTTTTTAATAAATTTTGAAAACATCATATAACATGAACATAATATATTGTTATATATCTAAAATCTCATATTGAAATATAAATCATTTCATAATAAAATATAACAGATGATCAAAACATCACTTATAATATATAATCCATGGAAGAAATATGTAAGTGAAAACGAATAAGTATTCACAAATCCTTTTAAAAATTATTGAAAAAATTATGTCGAAATTAATCTCTAAATATCTTGAGAGGTAAAGGTTAATAATAATAAAATTTAAAATAATTTTAAATATTGGATTGTTTTGAAAAATATATATACTAAATTTGAGGAGGTAAATAATGGAATGAAATCCCATTATTAATACTTATATGATGTTTTAAATAAAAATGAAAATTGATGAAATTGGTATTGAATCTAATTTGAATAAATTGTTTTTAGAATATTTGATTATAATAAATAAAAAACTGTATTTTTCATTCATTAAAGAAAACAATATTTAATGTAAAAAATTTTCTTGGAAGAAAATATTCATTAGAAAGAATGGGAGTTAACCTTAAAAAATTATATTTAAAATTTCAAAAACCTTTTATAAATTATGTGATTATTGATAATCACATTTAATTTCCCCATAGAATAATGAGAAATAAGATATTAAATATTGTAATTTTAGGATTATAGAAAACATGATGATTATATTCATCTATGAAATTCTACGACCCAATTAATAAAAAATTGAGTTAATGGATCCCTTAACTTTACTCTTGTATCACAATGAATTGATTTAACCTCATTTAAATTAAATATATGAATATTAATTACCCATTTGAGAAAATTATTTATTTAGATTACCATTTATACACATAATTTTCAATATTTAATTTCAATTATTGTATTTTCGTAAATGGGGGATGATTATTTTTTCTTTTTCAAAAGGAGTTTCAGAATACAATGTTTTCCATATGTTCATTATTAACAAACCATTACTGGTGATGTAATAAATATTATATAATGCATTATAATTTTAAAATTATAGTAAATGAGTTTTTTTCCTATTTCATAGTATATGATTCTGTGAAGAACAAGTTATAGGTTATTTATTAGTATTATCAGATAACCTAATATAGATTGTAAATTTTTTATTCCTTCATAAAGAACCATATCCCTGATATATTGTAAAATAACAGGTAAATAAAGAATAATACATTTTCATATTTACTAAAATTTGCGAATTAAATATTAATTTTACTTTAAAGGGGTTTCTATGTTCGATAGCGTACCCGATACGCAACAACGAGTTTCTTTGAAATCTTACGTTGCATACTAATAATATAATAATATTATTTTAAATGGTAGAGAACACGTTGCCATTATATTGGAAGGAATAAATAGAAATAACTAAAATATGATTATAAATGTTTGTTAAATGTTTTTACATTTATCCAATAAAAGATAAAGTCTTAAAATAAGAAAAGAATTCAGTTTTAAGCATATACTCTAATATTTCCAAAAAGGACAATTTATCACCATTTGATGGAGAATCCTCTTTAAAAATAGTATTGGTCACTCTTATAAATTATATTGGCCCATATAAAATCCTTCTTTATAATCAGGACATCAAAATTTACATTCTGTAAATGTTTGGTATTTTTCCGATAAAGTTCATTTTTTAAATGAACAGTGAAAATGTTGTATTTTAATTTAAAACTTCTTTTTAATCTAATTCACTTATATGATTGGATTATCTTTTGGATTGGTTTTAAAGTGAAATTAGAATATATTTTTACCATTTAATCCAATAGTGGTCATTGGAATTAATTTCACTTTGAAAATGGACTTAAACTAGTGTCAATCTTTTGATATATATTGTTTCATAAAAACACGCTATTTGTTTTGACAACGGGAATTAATTATTAAATTAATTAATGAAACTTATATGTTTTTAATTTTCTAAAATAGACGTCATTTTTTAATTCGGAATATCAAATATAGCTTAGGGTGAATTTTTGGTATTTTTCTGAAAAACATCAGTTTTTGATGAATAGTGAATCCACTAAGTGGTAGTTAAAAAACTGTTTTTTCATTTAAATGAAGCTTTACCACTTTTTTGAATTTAATTTCAAAAATCTGATATACATGGTTGTAATTAGTGTGTAAAATGTGGTTCAATGGGATGAAAATAATTTTTGGTGAATAGTAGTTTTTAAGTTTTATTAATCGCGATTAAAGCTAATTAGTGTAATTTAAGGTAAAATTAATGTTATAATAAAATGAAATTAGCTTGAAATATTTCCTACCATTATTGGATGAGTCATGTCCGACCAAGAAAATCCATGGGTCAACTTGGGTACCTTATGGAGCAACTTGGGTAAAAAAATGACATTAATAACTTTTTATTTAAAGGTAAAATAAAAATGTCACAAACATGTATTATTTTACTAAAAACAATTTACATGGGGTTATACAAGTCATATTTTTTACTATAAATATTTATTAGAAAGATAAAAATATTTCCTAAATCTTGATATTTTTTTTTATAATTTTTAGACATTAAATAAATTAACTTGTTTATAACACCATGATGATGCAGTGATTACCACATTATTTAATGATTTAAATAAAATGAGAAGATAATGTAAAATCTAAGACATACACTTGTAAAAAACCTATTTTATGGGTGGATTTTGAAACCATACCACCTTATCCACGAAATATATTCTTTTGGGACCTTTAAAATCCAAAAATAATTTTATAATAAAGTAACATTTTATAACATTCCAAGAGTGCCCCTCCTCCCTCTTATAAAAGGCCCCCAAATCTACCACCTTACCCACACCTCTCAAGCCATTGGATCGGCCAAGATCCGCTGATTTTATCTCTCCAAATTCCTCTCTTTATCCTAGAAGCCTTACCTTATGCATAAATCTCTTCAAGAAACCCTTTTGGTTCAAACCAAGAGGAGTTACCCGATTTAAAGGTAATGTCTTCACTTTTATTCTTTTGTTTTATTTTGCTTATCCATCCCCCTAAACTCTTTTTATTACTTTATTTTGTAACAACCCCAGTATATTAAATATACTAGGATATTTTTATGATAAGGATTTTATTTACACTTACACACACCTCCGTCTAAGGGTTAAAGAACATACTGTTTCTGTGGTTGGTGAATTTCTTCCCCACGAAACTATGATTGTTCAATATTCTTTAAACACCTTTAATGGTGGACATTAAGATGACACTATATTTTTATATGATATATATTATGTTTATGTTTTCCTTATGCTTCTTTATTTTTCATTTATGGCATACCTTTATGGTTTCCATTATGGGTAAATGCGATAATTTCATTTTAGGAAGTGCGGACTACCACCCCCTTAATGTTATTTGATTCGTTAATGCCATATGTGGGACGTATAAAGGATATATTTAATGATATTATATATGAAATTATGTTGTAATTATATTATTCCTTTATATCATTATGATTTAACTCCATTAAATACAAAATATAAATGAAAGTAGAGTCCATGCGTACGTACGGCTTACCATCTCCATGAACGGTGCATTTCATTTCGTACCTCCAAATGTTATATACTATTATAAATACTTGTATATTATGGATATATATGATATATATGATATCCAAATCATGAATATCATTCTGGATATAATGAACGTTTGACCACATGAACAACATGTAATTGTATGAAGTCCATTTTTGATTTTAGCACCAAATATAGACAAAACGGACATTATTAACTTAAATGATTACATAATGTTTATAACATGGAAATAAGTGATATAAAAGGAATAAAAATATTTAAAAAGGTTCTTAATAAAGTTTAAATTAAAACTATTTTATTATTCATGAGTTTAAAGAGCGATCGAGTCAAGTCGGACACGAGGTAAGGGACTTTGTCTCAATCTCCTTTCATTGAGGCATATTTTGTTCTAATACAAGACTTTATTTTATACGTTGTATAAACCCCTTTGACTTCTAATTTTATTGAAAAGGAATCTTTTCTATAGGAAGCATTTTACTAAATGACAAAAAGTATGTTTCTTTTTAACGTACGTGGTGACAACAACCTTTCTGCCGCCGCGAGTATTATTTGATATTTGGATTCCTCAACAAGTTGTAACATTTTTAAAAGTAAATAAATTTCATATAATCTTTTATGTATTTTGGTTTTGAAAATTGTTTTGATAATGGATTTGTTATTTCAATATATTTAGGTGATATATTGTGGTTAAAATGTTGAAATGTTTTCTTTCCTTTATAATTATTTTTTGGGTTATGATTTTTTAATGGTACTTGGACATTTGATGGGTGGTTATGTGATAAACCAAATGACGGGTGGTGCCGTGATTAGCAGGACGAGTGGTTACGTTATAACCTCCAATGGATTGGGTATCGAAGTCGGCCGTATGTCTATTCCATTTAGTTATATGTGTGGAAGTCGACCGTATGGTTATTCCATTTAAGTATGTTTATGTCCCAAGTTACCTTTGTATGTTATGTGTTCTTTGTATGGGTATTATGGTAATATTTTGGTTATAAAAGGGTAAGTAATGATCTTTTTTTCAGTGAAGAGTATTTACTACTTCTTAAAGGTGAAAAGTGTTACTTTGATAAAGTATTCATGGTTTACTTGATGTTTTGAAAAACTAACAATTTTCATTCTTTGTGTATCCATTACTGAGATTTTTATAGTCACCCAAAGTTTTATTTTGAAATGTTTTTTCCAGGACATAATGTGGAATAGGTTCAAGGATGGTATCAAGGAAAATTCATGCAGTCTTAAACATGTAACTAGACATGCTTCTTTTTTTAAGAGTTCATGTTATGTAAAAAAGGAGACTTTGTAGATATGTCTACTACGTAATGTTTTGAGATGTAATAGTTGTGATCTAATTCTCTAAAACTCTAAACCTGAAAATATCCTTAATTTGAATTATTAATTTAATTCAATATTAAGTAATGTTTAAGGCCTGGGCCTTATAGTTGGTATCAAAGGTCGGTTTAGACAACATTAGGAGTTATAAAATTGTTAAATTTATAAATTAATTTATGGTATGATTTAAATGATATAGAATTTAAAGATTACCATGTTTCTTCTCTGAAGATATTTCTGTGTCCATAATGGTTTTCCGTAGAGGAAACAAGGCAACTATGTTGGAATAACATCAGGAGGAAGACAACCTTCCAAATCAGCAACTTGAGATGGTCGGAATCGGAACTGAACAGTTTGTTACAGTGATGGCACAATTGACTCAAGCTATAAATTGTGGTGGTATCCATACATGAGATCATCCAGATCAACCGTAGAGGAACGTGTCAGTAGTTGAACATTTCATGAGGCAACATCCCCCATCATTTAGAGGATCAGCTAACCCTGTGCTATCAGAAGGGTGGATTAAAGCAGTGGAAAAGATTTTTCATGTCATGGGGTGTTCAGAACATCAAAATGTTAGTCTTGTTGTTTACCATTTTGAAGGTGAATCAGATCAGTGGTGGTCAATAATGATATCAGGGATAGTGATGAGATTTATGATCTTCACTGGGAAGAATTCAATGGTATGATTTTTGATAAATATTTTCCTAAGGCGGTTCATCTTAGGATGGAAAAACAATTCCTAGAATTGAGGCAGGAGGATGACTCAGTTTCTGCTCATGAAGCAAATTTCACTCAACTGGAAAGGTATGTTCCAAATTTCATACGAGATCTTGATAGTAAAATCAACCATTTTTACTCAGGGTTAAATCCAAATTATCGAAGGTCTTTAGATTCTCGTGAGTTCAAAAGTTTTGAAAAACTTATTCGATGTGAAGAGAAGGTGGAAATGGAGTTTTATGATGATCAGGTGTTCTTTGACAAACTATAGAATAAGAGGTCCATTTGGTAGGAAAATGGGAAGAATTCATCAAAGAAGAAATGAGGTAAGAAAACAAAATATCTATCTTATGGGAAGTGTGGTAAAATGCATCCTGGAGATTGTTTATCCAAGTATGGAAAGTGCTTTTGTTGTGGTAAGTCTGGTCATATTGCTTGTAACTGTAAATAAGATGATCAAGCAGGAAATCAAAAGCTAGTGGTATGGTGTTTTTAGTGTAATGAAATGGTGATTATGAAAATGAGTGTATAACTAAGAAATCAACTAGGGCAAAGTATCCAGACTACAAGAAGAAATGGGTGGTGAAATCCTTTGCACTACTTCAGCAGATGTTGGGCCATTGAATGAAGTAGTATCAGGTACACTGTTTGTTTGTTCAGATTATGCCAATGTGATTTTTGATTCAGGGTCTTCACATTCTTTCATTTCTGAGAAGTTTTCTAGTAAATTGGGAATTCCAACTCAAGATATGAATCCTTAACTTATTTTAAAAACACCCAAAGGAAATGTTGAGACAAAAAGAAATTATATGAACCTTCTTATCCTTGTGTGCGGAAAGAATCTACCAGCAAACCTTATTGTTTTTCCTCTAGTAGTGTTTAATGTTATTATTGGTATGGATTGAGTTTCTGTTTATCATGCTATGATTGAAAGCAGAGCTAAAGATGTTTCTTTTCAGAAAGATTTTCAGTTTGTGTACAATAATGAACCCTTTCTTTTGATAACATATCAGGAAGTTGAGAAACAAGTAAAATATGGAAATGAATGTTACCTTGCACATATTGTTGAAAATAAATGAACCATTCAGATTAATGATGTTCCAGTGGTAAATGAGTATCTTGATGTTTTTCCTGATGAGTTTCCTGGTATTATTCATGATCAGGATATTGAATTTACTATTGACTTAGTTCTTGATTCTAAGCCAATTTCAAAACCCCCTTATCGAATGGCTCAAGTTGAACTTTTATAATTAAAGAATCAATTATAGGAGTTATTAGATAAAGGTTTCATTTGACCTAGCACATCACAATGGGGTGATCCTATCTTGTTTTTTAAAAACAAAGATGGTTCAATGAGACTTTACATTGATTATGGAGCCCTGAATAACATCACTGTTAAGAACAAGTATCATTTGCCTCGTATTAATGATTTGTTTGATCAGCTCTAGGGAGCTCAGTATTTTTCAAAGATTGACTTGAGGTTGGGGTACTATCAGTTGAAAGTAAAAGAAGCATACATTCTGAATACTATGTTTCATACTAGATATGGCCATTATGAATTTTTAGTTATGCCTTTTGGGTTAACCAATGCACCTGCTGTATTCATGGACCTTATGGATAGAATTTTCAATGAGTTCTTGGATAAGTTTGTGGTTGTTTTCATTGAAGATATTTTGTTGTTTTCTAAAGGTAAAGAGGAGCATGGAAGTCATTTAAGGGTTATCTGGCAAACCTTACAATAGAATAAACTATATGGAAAATTCATCAAGTGTGAGTTTTGGTTACAAAATATTTCTTTCCTTGGTCACATTGTTTCAAAAAATGGTATAACAGTTGATCCTGCTAAAATATAAAGTTATTAAAGAATGGCCAAGACCCAAAAATGTAACCTAGATCCGTATTTTTATTGTTTTTGCATGTTATTACTGGTGGTTTGTTGAAAAAATTTCACGGTTATCTAGTCCAATGACTAAGATAAATTGGAAGGGTGTTAAGTTTATCTGGACAAAAGAATGTGATTATTGTTTTCAGGAGTTGAAAAGAAGATTGGTGAATGCTACAGTTTTGGAACTTCCTTCCAGGAATGGTGAGTTTGTTATCTACAGTGATGCTTCATTTAAGGGACTTGGTTGTGTCCTTATGTAGAATGATCAGGTTATTCCTTATGCTTCACATCAGTTGAAAACTCATGAGTTAAATTACCCTACACATGATTTGGAATTAGCTACTATTGTTTTTGCTCTAAAAATTTGGAGGCATCATTTGTATGGAGTAAAGTGTGAAATAAATACCGATCACAAAAGTTTAAAGTATATATTCACTTAGAAATAATTGAACATGAGACAAAGGAGATGGCTGGAATTAATCAAGGATTACGATTGTACAATTCATTACCATCCGGGAAAATAAAATAAAGTGGCTAATGCTTTGAGTCAAAAAAGTAATACTTCATTAACCATTTTATGTTTGGAATATTATCCTATGGTTAAGGATGTGATGAACCTTGGCATAGAATTTGTTGGAGCAGGAAGTTCTTCTGTTTTGTTTCTGGTGTAACTGATATCATCTCTGTCAGACAGAATTATACAAGCACAGAAGAAAGACACTGAGTTGCAGAAAAAGGTAGAGCTGGTTCAGAAGGGTAAGTTTCCTGAATTTAACATTGATAATGATTGTGTTTTTAGGATTGGGAAGAGTTTTTGTGTGCCTTGTGATTCACTTTTGAAGAATGAGTTGTTATGTGAGGCTCATAGTTCCCCGTTTTCAGTTCATCCTGGAAGTACTAAGATGTGCAGAGATATGCGGGAGTATTACTGGTGGGATGGAATGAGAAGAGATATTGCTGATTTTACTGTGAAGTGTTTGACTTGTCAGCAGGTTAAAGAAAAGAGGCAGTTACCGAAAGGGATGTCGTAGTCATTATTGGTGCCAGAGTGGAAATAGAAAAATATATCCATAGACTTTTTTGTGGTATTACCTAAGACATCTTGAGGTAATAATTCAATTTGGTTTATTTTTGATCGATTGACTAAATCTACTCATTTCCTTCCTATTCAGGATACTTTGTCTCTAGATCAACTTGCTCAGATGTATGTTAAAGAGATAGAAAGGTTTCATGGATTTACTCTCTCCATTGTATCTGATCGTGATCCTAGGTTAACTTATAACATTTGGAAAGGCCTTCAGAAGTTGATGGGTACAGAATTAAATTTTAGAATAGCTTTTCATCCTAAATCAGATGGGCAGACATAATGAAAAATTCAGACCTTGGAGGATATGCTACATGCTTGCTCGATGGATTATCAGGGAAGTTGGGACCAACATCTTTCTTTGGTTGAGTTTTCTTAAAATAAAAGTTTTTATTCCAGTATATAGATGGCACCATTTGAGGCATTATATGGGAAGCTGTGTTGAACTCCATATTTTTGGGATGAAGTGGGTGAACGGAAGTTGATGGGAATAGAATTGGTAGATCAGTTGGCAGAAAACGTTCAGCTGATTCCAAATCACATGAGCACAGCTCAGAGCAGGCAGAAAAGTTATTCAGATAACCGGAGGAAGGATCTATCTTTCGAGGTTAGTGATCATGTGTTTTTCAAAGATTCACCATGGAAATGTGTGATGTGATTTGGTAAGAAAGGAAATCTGAGTCCAAGGTTCATTGGACCATAAGAAATTCTGGAGAGAGTTGGATCAGTTTCTTACTGAGTGGCTTCACCTCTGAGTTTATCTCAGGTACACATTGTTTTTCATGTTTTGATGTTGAGAAAGTATATGCCAGATCCATCTCATGTTTTGAGCCCAGAAGTAGTTCAGTTGGAAGAAAATCTCTCTTATGAAGAACAACCAATCTAGATTCTTGACTATAGAGAGAAAGTGTTGCTGAATAAGGTAATTCACCAAGTAATTGTTTTGTGGAAAAACTATATGGTTGAAGAGGCAACGTGGGATCTGAAAATTCTGTGAAGGATAAATATCCCCACTTATTTTTATAAGTGAATAAAATTGCGAGGATGCAATTCCCAAAAGGGGGGAAAGATGTAACATCCTAGGTAAATAAAGAATAATACATTTTCATATTTATTAATATTTGTGAATTAGATATTAATTTTACTTTAAAGGGGTTTCTTTGTTCAATAGTGTACCCGATACGCAACAACGAGTTTCTTTGAAATCTTACGTTGCACACTAATAATATAATAATATTTTTTTAAATGGTAGTTAACATGTAGTCATTGTATTGGTGGGGATGAATAGAACTAACTAAAATTTGATTATAAATGTTTGTTAATTGTTTGTTAAATTTTTTTATATTTATCAAATAAAAGATAAAGGCTTAAAATAAGAAAAGAATTTAGTTTTAAGCATAAATACTATAATATTCACAAAAGGTCGATTTATCACCTTTTGATGGAGAACCCTCTTTAAAAATAGTTTTGTTCACTCTTATACATTCTATTGGCCCAAATAAAATCCTTCTTTAGAATCAGGACATCAAAATTTAGTTTGTGTAAATTTTTAGTATTTTTCTGATAATGTTCATTTTTTTAATGAATAGTGAAAAATGTTGTATTTTAATTCAAAATCTCTTTTTAATCTAATTCATTTATATTATTTTATTATATTTTGAGTTGGTTTTAAAGTTCAATTAGAATTTATTTAACCATTTAATCCAATAGTGGTCATTGGAATTAATTTCACTTTGAAATTGGACTTAAACTAGTGTCAATCTTTTGATATATATTGTTTCATAAAAACACGCTATTTGTTTTGACAACGAGAATTAATTATTAAATTAATTAATGAAACTTATATGTTTTTAATTTTGTAAAATAAACATCATTTTTTAATTCGTAATATCAAATATATCTTAGGGTGAATTTTTGGTATTTTTTTGAAAAACATTAGTTTTTGATGAATAGTGAAACCACTAAGTGGTTGTTAAAAAACTGATTTTTCGTTTAAATGAAACTTTACCAATTTTGTGAATTGAATTTAAAAAATCCAACATATATGGTTGTCATTATTGTGTAAAATGTGGTTCAATGGGATGAAAATAATTTTTGGTGAATAGTAACTTTTAAGTTTTATTAATCGCAATTAAAGGTAATTAGTGTAATTTAAGGTAAAAATAATGTTATAATAATATGAAATTACCTTGAAACATGTCCTAACCTTATTTTATGAGTCATGTCCAACCAAGAGAATCCATGGGTCAACAGGAGGACCCCATGAAGCCACATGGGTAAGAAAATGACATTAATAACTTTTTATTTAAAGTTAAAATAAAAATGTCACAAACATGTATTGTTTTACTAAAACAATTTTTACACGGGGTTATACAAGGAATATTTTGGACTATAAATATTCATTAGAAAGATAAAAATATTTCCTACATCATGATATTTTTTTTGTAATATTTATACATCAAATAAATTAATCTATTTATGACACCATGATGATGCAGCGATTACCTCATTATTTAATGATTTAAATAAAATGAAATGATAAAGTACAATATAAGACAAACACTTGTAAAAAACCTATTGGATGGGTGGATTTATAACCCTTATCACCTTATCCTCGAAATATATTCTTGGTACCTTCAAAATCCGAAAATCATTTTATAATAAAGTAACATTTTAAAACATTCCAAGAGTCCCCCTCCTCCTGCTTATAAAAGGCCCCCACCACTACCACCTTACCCACACCTCTCAAGACATTGGTTCGTCCAATATCTGCTCATTTAATCTCTCCACATCCCTTAATTCATCATATAAGCCTTAAATTAGGCATAAATCTCTTCAAGAACCCCTTTTGGATCAGACCAAGAGGAGTAACCCGATTTAAAGGTAATGTCTTCACTTGTGTTCTTTTGTTTTATTTTGCTTCTCCAACCCCCTAAAATATTTTTATTCATTTATTTTGTAACAAAAACAGTATATTAAATATACTAGTATGTTTTTATGAGAAGTATTTGATTTACACTTACACACACCTCCGTCTAATGGTTAAAATCATCTTGTTTCTGTGGTTGGCGAATTTCTGCCTCATGAAATGATGACTGTTCAATATTCTTTTAACACCTTTCATGGTGGCCATTAAGATGTCACTATATTTTTATATGATATATATTATGTTTATTTTTTACTTATTCTTCTGTATTTTTCATTTATGTAATACCTTTATGGTTTCCATTATGGGTAAACGCGATAATTTCATTTTAGGAAGTGCGGACTACCGCCCCCTCAAAGTGATTTGATTCATTAATGCCATATGTGGGACCTATAAAGGATGGATTTAATGATATTATATATGATATTATTGTGGAATTATAATATACATTTATGTCATTATGATTTCACTCCATTAATTATGAAATAGAAATGAAAGTAGCGTGCATGCGTACGTACGGCTTACCATCTCCATGAATGGTGCATTTCATTTCTTACCACTCAGTGTTATATACTATTATAAATACATTTATATGCTGGATATATATTATATATATGATATCCAAATCATTAATATCATTTTGGATATAATTAATCTTTGACCACATGAACAACATGTAATTGTAAGAAGTCCATTTTTGACTTCGGCACCAAATATCGACAAAACGAACATTATAAACTTAAATGATTACATAATTTTTATAACATGGAATTAGTGATATAAAAGGAATAATAAGCTTGAAAAGGTTCTTAAGTAAGTAGAAATCAACACTAGTTTATTATTCAGGAGATTAAAGAGTGATCGAACCAAGTCGGACATGAGGTAAGGGACTTCGTCTCAATCTCCTTTCATTAAGGCATATTTTGTTCTAATACAAGACTTTCTTTTATACGCTTTATAAACCCCTTTGAATTCTAATTTTATTCAAAAGGAATCTTTTCTATACGAAGTATTTTACTAAATCATAAAATGTATATTTCTTTTTAACATACACGATGACAATGACCTTTCTGCCGCCGCGAGTATTATTTGATATTTGGCTTCCTCAACAAGCCGTATTGTTTTTAAAAGTAAATAAATACCATATACTCTTTTATGTATTTTGGTATTGAAAATGGTTTTCATAATGGATTTGTTATGTCAATATATTTAGATGATATATTATGATTGAAATGTGGAAATGTTTTCTTTCCTTTATAATTTTTTTATGTCTTATGATTTTATAATGGTACTTGGAAATTTGACGGGTGGTTACGTGATAAACCAAATGATGGGTGGTGCTGTGAATACTGGAATGGGTGGTTACATTATAACCTCAAATGTATTGGGTATGGAAGTCGGCTGTATGGCTATTCCATTTAGTGATATGTGTGGAAGTCTACCATATGGTTATTCCATTTAAGTATGTTTATGTCCCAAGTTACCTTTATATGTTATGTGTTCTTTATATGGGTTTTATGGTAATATTTTGGTTACAAAAGGGTAAGTAATGATCATTTATTTAGTTAAGAGTATTTACTACTTCTTAAAGGTGAAAAATGTTACTTTGATAAAGTATTCATGGTTTACTTTATGTTTTGAAAAACTAATAGTTTTCCTTCATTGTGTATCCCTTACTGTGCTTTTTATGCTCACCGAAAGTTTTTTTTAAATGTTTTTCATAGGACATAATGTGGAATAGGGTCAAGGATGGGATCAAGGAAAAGTCATGATGTCTTAAACATGGAACTATACATGATTCCTTTTTTAAGAGTTCATATATTGTAAAAAGGAAAGGAAACATTGTATAAGTGTCTACTATGTAATATTTTGAGATGTAATAGTTATGATCTAAATCTCTAAAACTCTAAACCTGAAAAGATCCTCAATGTGAATTATTCATTTAATTCAATATTAAGTAATGTTTAACGCCAGGTCATATATACGTAATACACATATACAACATATATAATCCACAAATAGATACATCAACCATCCCATAATGTAGAAGTGAAAAAAATTAGAATTTATATTTTTGGATATGCTAGTCCTCACACACGTGGAATTCATGTTTTCATTTTTCAAAATGGTAAAGGAAAAAGATGATAATTATTATAAAATCATTGTAATAACATAATCGTATATTAATTATAATGATGTTTTCATTTTTTTATGGTGCTATTAAATTTAGAAGAAGTGTTTTTTTGGGAGTAATATATGTTCCTTTACTAGAAATAGTCGATCTATTTCAATGGAAAAAAATGTACTAAATTTTAATGATAGACATATTTATATATGATTTCCTTAGCCTTCATAGTGTGAAAATATCATCAACACTTTCATATAATGGTTTTTATCATAATCTCCTTCCCTAATTTTTGTAATATTTAACTAATATGAGAGACCACCTAATCACCACATAAACTCATTGAATACACATCACACACAATCAATAATATAAATATGAAAACTAGATTTATGTGTTTTAGAAAAACATCCAACATACATGGAATAAGTATTTAAATTTTTTTATTAATAGATATAAAAGAAAAAAATACTAATAAGTCACACCATATCCACATCAAAGATTGTTTTATAAATATCTATGAAATACTTTAATATTTAGTATATAAGAAAACTACTATAAATATGGGCCATTATCTATCTTTAATGAGGACTTCATCTGGTGAACAGGTTTAACTGACATTTACAGAACATGATAAACCTCACATTAACCTGAGTATCCATAAATTTATTTATTGTTACATTTGATGAAGACACCAATATTAGGTACCCATGAAGGAATCCCATTATTGAAGACTCCAATCAAATGAAATTTTTTCTAGAGGATTGTGCATGATGGGATTCAAAGCCTCAAGAAAAAATTTTATTTCTCGTCATCTATTACTGATTACCTTTATCTTGAAATAAATTGTCCCATTAAAATAATGACATTCCATAAAGCCCAACAATATCACACTTGTAAAATAATTATCAATTTTGGCATTATTTTTATACCCATATATACTCATTTTCAATTATAATGACGTAGTGTTCTCCACTAAATTCAATCAGCCATGTCTAAATAAGGCATAATGTTACCTCATTGTTTCATTGACTATCACCTAGTTAAATATATCTGCAAGATTTTACATCCCACTAATATTCTAAATGTCAAAAAAAATCTTGTATAATACATAATATAGAGTTACATTATAATTTAATGTGTTTTATTCTAGAATGAAACATAGTATTTCTTGAATAATGAATGGAATCATGAAAATAATTAGATTAGAGTTCTTTATCTGATCACGTTATGATTTCATTTACCAAGTACAGAAACCATATCAACTCATTCACTACTATAGTAGTACAAACATACTCTTTATATATTATAAATAAATAAACAACTTAATGAATCTAAGACATCATGGTGACTATTATCCCACTAAAATACAAAAAAAACCTATATTACATTCCAATTAGACTATTTCTAATGAAAAATAATAATATAAAAAATAATTAATTTAACATCATCATCAATACAAAATACTACATCCACTAACCCCTTAATGAATCTAATGATCTAATTTATAACATCACGATGTTTCATTCCAGGATTAAACATGAAATAACAAATCTATGGAAGTAATAGAAGGTAATTTATATACCATTAAAAATGATAAACTTCCAACCTTTTTATTGTCAGGTGACATTAAAAATGGAACACAGATTACAATCTCTTGGTGGTTCTTATTATTTTAAATTCCTGATGTTCCCAATAAGTGGGTTTGAGACATGTTTACCACTGGTCATTTGGAATCACTCAATTACCATCCTGATATATTCTTTCTAGTATAAAACAAAAGTGATGGTTTTACTATTATATTGATTCTCACCACTATAATCATCTAAGGTTTTTTAATTATACTTGTCTATAACATATTAATCACGTTGCACTTATGTTATTTAATCTAATGGGACAACAAACTAGAAATATACATATCTTAAATACCAAAATAGATTTATATATGATATGTCATCCAATTTAATCATATAAAAATAATTATTGAAATCACATTGACTAAAATTTATGGAAGCACAAATATTTAAAAATAAGACTCCACAATTAGGGAGATTTCATCATTACATAAAATCATTATATAAATATAAAAAAGAAAATTATTTATAATGAACATAATTACCCTTATGTCGAACCATGTAAATTTATCCCTATAAATCATTAGGAGGAAAAACTATCACTTTATCCACTTATTAATGTGTTGATCAATGAAAAAACAATTATGGGAAATATTCTATAGATTTTGTTCATTACCATTGGTGAGAAAATTTCAGAAAATTAAATTCCATCTTATTTTAAAATGAATTTTACTACTAATCTAGTATTTTATGTCACACATCCATTAGCTTCCTTTTCAGGAAAAAATATAACATTTCTTCTATATCTCTCATCTATTTTAGTAGTTCTTCTAACTCCTAGGTATGTTTCAAATATAATGAATTCATTCCCTCTACCATAGAGGACTACAAATACTTTTAATATCTAATATCATTTCAATTTTCTAAATATTTTATTCCACTATATCAATCATAAGTATAAATATCATGTAGGATCCAATAATTTGAATGGGTCTTCTAATATGAGTAGATATCCTCCACACAATCCCAGACAGAGATATTGGAACCTCTATGATTGAAATTCATCTATCCAAACATTATCTATTTTGTACATATGATTTTGAACATTACAAATCCCATATATTAATAATTAGAACCCCATCAATTGTATTTTCCATTGATGTATCTAAATATTGATTTGATTTTAAAAAACTAGTCCTATATTCATGAACCTCAATTATTGATCTAGCATCATCATCTATTTCATCCATGATCTGATGTTTATGTAAAATACATTTACAGACAAAAAATCTTTTCTCTTAATGAATTGATGCATTTTTTTACTCTACATAAGATATAAAAAAAATTCACCATATATGATGGGAATATACACCATGTTTTTTATAACCAACAAATAACTATTTTTATAATTGGAATTAACATATCTAATACATCCATTAAAATTATAGAAACTCATCATCTGGTTTCTTACAAGACCAATTTTCTTCTAGAAGAAATTTTGATACATCTGAAGATATAATTCTATTCAGTAATTATACTATTGTATTTATAACCTCTTTCAAAATTACCTTAAGAAATATTTAGTGAATCCTCATTCTTTGAGATTTCATTTTCCAATTATAATTCATCCTCATAAAAACTATTTTTTTGAGTTCCAAGAATATTATTCTTATGCATACAGCCCTTCCACTGAACGAAGTTAAGAATGAGGTTTCTGGAGTAATCTTGCCCATTATTTTCCCAGATACAATACAAAATTCCCTCACTCTATTTAAAAAAAATTGACAAAATTAAGTCATAAAACACAACATATTTATTATTCGTGAAGAAAACCCATTACATTCATGTTTCTCAATAAATGAATGGTGAAATTTATAGTTATTTACTATTTGAGTGAAAAAGGTCTCATCCCCAAATATCATAATAAACATGTTCCAGCTTTGGATTCCTTGAAATCTACCCTAAATGATAAAATGAACTCAATTTTGTTTCCATGCCATATGATTGTCACATCTTTCACAGTCCTATTATTATGTTTAATTATTAAATTACCATCTTGAACATGTAATTTCGTTCCACTATGGTGACTAAGACTATAATGAAACATTTTTAGACTGTATGATGATGTTATTATATTAACTAAAACTCCATCCTTTCATCCAATCATTTATAATGTGTCATTCACAGCACTATAAGAAATCACGTTGCTGTATATTTTAATCTTCCAAATTCAAATAAATATTTTTTTTGAAACATGTATCATTATATTTTCCCACTGAAATGTGGTTCCTTCATTGACATGGAATACATACTGCATCATTTATTGTCAAATAATATCCATTTTATATTTTTTTTATTAAAATATACATACTTATTATTATCCATATTTTCTTACATAGCTATATTTATGATTCCCAATCACAACAGTTCATAATAAATTATGCACCATCATCCACTATTTGAATAAAAAAAGAAACCCAAGTAAACCAATAATCACATTTATAGAATAAAAACTCCCAGTATCAATCTAAATCCTTTCACTGGTATATAATGAAATATGAAATATAATGAGCTTTTATATAATGAGCATTTATATATGAAATATGAAAACATAATATGATTCTAAAAATTATTCTTGATATGTCCTTTATTCCTTCATAAAAAACATGTAGTGCCTAGTACAATTGATTATCCATGATTTATTATACATATATTATTATCAAAATACTTCTTCTTAAGAATTTTATTCTATATAGATAACTATCCCCATTCTGTATCATTATGAGAAGATCTTTATTGATTATAGACTTCCTTCCACCTTAACTACTCATTAAAGATAATGTTACAAATATAGTCAAATGCATATTTTACCTTACAAGTATTGTTTCTCATTACAAAAACAATGTCATACAAGCTATATAGATGTGAGTATAAAAAACCCTTATTTTTATCACACACTTAAAGATGATTTATTATATAAACTCTTCACTTTATACAACATATAATATCAAGAGATTTAGTGGATTTGGGGCTTATGAACATTACATATCAACTTAAAACAAAAAAAATAATGTCTTTATTGAAATATATCTTTACATAACCATGAAACTACTTCATACTTAGCATTTCATGGGACAACCTGAGACATCTATGTGAAAAGGGTTAGCAATAAAGCCCATTAAGGGGGGTAAACATGTCATAACATGAAGAATAAAAAACATGTTAGCTAATAGGAATATCAATTTAGCATAAGAGAACATGAACATAAATTCATGATATAACATTATTACCATAACATGAAAATGTGGCAACAACACTTAACATGGAATTAGCATGAGCCAAGGATCATTGCACAAGGAGCATAAGTTAAACCTCATTTCACATGAATTATAATGAGTAAATACTCATTGAACATGAATTAACATGATTAAATACTCATTTAACTTGACGTATCATGATATTAATCTTCCCCCAATGTAATGGAGTGCTATCATGGCACACCCCTTTTAAATATTTCATTTCATACATAAGTGTGCTACATATATCATAAAACATGAATTCATCTTCATTTATTCCACGATAAAGGAATTTGGAATTCATAAATGAAACTATATAATCAATAATTAAATCTGAATAATGGTGAATACAATTTATAGGGAAATGGTCATGGTATTCACTACACAATGAAATTGACTTGGAAAAATGTGGTGAAATTTCGACTGTATAACGGCGTGATATAAGAATTCATAAATATGGTTTATGAGAGACAAAGTGGTTTTTCATTAAATTTACATGAAATGTAAATTAAGGGGGTCATATAGATACATTTAATAACACAAGTAATTGAATATGGATTCATAATACAAAATAATTTCTTGAATATAAATGGGGGGATATAAATTCATTACAGAATTTTGGCATGGTAACTAGTGTAAAAAAAGTCATTAATGAAAGGGAAATTGGTATCTCATCATTCAAACATAAATAGGGTAGTATGGGGGAGGTTAGAAATTATACCCCAACTAATATAAATGAAAATAATAGGTAATAAAAATTTATTAAACTTGGATAAATTGAGAAAGGAAGAAATACCTTACTAGGAAGTGTGATCCCAAAGGAATGAGAGAGGCTTTAGAGAGGATTCATGGGAGCTTGGGGAACCTTGGGTGGATTATAGAGAGATGAGGTTAGAGGTTGTATGAACACTAAAGGCTTTGAGTGAAAATGAATATGGATCTTGGGTAGTTTTATATAGGGAAGGGGATGTAATTCGTTATTATTTAGGTTTAGGACACCACACATTTATCGTGTCCAATCCACATATCAGACCATAGTTCTTTTCCATGGTTTTTTTCCAACGGGGAGTAAAAAAATATTTTTTAAGTCCAATGGGCGAACATCTTAAAATAAAAGGGTTTCTTATGTGGATGTGAGTTACACTCTCACAGAAATCTATTTAAAAAGTTTAAATGTTTTTATGAGTCTGGAAGGCTCCACTAATGCTTTGTAATATAAATAAATGAAACCTAAAATCAGATTATTTTAATAGTAAGACATATATTGGAAGAAAATTATTTTTATATTATTTTATTACATCACAATTGGTTCATTATTTTGTCTGAAAACACATTATATATTTAAACAGTATATAATTTTTACCCAAAAACTCTATTGTCTCTGAATACTTTGAAAAATTCACCATTAGATAATTTCGACATCCTGCTTTCAAAAATAATATTAGTTTTATCGAAATAATTTTCCAAATATTTTAATCATCTCTTTTAAAAAACCCTACATTTACAAAAAAAATCATGCTCTCTGACAAAAACATCTTTTAATCCTTAATAAGATTTAAAATTGTAATCATAAAAATTATACAATAATTTTTACGTAATAAAAAGTAATTTAATAATAATAACATTTTTAAAAAAATTCCATTAATTTATCAAAATATATTTCTTAGTTGAATATTTACTAAAATAATATTTGTGTTTTAAAAACTATTTACAATGTTACAATAATAAAATTAATGTATATTCATTATTATATAAAAAATTAATTCACTTAATCATGGTGTTATGGTATTTTTAGATAACCCATTATAACACCAACATAAGACTAAAGGGTGAGGTGTGTGATGGTGACAGACTCTTGGGTGGCTCACATAACATCTCTCGGGTGGTAATCTCTATCAACATCCACTTCTACAATAGGCAGTTCTATTTGAGCTTATCATATTGATTCTTGGCTTGGGAATGATCAAGAGAGAATCCCAATGAAGCTACCTCCTTTCCAAAATTTGAAAAATGGGCTTCGAATAGGGAATGTCTACTGGATGAGGCCATCGCTTCATTTTTTAGGGTAAATTGGATTTGTTAATGCCCAATATTTATACTTATCATGTGATCATAGTTCAATAGCTATATTAGCAATGGTAAAAATTCTTAACATTATTTTAAAATCCAAAAATAGAAAACCATAAATGTGAATATGTTAAATAACTATTTCACATAATAATACATATAATTAGACCAAGACAAATTTTCATTGATAGAAGTTTGGGTCATTACAATATCCTCCTAAGAAATTTCTACTTCAATTTTTTTCCACACACTAAAAATATGAGGCTAACTCTGCTTCATCACTACCTCGGATTCCCACGTTTCATCCTAATACATGTGTTTTCATCACAACACCTTGATGAGGGACATTGCCTTATTTCATAGTACTTTATCAATATGATCTAAGATCATCACTGGTTTCTCCTCATAATAAAGATAATACTCTAAATTTAGTACCTCTGAAGAGAGTATATGTGATGGGTCTGGTATGTACTCCCTTAAAAGGGATACATGAAAGACATCAGGTACTTTGTCCATGGTGGGTATAAGTGCTAGTCGATAGGCCACAACCCCAACACGATATTGAATCTCAAAGGGGATGATGTACCTCGGAATTAACTTCCCTTTCTTTCCAAATCTCATGAACTTCATCCATATAGATAAGAATAGAAATACCATGTCTCTAACATTGAACTCAAGGTCTCGTTGACTGCTATCGGCACAACTCTTCTGTTGTCTTTGGGCTTCCATGAAATGCTTCAGAATGGTTTTCACCTTATCTACCATTTCTACAAAAATTTCAGGTCCTAGCATCATACGCTCACCAACTTCATCCCTACACACATGTGTTCTGCACCATTTCCAATAAAGGGCTTCATATGGTGTCATTCAAATGCTCGAGTGAAAACTGTTATTTTAGGATAATTTAACTAGTGGAAGATATTGGTCCAATCCTTCTTTGAAGTCTATTGAACATGATCTCAATTTATCATCCTATTTATGAATTGTTCTCTCAGATTAGCCATCAGTTTGAGGATGATAGTTCGTATTGAAGTTTAATTCAGTGCATAGACATTACTAGAGACTTTTCTAGAACATCGAGGTGAAACTTGAATCACGATCAGATACAATAGAGAGCGGTACTGCATCCATCCTTACCCCTTCATTGATGTAAATATGCGCAAGTTGATCGAATGAGAAGTCCAATAGAATCATGATAATGTGAGATTTCTTTGTAAGACGATCCACAATGACCTATATAGAATTGATTCCTTTGGATTTCCTTGGAAGTCTAGTGAGAAATTTCAGGTAATGTTGTCCCACTTCCATGTTGGTATGGGTAGTGGTTGCATTATCCCCTTAGAATTTTTCCTCTTAGCCTTCATTTGTTGACATACCAGGATCTTTCATGTATATTCAGTAATCTCCCTTTTCGTATTATCCCAACAAAAGTTTTCTCAGAGCTCTCTATAAATCTTTGTACTCCCTAGGTTAAATGAAATGGTTACGCTATATGAGTCATTTAGATAATCCTTTTAATCTGTGGAAAAGATGGAACACATAATTGTTACCCAAATCTCACAATTCCATCATTGTCAACCATGAACTCTGAGGAATTCCCATTTCTGATAGCATCCACCCTTATCAAAATTTCTACAAGCTTTCTTTGAGAATCCTTTATTTTATCCATGAGGTATGATTGAAAAATCATTTGAGAAAGGATTGATGATGTTCCTCCCTTAATGATTCACATGTCCATCCACTACAAATATAAGAAGATCAGATTCTTTTCAATTCTCATCATTGATAAAGAGGCATGATCATTTCTACTTATAGAATCTACCACCTTGTTTTCCTTATCTAGATGTTAGTGGATTGAGCAATACTAATCCATGACTAGTCCAATCCATCTTCATTGATGCATATTAAGCTCTTTTTGTGTGACTATATGTTTTAGGATCTTGTTATCAGTATATATATCACACTTCTCTCCATATAAATAATGCCGCCAGATTTTCAATGTAAATATTATATCCTCCAACTCCGGATCATGTGTGGGATAGTTTTGATCATGAATTTTTAGGTTCCTTAATGCATAGGAGATCACTTTATCTTTCTACCTCAAAACACAACCCATTCCCTTCATCGAAGCATCACTAAATACCAGAAAATGTTCTCCACTTGTGGTTAATGTGAGCATAGGTGCAATGATAAACCTACTTTTAACCCCTTGAATATCTCTTCTCATTCATCACTCCAAGGAAACTTTACTACCATCCGTGTCATCTTGGTGAGAGGGTTTCACAATCGGGAGAAATTTCTCACAAATCGACGATAATATCCAGATAACACCATGAAGCTACAGATATTTGTTTCCTCTGTTGGCCTTATTCATCCCTCAATTTTAGTTGTTTTGGAGGGATCCACATATATCTCATTGCTTGTGATGATATTTCCAAATAATGGGACATCCTTCAACCAGAACTCACACTAGCTGTATTTTCATAGTGCCTATCTTTCTTCAAGGTCTCTATAATAGTTCAAAGATGCTCCTCATAACCCCCTTGGGTTTGGAGTATATTAGAATATCATCTAAAAATACTACCACAAATTTGTCTAGGTAATTACTAAAGACTCTATTCATCATGTCCATGAAGATTTCTAGAACATTAGTGGGTACAAAAGGCATTTCTATGAATTCATAGTGCCTGTATCTTATATGAAAAGCAGTCCCTAGGATATCTTCACTATTCACCCATACATGATAATATCTTTATTTCAAATCCACCTTGGAGAAGTATTGTGCTCCATGAAGGTGATTGAACAAGTCATCAATTTGAGGAAGAGGATACTTGTTCTTTATCATCATTTTTTTGAGATCATGATAATCAATGCAAATGCGCATTGACACATCCTTCTTCTTGATGAAGAGGACTAGTGCACCCCCTAGAGAAGCACTAGGTCGTATAAACCCTTTATCCCAATTCTCTTTTAGTTGTTTCTTTAGGTCCTCAAGCTCCACAACACACTTACTATACAGATTCTAGGATATTTTCTACACTCTAGGTATAAGGACAATGGTGAATTCAAAATCTCTTATAGGTGGAAGACCAGGAAATTAATTAGGAAACACTTATTCAAATTCCATCACAATAGGCATTTCTTGAAGGATGTTTTCCTCCTTGTATTCAATCATCTGATCTATATTAACGTGCTCATAGGGTAGTAATTTCCATGCTTGAGATGATGGTTTTAAAGAAGATTCATCTTCCCCTTTCTACTTGTATAGAATCGGCGATTGATTATCCAAATAAAGATGTATTTCCCTCTCATGACCATTTATGTTTTCTCTATATATAGAAAGCCAATCTGTGCCATTAATTACACCAAATTAAACTTTAGAAAGTATGGAAATGTTTTATCAGAAGTTAAATCAACAAATTATGACAGGGGAGGAGTTATATTCATGGGATGAAATGAGTCCTCATCTTCATACTCACTGATATATTTACATCCATGATATATGGTGGTTTTGGGATTATTTTACTAAACTTTTGGGATAAAACATAATGCATAGAACCATAATCAAAAAGTATGTTCGCTATTCTTGAGGGAATAACTAACTTACCTCTCACTACATCATCATCATGGTTCACTTAAGTGGTAGTGATTAAAAAATCTCTCCCTTGCTGCCATGGAGGTTGTTGGTTGCCTCTGAAAACCCTTGTATTAGGGAACTAATTTTCAAGGTTCACTGGTTCTTTTTTGTTGAAGAAAAGAACAATGTGTTGAGGTTTGAACAGAGCATTCCTCTCCTATGTTGCGTGGGTGGGTTTTTCTTTTCGGTAGTTAACATATAGGTTCCCTTCCCTTCCACACCTAATGCATTTCCTCATCCCCATAAGGTAACTTCTGGGGTTCTTCTTTCCATACCTTTGGAAAGTGGGGTGATGGATTTCCTTATCACCATTGGATTTATCCATCGAACTACCATAATTGAAGTCCACCTTACGCTTCTTATCCCTATGATACCCCAAATATTCTCTGATCTCCATTTCGACCATGAGGGAAAAATAGACAATTTCCTCATATCTATCGATGTCATAGATCGCCATGGCATTCAGTAGTCTATTATTCATCCTACCAATGAAGCAGTAAACCTTGAATTTGGGGGCGATGACAAAGCTGGAGGCATATCGTGCAAGCCTTGAAATGTTTTCCTTGTACGCTCTAATGGATTCATCGTCTTTTTTCTGGGGAAAATAGAAGTCCCTTTCAATCATAAGTTGTAGGGTATGAGGAAAATATTTATCAAAAAACATTTTCTATAAATCCTTTCATTCCAACACCTTGAGCTCCTCCTTTGGAATTGAATTTTTTATCAATGTCCACCATTGATCAGCTCCACCCTCCATATGGTAATCGTCTATAAGAACCTTCTCTTTCTATGAACATTGATGGATTGATATGATATTTTAAATGGAGTTCATCCATCTTTCGGGAATTTAGGGATCAGATGATCCATTAAATTTCGGAGGCCTTTGCCTCATGATGTTGTCGATATCGACTTTTTTTGTTGGGTGGAGGGTTGAACGTTCTACTTGACCTATGTTTCAATTCAATGCTTGTGTTGATTGAGTGTTTATCATGACAATGTTCACAATTCCTGCTCCCATTGGATTGGGTATCACATTAGAACTGTCATCACATTGTACTTCGTATATGTTGTTATCTCGAGTCATCCTATTACCGGCCATTGGCTGAAAAAAAAAAGGAACATTAGGGGTAACACATATAGGGTAATCCATGCACAAAAATGGATGACGTATAAATAACATTTATTTCCTTAACTTAAGAATCTATAGGCTTTAATCTATGTTATCCATTATCTACTTTCTAACATATTCTCTATGTGGCATTTTTTTTAATTTCATTAATAATGGTTTATACTCTGCTTGTGAATTTACCAAAACATAGCCCTTTGGAGTGTCGTACCCTAGAGTGCAGTAAGGCTCGTTGTCATGTACTAGAATACCCTAAGTCAATCTCTAAACTCATTGTTGGTGTTTTCACTCCCACGTACCTTTATGCGAGAGCCACCAATACCTATTCGCATTGAGATAAGGATATATTTTCTTGATAAATCACATACTCAATACTCACGAATATATAGGTATGTTTTTATTATACTTAGTATAATCCATAATGTCACAATCTAACCTATATATTATATTTATATTATTATTTTCTTTGGTTTTAAATTTTTTTGTCCTGGTTCGGGTTGAAACCCAAGCATGATTTTTGCTTGTTTTCAATAAAATGTGTGTTTTTGTGTTGACGTTGTTGAGTGCCCAGGCAGAGCATGTTTTGGATACTCCATCTAGCTTCTCCCATGCAACGACACAGTCCCCCTGTCTTTAGAAAATTAAAATGAATAAATTTTGTAATTTATTGCGTTATTTAAAATTTTCGTGGTTTATAATTTTAATTATTATTTTGAAACAAAAATTGTATTTTTATTATTTATATTTTTATCAATATTATTATTATTATTATTATTAGTTTTATTATTAAAAAAGATTTATTATTATTATTATTATTAACATAGTAATTATGGAATTATCATTATTATCATTATTATTATTGTTTTCATTAAAAAAAATTATTAGTAAAAGAATTGTTTTATAATTATTATATTAATGTTATTATTATTATTATTTTCATTATTATGAGTATTAATAATAGTTTTATTTTTATTTTTATTCACATATTATTATTATTATTATTTAGTTTATATCCTTTTTTTATTTCTCTTTTTTCACTTTCCCCGCTTTTTCTCCCCATCCCCCAGCCATCCTTGCCTCTGACTTTGACCCACTGCCTACGCAAGTCAGCTCCCTAGTCTCACTAGTTTCCTGTGAAGCACTGCCCCTCGCCTTCTCCTTTCAATAGTGCTGCACCTCGCCACTCCCCATACTCTAGTGGATCCTACCTCCCCTTGTCTCCCCTCACTACTGTCCAGGCCTACTCGTCATCCCCATTCAACCATCAGGCGCCCCCATCCCCCCTCCATTGGTGCACCCCCATTCTTTGCCCAGACAGCGCTGAACCCCATTCTTCATACCCTACACTACTCCACGCACCCCCCAACATGGGTCGTGCCATACCCCTTGGATCTCAACCTCTGGCCGCCTCCAGTTGCCTGGTGAACCCTGTTCCACTGCATTCAACTTCCCCAAGCCAGCGCTTTCCCCCCAGCTCTCCTGCTACCTCTGGTGCTGCCTCCCCCATATACCCGCGACCTCCTTCTTCTCCTTTGATATAGCACGATAAGGTCTTCCGCAATCCCCCTATTCGGCCCCTTATTTTCATCCTTAACTAGAACAGTAGAACCATCCGGCTCCACCTCATACTGTGCGTGCACCTGTGAACTCACACCCACCGGTCGAGCATTGTCTAGATGCCCCTCGCCCTCCAGCATCCGACCCACCTCCTGTCGGCACCTGCAGTCCAGACTCTTCTCTTCCTTGGTGCATTGAACCTCCACCCGGCGCTCCTATCCTTGGATGGTCCTCCTCTACCAGTGACCCTCCAGCTGGCTCACAGCCGCCTCCTGTCCAACTAACCTACAACCCTCCCCCTTACACCCTTGTTCAATGCACACTACCCCAGCCACCTGGCGTCCACCTACGCTCCAGCCACCCCATTCGTATTGTTGTGCTAACTCCAGCCTTGTTCGTTCATTCAGTTAGCTACGCACTTAGTTCACAACAGGGAGGGTGAAAAATGCATGCCATAGAAGATGATCTATGCGGGTTCGTTTTTTTTTTTTTTGCCCGCACTAAGGTTTAAGTGAGGTTTGATTTGTATTTTTTTGAATTTATTTTAGACTATTTTTTTTTTTTGTGTTTTAGTCATTTTTTGTTTGCTGTAACATGATGGTAGGTAAATCCATGAAATTGCAGTCGTCACCTTGCACGTCCAAGTGTGCCCGCTTGAGGAATGTCGTGTCATCGTGCCTGGACTGTGAGTCGAGGTAGGCCCCCTACTGAACTCTCCATTAAATATAGAAATTATTATTTACATGATATATCATTAATTTTCAGTAAATGAGAAATAATATTAGATAATTATTTTTGTAATATATACTCGATGTGAAAAATACCTTTTTATTTTATACACGACACAAGAAATATTTTCATGGTGAATTGACGTACTGTAGTGAATGAATTCTAGTTTGGCATTCGAACATAACTCACAGAATTTCAAGTGTAGTTCTGGTTTAATGATAAATGATTTCTTCTGATGTGTGAGAAAGTGTTTTGATTCTCCTAAGATATGATTTTATTCATTAAATTTGGTTAAGGACTATTAGGAACTTTAATAAAATAAATTATTTGAAAGCCCTCTTTGGAATGACTTGGGGGTGACCTTTTTATGCACGTAGACTTTGTCTGAGTTGTATGTGATGTTTGTGCATCTAGACTGGTTACTTGATTGACTTTGTTGAATCACCCCCCTTTTATTACACATGTTGACATGAGAACCTAACATAATTAGTGATTCTTATAAGAACGATTGTATCACTTGTTTAGATTACACACTGGCTACTGGTCCATAGATAATAGGTGTTTTGTTATTATTGTTATGGGATTGGGACCCTCGATTGAGCTAGGTAGGTCAATGATAGGCTATGCGGGCCTTATGATGTCATTGAGTAGAGCATCCCTTCATGATGTGTCACATGTATAGTATGTTCAGGATTGTTCACGAGATCCTAGGTTCGAACCATGTTTCCTTTAGTGCTTATTTGTATGTGGCAGACGATTGAGAGATCTAGTTTGGTTTGTGGCCCCCGTGTGCCACTTTTTCCAATTCCATTACTATGTGTTGTGTGTGGTTTTCTTCTTGACTAACAACTAAAATTTGGATTTTTTATTTTATCGTGAAATTTATTGAAAATGTAATGCACTTATTTCCTTCAAACCTTAAACATGTTTTTATATTAAAAAGGGAAATTGACTATTACATGATTTAGAAATGAATGTGTGAATGGAAACCAATATTTTATATAATTTTGTTCATTCCTCAAATTGGTAAATTTAATATTTATTGTTAGTGCATTTGGAATAGTTTGTTGGGAACACCTACTTAGTTTTTATACTCATGCCTATAATGTTTTCCTATTTTTAGTTTCTGTTGTAGGTTTGAATAGATATTTCTCATCAAGGGAATGATTTGGTTTTTTAATGTTTATATATTCTTGGGGTTTCGAGGAGTTTTGGTCCTGGTTAGGTTAGTTTGTTGTTGTTGGTAATTATTTCTTTTCGTTTTGTTTATTTACATTGCATTGTTTTATTTTTTTCTGCTACTTAGTTATTTTCATTGGGTGAAATCATTCCCCCTTTCTCTCTTTTTATGCCCTGGTGATTGTTGCTAGCCCAGGAGGATCAGGAATGCATCTCAGGCCATGTCGCAGACCGTATCGGGTGATCGGTTCAGGGTCGACCTGAGATTGTTTTGGACAAAATGGTATCATAGCAGGTCGGCTCTTCAGCATACATTGTTTTTTAGAGCACCCATTGTTATTTTTGTTTTTTATGGTAGAAAGAGTAAAATTTTCATGACATGACGTGTAGGAATGGGAAGGACATCATGAACCCTTGCTCGTTCCACCTCTGGTTACCATGCACTACTAGAAAAAAAGGTATTTGCGACGGGATCCCGTCGCAAATGGCTTTTTGCGACGGGGTCCCGTCGCAAATGACCCGTTGCTGAAAACGGTGTCGCAATAACATTTTTTTGCGACGGGCCCGTCGCTAAAGCCCTTTTCCGCGACGGGGAGAATCCCCGTCGCAACTAGTACTCCGTATATTTGTAAAAAACTAGTTGCGACGGGGCCCGTCGCAAAAACTATTTTTTAACAAATAAAAAAATAATAATACTATTTGCGACGGGAATAGTATCCCGTCGCAAATACTATAAAAAAAATAAAAAAAATAAATTGTTAATAAATTATTTTAATTAATATAATAATAATCCAATTATAATTCAAAAATAAAAAATAATAAAATATTAATAAATGATTTTAATTAATATAATAATAGAATTATAATTCACAAATAAAAATAATAAATTATTTTAATTAATCTAATAATAATAGAATTATAATTCAAAAATAAAAAATAATAGAATATTAATAAATATTTTATAATGAGACAGAAACTACGAATAGAAAAAAAATCATATTTTGATTTCACAAATTTTATAACATAAATACAAACTTTAATCTGAAGGAGGGGGGAGGGGGGATCTGTAGATGGTGGTGGAGGAAACTTCATCCCTAAAGCATGAGTGAGTCGGCGCATGTACTCCATCTGCTCCTGATGCTGCTGCTGCCACCGACTCGTCTGCTCCTCGTACAGCTGCTGCTGGCGTCGACGCTCCTCCTCATGCTGCTGACGCATCTGCTCCTGCTCCTGTCGGAGACTCTCTATCAGTGCAGTCTGAGATCGCAACTGATCCTCATACTGTGTAGCAGAAGAAGATGCACGAGCTCCTCTCGAGCTGGACGCCGACATCGCAACACTGCCATAATAATCTCCGGGAGTCAGTCGAGAGCTGATACCAACTACCCGACCCTTCTCGAAGGCATACTGGGTGGCCTGCATCCATGCCGCCTCATCAAACTGACGATCAGTGGTCTGATCTGATGACTCGTCCTGACTCTCAGGTCGGGCCTGTGACGCTGCGGCCTCATACGACTCCTGTAGTTGCAATTTAAAATTAAAATTGTGAATATATTATATACAATTAATTTTTAAACTTGAAAACAAATAATACTAACCACGATGTGATGCTGACGATCACCTCTAAGCTCCTCAGTAGCAGGATCACTATACATCCTCCGATATATGTCGTACTCCGTAATATCGGGGTGCTCGACAGCCTATAAGAATAAAAAATAAACTGTTAATATTTATAGTTATATAAAATATTTATAAATAATGTACGTACCAGATGCTGTCTATGAGTACTGAAAGAACGACTCCCAGCTCGATGAGTCACCTCATGTCTCCCCCGATTCTGCCTCCCCACCGATGATCTACTCTGAAAGGCACCACTCAACCAGTGCGCACATAATCCATCCCATACATGGGATGAAATGTACTCTGGTCGGTGTGCTCTACATGACTCATCAAAATCTGACACTCCTGCTTTCTTCATCGCAGCTTTTCTTAAATTGTGCAAAAACTGACGAAGGCGATCACGCATGGCCACCTCCCATGCCTCGTGGATGGCGTCACGCATGGTATCCTCGATCGGATACCATAAACCCTACAAATAAATCAAAATATCAAGTTAGAAATGAAATAATTTTCAAAATAAAAATTATTTATTTACGTACGTACTAACCAATGGCCGAACATGGCCTGCTGCACATCAATGAGAATCTGCTCCCATGTGGTCCACGGCTGAGAGAAATAGTTGCGCAAAATAGCGCTGCCCTGTCCGACTGCTATATGCGGAAAACTATAAAAATAATAAACATTTATTATGTGAATAGATTAATGAAATCTTAGTCAAATCAACAGGTTATCACACAGGTTATCACACCTCCGTGTGCGTGGATCAAACCCAAGACATGGACGTCACTCGGGGACGGGGTCGGGAATCATCAATCGTGCAAGACCGCGCCCCCTCCGCGTACTCCCTGGAGCGCCTACAGGCTGAGGGTCATCTGGCAGCAACTCATCCGCATCGAAAGTCAGGTCAGCATCCGCCAACTCACGAAATGTGGCGTCGTCCATCTGAAACAGAAAATGTTAATGTTGTTAGCAAATAATTCATAATTACTATTATATATACATATATACATATTATGATTGTATATAAATACCATGGAATTCTATCAGTGTTCATCTTCATCATCATCTTCATATATGTCAATGTCATCTTCATATTCCTCCTCAACATCATCGATATCCATTCGAGTTACAGTTGCTTCATCTCTTACCATTTCAAATTCATATGTGACATCATTAACATCATCGTCATCACCGACTCTTAAATGTGGGGTGTCGTCATCGATACTCATGTCTCTTTGCAAAAAAGATTAATTTTGAGTACTCTCTTGAAAAACTTCAATTCTTTGCACATCAGTGAAAGCACATTCACTTTGACTAAACTGATTGTCTCGAATTTTGATTTTTATTACACTCCACCAATCAGTCAAGTCTCTTGATGTAGCACAGTACTTTGCATAATAAACTTGATGTGCCTGTTGAGCCAATAAGAATGGTTCATTTACTGCGAGAACACTTTTACATTTAATATCGATGATTCCATGAGTCGGATGAACACGCACGCCTCTCTCTGTATCCAACCACCGACATTTGAACATGGTTATGTAATGTTGTCCAAGATAACAGAGTTCAATGATTTCATCAAGTATGCCATAAAAGTCAACTTCATTTTCTCGATGATGAGATCCTCTCAAGCTAACTCCACTGTTCATTGTTTTTTTTGATTCCCCATATGTATGTGTGTGGAATCGAAATCCATTCACCACATATGCATTATAAGTTTTAACAAGTTTGGAAGGTGGGTTACTCAATACACACAGTCGTTTGTCAATTTTATCAGCATGTCGAGACACCTGAAAATTTGTGAAATAATTATCAATATAGTAAACTATACATTGAATGAGTTGCTAAAAGATAAAGAATTTATGTTACCAGTTTTTGAAACCACTGAGAGAAATTTTTCAGTCGACGTTCTTCGAGAGCAGCTGCTGTAATTTGTGGAATTTGTTTCTTGATATGATTATCATACAACCTATAAAAACCAAAGTTATTTACTGTAACATAAATGATAGAATAAGTGATACAAACACTTACAGTACAACTGATGTCATCTCTTCACAGTTGAGCAGAACATACGTATGAGCTCTATGATGTTCATCATCTGAAAGCCAGCGTTCATAAACTCCACCAAAACCAAGCTCTGACTGGTTGAAAACAGATAATTGATTGTCGATTTCATCAATATTCCTCTCGTTCCGTCCCATTCGGTTGTGTTTTGAAGGATACTCAGATTCAAAATAATGGGAGCAGAAAAAAGATATTTCCTCTTGCAAATAAGCTTCTGCAATAGATCCTTCAACAAATGCTTTGTTACGTACTTTTCTTTTCAATTTTTGCATGCATCTTTCAAATGGGTACATCCATCGAAACTGTACTGGACCTCCACATTTGGCTTCATATGGAAAATGTAACATCAAATGTTCCATTGAGTCGAAGAAAGACGGCGGAAATATTTTTTCCAGTTTACATATAATTACAACAACATCTTTTTCAAGTTTTCCTAGAGCATCATAATCTGTTGTAGCCGCACAAATTTCCCGAAAAAATTGAGACATGTCTGTTATGGAATCCCAAATCACAGAATTCAACAGACCTCTTAATCCAATGGGTAGCAGTCTTTCCATTATAACATGACAATCATGACTTTTTAATCCAGTAATATGACCATTCTTTACACATCTACCCAAATTGGAAGCACAGCCATCTGGAAGTCTCAAATCTGCAATCCACTGACAAAATAATAAACGGTTTTCTTTAGACAGTGTATAAGCTGCTTTTGGTTTCAGTAACCTTTCTGTTCTGACATTCTCAAACAGTTCCAATTCTGGACGCCTGCAAATTTGGGCAAGATCTAAACGTGCATTTACATTGGCTTTGCTCTTTCCTGGCGTATCCAAAACTGTATGAAACAAATTATCAAAACAGTTCTTCTCAATATTCATGACATCTAACATGTGTCGGACCAAGAAATCAGACCAATATGGCAAATCCCAAAATATGCTACGTTTAATCCAATTGTGTTCTTTCCCAAAACCAGAAATTTTCTGTTGGTTTATTGTGGGACCAAAAGTGATGGGAGGTAATGAAAGTACAACTGATTTTAACTCTGAACCTGATAGCATTTTTGGAGGTCCTTCCCTTTCAACTGTTCCTTTTCTGAAATGAGATCTGTTTCTGCGAAAAGGATGATCAGCTGGAAGAAACCTGCGATGACAGTCAAAATAACAAGGTTTCTTTCCATGAATGAGCATAAATGCTTTGTTCTCTCTCATACAGTAAGGACATGATTTCTGACCATGTGTACTCCAGCCAGATAACATCCCATAATCCGGGAAGTCACTTATTGTCCACATCAATGCTGCTCTCAGTATGAAATTCTGTTTTGTTGCAACATCATATGTACTGACACCAGTACTCCACAATAAATTTAATTCATCAATCAATGGTTTCAAATAAACATCAATATTTTTCTTCGGATGTCCTGGAATTAGTAAAGTCAAAAAGATATATGGCTCCTTCATCAACATCCATGGAGGTAAATTGTATGGAGTTAAAAAAACAGGCCAACATGAATATTGACTACCATAAGATCCAAACAGACAGAAACCATCAGTGGAAAGCCCCAGTCGAACATTTCTAGCTTCTAAAGCAAAGGATGGATGCACTCTATCAAAATGTTTACATGAATCACCATCGGCTGGATGATTCAAGCTTTTATCGGTTGAAATATTCTCTTTATGTCATGACATCATTGTCGTTGTATTCTTAGACATGAATAAACGCTGGAGTCTGGATGTAATCGGAAAATATCTCAACTGTTTTACAGGAATCAAACCAGACTTCCCGTGTTGTCCTTCTTTATATCTCAGTTGCCCACATGTGGGACAACTATCCAACGACTCATTTTCCCCAGAATATAAAATGCAGTCATTTGAACATGCATGAATCTTCTGACAAGTAAGTCCCAAATTTCGAACCAGCCTCTTACTCTCATAGTAATTTGCAGGTAAAACATTTCCTTCAGGTAACAGTGTTTTAAGCAAAGAAAATATCTGGTCAAAACAGGTGTTTGACATTCCGTTATCTGATTTGATAGCCATAAATTTTGCAACTGCTTCTAATTTTCTCATCTTGCAGCCAGGATATAATGCATCCTCAGCAGACTTCAACAACTCATAAAATTCAGACGGTGCCAACTCAGGATTTGAAGCTATATCAGCCGGAGTTTCTGTATGTTGAACAGATGAACCTGCAACATCATGTACTAAATCTTGAAACTGGGAATGGATCCGGAATCAAGTTGGTATCACCTGCTCTAGAACTGCGTTCACCGTGTTGATACCAAAATACATAATCTGGTTGAAAACCAAAATGCAAGAGATGTTCTCCCACTTTGTCAAACGTGTCAAACGTTCTCAATGCACATTTTCTGCAAGGGCATTTTATTTTGTCTTCTGAAACAAATTCTAGATTTGATGCCGCAAATGATAAAAAAGTCTTCACACCCTCTACATATACTGGATTTAAACCAGAACTGTTTGGATTTCTACGTTGATTTATCCATATGCGGTCACCTAATAATGATTGTTGACGACCTCGTTGTTCCATAGGTCTCTATAAAATATAAAATCATTACTGGTTTTGAATAATTTGTTAGAAAAAACACTCAAGCTAGGATAATTATAGAGTTTAGATCATACACGACTGACGCAAACTTTTTTTTGAGATAGACCTAATTATTACTAATTATTACTAATTATTGGTAATTATTACTAATTATTGGTAATTATTACTAATTATTCTTAATTATTACTAATTATTCTTAATTATTACTAATTATTCTTAATTATTACTAATTATTGGTAATTATTACTAATTATTGGTAATTATTACTAATTATTGGTAATTATTACTAATTATTGATAATTATTACTAATTATTACTAATTATTACTAATTATTACTAATTATTACTAATTATTGGTAATTATTACTAATTATTACTAATTATTGGTAATTATTTCTAATTATTACTAATTATTGGTAATTATTACTAATAATTGGTAATTATTACTAATTATTGGTAATTATTACTAATTATTGGTAATTATTACTAATTATTACTAATTATTACTAATTATTGGTAATTATTACTAATTATTACTAATTATTGGTAATTATTACTAATTATTGGTAATTATTACTAATTATTGGTAATTATTGGTAATTATTACTAATTATTGGTAATTATTACTAATTATTGGTAATTATTACTAATTATTACTAATTATTGGTAATTATTACTAATTATTGGTAATTATTACTAATTATTACTAATTATTGGTAATTATTACTAATTATTGGTAATTATTACGAATTATTCTTAATTATTACTAATTATTCTTAATTATTACTAATTATTCTTAATTATTACTAATTATTGGTAATTATTACTAATCATTGGTAATTATTACTAATCATTGGTAATTATTACTAATTGTTGATAATTATTACTAATTATTACTAATTATTACTAATTATTACCAATTATTACTAATTATTGGTAATTATTACTAATTATTACTAATTATTGGTAATTATTACTAATTATTACTAATAATTGGTAATTATTACTAATTATTGGTAATTATTACTAATTATTGGTAATTGTTACGAATTATTACTAATTATTACTAATTATTGGTAATTATTACTAATTATTACTAATTATTGGTAATTATTACTAATTATTACTAATTATTACTAATTATTGGTAATTATTGGTAATTATTACTAATTATTGGTAATTATTACTAATTATTACTAATTATTGGTAATTATTACTAATTATTGGTAATTATTACTAATTATTACTAATTATTGGTAATTATTACTAATTATTGGTAATTATTACTAATTACTCTTAATTATTACTAATTATTCTTAATTATTACTAATTATTCTTAATTATTACTAATTATTGGTAATTATTACTAATTATTGGTAATTATCACTAATTATTGTTAATTATTACTAATTATTACTAATTATTGGTAATTATTACTAATTATTATTAATTATTACTAATTATTGGTAATTATTGGTAATTATTACTAATTATTACTAATTATTGGTAATTATTCCTAATTATTACTAGTTATTGGTAATTATTACTAATTATTGGTAATTATTACTAATTATTGGTAATTATTACTAATTATTACTAATTGTTACTAATTATTACTAATTGTTGCTAATTATTGGTAATTATTACTAATTTTTACTAATTATTGGTAATTATTGGAATTTATTGGTAATTATTACTAATTATTGGTAATTATTACTAATTATTGGTAATTATTACTAATTATTGGTAATTATTACTAATTATTGGAAATTATTTCTAATTATTGGTAATTATTTCTAAATATTGGTAATTATTACTAATTATTGGTAATTATTGGTAATTATTTCTAATTATTGGTAATTATTTCTAATTATTAGTAATTATTTCTAATTATTGGTAATTATTACTATTTATTGGTAATTATTACTAATTATTGGTAATTATTACTAATTATTACTAATTATCGGTAATTATTTCTATTTATTACTAATTATTTCTATTAACCGATAATTATTGGTAATTATTACTAATTATTGGTAATTATTACTAATTATTGATAATTATTACTAGTTATTGGTAATTATTACTAATTATTGGTAATTATTACTAATTATTGGTAATTATTACTAATTATTACTAATTGTTACTAATTATTAATAATTGTTACTAATTATTGGTAATTATTACTAATTATTACTAATTATTACTAATTATTACTAATTATTACTAATTATTGGTAATTATTACTAATTATTACTAATTATTACTAATTATTGGTAATTATTGGTAATTATTACTAATTATTGGTAATTATTACTAATTATTGGTAATTATTACTAATTATTACTAATTATTGGTAATTATTGGTAATTATTACTAATTATTGGTAAGTATTACTAATTATTGGTAATTATTACTAATTATTGGTAATTATTACTAATTATTGGTAATTATTACTAATTATTGGTAATTATTACGAATTATTGGTAATTATTACTAATTATTACTAATTATTGCGAATTATTGGTAATTATTACTAATTATTGGTAATTATTACTAATTATTGGTAATTATTACTAATTATTGGTAATTATTACTAATTATTACTAATTATTACTAATTATTGGTAATTATTACTAATTATTGGTAATTATTACTAATTATTAGTAATTATTACTAAGTATTACCAATTATTAGTAATTATTGGTAATTGTTCTTAATTATGACTAATTAAATGAATAATTACCAATAATTAGGAATAATTACCAATAATTATGAATAATAACATTATTAGTATATTTTATTATTAATATTAAAATAATATAATTTTCTAATTTGCATACAGTTCTCCTTTCATCTGTGTGTTTTCTATCTCCATATACAAATAATACATGTGAAGACAGCAAACACACAGATGAAAAAAGAACAGTATATATATAAAAAATTATATTATTTTAATATTAATAATAATATATATTAATAATTAAATAATGTTATTATTCCTAATTATTAGTATTTATTACTAATTATTAAGTTATAAAACAATGTAAACAATATTAAATTACAACTAATTAAGAATAATTAAAACTAATAAAACATTAAAAATAAATATGAAATTAAAATAAATATAAATACCTTGAAAATTGATCTGAGGTTGATCTCTGATCGTTCTTCAAAACTTCAATACCAACTCCGGAGAAAAAAATTAAACTTGAGAAAAACTGAACTGTAGAAATAAAATCTTGAGAGAGGAAGAAGATGGAATTTGAGAATGATTTGAAAAAAACGGATGGGGGTATTTATAGGTTAGATTAGTTGCGACGGACCCATTTGCGACGGGAACCGTCGCAAATACCTTAGCCAGCATTTATTACGGTCAACGGTTAAATAGTTATTTGCGACGGGTCCCGTCGCAAATAACCACCTGCCGACATACTATTTGCGACGGGGGAATATTCCCGTCGCAAATACCTTTTACCGCCACCGGTTATTTGCGACGGGAGAATATTCCCGTCACAAATAGTTTTCCTGCGATTTGGCGCGCAAAGGGCGCCAGTCCTTTTGCGACGGGATAGCCTTCCCCGTCGCAAAAGGCTACTTATTTGCGACGGGCAAATACCCCCGTCGCAAATAACCCGTCGCAAATACCCATTTTTCCCGTAGTGATGGGATGTTCGAGTTTGTTGATTTCCATTATTATTATGTTTTTTTGGTATTGGGAATTTAAAGGTTAGTTGGTAAAGTGACCTTTGTGAGCTCACATGCTCTGGAAAGCCATTTATAGCTGGGGACATTACCCTAGAGTTCTTTTGGTGATTGTGGCATGACTAGCATATGACCACCAACCATATGTTCGAGTCACCCATCAGAACTAGTTTCTCATTGTGGATTCTTGGGTTCATCCTTACATAAAAAAAAGTTGTTTTGTAATGTTTAATTTTGGAGGTTCTGAAAATTTGAATTTGAAATTGCAATGACCATATCTTAATCTTGCTATTTGTTTTCTTGTTTGTTAGTGTCCCCCAACCCAAGGTTCGATGGATACCAATAGTGCCTGTTCGAGTAGAACATCCTAAATAAATCCTCTGATTAATTAGCCCATGGGCTTTATCCTTGAGTTTTAAAAGTTGAACCCTCCCATCTTTTATGGTCATGGAGATCCTCTGGAGGCATAAGAGTGGTTGTGGTAGATTGAGAAAAAATTATATTCTCTCACGCTTCCTGAGTCATTGAAGGTGAAGTTGGATACCATTATGCTGAAGGTACAACCTGGAAATGCTGGAAGTCTATGTCTCAAAGCAATCCTCGAGAAGATCTCACTTGGTTGTTCTTCAAGTCGTCACTCATCCTACAATACATCTCTCAAGTGAAAAAGTTGAGGAAGATGATGGAGTTGTGCGATCTTCAGTAAGGTTTTGGATCAGTGTTGGAATTATTTCATTGTTTTTTGGACATGGCTCTATATGAACCAGAGAATGTTGGAAAAGAACCAGTGAAAGCTTTGAATTTTGATCTTGGATTACATCCTGAGCTATAGTCGATGGTGGAAGAGTTCGTCGTAATCAACTTCCCTGACGTGGTGAGACAAGGTTTTCTTGCCGACGCTGAGTTTATAGGAAGACTTGAGGGGGAAAATCTTCCTTTGACCTTGGGAAGCAGTGCAGAAGATAGCGATGAGAAGAATGGGAAGAATCCTAATGATGGTGGAACTGGTAGGGAAATCAAGAGACCTTCAGAAATTCAGTCATCTTCCTTATAGCACAAGGCCTTGATTTGTCACTAGTGTGGTAAGCAGGTGCACAAGAGGCAGAGGTGCCTGAATGCTCCCAGACCCTGCCACATTTGTTGGCACCTATGTCACGTGTAGCGATTCTATCGAGGTGCTTCCAAAAAGCACGTTGAAGTATGTAATGGCTCATTGAATGTCACCTTAAGACATCAGAAGGAGTAAGATGATGTTCGGGGATCAATTTTGGGGTTTTTATCTTTGTATTATTCCTTGGATGTAGTAGTCGTCACTGTTGGGCGGAGAAAAAGGGAGAGATGGCAAGAGGGGGGGTGAATTGCCTTTTAAAAAAAAAGATTAACAAATTAAAATCAAAGTTGAAAGTGCAGCGGAAATAAAAGAGGCAAGACACAAAATTGATAACGGAGTTCGGCCTAAAACCCGACCTACGTCTCCGCTCCCAACTCAACCGTTGAGAGATTCTACCGCTTGCTTTTCAATGGTTTTAGCAAGAAACCCACTAGACTTTACAGGTAGTCTAGAACCTATTACAGCTTGCTTTTATATGGTTATGCAAGAACCCACTTGCTTTCAATGGTTGAGCAAGAACCCACTAGCCTTCTTACAGGTGAAGGCTAGCTCACCTATGACTCAAGCCTTTTAAAAGGAAAGGCTTGACCAACCTCTTCACACCTTAAAGGTGGTGTGAGAACCCAAAAAGAGAGGATGAGAGAAAGAGGTGGGGTTTGTAGGCACAAACCCAATTTGATGCTCAAAATAAATAAAACAATAAAAACCGTATTTGGAGAAGCCTTGGGCGCCAATGGATGATTGGAGTTGAAGACGTGCACTCCCAAGCTTCTTTGGTGATGCTCCTTGGATGTGGAATTGAGTTGGAGCGATTGGGGTTCCTTAGAGGAAGTCCGCCGGAGGTTCGCCAAATGATGAGAAATGTGTCCGTTGGCTTCACAATTGTTCCGACGTTGTTCCTTAGGCTTCCGGGGGATCAAGGTCCTTTATTTATAGAGGGGGAACCCTCATATGGCCGTTGGAGGCCTTTGGAGCCGTTGGAGAGGCTTTCGGAGCCGTTGGAGGCCAAGTGGACAGGCTGGTCAAAAGCCCAACGGCTAGTTTAACTGGCTCCACCGGCTGACCGGTACTGATCCACCGGTTGGCCGGTGTGTGCAAAATGGAGGAGGGCTCGGGCTCAGGCTCCACCGGCTGGCCGGTGAGGAGTCCACCGGTTGGCCGGTGCTGAGGCAGTAGCAACCAATGTGCTGGTTGGGTGCCACCGGCTGGCCGGTGCTGAGGCCACCGGTTGGCCGGTGCTGAGGCAGTGGCTGGACTCTCGGTCTGGGCTCTACCGGCTGGCCGGTGCTGAGGCCACCGGTTGGCCGGTGCTCTGGACAGTGGAGAGCCTTTCTGTAAATGGTCCATCGGCTGGCCGGTGTCATGCCACCGGTTGGCCGGTGGACTGAAAACAGTCCAAGTTAACTCCTTTGCCACTTCTTGCTCCTGAAATCATGCCTAACAACACAAACACTTGAAAAAAATATTAGATAAATGAGAGGGTGATTGTGATCATGAAAATTAAACCACAAGGGGTTCGAGAGGTACAACAATCTCCCCCTATTTTGATGATCACAATCACCAAAACAAACAATGTAGAAAATGAAATGAAAAGCATGCTTTAAAGGATTTCTCCCCCAATCAACCAAGAATTTCTCCCCCTTTGTGATTATCAAAATAGCACGGGGCATAAAACTTGATTGAGGGAAAAAAAATTAAACCAATTGAAATTTGAAATTTGATTTGAAAGTTTTGAATCAAAAATTGAATAACAGTTTGAATTGAAAGTTTTGAATGAAAAAATTGAATAACAGTTTGAATTGAATGTTTTTGAATGAAAAATTGAATAACAGTTTGAATTGAAAGTTTTGAATGAAAAATTTAATAACAATTTGAATTGAAAGTTTTGAATGAAAAATTGAATAACAATTTAGAATTAAAAAAATTTGATACCAAGTGTTGAAATTGAAAGTTTGAATCGAAAATTTTGAAATTGAAATCAAAAGGGATTAAACGATCCTAACTCCCCCTAAATAAAAACAACAAAACACCGGGGAGAGGATTATCAAACCGAGACAAATTTTGGGCCGGTAAGACTCGCTAAAAGGGATTTTTCAATCCACACTTGTCTAGTGGCGGGTCTTCTCCTATAAAATTCATCGTTTAAGAAAATAGTTTTGGGCCTACCATACCGGGCATTTTTGCAATTTCACTCATAAATTAAGTGCCCGAGTTTTTTACAATAATTGCAAAATTTAAATTGAGAGCTCCCCCTTACAAAAAAAGTGGGTGCATGGGAGGAGGAAGCTTGCTTGGAATAGCCAAGCCCTTCGGTGGTTCTAGATATGCGTTGGGAACCTAGGAGTTTGGTCAAATTTTGTTCCCCTTGGGTGAACTTGGCTAAGGATTCCCTTAAATCTTTGATGGTTGATTCCATGGAATCAACATCGGGAAAGTTTTGGATTTTGAGGGTCAACTCTTCCTTCTCTTTGAGAAGTTGTTCTTTTTCGGAAGAGAGTTTTTTGAAATTCTTTTTTAAAGCAACAAATTTGGAAGAAAGTTCGTGAAAACCTTCCTCCAATTGATCTCTCGCATGTTGGAGATCCTCATAGGACAAATGATTTAAAGAATTTGAAGAACAAGAGGATGAGGAGTCGGAAGATGTTACCTCATGGAATGCCATTAGGCATTTGTTACCGTTGTCGCTCGAGGAGGAGGAGGAGGATGATGTGGAGCTATCACTCCATGTGGCCTTGAAAGCCTTCTTCTTCTCCTTTTGTTTGGCCTTTTTCTTGTTGAGTGGGCAATCGGGATTGTAATGGCCTTTCTCGCCACACCCGTAACATTTTACCTTGGGCTCGGATTTTTCGTTGGGTTGAGCCTTGCGGGCCTTGCGAGATTTCTTCTTTTTGTGCTTCTTCATGAACTTGTGCATTTTGCGGGCAAGGTTCTCCATTTCGGAATCGCCGCTTGAAGAGGAAGAAGATGAGGAGGAGGATGAGCTTTCTTCTTTTTGTACCTTGAAGGCGATGTTCTTTGGAGTTTTGATTGGTTTTCCTTCTTTTTCAGCTTTCCTCCTCATGGTGATCTCATAAGTCATGAGGGATCCGATGAGTTCTTCGACCTGCATGTTCTTGATGTCCTTGGCTTCTTGGATTGCCGTTACCTTTGGAGCCCATGAGCTTGGTAGGATCCATAGGATCTTCTTGACCATTGTTTCTGCAGAAATATTATCTCCAAGAGATTTTCTACCATTGCAAACATCAGTAAAACGAGTAAACATTTCAGAAATAGATTCATTTGGATGCATGGAGAATGATTCAAAATCTTGACGAAACATATCTAATCGAGTATCCTTTACTTTGTTGGTCCCCTCATGGGTAACCTCCAATAGTTTCCAGATTTCATGTGAAGAGGTGCATGTGGAAACTCGATTGAACTCATTTCGGTCAAGGCCGCAATGTAGAGCGTTCATGGCTTTGCCATCAAGCTCGAAATTTTTAATGTCGGCTTGAGTCCATTTGGATTCATCGGGGGAAGAGAGAGTGTAACCTTGCATGAAAATTTTATAAATGGGATATCCTATGCTTCTAAGAAAAGTAGTCATGCGGGTTTTCCAATAATTATAGTCGGTTCCATCAAAAAATGGAGCACGACCCAAAGAAAAGCCTTCGGGGGCGAAAGAGGTTGAAGCCATCAAAAAAAGATCTTGAATTTGAAACCGGTTAGGGTATTACTCAAATTTTGCCTCTGATACCAATTGTTGGGAGGAGAAAAAGGGAGAGATGGCAAGAGGGGGGTGAATTGCCTTAAAAAAAAGATTAACAAATTAAAATCAAAGTTGAAAGTGCAGCGGAAATAAAAGAGGCAAGACACAAAATTGATAACGGAGTTCGGCCTAAAACCCGGCCTACGTCTCCGCTCCCAACTCAACCGTTGAGAGATTCTACCGCTTGCTTTTCAATGGTTTTAGCAAGAAACCCACTAGACTTTACAGGTAGTCTAGAACCTATTACAGCTTGCTTTTATATGGTTATGCAAGAACCCACTTGCTTTCAATGGTTGAGCAAGAACCCACTAGCCTTCTTACAGGTGAAGGCTAGCTCACCTATGACTCAAGCCTTTTAAAAGGAAAGGCTTGACCAACCTCTTCACACCTTAAAGGTTGTGTGAGAACCCAAAAAGAGAGGATGAGAGAAAGAGGTGGGGTTTGTAGGCACAAACCCAATTTGATGCTCAAAATAAATAAAACAATAAAAACCGTATTTGGAGAAGCCTTGGGCGCCAATGGATGATTGGAGTTGAAGACGTGCACTCCCAAGCTTCTTTGGTGATGCTCCTTGGATGTGGAATTGAGTTGGAGCGATTGGGGTTCCTTGGAGGAAGTCCGTCGGAGGTTCGCCAAATGATGAGAAATGTGTCCGTTGGCTTCACAATTGTTCCGACGTTGTTCCTTAGGCTTCCGGGGGATCAAGGTCCTTTATTTATAGAGGGGGAACCCTCATATGGCCGTTGGAGGCCTTTGGAGCCATTGGAGAGGCTTTCGGAGCCGTTGGAGGCCAAGTGGACAGGCTGGTCAAAAGCCCAACGGCTAGTTTGACTGGCTCCACCGGCTGACCGGTACTGATCCACCGGTTGGCCGGTGTGTGCAAAATAGAGGAGGGCTCAGGCTCAGGCTCCACCGGCTGGCCGGTGAGGAGTCCACCGGTTGGCCGGTGCTGAGGCAGTAGCAACCAATGTGCTGGCTGGGTGCCACCGGCTGGCCGGTGCTGAGGCCACCGGTTGGCCGGTGCTCTGGACAGTGGAGAGCCTTTCTGTCAATGGTCCATCGGCTGGCCGGTGTCATGCCACCGGTTGGCCGGTGGACTGAAAACAGTCCAAGTTAACTCCTTTGCCACTTCTTGCTCCTGAAATCATGCCTAACAACACAAACACTTGAAAACAATATTAGATAAATGAGAGGGTGATTGTGATCATGAAAATTAAACCACAAGGGGTTCGAGAGGTACAACAGTCACCTGTACCATTTTGTGGTGTTACTTTTCCTTCAGTTATAAGGTGGTTATTGTTGAACCTCTTTGAGACTTTTATTTTATTCGATGTGTGTTTGATGATATTCTAGTTTATGTGTTATGATTTGGAATTTTTGATTCCTGGCTACGATGCAAGATATTCTTCATTCAATAATGCTCCGGCCATAGGCCCTGGAGTGAAGTTGGCGTGTAGTCAGGGGAACCCCAACGGTGAAAGATGGACTTGATTTAATATTTTCCCTTGTTATGGCGTGGTTTGTGATCTTCCAAGGGGGAAACGTTGTTAATATGGTCATGGCATTAGTTTTGATGCTCCATTGGTTGGGACCTTCCCTTCCCAACACTTTTGGTGGGGTTTCTAGTCCGTGTCGAATGATTTCATGTTCAGTTAATCTCATCAGTCAATGTGGTGGGGAGACCCATCGCGAATCTCGTTGAATCCAGTTTGGCTTAATTACTATGGTGGGGAGTCCTTCTGGGCCTCCCCTTGTCAGAATCAAAGTTTTGTTTTGTGTTTTGTTTTGGTGGTGTTTAAAGTGTTAATGTTTTGAGGATAAGTTTCTTGTCATGGGAATTTGGTTTTCGTTTGGATCGATCAACAGGAGGTGCTTAAACATTTGAGGGTGGGTGACGCTTATGGAGATTTATCGTTGGGTCTTGATCTTTTCATGGCATTCTAGGGGTGTAAAGAATTATGTTGGGGATAGTTTTCACACCCCGACCAATCTTTTATTTTTATTTTATTATTTTTATTGGTTTTTAAAAAATTTGTTGAGGTTGGGGTTTAATCCCGAACATTATTTTTATGTTTTGTCCAAAAAATGTGTTTTTAAGTTAACGTCACTGAGCACCCAGGAGGAGCGTGTTTTGGATACCCCGCATGGCTACACACATGCAATGTCATAGTCTACCTATCTTCGGAAAATTCAAAAGAATAATTTTTTTAATTTATCACATTATTTAAAATTTTCATGGTAAATAATTTTAATTATTATATTGAAATGAAATGAGTATTTTCATTATTTATATTTTTATCGATGTTATTATTATTATTTTCATTAGTGTTATTATCAATACATCTTTATTATTATAATTATTTTTATTATTAACATTGTATTTAAGAAATTATTATTATTGTCATTATTTTTATTTTTTATTAAATATTTTTTCTTAGTAAATTATTATTTTGTAATAATTTTTTTAAAGTTATTATTGTAATTATTTTTATTATTATTACTATTAATAATAATAAAAATCTTTTTATTTAATTATTATTATTATTATTTACTTTTTATCATTCTTTTATTTATCTGTTATTTTTCTTTCCACGCGATTTTTCCCCCTCCCCCAGCCATCCATGCCTCCTCTCCCTCTGATCTACTGCCTGCGCAAGCTGGCTCCCTTGTCTCCCTGGTTTCATAGGAAGTGCTACCCCTCGCCTTCTCCTTCTAGTGGTGCTACACCTCGCCACTCCACGTACTCCAGCGGATCCCGCCTCCTCCCGGTCTCCCCTCCCAGGTGGCCATACCTCCTCACGGACCCCATTCCGCCGTCCCACACACCAGCCCCCCCGCGTCGGTGTACGCTCTGGCTTCATGCACATAGAGCCGCACCCCCCCTTGGCCAGCCCTTCACTGCGCCGCTCGCCACTGCCATGTGTCCTGTCGTCCCCCCTGGATCTCCAACTATTGCTTCCTCCAGCTGCATGGTGACCTCGGTTCCAGTGCTCCCTTCTTCCCTTAGCCAGCACCTTCTACCTACTCTATGGCTATCTTCGGCGCGACCTCCCCCATCTTAGCAGCTCCCCTATACCTGCGGCCTCCAGCTTATCCCTTGCTATAACGCGAGAATGACTGCCACTAGACCCATGTCCTACACCTTCTTCACAGCCCCGACCAGAACCACAGTGCCCTCTGGCTGCGCCTACTACCGCGCTTGCTACAATAGTCTCACACCCACCAATAACGCAATTTCTAGCCACCCCTCACCCTCCAGCTTCTGACCCGCCTCCCGCCGACACCCGCTTTCCGGTCGCTGCTCTTCCTCTGTGCGCTGCACCTCCACCCTACATCACTATCCTTTCCCAGACCTCCTCTTCCGGCGACCATACATCCAGCTCACAGCCGCCTCTAATCCGGATGACCTATAACCACCTAGAACCATTGTTCAGAGTGAACTAACTCGGCCAACTCGGAGCTTCTTCCTATCTGGCCTTCCCTTTCAAATTGTCACTCCAACTCTTGTCTCGTTTGTTCACATGGCCAGGTGCGCACTTAGTGCGCAACTACCAAAGGCGAGCGGTGTGGGTTCGTTCTTTTTCACCTGAACTAAGGTTTAGGTGAGGTTTTATTTTTCTTTTTTGGATTTATTTTAAATTATCTTTTATGTGTTTTTGTCATTTTCTAGTCACTACAACATGTTGGGAGGTAATTATATGAAATTGTGGTCATTAGCTCTTAAGCGCTTGTGCACCTGCTCGCGGCATGTCACATCATCGTGCTTGTACTATGAGTCAATGTATTTCCCCCACTGCATAAACCATTAAATTTAGAATTTTTTAATTATATGATATTTCATTATTTTTCAGTAAATGAGAAACAATATTAGATAATTATTTTTGGAACAATTAATTGATGTAAAAAGTGATGTTCATTTTATACCCACACATGAAATCATTTCTTGGTGAATTGACGCACAATAGTGAAGGATTTACCCTTTGTCCTTCCAATATAATTCACAGAATTTCATGTTTTGTTCTGGTTTAATGATAAACGATTTCTTCTAATGCCTCAGAAAGAATTTTGGTTCTCTTGAGAAATTAGTTTTTTCTTTAATGTTGGTTAAGTCGAATATGGAACTTTAATAAAATAATTTTTTTTGAAAACCCTCTTTGGAGTGACTCCGGTTTGACCTTGTTGGGTGTGTTGTTTTTGTGTGAGTTTTGTTTCATGTTTGTGCATCATGACATGTTACTTTATTGACTTTGCTGACTCCCCCACCCCTTTATTACACGTATTGACATGGGAACCTTGCATAGTAAGTGAATCTTATAAAAATGATTGTTGCACAAGTTTGGATTACTAACTTGCTATTGCCCCATAGAAGAGCAGTGTTTTTTTATTATTTCTATGAGATTGGGCTGCTCGATCAAGTCAGGTAGGGAGATGATCGGGCGTTGGGGAATTACAACATCATTGGATAGGGAATGCCTTCCGGATGATTCACATGTATAGTATGTTCTAGATTGTCCATGAGATCCTAGGTTTGACCTTTGTTTCCTTTAGTGCTTATTTTAATGTGGAAGATGATTGAGAGACCTATTTTGGTTGATGGCCCCTATGTGCCACTTTTCCCGTTGCCCTTACTTTGTGTTGTCTGTTGTGTGTGGTTTTCTTCTTGACTAACAACTAGAGTTTTGAATTACAAATTTTTTGAGAAAATGTTGGAAAAGGTAATAAAACCATTTCCTTTGAACATTAAACTTGATTTTATATTAAAAAGGATCATGGACTATTACATGATTAAAAAATGAAAGTGTGTGGGGAAACAAATATTTTATAAAATTTAGTTCAAACCGGAAATTGGTAAATTCTTTATTTAAAGGTAGTGCATTGTTAATAGGTTTTAATACACACTCCTATAGTTTTTTCCTTTTTTTAATTTCTATTTAATGTTTGAATCGAGCTTGCTCATCATGGGCAAGAGTTGGTAGTGGAATGGTGAGCGATTCTTTGGGTTGCGAGGAGTTTTGGCTCTGACTAGTTTATTTTATTGGTGTTGGTCGTTATTTATTTTCATTTTGATTATTTACTTTGTGATGTTCTATTTTTTCCAATTATTTATCTATTTTCATTTGGAGAAATAGTTCCCACTTTCTCCCTTCTGATGCCCCAGCGCTTGTCACATACCCGAGAGGATCAGGAATGCCTCTCGGGCCATGTCGCGGACCAGATCGTGTGATTAGTTCAGGGTCGATCTGGGTTGGTTTGTGACACCTAAATATTTCATTAGGGTTTTCTAATCCTAATCCCAAAAATAACTAAACCTCTTCTATGATACAAACAATAACAACCCTACTTTTTATTATGCACTTAAACATGATTTATTGCATAAACTCTTCACTTGATAAAACATTGAAGATCGAGAGTTGTAGTGTCATTGGGGAATAGAAACATTACCTAATAACATAAATCCTAAAACACACAAAATCATTATTGTAAAGATCCTTTACATAACCATGAAATTTTCATGTACATATCATTTCATGGGATAACCTGAGGACATACATGTGAAAAAGGTGAGAAATAAACCCCAGTAAGGGGGTAAACAAGGAATAAAATGAAGAATACTATACATGTTAGGAAATAGTCATATAAATGGAGCATAATATAAAATGAACATAAAGGCATGATTTATCATTATTATCATAACATGGAAATGTGGCAATAACACTTAACAAGGAATTAGCCTGATCCAAGGCTCATTGAACCTAAATCATGAGTAAACCCTCCTTGCACTTGAATTAGAATGATTAAATCCTCATAGCACTTGAATTATCATGAGTAAATCCTCATTACACTTGACTTATCATGAAACTAATCATTACCCAATGCAATGGTGGGCTATCAAGGCACACCCTTATTAAACATTTCATTTCATGCATAAATGTTCCACATAGATTATAAGACATTGATTCATAATCATTTATACCATTATAATGGAATGTGTAATTGATACATGAAACTCTACAATCAATTAGTAAATGTGAATAAAGGTGAATACCATTGATATAGAAATGGCATGGTATTCAATATACAATTACTTTAGTCCAGAAAAATGCGGTGCAATTTCGGCAGCATAACAGTGTGACATAAGAATTCATAAAAAATGTTGACGGGAGAGAAAGGGGCATCTCATCATAAGTATGTGAAATGGGCAGTAAGGGGTAATATAGATACAGGTCTTTTGACACTATATTCTATTAAGGAGTCTAAAAATGAAAAGGGAATCCCTTTAGAATGAAAAGGGGAAAATACATTGAGAAAATCAAGATTTGAAAAGGAAGTAATTTGGAATCTCCTTAGTATAGCCAATGCACCATCAGCGTGCAACCTACTTGCACACTCAAAAATTTCGTGCAACCTACTTTTGTGCCCTATCTTATTTCTCCCATGGTCCTTTATTTTCCTAAAGATAGACCCTTGGGGCCCTCATTTGTATGGAAAAGTTTTCATAAAGCCTAATTGGTACTCTGTTTTCCCCAGTACATTGCCCCAGTCTTTGGAAACATTCAAGGTCGTTATTTAACTCCTTAAGTAGAGGATTTAAAAGAGGATCATTGGACATATATCCTTTTGTAGTTTGAAAAATATTACACTTGTGCACCTAAAACACCCAACCTTCCCAATTTAGAAATAATTGATCACCACCCATTCCTCTCATAGGAACTTGAGTGCCCTACTTCTGGGATCATCTGTGAATACTCTTAAAGGCTTGTGCAAGGTCTCACCCACATATTACAATATAGGTTGTTCATTGCTTATGTGAACATCAGGTCACCCATGTATTCTTACGTGCACATTCTTGTGTGCACTTATCTACTTGAGAACCCCTCCTTGACTAACTTACTTTCTTCACTCTCTTTAGTCTACAGTCATTCAAGCCTTTCTCAAATCCATTCATGGCATGGTTTTTTACTCATTGGCTCCCTTGTCTGAAATGGATTATGTTGAGACCTCCACCAAAACCTAATGACATATCCAACCATTGGGAAAGTCACATCAGCATGTCTCATATTTGGGCTTATATATCCACAGTCAGAAGTTTCCAACATTTTTTTTCGATGGGAATAGGATTCCTGGAGTGTCTGTGGGATTTTATATCCACACTCACATGGACCTTTCTCCCAAAAATAGTGTTGGGATGATCCCGGGTTGGAAGAGGGTTGGGTCTCGGCCTCTCCCTTTTCAAAGATATGACCCAAAACCTCAGGTCTCTTAAAGGGGAAGATATGGTTCATACCTACTTCTCCTTGTATAAAAAATGAGAAGTATCCCTCCCCTACCAGGATATATTTTAGGGAAACCATCCAGGCGTAAGCCCCTAGCTTTTCTTGTAGGAAGTGGCATCATTACTCCTCCTCCCTTTTTTAGTGTCAAAGACCAGAGGAGAGATGGGAACATGGACTTTTGTTACCCTTTCCCTCTCTCGTTGGGATTTGTCACCAGGGTATCCATTAAGGTATTAGCCCATAATCATCATCCCTTATTCCTTCCGTTGGACCTTTTTCCTAAGTGAAGAGAATAGAGGGAGGTCTTGTCACCTCACCCTCATCCTGGGTTGCCTTTCCCTCATATAATGTCGCCACCAAAGGATTTACCTCTTCCACCAGTAGAGGTGAAAAAATTTAAATGTTAATGTGTAATTGTTAAATCTTTCACATCATATTGTTTCTCTCACCGAGAATTACTCAAGGGTGTTAGAGATTTAGGATGATTACAACATGTACAAAAAAACTCACTAAAATGAACTATGAGAACTCTGATTCCTATTAAAACCAGGATACGTAGGAAGCACATTCAGGGCCCCAGCTCACTAGATTTCATCTTTAGGAGGCTATCCCTAATTCCCTTAATCTGTACATCCCCCTTTAGAATAATCCTCAAATTAAACCCCACCAAATCACCAAGGAATCCTTTTCATGAAGTAATCCCAAACATATTTCTCTCAAATGACCATAATTTCTTATGAGACTTATTGATATGCATGGGATTTTATTCTCCTCCACATGAGATACATAAGAAGCCTCCTTGAGGTACAAACCAAAATCTCAAAAATCAAAACTATTCTCCTTGGTACTTATTCACAACAGGGTATAATCACACTTTGAAACCCATATCCTCTCCATGTTCCTTAGGCTACTTTAACATAAGTCCCACACCAAACATTTTATAAGCATCTTCCACATAGATGTCCATACCAAATAAAATTAAACTTTATTACTATGTTCTTATCACATGACCATAAAAGGTATGATGTGTCCCATTTAGTGGCACCGAACTATGACGGTTCTGATTACTTTTACAAGGATAGGTAGGTAGCCCATTTTACGGGCATGATCCCAAGGTCAAACCAAACCATAATCTCCCTAGATGACAGTAAATTCCAGTGTATACTGTTACTTTTCTTAAAAACCTGTATAATCATATTGATGATTCAAAGAATCTTTAAATAGTATATTAGAGGATACCATTGATTGATAACATTGAATACATATGGATATATCCATTGATGAAGAACCTTGAATACACATTGATGACTTTTAATTTTATACATGTTAATAAGTGATTGAAAAATCGATGGGAATCTTATGTCATACTTGGTTAATTAATAAGGATTCATGGAAATATATTAATTTTATAAAGAGAGTCTTAGTGTAGAAAATAATTCCCCTCAAAAGGGTGTGATGTGTATAACCTCCCATCCTCTTGACCAATATACATTATTAAGTATCATAATGTTTAAACATAATTAATTCCTGCATTTGGGAAGAATCCCTTTATAGATAAAGAAATATTTGATGTTTTTGGTTCCATAAATAAATCAATCGAAACTACCTGGAAGCAGTGATTCTTTAAACTAGAATACGCATTTCAAGGAACTAAAAAAATGGTAAACCCAACATGAATCATAAAGCATGTTAATAATGTTACCCAACTATTAGGACCTTATCAATTGATAAAGGAAATCTAGACAAAGGAATCATTCAAGCATGTATCCATCTAAAAAGATGTTTCTTTAATGGAGTTGGTTGCTGTTTCGAGTTTTTCTCAGAATTTCTTTCACTCCAAAATAGCTTTCTATAGGACAACATCTATTAACTTCTCGACCGCTGATAAATGAGGATCCCCATCCATAGGAAGGATGTCATCACCAACCCAATGTCTTCAACACTAGGTCTCAAATGTTATGGTAAAATAATATCGCTATCATAGTACAATCCCAAATTTGGAAGCTTCTCGGAAGGCCCTCAATATCAATAACAATCCTCGATCATCAATCCAATGATGACCGATGATTAAGAACCAGACGGTGCCAACCACTATTGTCAACCATTTTGGTTCCTTATCTTCGAAACACAACAACATGTACAACCCATACTACAGGGTGGTGGATCAAAAAGACACTACGGAACTCAATTCAAAAATGAGGGAGTCATTTATGAGGACTCCTATCTGTATGTTCAGCCTGTAGAATCGAGCAATATTGAACCCCCAACATAATTGGCATGTTGCCTCTGGACGTTCGGCCTAGGTCTCTCAAACTACGGCATGCCAGAAGAACTGTTGGGGAAAACGTCCAGTCAACGTGGAGGAGGTTCTATCCACTACCCATTCCAGAAGATTCCCATCAATTTAACTAGATGGAAAACAATGAGCGGGCACATACATCCATCCATCCTAATTTTGATAATCAGTAGACTCATTTGGAATAAACCGACCTATTTAACTAGATTAATCTAGTGGATTACCAATAACATTCACATAATCTTTCTTCAATGTTATCATCCAGTCAGCAGGCTCTCCTAACATCATTTAAAGAAACCTGCTAATCTAATGTGGTTGAAAATGGTAAACATGAACATAAACCTCTTTAAAATCATCAATTCCGCCAGAAATCTTGTCTACCAGTATTGATGGAAGACCATCAACCATACTTGATGGGAAACAACTAGAAAAAAAATACACCTACCAATTTTCATCATGTATGCCAACAGTCTCATTTGGTAGCACCCGGATAAGTTAGTCGGAAAGCTCTAATGAAAAATTTGGTGCATACTCTACTCTCTACCCCCATGCATGAGTACATTCAATATGTATTGATAGGAAAAGGAGAACAATAGTAGGCACATACACATACTCCAGATATAGAATGGATGTATAATCTCGTCTCATCTGCTAAAGTCACCAAACACATATTATCAATAGTGAAAGGGATGACGCAAATCTTTTCCCATATTCTAGAAGAATGCTAGGATATTATAACAACCACTTCAGTATTACCAGTGAAATAGACAAATATATCTATCCCCACTCATGGGATGACACATCAATATGACATCTCAGAACAGATTCACACCTCTGTTCTTTTCAAGGAGGGTCATGAGTCATACTCCCCTATTTCATATAGACTACATGATCGAGAACATACACCCTTTCAAATTGTAGTTAATTGGTCTGTTCTGGTAACCACTCCTAGGTAGGAACATACACTTTCCCATGATAACAACTTTTCCCAAAAAGTGGCCACAACTAAGTATAAGAGAACTTCCAAGAAATAGACTATCCTAGCACTGTTGGTAAATCAAGTGTCAAGAATCAATTTGTCTCCTCTTAATGATGGAGATCATGAATCCCTAAGACATTTATCTATTTCATCTCAAGATCATATCCTCTCATTACCAAATTTAGGGAGTGGTAGTAGTAATTATGATGTTCCTCATCAAGAACATCATCATGAAGGCTTGCATCCTGAAATATTTTTCAATCCAGGGTTCCTATCTCTAGATGAGAGCCATGGAAACCCTCCATGTTTCTAGAAGACCCTGAAGCAGAATGATTTATCCCTTGTTGTAATCCACCATGATCCTCCCCCTGATGGAATTTTATGTGAAAGTACTCTCCATAGTATTATTTCTCATTGTTTAAGAAAATTCTATAATTGACAATGTAGCAATGAGAAAGCTCTACTATCTTAGGGCACTTTCCAACACAAGGCCAGTCATGTCTGGTGACTTGTCCTTGATAGGTGAAACACTTTCTCAACCAGAAGATATATTAAGGAAATGATCATTTTCTAAACTTTACTTGGGTCATTTGTCTTCTAATACAGATCATCAACATTGGTAAGACCAAGTGGATATACCTCTAATGAATGACGATGAATATGTGTTAAACCTGAAGAAACATTTGGCTGAAGGAGAAGTAATCGTCCTGTTCTGACAATTGGAAAATTCTCAGGATAACATTCCAGAATTGATGAAGAAAGATTGCATTCATGATATTCATCTCAATTTATAAAAGACTATTCATTATTTGAAAACCAAAGTATTACCATATGATGAATATCAAAATCATGTAAAGGTAATAGAATGGTTGTAGCACCAAATAGACATGGAATCTCGCTCAGTTTCTAAACATCCAAAAGTTTAAAAACAATATAGAATCCTTTAGCATTCATTCCTTAATTCTCTAAATAGGTTGTGCCAATTAATTTCTGATTCTCCATCTAACATTCTTATCAGAGGATGGGGTGCACATGGAGCATTGCATTTAACTGCACTCCAATATAACCAATGCCTACCAAAAGTGGTATCATGAAATGTTATTTCCCACATTCAGCCACAATCAATAAATTTAGTATGTAAAAAAATGTCTTCTCAAGAACATTCCTCAACAAACAAAAATCAGAGTTAGGACCAATGAAAAGAAGTTATTTAGTTACTTTTACTTCAAGCATTTGAGAATCTTGAGCAGGAATCCAACTTAGAGGTTGTTAGGAGCTAGAGAATGCAAATTTCTGAAATAGAATGGTGGTATTCTGAAACAGGTGATTTGAGTGGTTGCCGAATAATGCATCCAAAAATGGCCAAACCAAAATTTGAGAAATTTGAATGCCAGTTGAGAAAATTTCAACCATAACAGTTCAAGAATCACCCCAGCTTTCAAGGATGGGGGCTCATTTAATTCATCCCTCAAATTCATTAAATAATGTTCATTGATTTGAAGAAGAAGACTACAAAAATCCCCATCATGTAGGGCTGGGGGATTTTTCACATCAGAAATCCCCTCTTCAATGGAAGTCAATTTTCCTTCGAATAAAGAAGAAGCCATAAGGAAAGCATACAACTAAAATATCCAAATATTCACTTCGAGTTACTGTTTGTCAAACTATTCTTGATAATTCATTATATAGGAGAACGTAGTCTCATGGAAGATACATAGGGATATGATCTTACAAAAATACTGATAGAATTCCAACAATGCAGTATGAATATATGAATGTCATTAACAGTAATGTAGAAGAACATATAGAAAATAAATATAGTTTAGATGAATCTGAAGATGAAGTTCTTTCTTATAATGTGGTCCACACTGAGGCTAATAAAGAAGGTGTCCATACATGAAATCAGGGGCATACCCAGAATATAAGAATTCCTTCATGTAACCAACTCCCACCCCTCTGAATGGAATCTAACAAGGGTAAAATAAAAAGTCATAGTGCATATCACTTTTACATAGGATAAGGTCAGTATCTTTTGTTTGAATAGAGATTTTCACATCAAGAAGGGGAAATAAATAATTTTAAAAGACTCAATATAGAGTTACATCGAAGCAACATTTCTGTTAGACGTTCTCCCTAGGCAGGTCCTCAACTTGCACATCCTATATGAGCTCTTCTGCAAAGAGGATTTGTATTAACTACAGATGCGGATAACGAATTCCCACCACAAGGTAGACAATCACTATAGGACCATATACATCCTAATAGGCCTATTTTCTTTGGTTATCCAACGAAAATATCAGCACCACCATAAGTGGTTTTTCCATTTATTCACCAGTTCAAGCACCAATTCATATACCTTCATATGTTTTAGCTCATCCAGATGTTCCCCAAATTCTTATGAACACAATTGAGGCATTAACGGCTCTATTAGAAGCATTGTAGGAACGATGTGCACCAGTTTAGCCGGAAAATATAGATTACCCTAAATGGGTGGATGCAATTCCTCCCCCCAAATTTTGTGAATACCACATTCCCAATCTTCAATTCTTCGGGAGATCTATAATAACACATAACAAATTTTGTTTCTCGTTGTGATACAATGATGGGATCTTCTCCGCAATAAGAAGCAGTTAAGATTAGGCGTTTTGTGTAGTAATTGCATGGTCCATCATTTGAATTGTATTCAAGCTTACAATCTTGATCAATTATTAAATGGGAAGATCCTCATCAAAAATATATTCTTCAATTTTGATCAATGATACCAAAGACGATAGTTCATGATCATAGAAATTTTAAATAAAGGTAGAATAAAAGAATTTCATATTTCATTGCGCGATGGAAACTATTAACATATTTATTATGTCTAGTACTCCCTCAAGAAGAGTTGCTGCCAACTTTTGTGGAAAATCTGTGTGTGTAATTATGCACACCATTGATCCCTGTGAAATACAAAGGAGGGTTTTAAGACCTTACTTAAATTTCTCAACAGATTGAAGACTATATTGTATAAACTATGGAAAATAATTGTGTAATTCCATCAAATATAGGGAGGAGGATAGGAAAATCAAAAGATGCTATAGTTACACTCAACAAGCACATGTACCTGCTTCTACATTATGACTTTCATCATTTCGAAGGGTTCTGCATCATGAGCATCAGCAGCAACAACCACCTCATCTAGGTGATCAAAGAGATCAGAGGCGGAAACAGTTTTAAGATTTAATGAATAAAGTTTATTCTTTTCATAATGAACAAGTTTTGGGTTACATCATTTCAGCACTGGAAAACAACTTGGTTGTGTTTCTGAGGATGAAGAAACAAAATAAAGAAGGGGAAGAAGATATTTTGAAATATTTTTCCTTTCACCAGATGTTAGGGAATCCCATCCAAAAATGTTTTGTTTTCAAGGATCTTTTGCAAAAGTTGATATATTATGGACAAGTGAAACTGAAAAGTTCATTAGCACTTGTAGCATGTGTTAATTCTACTGATCCAAAGGAAGAAGGAAAATAGAAGGAAGTTAAAAGTAAAAATTTGAAGAAATATGATGATTGGATGGTCAAGAAAACAATCAACTAGACTCATGCCATTTTACGTACACATTTGAAACCATCGATTGTGTCTTCTAAAACTCCTACCACAGGAAATCCAAGTTTTACATGCCCCTGGAAAGTTTTATGCCATCTATTTCAAAAGAATGAGAAACACCCCCACCAAATGGAACTACCAAAATTAACCGTCCTAGAAGAATCTTCATCATATGAAAAATTGATCTTTGGTTTGATCAGTGTTTTACACTTAACAGATCCTTATACTGATGGTAATTTTGATTATAATGAGCTAGAATTCCTTTTACCAAATTGGGGCACCAGAGGAAGATGCCAAGGTCGAGGATACAGGGGAAGACTTAGAAATTATAGATACCATAATTTTAACTATAACCCTTCTCAAACCATATATGCGGCATAAAATCATGGAAGATCCCTTCAGCGGACTCAATAAGAACAAGGAGTTTCTTCCATGAAAGACAGATTTGGTTTTGAAATAATTATCTTTGAAGACTGATTAAAAGTCACATAATCTTCTTCTCAGTAAGTGAATAGCTCTATTCCATCAAATTTAGCAAATCCAATAGTATTTCTAGATTATTCTTCGACACAAGGTACGTCTACATCAGAAGTATCAACAAAAAATGCACCTTCAAAACCACATTTCCGAGCTGAAAATGCAGACCTCTGGTCCAAAATTAATATGTATATAAATAATTCGCCTATGTACCAACCATGTTTTCAATTCGGGATCCTTTAAATATGTCAAAAGATCTTTGAGAATAACTCATTGAGGATTTTTCTAGTCCTCAAAAGTTTGAAACTAAATTTTTTACTACTGAGGTTTACCATATAGAGAATGATCCTATAGAATACCATACTGTCATATCTTTTTTATATTAGGAAGAAAATTATGATTTACATGGATATATCAAACCTATCATTCATATGGAAAGGTCAATGACATAGAAATATGACGGGCCATCCTTGATAATGGATCCTGAGTGAACCTCATTCCTATTGGTACACATCCTTGATTATTCTTAACTGAATATGACTTATCTCCTTTGACATTGATGATAAAAGCTTATAATAAGAATGAGAAAGAACATTTGGGTTAAATTGTACTGAGAACATAGTTTTTATATCTTGTATCAAATTTAGACTTTATGGTTGTTCTTCAGGACACAACCTTCTATATTCTTCTTGGAAGGCCTTGGCTTCATCAACTTGTGGCCATACCTTCTTCGTAACACCAATGTCTTATGTATTGATTCAATGGTCAAATCGGGACATCTTATAGTGACAAGGCTCCATTCAAAACATGTGAATCTCAATACATTGATGTACAGTTTTATGAAACAAAAGGAACAAAGTCTGTGATAAAAGTGATAACCAGAGTTAGTGCTCTAAATGGATTGAAAAATAATCCCGCAAACCCATTCATACAATTATGTAAATATTTTGTGTCACCCATAAATCAAATTGAAAAGGTAAACAGAAATCCATGCACTCATCGAATAAAATCCATAATGATAATTATGATAATTGAGCCTGACAACATGGGAGAAACTGTTGATCCACCAAGCAGTGATGGAAGTTTAAATGAAGATATCTTCATTTTATCCACTGAACTACAACAATCCTCTACTACTCCAACTATAGTAGAAGAGTTTTTTGGAATTACAGTGGAATACAATGATGTTCATTCTCATTCCATCATTCACTATTTATTACCCCAGGATGACCATTCATTATTAATTGAGTCAGATATGGTGGCCTCTTCTTCAGGATGTACAAATATTGACTCCTCCATTAACTCTAAAAGTTTGACCTCATCATCTAATATGAAAGTATAAATAGAAGATGTAAAACATAATGAAAAAGAAGATAAAGATCTTAGGGAATCTCCTCTAGAATTAGAGGAACTTTTCCCTACCACTATGGATGAATTCATAGAAATAAATTTGGGTACAAATGAAGATCCAAACCCCACTATAATTAGAGCGTCCATGACCTTTTAAGAGAAAGTGGAGTGTACCTCATTTTTAAAGAAACATTGATTTTTTTTCTTGGAATTGTACAGAAATTTCAGTACCTAATCCTGATGTAGCCACCCATCATTTGAGTTTTCTGGATGATCATCGTGGACTCATTCAAGAATCTTGAAGAACAAACCCAACTCATGCATAAAAAATTGAAGATGAAGCTGATAAGCTTATAAAGGCTAACTTTTCCAAAGAAGTTCAATATCCCAAATGGTTGGCCAACATTGTACCAATGAGAAAGAATAATGTGAAAATTATAGTGTTCATTGATTTTAGAGATCTTAATTGGCATTGTCCTAAAGATGATTTTCCAGTTCCGATTACATAGATTTTAATTGATGTAATGATTGGCTACGAAGCACTTTTATTCATGGATGGGTACTCTGGGTATAATAAAATGTGTATGTCTCTAGAGGAAAAGAATATATAGCCTTTAGATCCCCTCAAGGTGTATTTTTCTATTGGTTAATTTTATTTGTCTTAAAGAATACTGGCACAACAAACCAACATGATATGAAACATATTTTTAAACCGTTCTTAGGAAAATTTGTAGAATGTTATGTTGATGATTTAGTTGTCTAATGTGGACAACATTCTAGTCACTTGGATGATTTGGAGACCATATTTAATAAGGATCAGCAAAACAGTTTGAAGATGAACCCCTTGAAATGTTCTATATGGGTAACCTCAAGAATGATTCATAGATTCATTGTACACCATCATGGTATTGAAGTTGATCCTGAGAAAAAAACAATCCTTGGTATGTCACCTACTAGAAATTTGAAATAATCAAGAGGACTAGAAGTAATCATCTCCTATATTTGACGCTTTTTCTCTAATTTAGTAGGCAAGTGTTTTCACTTTACTAGATTAATGAAGAAGGAAGTAAGTTATCAATGGACCGAAGGCTTAAAAGAATCATTTGATACCCTCAAAAAATATCTCTTAAGTCTATGACTATTAATGACACATGTTGATGGAAGACCACTTATACTCTATGTGATAGCTTTACAGCGATCACTAGGAGCCTTATTTTTTCAAAAGAATGATGTTTGGAATGAAAACAGTCTTTACTGTCATTGCTGAACTATGCTTGATGCAGAAACTCGGTATTCATGTATTGAGAAGTGATGCATAGCATTAATCTTCACAGTTCAAAAATTGAGGCACTATCAGCAACATTATGAGATCCAATTGATATATCCCAATAACCCTCTCAGGTTTATCCTCAATCATCCTTTTCTTACAGGGCGTCTAGCATGGTGGGAAGTTATTTCGAAACAATTTGATATCCATTTTGTGCTTCAAAAGTCAATTAAATGCCAAGCTCTAGCCAAATTCCTTTCTGAGCATCCATCTATGGAAGCTACAACATTAAATACTGAACATCTTGATGAATAAGTCTTCTCTATTCAGGATAACTCCAAATCACGATAAATATACCTAGATGGTGCATTTAAAAGTCCAACAATTAAGAGAATGAAAGTCCCTAAACTCAAAAAAGTTGGGTTAGGAATTGTCCTTATTATTTCCCAAGAAAAGGAAGTGTTTCTTTATTCCTTCCTGTTGTTGGAAGGTGGTACCCACAATGAGATAGAATATCAAGCTTCCATCGTATGTTTAGAATTGTCCCTTCAGGTGAAAGTGAATCATTTAAAAGTAAAAGGTGATTCAGAAATGGTAATCAAGAAAATCAATGGAGAATATTCTATTATATTAGAAGAGTTAATTTCTTTGTGTGATTACGTCAATGTTTTAATGGATGAATTTCCATCATAGTCGACATTGTCTTATGTTCTGTGATCACAAAATGCTCAAATAGATGCACTCGTTAATGCATATACAACCATGGGAGATCCAAATCAGGATGAGAAATTCATTAACAAAGCCCATCATCATGTGGCCTCACTTTTTTTTTCAAACCTGAATGGTGGAAATTAATGAAATTATCCAAATTTCTAAAAAATACAGTCAAACAACATGATTGATAATATCCATTACGGAATATCATCAAAATGGGGTACTTCCACCGAATAGGGATTTAAAAGAATAGATCCAGGGATGAGCAACCAATTTTACACTTTATGATAGACTAGACCACCAAAAGATCCTCAATAATCGAGTATTTGATGGAATCTTCTTAAAATATATTTATGGAGAAGAGATTACAACTGTCATGAAAGATGTACATTCAGGAGATTTTGGTGCTCACCAGTCTGGGCATAGACTCTCTCACCAGATCCAACAACTTGGATACATCGGGCCTTCAATGATGCAGGATTTAACAGATTTCACTATGAAAATTTATCCCTATCAAGTGAAGGCCATCATCATTCATCAACCCCCTAGAGTTACTACATACTTCTAAATACTCTTGGCCATTTGATACATGGGGAATAGATGTAGTAGGGCCTTATCCTCCAACTACAACTAAGTAGTTCAAGTACATCCTTATTTCTACTGAGTTATTTTCTAAATGGGCCAAAGATATACCTCTCAATGAAGTCAAAGCCAAATGAATTGTTAGTTTTGTCAAAACTAACATCATCACCAGATTTGGTGTTCCTCATACTATTTTGACAAATAATGACACCAATTTTTGTTTGATTGAGGTAATGAAGTTATATCAGAAGTATAATATCAAATCCAACAATTTTCCTCACTATCATGCGGTGGAAAATGAACAGATAGAGGCCTTCAACAAGACCCTATTAAATATACTCCACAAGATGGTGCATAAAGATAAGAAATCATGGACTGATAAAAATTTTAATTAATTATGGTCTTATCGGACAACTACATATACTTCCACCCAAGAAACTCCTTATTCATTAGTATATGGATATGGAGTAGTTTTTCCAATTGAAATGCAATTTCCTTCACTCATAGTTGCAATCTGTGATCAGTTTTTTACAGATGAGAGATCATAAAAATAGTTCAATGAGCTAGAACGATTAGACGAGAAATAATTTCATACATTCAATCATTTAATAGTCTATCAGAATAGAATAGTGTGATATTATAATAATATATTTCTCCTCCGTTCATTTCATCAAGGGGAATTGTTATTTTTCCATAGAACTCCAATGATACTAGGAAGAAACCTCCAAATCATGAGACAAAGTGGGAACAACATTATTCCATATATAAGGTATATAAAAATGGGGATTATGCCTTAATTTCAATGCATTGAGAGATTATCACAAGTCTAACCAATGAAAAATTCCTAAATAAATACTTTGTGTAGTTATACTTGTTGTCTTCAATGCAAGACATAAAACTACATAATGAAAATGTCCTTTATACAAGACTAAAAACTACACAGCCTCCATGTCCTTGTTGCAAGACTAAAAAATGAATAGTAAAAGTCTTAGTTGTAAGACATTAAACTGCATAACAACCATTTTCATCCATGAAAAATGATGTTAAAATCCATAGCATCTTTGTCCTTGTCACAAAACATTAAACTGAATGAGACCATATGTCTTTGTCACATGACATTAAATTGTACAATTAACGTCTTCTATATTGGATGTTAGAAGGTATAAGAAAACATCATTGGTATCGTTGCAAAAACTTAGTGGTACATGAGTCCATCTCTTCCATTTGAATGAGTCAGATCTACATAATAATGTTATTTCAAGAACTACGTATGGCTTGATTCTATTTTCCACTAAGATACGTAGAGACACCCAAATCATCAATTTTGAGCCCAACTTAGTCACAAAATAATAATATTTTCTTTTATATTCTTTTATATGATTCAAATATATATATAGTGTTTACTTAATATATATTATTTGGTCCTTATACCATTTTATGTCTTAAGATTTACTATTCTCTCAGAACGTGTCCAAAGACCCCATTATTCATGTCAAACACGATTAGCATGATGGATGACTATTTGAAGAACTATATATCACTTGATTCTCATTTTTTTCAATGAGATACTTAGAGATTCCTAGATATCCAATCTTGGGCCCCACCGCGATAAAAAACCACTTTATTCCTTGTATAAAAATCAAACCTGCATAGGGAAAGTTTTAAGTGCTACGTATGGATTTATTCTTGCTCTCAGTAAGACACATAGGGACACATGGTTATTATACCTTAATCTAGTTACAATATGTCTTCATTTTCACATCAGTTCATATCATCCTTACCACATTACATTAAACTACATGGAAATCTAACATCCCATTCTTAACTTGTGGCACCTTAGTATTATAGAAGAAACCATCATTACTTCTGGTTTCTCACTCCGAGAATAACTCAAGTGGGATTAGGAATTGGGTAAATGGATTATTTATATAAATGATGTTTTTCAATTCCTTATGGGGGTTCCAGTGCCCTCGTTGCATGACTTAAAACATCATATCATAATATTAATTCAGAGGAAACAAATAATGTCTCCATTTTACATATGATCTAGATCTATGTAAAAGGACGTAAAAGTCATAGACAATGTTGGTTAAAATATTTCTCATATGAATTGACCAAAAAACCCTTCCATATTTCACACTCATAATCTTGATGTTATTCAGATCTTCATAATATTTTTTACATTTTTTGGTGATAATGTTTTTAATCCCTCAGAACTCTTTTGCCTGACTATGCCGCATGTGCCCTTCGGTTTCCTTGCATAAGTTGCCAACATAACAGGCCAATAAGTCAAAAGATGCCACTATTTATCTATGCAGCATATGCCCTAATTGTACCTGTATAACACAACCCCCATAACAGGTTTGTTAAAAAAATGGTAACTTTATTCTTGGTTATAATATCCTTTTCCACTTAAAACATTGTTGAAAATATAAAAGAATCTATATTTTAAAACAACCATTCAAGTACACTTGTCCCATTATCTTTATCTCAATCTGAATGACTTTAAGACTATAGTTTACACATTTCCCTTACCATGTGTTCAATACAATATAAAATAACCTTGGATCCACTTGGCCAAATATCTCATACTGTTTCCTTTTATGGTCTTAGTTGTATGAATTAAAACTACAGTCATCATAAAATTTATGTTTGGGTCAGAACTTCGTAAAAGAACTATTCCTCTGATTCATTCGAAATCTTGTTGAAAATACCCTTTCTAGATTCACATACCTTTTTCATAAACCAAACTCTATGCTTTAGAAAATATGAGTCACCACAAACTTTCTTTGGATTTTAGTAATGGAATGTCAGGTTTTTGAGATTTCTTTTGCCTGATTATGCAGCACATGCCCTTAGGCAGACTTTCATAAGTTACCAATATAATCGGTTAGTTAGTAAAAATATAATACTATTTGGCTATGAAGTATATTCCCCTATTGTCCCTGCATAACACAACCCCCATAATGGGGTTGTTAAATAATGGTAACTTCATTCTTGAAATAAAAAACTCCCTCTAATTCCTTTAGATCATTTTTCATAGCATTCATCAGATATAGAAATTCACAAATCACAGTTCAACATATTTTCTTTTATACCAAAATAGGATAGTATGTTTCAAAAAAAATTATTAAGAAATTGGAAGAGCATCACACATTGGTCAGAGATAAAGACATTAAATTAATTCCACACAATGTCTTCACTACATGAAATAAAACTGCACTATAAAATGTTCTCACTGCATGACGTAAAACCGAACAGTTCAATGTCCCCACTGCGTAACATAAAACTGCACAGTATGATATTAAAAAAATCCTCCTTTTTTATAAATTTTAACCATTACTCATATTCCAAATTTAAATATAAATGGTTTTCCTATTAATGACTTATGTTAGAATAAAATAGCCATTTTTCAGACTTAAAATTCATTTCCACAAGAAAACCAACCACTGTGGTCTTGACTCACCCAAATATTTTTCCCATATCAATCAGCATCAAAATGTTAAATTCTTAAAGAATACTTTTCCCTATCTATTCAGCACGTTCCCTTAGGTGGCCTTGCATAAATTACCTACAAAAAAGGTTTGTTAGAAAATAGATACTACTATTTGGCTATGCAAAATATGCCCTAGTTGGCCCTGCATAATAAAACCACCATAATAGGTTTGTCAATATAATTGTAACTTCATTCATGGAAGAGACTTCCCTTATGCTGATATTGGTTTTAGATTAGGTGATAATAAAAATCATGACTCATGATTCCCCTTGGAAATATTTAACGAATATTAAAGAAAATTTTTTCCACATAGTTTTGTTAGAGATCTAATTTCAAAATTTACAGTCAATGATATTTGACCGTTTATAATAGCCATTTATAGTCCAACATGCATGACCCAAAACTACCTACAACATGAGATGCGAAAATCACCAGATTGAGAACCCTTGCAGGGAACTCTGGATAAATGTTGAGTCTCATCTCAATAAAACGTAGATTTTTGTATGATTTAGGTAATATTGAGAAATAAAATTTCAAGAGGTATAATGTTTGAGGGATTTTCCATATAACCCAAGAAAAAAACAAACTATTATTACTAGTCTTAATGGCTTAGGTAAAACAAAGGCAGTTAGTGAAAGTAAAAACACAAATGATTGAGGGAAAAAAGCTATTAATTCATGAAAATTTCCACAGAATAGAATTTAGAAATCATAGTCTCTATCTTGAAAAAAATAATCATAAATTAAAAAAGGCATTCAAATATAATTCCTCATTTGTTTAACAGCCTCTTGAGCCTCATCATCTTCTTGCTGATGCTCTTATATTTGACTAGCCTCCCTCTCTCCAGCATGATGAAGTGCTTCTCTAGCATCTGCAATGGATTTTTCACCATCCGTCAAGATTTCTCAAATTTATCTATGAAGGAGTTCAGGAACCCCTATATTGATATCCAACTCTTACTACAGTTGGATATGCTGAATGATAATTTCATTAATTGTCTGTATCAGTTCCTTCAACATTTCAATATGATTAGATTTAGCATGGGACAATGCTTCTTGGGACTCTTCAATATTGATTAACAATTTGGACTTCATCAATTCTTGTAGGTTCTTTTTCTCTTTCCCCCTTCAATGAATAATCTCTTTTACTGTAGTATGAATTTCAAAATATTCAAAACCACAAAATTCTAGCGTGATAAATATTGATGAATGTCATGGAATTATTGAAGGTCGTTCCTCAAGTGGAATCACAGATATTATCTTCCATATGATTTTCCATGATTTGCGACAAGAATGGCAGAGCCTTCTGCAGTTCTGGGTCTGATTTAGAATCAATTTCCTAAGGAGGGGTATATTTTGGGACTAATTAACTTAAATAAGTCCCTTATTTTGTTCCTTATTGAACAATGGTTACTCCACCTTCAAATGTTGTTTTGGATGATGCAGAGGCATCACCTTTAGACCTAGATATTTATGTTGATATCCCTTTTTGTTAAATCAAGAATTATGGTTATTATTAGATTCAAGAGATAAAAAATGTTAATTAAATCACAATATCAATATCTCTTAACTAAATGTAGGTCAGTATCTTGAGAATAATCCTCCCCAATATTCTCAGTTTTAGCAATTTTAATTGATGTATCTGGATGGGGAGTGCTATCTTTAGTATGCTCAGGATCTTCATAATGAATCTCAGGAAGATCATTTGTCTCAAGATCCACCCAATCCAATGTCTCCGCAATGTTGGGATTGGCGTTAATATCAATACTTCCTTCAAGTACCATTGTGGCAGTAGTTTCATTAGATGGAACTGCATATTGTTTTTGAAAAACCATGTTTATATGGTTAATAATATGAAAATTAATAGGAAAAATAATAATAATTCACGTCTAGTTGATTCTATAAAATGAACTCGTAAATCATATAATGCATTTGATATATTAACTTGATATAATATTTCTTCAAAATAAATTCCATGGTTCATCATTTCATCCAATTATATCTTAGATCACTGGTTAAAATCACCGGTGGGAGCACGTGGCATGTTTGTTTCACCACTATCCTCCACCAGCCTTTGATTTCAAATAGCTTCCTCATCAAATAAGTGTGGGATCAATTTCAGTTATTTGTAGATGTTGTGGTGCATGTGATGAAACTAAAAGTATCATATATTCAAAATTAGTTGATGTTATAATTAACACCTTATGAAATATTGTTGATTTACTAGAATCCTCCTCTATTCTGATAGCAAGAACAGGAGCAGTTCTGGGAGAAAATGTTAGTTCTTTTGGCCTCAATGCCTCTTTAAGAACTATGATATTTTTAGAAATTTATTTCTATTGAGAAACACCTTATATTTTTACATGATCCTTATTAGTATTTTTTTCAAAATAAACATAGAAGAAACCCCTGTAATTCTATGATTTTTAAACATTTTTTATGAATAAAGACTAAAATTCTGGATTATCAGGGTGACTCACTGCTGCAAAGAAAGAGCTAAACCATTTCTATCTTTCTCTGGTGCTTTTTCTTCTTCACCTTCTTATGAGGGATTTCATAATAATTCCCAAAGACATGTATTGGAGATCCCAATACCCTCTCTATTACCTCCTACATGGCCAATTGGTCTGGAGATATTTCTCCCGATTAAGGGGGTGATCTAGTGGTCCAAAGAGTAGTGCCTCCAATGCTATATTATGGTGAAGGAACATCATTTTTCTTTCCATTACCCAAATGTAAGTTAAGAGAATAATTCTCTTATATAACAATGTTTTTATTAAAATTAAAGTTTCACAATTGAATCGAATGCGAATGAAAAGAAAAATACATCGGCAGGATCTACAAAGTCAAACCACTCTTCATCTAATGAATGATTAATCCCTTCGATGATACCATGATCTATCATTTCATTCACCCTATTTATAGTAGTAATTGAATAATATGTGGAATATATGAGAATTTCTATCTCTCGAATGTAGGTCCTTAGCTCATTGGAATTATCCTTAAAAAATTGTTATATGAATCCCACAAATCCACTACTCCTGAAATATAAAGTCATTCACACAGATCCATCCATGTGGTCTCAGCATCATAGCATAGAATCTGCTCTGATTGAATAGCCTTTGGCTATATATATTTAGAATGTATGTGAGAGTGTTGTGAAGTGTCTCATACAACCTTGGATTTGAGTTTCATCCAAACACACATAGTCACAGATGAGGGATTTGAAAATGGAACTCGATATTCATCAGAATGATGGCGACTTGATCACCTCTATGAAATTTCAGTATGTATTTATGGAGTGTCTCTCTTAACTCTAATAGGAGGGTTATATCTAGCATGATATCTCTTTTATTAATTTTTATTAACATCACCTCTACCCTCTAATTCTTGCAATTCACTCATTGATGATGAAGAAACATCTTCCAAATGAAGTGGTTCCCTCCTTCTACATCTCTTCACCCCCACTCGAGGAATGAAAAGATTTAACACCCCTTAAGGATAAAATACAACCCAATTTTTGGCATAATCGATAGTCAATCTTCTTACGACATCAAAAATGGGTAAATTAAATCATGCCCCAGTCTTCTCTGAAGACGCCAACAACCATTATTGTTGGACTACCATTGATTTTTTCTCTAATTTGACATGCATAGAAAGAGATACAGTATTCAGTTGTAGACATTTGAATTGATATCAAATCAATAAAGAGCCTAAGCCTCACATATGATTTCTCTTTCAATTCTGGTGGCCAACACATTATCTCTCCAAGCTGGCATATATGCCCTCAGTTCTAAACCGACCATCCAATCACCAATAAATCACCCCATTGGCAGATTCCCATAAGGAAATAAATTTATTTCTTTATACATGATCATTCTAGCCTTTATGTCATAATCATTGAAGGACAAAGATGAAATACCAGAAAAATCAAGAACAAATGGTTAGAAAAAAATTCTAAAAACATGTACTCTGATTTTAAAACATAAGTACAAAAACGAATAAAGATCCATACCTACAACACCTGGAATGGTCCCTCTATTCTAAAGGGATACTACCCCTTGTAAATGCGTAGAAAACTCCTATGAATCATGGCCAAAAATAGAGTAGCAAACCCTACCAACATTTTATACACCGGCTTAGCCGCAATAAAAAAGTTTCCTAGCCTCTCTCCTCCTTTGGAGTCTCAGACAGGTGATAAATACACACTGAGCCATATGGCCAGGAAACCGGCTAGACGTGTCATCGTAGGAATTTTTTTGTTTACTTCATATCCCCATTTTTCAAATTCTCCATTTTCCAATGTTGGAGAGAAGGTATTAGGAGTAACTCCCTTATCTTCCCTTAGACAACATGTCAGATAGGCATATGTTTTACCCTTTTCCTCTTTCTTAATAAAAAATATTTCCATCCATTACACTAGATGAATATCTCTCTTATAGTGAGACTTCATGATGGTTTTATTCCTGAGTTTTTAAAATATTTTCATCAACTCACCAACCAATGCAGGTGTCTTCTTTGAGTCATTCCACGTTAAACTGGGAGGAATAATCTCATCATACATGTCTTTAAGGATTGGAGAATGAAAAATATTATAATCATCCCACAAGATGATGTCTACCTCTCCACGTATTAAATGGAAGAAATTAGTATATGGACTCTATCAAATTAATAATTCTAGCATGAAATCATCATTCTTGTATGCATAAGTTTTTTAAACACATAAAAATTCATAAATCCCTAATACATTCATGTAATCTATAAATTCTGCACAGGTCATACAAACCTAGTATGCCCACATCCATGCAGGTTTTACTCCTCCTCCTCAGTGGATGCCCGACCTTTTCTTCTAACCCTGGGACTGATCTGTCTGAAAATCTAGAAAATGGATGAATAAAATTGTGGTTGTAGTTCTGGTATTCATGCCTTCAAATCTAGAGAACAGAGGCTATGAAGCATAATATGAGCTTTCACTACTATCCCTGCACAATAAAATGATCCCCTAGTAGAAACGTTGGCCGATGAAAAATTGGTATAATCGGGAAGCCAATAATGTGGGGCGTAGTTCTTTGTATTTGGAGCATTTTCATCCTACAAATGGCTTTATCTATATAAAGGCAGATAAGTGCTTCAGGGAAAGTGGAAATGATACTTATTCAACTATTTTTTCTAGGTATGGAAGTGTGGTGTCACAAACTTAAAAGTAATCCTAACAAATGATATTAATCATGTCATCAATCCTCTTGTTGGAGAGCTCATCATCAGTTCCATTTAATTTTGGAGCCATTAAAACGGAAAAATTATAGAAATCATATTTTTAATTTATTCTTTTCTTTGTTATTTTAAAAAAAATTGGAAAAGGCATTAAGGCGTGCAGGTTTAAACATGAAATTCATGAATATGTCAGTGCACAATTATGGCACATCACTTATAGCACACAACTAAAAAACATACAGAAGAAGCGCGGAGAAATAGAATCATCTTAATCAAAGAGTATATCCATGTAAAGAGTTGAATTTTCTGATGACTCTAAGATTTATGTGTAAGTGAAGCTGTTATATATAGGTGACACATGTCATCATGCGCAATAGATTCTTGTACTCAGCAAACATGTTCAACCAGTTTCTCAACTTGTGTAACACTTGTGCGCCCCAATACTCTTTTCTTTTCCCTTGATTACTTTACCTCATTATAGGATCTTATATTCATTTTGGATCCAATTTTTTGTTGGGGGGGGGGGGTTGTTGACACTCCATTACATCAAAGTTTCTAGAAATGACAAAGGGAATCCCCATTGAATGAAAAGGCGAAAATACATAATGAAAATCAAGATTTTCAAAGGCTTGAATTTTGAATCGAATTAGTCTAGAAAAAACACTATCATCACACATCCTATATGCGTGCCCCAATATATCATGAAACCTACATGAACACACTAATTCCTTTCTCCAATGTTGACTTATTTTCTTATAAATAGACCCTTGGGGCCCTCATATGTATGGACAAATTTCCTTGAAGCCAAATTTCTTCTCTGGTTACCCTAGTTCTTCAGACCAGTCTTCCGAAATATTCAAGGTAGTTCATTAAAACCTTGAGTGGAGTATTTAAGGGTGGATCATTAGACATAAGTCATTTTAGTGATTTAAAACCAAAACACTTGTGCGCCTAATGCTTCCAAGATCCCTATGTCAGAAATACTTGCATGGCATTCTCTACATGGGCACCCCTCCTTGATTCACTTACTTTCTACACTCTCTCTAGTCTACAGGCCATCAAGCCTTCCTCAAAGCCATTCATGGAAAGGATTCTTCTTAATTTGATCCCTTTTCTGAAAATGATTCAGTTGATACCTCCACAAATACCTCATGACTTATTAAAACTTTCGGAATGATACATTAGAGTGTCTCATATTTTGGTTTTTGTATCCACAGTCAGAGGTTTCCCACAATTTTTCACAAAGGGTTGTGGATTCATGGATTATCTGTGGGTTTGTATATCCACAGTCACATGGACCATTCTCTTATAAATAGTGTTGGGAAGTTCCCTGTTTGAATGAGGGTAGGGTCCTGGACTCTCCCTTCTCGATGAGATGACCTATAACTTCAGGTCTCTGGTAGGGGAAGACATAGTTCATACCTAATTTTCTATTTAACAATAAAGGAGAAGTATACAATCCCTACAAGGATCTATTTTAGGGAAACCATACCATATTAATCCCCTAGATTTTCTTGCAGGAGGTATCATCATTGATCTTCCTCTCTTCTTCAGTTCCAATGACCAGAGGAGAGATGTGCACATGGACTTTTGTTACCCTTTCCCTCCCCCGTTGGGAATTTTCACCATGGGAAAACATCCTGGTATGACCCCCTAACCTTCATCACTTATTCTTTCCATTGGACCCTTGTCAAATGTGAATAGAACAGAGGGAGGTATTTTCACCTCACCCTCTTCCCAAGAATCCTTTCCCTCATCCACCATCGCCACCATAGGCTCTCCCTCTTCCACTAGCAGAGGAGGAATGAATTTAAAGTGCATGTGTCCTTGTTGAATCTTTCACATCCTATAATTTCTCACACTGAGCATGACTCATGGGGGCTTAGAGATTAATGATTATTACAACATGTAGACAAACACTCAGTTGAAGGAACTATGAGAACTCTGATTCATGTTCAAACTAGGATACATTGGACGCCCGTTCAAGGAATGAGCACACTGGATGTCATCTTCAATAGTCTATCCCTAATTCCCTTAATCCGGGCATCCTCCGTAGAATTATTCCCCAAATTAAACCCCCCCAAATCACCATGGCATCCTTATCAGTATGTAAACCCAAACTGATTTCTCTTCAAGGACCATACTCTCCTATGATACTTATCGAACTACGTGGGCTTTGATTATCATTCACATGGGATATGTAGGAAACCTCAATGAGGTTCAAACAAAAAACTCCAAATAAACCCTATTCTCCTTTGGCCTTATTCCCAATAGGGTCTGATATTAATTGGAAACCCATATCCATTCCATGTTCTTTGTGCTGCTTTAACATAAGTCCCACAACAAACATTGACTAAGCATCTTCCGCTTAGATGTCCATACCACATGATATTAAACTATACAGCTAGGTCCTTACCACATACCTTCAAAGGTATGATGTGTCCCATTAAGAGGCACTGAACTATGAGGGTTCCGATTCCTTTTACAAGGATATGTAGGTAGCCCATTTTATGGTCATGATCCTAAGATCAAACCAAACCTTCGTCTCCTTAGATTACAATAAATTGCAGAGTTCCCTGCTGAGTGGATTCAAAACTAGTATCATCATAATGATTATTAAAATAATCTTGAAATAATATATTAGAGGTTACCATTGATGGAGAAACTTGATTACATATGGATATCTCCATTGATGAGGAACCATGAATATATACTGATGATTCTGAATTTTACCCATGTTAATAAGTGATTGAAAATTTCAAGGGAAACTTATTCCAGACATGTTGAATTAATATGGATTCATGAAAATATCATAAATTTCTAAATATAGACCTAGATTAGACAATAATTCCTTCCAAAAGTGTGTGATGAGTCTAACCTCCCTTCCTCTTGACGAATGTACGTTATTAATTATCATAAATTTAAAACATAATGAACGCATACATTGGGAAAGATTTTCCATTTTAGATAAAGAAATGTTGGAAGATTCCGATTCCATAAATAAATACAAATGAAACCACCTCGAAGTTGGGATTCATAAAACTAGAATACACATTTCAAGTAACTACGAAACAATTTCCTAATAAAAGTAATGGAATTTGGATTCATAATACAAAAATATGTGGTTGAATGTAAATTTGGAGACAGTAATACCTTATTGATTTTTAGCATGGTAACAGGTGTACATGGGAGGAATTAATGAGAGAGAAATTGGTGTCTCATTGTTCAAAAATAAAGAGGGAAATATGGGGGAGGTGAAATATCATACCGCAACATTTATAATTGAAAATAAAAGTTAATAAAAATATTAAGAAACTTGGATAAAATGAGAAAGGAAATAATCCCTTACATGGAAGTGTGATCCCAAATGCTTGGGAGTGGCTTTAGAGAGGCTTCTTGGGAGATTGGGGTAACTTGGGAGGATTCTATAGAGATTAGGTCATATGTTGGATGAACTCCAAAGGCTTTGTTTGAAGAAGAAGTGGGATCTTGGATGGGTTTTTATAGGAAAGGAGAGAGAATTCTTTATTATTTAGGTCTGGGACACTACACATTAAACTAATCAAATCCATAAACAAGCACATGGTTTTAGCCCATGGATTTTCCAAATGGGGAGTGGAAAACAATATTTCATAAGGCCAATGTATGAACTTATTTATATAATAGGGTTGCTTCTGTGGAATTTAGTCACACTCTCACGAAAATCAATTTAAAAGTCTGAAATGTTTTATATGTTTTGAAGGGTTTACTAAATCTATGTAATATTAATAAAAAAATCTAAAATCACATTATCTGAATGGTAAAACATATATTGGCTGAAAATATTGTTTATATTATTTTATTACATCACTATTAGGTCATTATTTTGTAATAAATCACATTACATATTTAAATGGTATGTAATTTTCACCCAAAAATTTGATTCTCAGAAAATTAGGAAAAATTCATCGTTGGATGATTTCGACATCCTGATTAAAATAATAATATTAATTTAAATGAAACTTTTCTAAATATTTGAATAGTCACTTTTAATATAAAAACCAATATTTATAAAAAATTCATTGGTTTTGAAAAAAAACATTCAAACCTTAACAAAAATTACAATTTTATTCATAAAAATTATACGATCATTTTTACGTAATAAAAATTAATTTAAAAAAAATAATTTATTAAAATATCATTTAATTAAAAAATCCGTTAATTTATAAAAATATTTTTCTTTGATGAATAATTACTAAAAATACTATTTGTGTTGTAATAACTATTTACTAATAAACAATAATAAAATGAATGTATATTATTTATTATACAAAAAATTAATGCAAATAATCATAGTGCTAAGGTCTGGTTACATTAAACCTTATAACACCTACATAAGACTGAAGGGTAAGGTGTGCGATGGTGACATTCTCTTTTGGTGGCTCAAATTACATCGCTTGGGATATAATCTCTATCAACATCCACTTCTCCCGTTGGATGTTCCATTAAAACTTATCGTGTTGAAGCTCATCTTGGGCTTTGTCAAGAGCAAAGCCCAATGATTCCACCTTCATTTTGAGCTCTGAAAAATGGGTTTCTTATGGGGCATGTCTACTAAATGTGGCCATCTCTTCCTTTTTCTGAGTAAATTGATTTGTTAAAGCCCAATATTTATACTAATTATTTGATCAATTTTAAATGACTATATTATCAATGGTCACAATTCATAATGTTATTTTAAAATAAAAAAACATAAAACAAATGAAGTTCATTTTTTATATAACCAGTTTAAATAATAAGACATTTAATTAGACCAATGTGAATATTAATTGATAGAAGATTGGTTCATTATATTGATGAAAGAATAATTAAGTCCCAAAGATGATATATTAATGACACCTTTTTATTCTGATATTTCCTCCAAAAGTGAGACACTAATCATGTCAAAGAATTCATATCTAACCATTCATATTTTGTATATTTCATTATTTGAATAAATTTACTATAAAAAGAGCATCCATATCTTATTTCATCAAATGGATATCTGATTTCTTTCTCTCAAATGAAATTCCATTCAATTGAACATTCAAACCAGAACCTTCACATCCACTGAAGTCACTCTTCCAAAAATAATAAGACTTAGAGAAATAAAATAAATAACATACCAATGAGAGGATACAACATGCCAGAGTGAGTAAATGGGAAAATCCATTTGATACAAATTTTAGATTAAATATATTAATCTAAATAAATATGTCCTTTTGTCCCATCATATTTATACAACCATTAATTCAGACATCGGAAAAACATCAAAATTATCACCACAGCCTCTACAGAATAAATATGAACTAAATTCCATAATATATTAGTTTTTATCATAAAAACTTCATCCAATTTCCTATATAATGGTGATAATATGAGATCTCACATAATAAAAATATATAATTGTTTAACCCAAATATCCCAAAAAAAACAAATAAATAAAAATTGTTTATATGGTTCAAAAAAATTTCATACATAACCTGCCAAACACTATAAAAATTTTCATTAAATTTTATGTAGGAATCGAATCACTCTTCTCTCAAACCATCTCCAATTTTTAAATTATCAGACAAATAATTTTGAAACTAAAAACAATTTGATATATATGTAAACATTAATATACATGTTCTACCACCCATCCTTATCGAGGCATCATATTGTGAGAAGGATTCACTAATATCTAAAAAATATGTTCCACCACCTATTTTTATAGGAATCCTCAGACACACTATTAGACCATGAAATGAAAAACAAACAACCAATACTAATAAAATAATATCATGTATATATAATTCATCCTAATGGGATTATGTTTGATAGTATCTATTTGTTGTTCTCTAAAGCCTCACCACATGATTTATCTTTCCAACCATAATTTCCCAATATGATCCACCCCAAAAAACTATCTTGAGTAAAAAATATTATTTCCCAAAAAACATAACACATTTTCATATATTGAAATAGAAACGAGGGAGGATTTGTTAGAAATTTTTACCTCACAACTAAGATTATACCTTTTGTGAAGGTTGTTTATCCTTTATTAGATGCTATTTTGAGAATACCATGAATCATTTAAGGTGGATATGAGTGTTGAGTTTATTTTTGGGTTGTGTTTTGGGTAAACTATTTGTGGTTTTTTTCTGATGGTATGTGATGTGTGGAGTTCCACTTTTCTAGACAAATAGGGATGAAATTTCTTAAATACCCATAATCTCTCAACAGTGGGATGCCACTCTCAAAGAATGTATCTCCAAAATTGAGAAATAACGAAGATCAGAAGTATAAAGATTATAAATTCATCATTCACACATTCCTAAATATTCATTATACATTTTTAGGTCATTTACTTTTCCATTTTTTACATTTATAATTTTTTTATTTCACAGTGGTATCATTTTTTTACCTCAGTAACATATCTCTTATGCCTAAAAATAATTTTTTTTATTTTTATATAATTTAGACCCACTGATCCCAAGTTTTATATCCATATAATTATATTACTTTTATACATGTGACCAAAATTAGTTTTTAAACAACTTAATGAATAATGATTTAATATCAATATTAATTTTTTTTAGAAATGTCATATATGGGTTTATAAATAAAATATTATTTATATTTATAATTTCATAGATAATATACGTATTTTTACATAGAAAATTTATTCAGGTATATCAACATCATTATTATATTATAACAATTTCATAAAAAACATGTTATTTGTAATAACAATATCTTTTTACTATTCACCTAAAAAATAATTTTTTCAGAAATAAAAAACATTAATCATTAGAAAATAATACCATCATTAGTCCAAAAATTGAGGTGATTTTTTCAAAATCACAACCAATTATATATAAATTTCATTTTTGATTAAAAATATGAAATATTTTGAAAACTATCATTATAAAAAATTAAAAAAAAATTTATTTACTATTCATTTTCATATAAATAACTGATTTACCATGTGTTACGAATTTGTTTACATCTAAATTTATTATACATGAACATTAGAAAAAATAATAAAAAATATTTTATTAATTTTTTTACCTCACAAGTTGAGTAGATATTTAAAGTGAACATCATTTTCTTCCTCATATATATATATATATGTATATATATATATGTATATATATATATATATATGTATTTCGTAATTCCATTTACCACTATTTGAACCTTCTAATTATATAGCTACATTACAATTGTGTATACTTGTTTTTTAGATAATGCAATTGAACAATTATATTTATCCTTGCATTTATTTATTGAGAAATATTTTAAAAAAATAGGTCGTTACATTCTACAACACTTAAAAAATTGTCCTCAAAATGTTATTACCAGAGGAAATTATATGAGGGTACATTTATATAATAAAATTCTCATGTTCTCTTATATACCCTAAAATATATTATTTTCCCCCAAATTTTTACTAAATCAGTGTGGTTTTCTCCCAGTACCTTGTCTCTACAATCCTATAATTCGATACATTGTTCTTCATATAAAATATCCATTTCTAATCATGTAGTTTATGATATCAGTACATTTTATGGATGATGAAAGTACTTTAATAAAGTTTATATGTGGAACACATCATGTAATTGACAGAGGTGTATCCAGTTTGATAAGAGATGGGGTATGACTATGAAATGATCAAGGATATCTATGGTAACAATCATTTTGGGGATCAACTACCCTTTGTTCCCAATAATCATAGAAATATTTTAATGATATATTTAATGGAACAACTCATTATTGGAATCAAATGATAGATCTAAATAATGATTATTTGTATTACACTTCTATCATAATTGTGATAGTTTTCAATTTTCAAGAAATGTATTGATCCTTCACTATTATTTATTATATATTGAAAGGAAATTTAACTTCCTCAACCCAAATTCATCCTATAAAGTTGGATTTCTATAAATATTTCCATAATATACCCCATATTGGTCCATATAAATACAAGAATTTAAATTGTTGTTATATGAGAACCTTACCTGGGGGAGGTCCTTATCCAAACAACTATGAAAATTCACTGAACAAGATTCAACTGTATCCTATAGATTTGGAATAAAACTCTCAGACTACCCATTTTTTTTTGTAGATGAAAAGTTGTGTTAATAACATACTCTTTGTATAAATTCATATTAATACTTTTATTGATTCTTGAGGTAATCATCATATCCTAAGAAGATAAAATATTGGTTTTTACTCCATTAACCCTAAAAAAATTTCATTGTGTGTATATTAATGAGTTCTTTAGGGGGTAAATATTATTTTATGGGAATAAAAATATTCGATCTTCATAAAATGATTGACTATAACACAACCAATATTATGGTAATAGATGTTTTGGGGAGTCCCATTCTAAAGTCCAATGTGATGATTTCCAATTTCAATAATATTTTAGAAAATGGTTTTAACATTATCATAACATACAATAATACTATGAATTGAGATATTTATTAGGAATTGTTTCTCATCAAGATCGCCCATGATATGTTTTTTAGATATATTTTCATCTTGGTACTTATGAGGTGAATATTAAAAGTCTTATTTGTGCATCATCCAAGATATTCTTTTTCAATTGCAATTTTGGAGGGAAGCATATTTTTGTTCCAAACCATATAACTCTATCTTTATTAATTCATAAATGTGAAATATTCTCTAAACATTTATGCACCTATATATCGTATTTCAAGGATTCATTTATCAATATGTTAATGGAAGGTCATTCAGTCATTTGATAATGATAGGTTTTATCTCGTCTTATTTTTACTTCAAGATTTATCCTCTAAAAATCCCTGAGTAACTGGATTTTTTGATAATCATCATTGATAGATCATCATGTTATGTCATGTTGAGAGAATCAACCACCTTATATTTCTCCCCTATGTGGTAACGTACTAATAAGTCATAATATTTTATAAATTTCATCATTATATATTGGGTAATATTCGATAACATTTGTGTGAATATATATAAATATATATATGTTTAATGATTTTTGATTACTATATATATCAATAATTTCCCCATAGATATAAATTCACTAAAAAATTAATTCCGTGAACAAAACCTCACATATTAAATCATGCATCATGTAATTTTCTTCACGAGACAATAATTAGTGTGACATATATGAAATTATCATATCATTATACATGAGGATGAAATTGAAACTAATTTTTTAAGCATCACCATCTATTAAAGACCAATTACCTAATATAAAGAAATGTTATTAGTAGAGACAAAATTATTTTTTATTTACTTGAAATAATCTTTATAATACTCTATACATTGTCATTTAATACATTTTTGTTAATTAGATTAGTGTATTTGACATCCAATACAAATTTATTACACATGGTCATGAATATTATACTAAACCATAAAAAATATGAACCTTGATTAATGTGGTTGGATGTGGACACATGTGTATAACATCCATCATTGATAGATCAATTGATATAACTATATTGGTAATTTCATGACTAAATATTGATAATTTCAATTGCTATAATTCATAGTTTAAATATTTTTCAAATAGTTACTACATTCTAAAAGTATTTAACCATATTTATGAATGATCATAATACTCTTCATTTATCATTGAATATATATTTGAATATATTATATATAGATAACACCAAATTTATCAAGGAAATATTTAATGAAACCATTCATCAGATCTAGGAATATACGCAAAGCATTCATATGTATAAAGAGGATCACTAATAAATCATAAATTACATAGATCATTTAAAAGGATATCATTGAAATGTCCTATAATTTTACATTTAGCTAAAAATATCCATATCTAAGGTCAATCTTCATGAAGTGACTTGGTCCTCTAAGTTGATCATATATATCATCATTTAGGATTTTAGGATACCTATTTTTGGGTATGATTTTATAATTCTCTTTATAATTATTGAATAAAATATCCATGAATCACAAATTTTGACAATGATGACTGGTATACCAAATGGTGAATCAACAGGGTTGATAAAAACCTTATCCATGTGATCATTTACGTAATTATTTAACTACTATAATTCAATGGGATCCGTTATATATAGAATCCCTAAGATAGAAAAAGACCATAATAGAATATTTTTTGAAAACTAAACATATCGATCTAGGGGAATACATGGAAAATCACCAATAAATACATCAGTATATTTCCATATAAAAGGAAATTCAACTATTTTGCCTTCCTCCATGATCATTTCAGTTAAGAGTCCCTCAATATTGGGTATCATAGCCCATATTTTATAATTTTCTTCCACTAAGAGTTAATATTCATCCTTGTGTTGATACTAGAAAATATAATGATTTGGGACAATGATTTATATTTCCTTATCTATATATTTTATATTCAATTTATTTATGGAATTATAATACATAACTAATCTTAAATGAAATTAAATTAAAGGAAAATTAATTATATTTCTTTGATATATCCTCCCAAAAATCTCAATCGAAGAAGATATATAAATCATTGATGTGATCACTATTCTACTAGTGGTTTTAATTCATAATTATGTATTAATTACTTATGGGTGGTGGTTCCATATTCTTAGAAAAATGGTTTCATATAAACTAAATTAAAAAATAAGAAGAAAATAAATTATTATAATATCATTAAAATAGATCATGTTAACCTGCCATCACTTCATTATCATAATCACCCTTTGTGGTAGTGATTGTGAATTCCCATTATTGTTCTATTTTATTGGGAGGTTTGTGGGGCCTATTTTAATCATTAGAAAATAGATGTGGAATTGTTTTTTTAAAATTCCCAAAATCCATACACTGTAAGATTTTTTTGTGGGTGGATCATTAGATGAGACCATCCCCTCTTCTGGTCTATTAATTAGCCTCTTAGACTTAGTTAAAAAGTTTTGAGCTTATTGTATTTCATTACCACACATAAATTTTTTTTCTAATCCCCTATTGAAATTACAAAGGATATTTCTCCCACATTTATTAAATGTATGAAATTTTACTTTCTTACCAACATGTGTCTTATCATTTGATCTTATATTATTCCTATAGTTTCTTTTCAATTTAACAAAACATTAAGAGGGTTGTGTTTCCTTATTTACCATATGATAAAATTGAACACCATATTTAGAGATATAGATTAAAATTATGTATACCTCCTTTTAATGAATATTATTTATGAAATTTAATAAATGATCTATTTTTATTAGTATTAGAGAAGATATCGAAGGAATACCTAGAATGTATTTGAAATTTCCTTTATATGGAAAAATATAATTTTCATCATTTTCCGTTAATTCCTACAATACCACTTCACAATATTTTAGAGACTCGAAGGAATATAATTTTTGAAAAAATTATTCTTGGACCCTTCACACTCTATAGTGTATTCTTCATAAATTTTATTGGTTTTATTAATCTGACATCAAGACTGATCTACATCATCTTCATGATGATACACATGTAATATATCATTCTCATGTTTTGATAAATCGAGAATAAAAAATATACTTTTCATAGAAATAACCCAATACCTAGAAAAAAAGGATTAGAAGAACCACTAATAGATTGTTTATGTTTCCTCATAAATTATTTGATATTGATTTCCTCTTTCTATAGTGCGTTTGGGAGTTTAACCTGATTTTTTTCTACTAATGATGAAGAGAGTTGTGTGAGTGTTTCCATAAATATTTTTATACCAAACCCAATCTCATAAGGTTTACCATTGGGATAATATATAAATTTTTCTTATCACCCATTTTTTACATGGTACTACCTAGTTCCCACCATTACCTTGAATAACAAAAAATTTGGAATGAGATTATATAAACTAAATATTGTTCATATAAGGGTGCTATAAAAATAGAAATAGAATTTTATTAATGGTATGCATATGATTCCCAATGAATGTCCACGATTTAATTATTGTTTTACACAGTTAGTATTATAACTAAGGTAGTTATATATATTAAAATCCTTTATAAAAGTTCACAAAGAGAATGTAAATTAACTAATGTATATCCCATGGGGGAGTTAAACCATGTGTCTAGTAAGGGCTATTTTTCATATACCAAGTGACAGTTGAGTTAATAACCAATTATCCAGTTTTTTGGTTGTTACCCCATGGTACATCTATTATAATTTTTTTTCTATTTATATTATCTATATAGAGATTTAATTTCTCCGATAACTATAGAATCTATATATTACCAAAATTTCTTGACATTATCATATAAATAGACATATACCATGGAATTTCCCCCATGGAATATGTGAATGATCTGTAAAATAATATCCAAAAAACTAATCCCTTGTTTGATAAAAACTATAGTGAATCAAGAGAAACATAACATGAGAAATGTATTAATTTATAATTTAAATAATTCATCAAATAATCTATTTCACCACCAGATGGAGAAAATGTTTAGTGAATTATTTATTAACATCAGAAATATCCTATATTAAAACTGTTGAAAATATTAGTCCATAATCATTATCCTATACAAAATTTTCCAAAAATATAATATGATTTAATAATCTTAGAACCCTTAGTAAAAAAATATTAAGAAAGATGTAATCTTAGACACATTGGAAGGTAAACCATATCATCTTGTCTTAGATCATAAACCATAATGGATAAAAAAAGAAAACAGAAGTATCTTAATAATATATCATACAACCACTTATAAAAAACCTAAATCCTAATAAAGATACCTAAGGTCATAAAAAGACTATTATAGAAGAATAAATGTTATTAATTAGATAAACATATGTTTCCATTTTCATAAAACATAAGAGCATGATTTAAACGTTAAAAATAAATTTAAAAAAACTACCACAATCCTAATAGTAACAACTAAAATGAAAATAAAAATTAGCTTAGAATAGTGGTATACCTCATATGCAACATGTAAATGTGTAAAACAATAATTATTGAAAAACCATTGTGATAAACCCTTTTTTACCAACTCTGTTATGAAAAGACTCAGTATGTCCTCCCCTAAAAATGTGATCAATCCAATTATGGCCATTCTTGAAAGAACAAATCCATTTTGTATATACCTGACTACTTCATAAGATATAAACATAAACCAATGAATTGGATTTTTAATTAGGTAACTACACATAATCATGCATATATTTTTCAAAAATATAAATTATATATTATTAAAATCTTATAATACTCATTATAACGAATGTTATTTCAATAATTTTAAAAAAATTACATAATAGTATCATATTAAATCATTAGATATCTAAAAATATTTTTTTAATAAAGTAATAATATCAGAATAAAATATCAAGGATGATATTAAAAACATATCAGGAGAGATATCCCATGGATGACAAAATTAAGTGAAAAATATAATAGTTTTCAGAAAATATTTTATAAATTATTATGAATGATAAACTGAAAACTACCTTTCAAATGAAATGATAATAAATTTATTTTTTTTTGTAAATAGATACACATAAATTAAGCATGAAAACCAAAAAAATTAATGCCAATATTTCCGAACTGACCAATAATTAATATAAATTACTTCATTTGCATTATTAGGTGGTTATAAAGGGAAAAACACATTGAACAAATATTGAGGTACTTTAATTTAATATAATAGTTCAATGATAGTTCCATGAATATAACGATTTTTTTTTATTTTTCACTTAATAAAGAGAACACTATTGATATTAAAAACATGGTTATATAAGAAATGGATAATTGGTATGAATGTGAGTTATTTTTACCAACAGAATATTATTAACGTAGAAAAACAATTAAATATAATAGATTTTTTATTATCATATGTAATTAGCAGAAATAATAAATTTAAATACCATAAAAAATAATATTATGTTAGGATAAAATAGTACTTGATTATTATAACCATGTAATAATGATTATAACCCATTGAATCCGAAATTAATTTCATGAAACCCTTACCTTTACTATTTATAAATATGATATACATCCTCCTATATAGTGAGGATTAACATATTAATTAACTATTTATGAATATTATTCTCTATAATTCTATTTATACAATTATGTTTAAAAATTATTCTTTGTGAATAGGATTTTCATAAATGAGCATTGATCATTTATAAATTTTTAAAAATTGTGTCATACTTAATTTTACTTTATTTAATTTCTTTAGGAACGAACTGTTAAATATACTATAATTGATGTTATATATTTTATTACAATGTTATAGCTCTTTTATATTATAATTAATTTACATTTCTATAATGGGAAATTATTAATGATATAGATTAATGTTATTTATTGGTAATGATGGGTTACCTTATACATATCATAAATTTTCTTGTAATACATAATGAACCATATTTTTAATTACCCAAAAACTTTTATATGACATTTAAATATGAATAAATAAATTACATATTAATTTATGTATTCATATAAAACACATACACCATGATTAATTTTTAATTTTACGCTATTATGAAATATTCTCATAATTGACTGATGAGCTTAAAAGGAAGATAATAAAAAAAACCATTCCTAATATATCTATTAAATGCTAACAATTATGACTATTATACATTATGTGAAATTATAAATTTTAATCAACACATACAAAGGAATTGATGGAATCGAACAATATTATTGTACCATAAGAAGACCATTTATCAGATCTTTGGAGTCATATTACATAACTGGTATTTTCCATTGACTAATCTCAGGACAAGATTCAATAATTGAATATTGAGAGAAAAATTTTATAGTAGATGATATTTTTTTTCAACATCATGAACTAATATATTTTTATATATCCTCCCCCAATAAAGTACAATCATTTCTCAATTTACCCCAAGTGCATTCACATGTGAAATAAGTGGTTGGGTATTGAGACCCAGGAAGTATGAATATGTATATTTTATTTTAAATAAAATAATTTTTATATTTATCCCTTTTTATTAAATTTTACAATTTATTAAACAAATATATTTTCATGAGATAGTTTAAGATAATATTTATTTAAATATAAATAGGAGATCATTTAAAGAAGTGTAATATAATTTTTATAAGGGTTTGAATGAAAGTCTCTATTTTACATATATGCTAGATCTATATAAAAGGATGTCAAAGTCATAGACAATGTTGGTTCAAATATTTCTCATTTTCATTGACTAAAAACCCCTTCCATATTTCACACTCATAATCATGAAGGTTTTCAAATCATCATAATATGTTTTACAGTTTCTAGTGATAATGTTTTTAATCCCTCCGAACTATTTTTCTTGACTATGCATCACGTGATCTTCGGTGGCCTTGCATAAGTTGCCTACATAACAGGCCTATCAGTCAAAATATTCCACTAATTATCTATAAAGCATATTCCCCAATTGTCCCAGCATAACAAAACCCCCATAACAGGTTTGTTAAAAAATAGAAACTTTATTCTTGGTTATAGTATCTTTTTTAACTTAAAACATTGTTGAAAATATACAAGAATCTGTATTTTAAAACAACCATTCAATTACACTTGACCCATTATCTTTCTCTCAATCTGAATGTCTTTAAGACTATAGTTTACAAATTTCCTTTACCATGTGTTCAATACAATAAAATATAACCTTAGATCCACTTGGCCAAATATCACATACTGTTTCCATTTATGGTCTCAGTTGTATGACCTAAAACTACAGTCATCATAACATTTATGTTTGGGTCAGACCTTCATAAAAGAACTATTCCTCTAATTCAATGGAAATCTTGTTGAAAATACCATTTCTAGATTCATGTACTTTTCTTCATAAACCAAACTCTTTGCTTTGGAAAATCTGAGTCCCCACAAAATTTCTTTGGATTTTAGTAGTGTAATGTTCGATGTTTGAAATTTCTTTTGCCAGACTATGTAGATCATGCCCTTAGGTAGCCTTGCATAAGTTACCAACATAACATGTATGTTTGTAAAAATATACTACTATTTGTCTATATAGTATATTCCCCAGTTTTCCCGGCATAACACAACCCCCTTAATGGGATTGTTAAATAATGGTAACATCATTCTTGAAATAAAAAACTCCCTCTAATTCCTTTAGATTATTTTCTATAGAATTCATCAGATTTATAAATTCTCAAATCACAGTTCACAATATTTTTCTTGTATAAAAAATAGGATACTATGTTTCGAAACAAATTATCAAGAAATTGGAAGAGTTTCACACCTTTGTTCAGAGCTAATGACATTAAATTAATGCTACACAATGTCCTCAATACATGACTTAAAACTGCACTATAAAATTTTCTCACTGTATGACAAAAAATCGCAGAGTACAATATCCTCACTGCATGACATAAAACTACATAGTGTGATATTAGAAATTCATCCTTTCTTATAAATTTTGACCATTACTCATACACAAAATTTGTATAGAAATGGTTTTCCTATTAATGACTTAGGTCAGTATAGAATATCCCTTTTTCATTCATAAAATTCATTTCCACAGAAAAACCAACCACTTTGGTCTTGAGTCACCCAAATATTGTTTCCCATATCTATCAGCACAAAAATGTTAAATTTTCAATGAATCCTTTTCCCTGACTATGCAGCACGTTCCCTTAGGTGTGCTTGCATAAGTTACCTAAAAAAAGGTTTGTTAGTAAACCGATACTACTATTTGGTCATGCAACATATTCCCTAGTTGGCCCTGCATAATAAAACTACCATAATAGGTTTGTCAAAATAATTGTAACATCATTCAAGGAAGAGACTCCCCTAATGTTGATATTGGTTTTATATTTTGTGATAATAAAAATCATGACTCAAGATTCCCCTTGGAAATATTTAACGAATATTAATGATTTTTTTTCCAAATAGTTTTGTTTGAGATCATATTTCAAAATTTATAGTCAATGGTATTTGACCATAAATACTAGCCATTAATAGTCAAACATGCATGACTATAAATTGCCAGCAATATGAGACGGGGTAATCACCAGATTGAGAACCCATGAAGGGCTCTCTAGATAAATGTCCAGTCCCATCTCAATACAACGTAGATTTTTGTATGGTTTAGGTAATATTGAGAAATAAAATATCAAGAGGTATAACTTTTGTGGGATTTTCCATATAACCCAGGAAAAAATCTAACTATTCTTACTAGGCTTAATTATGTAGGTAAAACAGAAGCAGTTAGTGAGAGTGAAAACAAAAATTATTGAGGAAGAAAAGATATTCATTCATGAAAATTTCCACAACAGAGCATTCAGAAATCAGAGTCTCTCTCTTGAAAAAAAATAATCATAATTTATAAAAGTCATTCTACATAATTCCTCATTTGTTTGATAGCCTCTAGATCCTCATCATCTTCTTGCGGATGCTCTTTTATTTGACTAGCATCCCTTTCTTCAGCATGATTAAGTGCTTCTATAGCATCTGCAATGGATTTTTCACCATCCTTATAGACTTATCATATTGATCTATGAAGCTGGTCAGGCACCCCTATATAGATATCCAACTCTTACTACAGTTAGATACGCTGAAAGTTATTTTCATTAATTGTCTGCATCAGTTCCTTCAACATTGCAATATGATTACATTCATCCTGGGACAGTGCTAATTGGGACTCTTCAATATTGATTAACAATTTGGATTTCTTCAATTCTTGTAGATTATTTTTCTCTTGATCCCCTCAACAAATAACCTCTTTTACTATAGTATGAATTTCACAGTATTCAAAACTGTAAAATTCTAGCATGATAAATATAGATGAATGTAATGGAATGAATGAAGGTAGTTCCTCAGGTGGAATCCCAGATATTATCTTCTATATGTTTTTCCATGATTTGCGACAAGAATGGAAGAGCCTTCTATAGTTCTGGGTCTGATGCAGAATCAATTTCTTTAGGAGGGGTATATTGTGGGACTAATTCACTTAAAGAAGTCCCTTGTTTTGTTCCATCTTGAACAATGGTTACTCCACCTTCCAATGTTGTTTTGGATGATTCAGAGGCATCACCTCCAAACCTAGCTATTTAAGTTGATAGCCCTATCAGTTAAATCAAGAATTTTGCTTATGATCTGATTCAAGAGATAAAATTTTTTAATGCTATCACCATATCAATATCTCTTACCTAACTGTAGCTCAACATCTTGAGAATAATCCTCCCCAATATTTTCAGTTTTAGCAATTTTTTGATGTCTTTGAATGAGTAGTGTTATCTTTAGAATGCTCAGGATCTTTAAAATGAATCTCAAGAATATCTTTTGTCTCAAGATCCACCCAATCCAATGTCTCCGTAATGGTGGGATTGGCGTTAATATCAATACATCCTTCAAGTATCATTGTGGCAGTAGTTTCATTAGATGGAACTGCATATTGTTTTCAACCAACCATGTTTAGATGGTTAATCATATGAAAATTAATAGGAAAAATAATTAGAATTCACATATAGTTGATTCTATAAAAGGAACTCCTAAATCGTATAATGAATTTGATATATTAACATGATAAAATATTTCATCAAAATACATTCCATGGTTCATCATTTCATCCAATGATATCTTAGATCCCAGGTTAAAATCACTCGTGGGAGGATATGGCATGTTTGCTTCACCACAATCCTCCACCATCCTTTGATTTCAAATATCTTCCCCAGAAAACAGTTGTGGGGTCAATTTTAGTTATTTCTAGATGTTCTGGTGAATGTGATGAAACTAAAAGTATCATACAATAGAAATTAGTTGATGTTACAATTAACACCTTATGAAATATTGTTGATTTACTAGAATCCTCTTCTCTTTTGATAGCAAGAAAAGGAGCAGTTATGGGAACAAATGTTGGTTCTTTTAGCCTTAATGCCTCTTTAGGATCCACGAGATTTGTAGAAATTTGTGTCTGTTCAACAGCACCTTCTATGGTTCCTTGAACCTTATTAGTATTTTTTTCAAAATAGAAATAGAAGAAGCCTTGTAATTTTATGATTTTTAAACATTTTTTCATGAATAAAGAATAAAATTCTGGATTATCAGGGTGACTTACCACTACAAAGAAAGAGATTAATCATTTCTATCTTTCTCTGGTGTGTTTTCTTCTTCACCTTTTTAGGAGGGCTTGCATAATCATTCCTAGAGACATGTATTAGAGATCCCAATACCCTCTCTATTACCACCTCCATGGCCTGTTGGTCCGGAGATATTTCTCCTGATTCATGGGGTGATCCGGTAGTCCCAAGAGCAATGCCTCCAATGCTATATTGTGGTGAAGGAACATCTTTGTCTTTCCATTACCCAACTGTAAGTTAAGACAATACTTCTCTTATATAACAATGTTTTGATTAAAATTCAAGTTTCAAAATGGGATCGAATGTGAATGAAAAGAAACTTACATCATCAGGATCTACAAAGTCACACCACTCTTTATCTAATGAATGATTAATCCCTTCAATGGTACTAGGATATATCATTTCCTTAACCCTCTTTGTAATAGGATTTGAATCATATGTATAATATATGAGAACTTCCATATCTTGAATGTAGGTCCTTAGCTCATTGGGATTATCCTTAAAATAGTGCTAGATGAAGTCCACAAATCCACTACTCCTGAAATATGCAGTCATTCATACAGATTCATCCATGTGGACTCAGCATCACAACACAGACTATTCCCTGATTAAATAGCCTTTCACTATATATATTTGAAATTTATGTGAGAGTGTTTTGAAGAGTTTCATACAACCATGGATTTGAGTTTCTTCCAAACACCCACAGTCATAGATGATGGATTAGAAAATGGAACTTTAAATTCTTCCGAATGATGGAGACTTGATAGCCTCTATGAAATTTCAGTAAGGATATATGGTGTGGCTCTAATAACTCTAACAAGAGGATTATATCTAGCATGAGGTCTCTTTAATGAATCTGTATCATAATCACATATACACTCTAATTCTTGCAAGCCGCTCATTAATTATGATGGAAGAACTTCCAAACGACGTGATTCCCTCCTTCTACGTCTCTTCCCCCCCACTAGAGAAATGAAAATATTTAATACCCCTTAAGGATAAGATTGAACCAATTTTTGTCATACCCGATAGTCAATCTTCTTATGACATCAGCAATGGGTAAATTAAATTCTTCCCCAGTCTTCTCAGCAGATGTCAACAACCATTATTGTTGGACTACCATTGCTTATTTCTCTATTTTGACATGCACAGAAAGAGATACAGTATTCAGTGTTAGAAATTTGAATTGATATCAAATCAATAAGGAGCATAAGCCTCACATATGATTTCTCTTTCAATTCCAGTGGTCAACACGCCATCTCTCCAAGCTAGCATATATGCCCTTAGTTCTAAATCGTCCAACAAATCACCAAAAAATCACCCCATATGTGGATTACCATAAGGAAAGAAATTTATTTCTTTATACATGATCATTCTTTCCTTGATTCCATAATCATTAAAGGAAAAAGGTGAAATACCAGAAAAATCATGAACAAATGGTCAGAAAAAACTTCTAGAAACCTGTTATCCACTTTTACAACATAAGTTCTGATGTGAATAATGATCCATACCTAAAAAACCTGGAATGATCCCTTTATTCTAAAGGGGGACTTCCCCTTATAAATGTGTAGAAAACTCTTATGAATCAAGGCCAAAAATTGAGTAGCAAACCCTACCATCCTTTTGTCTACCACCTTACCCGCAATAAAAAATGTTCCTAGCCTCATGCATCCTTTGGAGTTTTAGACTGGTAATAAATACACACTGAGCCACATGGCCAAGAGACCGGCAAGACGTGTTGTCATAGGATTTTTTTTGTTTACTTCCTATCCACATTTTTTAAATTCTCCTTTTTCCAATGTTGGAGAGAAGGTATTAGGAGTAACTCTCATCTCTGACCTTGGACAGTAGGTCAGACATGCATATGTTTTCTTCCTTTCCTCTTTCTTTATAAAAATTATTTTCATCCATTTCATAATATGAATATCTCTCCTAGAGTGAGACTTCATGCTGGTTTTTTTCCCGAGTTTTTAAAATGTTTTCATCAACTCACCAACCAATACTGGTGTCTTCTTCGAGTCATTCCATGTTATCTTTGGAGGAATAAACTCATCATACATGACTACAAGGATTGGAGAATGAAAAATCTTATAATCATCCCACAAGCAGATGTCTACCTCTCCATGTGTTAAATGGAAGGAATAAGTCTATGAACTCAATCAAATTAATAATTCCAGCATGAAATCATCATTCTTGTACACATAAGTTTGTTCAACCCAGACAAATTCATAAGTCCCTACAACATTCAAGTAATCTATAATTTCTACACAGTTTATACGAACCTATTATACCGAAATCCATGAAGGTTTTACTCTTCCTCCTCAGTGGAAGTCCGATATTTTCTTCCACCCCTGGGATAGATCTATCTGAAAATCTAGAAAATTGATGAAAAAAATGTTGGTTGCAGTTTAGGTGTTCATGCCTTCAAATATGGAGAACACAAAATATGATGCATAATATGAGCTTTCAGTACTATCCCAGTAGAGGAAAATGATCCCCTAGTAGAAACTTTGGCTGATGACAAATTGGTATAATAGTGAAACCAATAATGTGGGGTATAGTTCTTTGTATTTGGAGAATTTTCATCATGCAAATGGCCATATTGATACAAAGGAAGATAGGTGCTTCAGTGAAAGTGGAAATGGAACTTCTTGAACTATTTTTTCTATGTATGGAAGGGTGGTGTCATACACTTCTTAGAAATCTTGACAAATGACATTTATCATGTCATCAATCCTCTTGTTGGAGAGCTCATCATCAGTTCTAATTCTTTTTAGAGCCGTTGAACCGGAAAAATGATAGAAATCATATTTTAATTATATGTTTTTATTTGTGTTTTACAAAAAATTGGAAAAGGCATTAAGGCGTGCATGTTTAAACATGGGATGCATGAATATTTCAGTGCGCAATTATAGATCCCCACTTATAGAATGCAACTGAAAAACATACAGAAGAAGAACAAAGAAACAAAAGAATCTTAATAAAAGACTACATCTGTGTCAAGAGTTGAATTTTCTGATGACTCGAAGCTTTATGTGGAAGTGAAGATGTTATATATAGGTGACACATGTGACCCTGCGCAGCAGATTCTTGTACTTAGAAAACATGTGAAACCAGTTTATCAATGTGCATAACACATGTGCTCCCCAATAATCTCTTCTTTCCCCTTCATTACTTTACCTTAGTATAGGATCCTCTATTCATTTTGGATCCAATTTTTTGTTGGGGGGGGGGTCGTTGAAACTCCATTACATCAAAGAGTCTAAAAATATCAAAGGGAATCCCCTTTGAATGAAAAGGGGAAAATACATAAAGAAAATAAAGATTTTCAAAAGCATGAATTTTGAATCTCATTAGTCTAGAAAAAACATCATCGTCACAGAACCTACATGTGTTCCCCCATATATCATGCAACCTACATGCACACCCTAATTCTTTTCTCCCATGGACACTTATTTTCCTATAAATAGACCATTGGGCTCCTCATATGTGTGGATGAATTTCCTTGAACCCATATTTCTTCTCTTGTCACCCTAGTACTTCAACCCAGTCTTCCGAAACATTCAAGGTAGTTCTTTAAAACCTGGAGTGGAGTATTTAAGGGTGGATCATTGGACATAAGTCTTTTTAGTGTTTTAAAACCAAAAAACTTGTGCGCCTAATGCTTCCAAGCTCCCCACGTCAGAAATACTTGAATGTCGTTCTCTACATAGGGGCCCCTCCTTGATTAACTTACTTTCCTCACTCTCTCTAGTATACAAGTCATCAAGCCTTCCTCAAAGCCATTCATGGAAATGATTCTACTTATTTGGATCCCTTGTCTAAAAAGGATTCTGTTGAGTCCTCCACAAAACCTCATTACTTATTAAAACTTTTGGAATGATACATCAGAGTGTATCCTATTTGGGTTTGTATATCCATAGTTAGTGGTTTCCTACATTTTTTTCATAAAGGGATTCAGATTCATGGAGTGTCTATGGGTTTGTATATCCACAGTCACATGGACCATTCTCCTAGAAACCGTGTTGGGAAGTTCCCTATTTGGATGAGGGTAGAGTCCTGGCCTCTCCCTTCTCGATGAGATGACCTACATCCTCTGGTCTCTGGTAGGGGAAGATACAGTTAAAAACTAATTTTACATTTAACAATAAAGGAGAAGTCTCCCACCCCTACTAGGATCAATTTTAGGAAAACCATCCTATAGTAATCCCCTAGATTTTCTTATAGGAGGTAGCATAATTGCTCCTAATCTCTTCTTCAGTGCCAATGACCATAGGATAGATGTGCACAGGGACTTTTGTTACCCTTTCCCTCCCCCGTTGGGAATTTTCACCATGGGCAACCATCCTGGTATAAGACCCTAACCTTCATCACTTATTCCTTCCATTGGAACATTGTCAAATGTAAATAGAACAGAGGGAGGGATTTTCACCTCTCCCTCTTCCCAAGACACCATGCCCTCATCCACCATCACCACTATAGGCTATCCCTCTTCCACCAGTAGAGGAGGAATTACTTTAAAGTGCAGGTGTCATTGTCGAATCTTTCACATCCTCTAGTTTCTCACACCGAGCATGACTCATGTGGGTTTAGAGATTGTTTTTTATTAAAACATGTACACAAAAACTCAGTAGAAGGAACTATGTGAACACTAATTCATGTTCAAACTAGGATACATAGGATTCTCTTTCAAGGTACGAGCTCACTGGATGTCCTCTTCAATAGTCCATCCATAATTCCCTTAATCTGGGAATCCTCCATAGGATTATGCCCCAAATTGAACCCCCCCAAATCACCAGGGCATCCTTATCAAGATGTAAACACAAACTTATTTCTCTCAAAGTACCATACTCTCCTATGATACTTATCGAACTATGTGGGATTTGATTCTTTTTCATATGGGATACGAAGGAAGCCTCAATGAGGTTCAAACCCAAAACTCAAAATCAGCCATATTATCCTTTGGCCTTCTTCCTAACAGGGTCTAATCTTACTTGGAAACCCATATCCATTCCATGTTCTTTGGGATTATTTAACACAAGTCCCTCAATAAACATTGACTAAGCATTTTCTGCTTAGATGTCCATACCACATGATATTAAACTATATTGGTAGGTCCTTACCACATGACCTTAAAAGGTATGATGTGTCCCATTAAGTGGTACCAAACTATGAGGGTTATGATTCCTTTTACAAGGATATGTAGGTAGTCCATTTTATTTTCATGATCCTAAGATCAAAATAAACCTTCATCTCCCAAGATTACAATAAATTCCAGAGTGCCCTGCTGAGTGGATTCAAAACTAGTGTCATCATAATGATTATTAAAATAATCTTGAAATTGTATATTAGAGGAAAAAATTGATGGAGAAGCTTGAGTACATATGGAAATCTCCATTTATGAAGAAACATGAATATATACTAATGATTCCTAATTTTACCCATGTTAATAAGTGATTTAAAATTTCAAGGGATACATATTCCAGACATGTTGAATTAATATGGATTCAATAAAATATCGTAAATTTCTATAGATAGACCTAGATTAGAAAATAATTACTACCAAAATGTTTTGATGAGTCAAACCTCCCTTATTCTTGATGAATGTATGTTCTTAAGTCTCATAAATTTAAAACATAATGAACTCCTATATTGGGAAAGAATGTCCTTTTTAGATAAAAAACTGTTGGAAGATTCGGATTCCACAAATAAATCCAAATGAAACCACATCGATGTTGTGATTCATAAAACTATAATACACATTTCAAGGAACTATGAATCAATTTCCTAACAAAAGTAATGGAATTTGGATTTATAATACAAAAAGAATTAGTTGAATGTAAATTTGGAGACAGTAATACCTTATGGAATTTCGGCATGGTAACAGGTGTACATGGGAGGTATTAATGAGAGAGAAATTGGAGTCTCATTGTTCAAAAATATTGTGGGAAGTATGTGGGAGGTAAAAAATCAAACCCCATAATTTATAATTGAAAATAAAAGTGAATAAAAATATTAAGAAACTTGGATAAAATTATAAAGGAAGGAATCCCTTACATGGAAGTTTGATCCCAAAGGCTTGGGAGAGGCTTTAGAGAGGCTTCGTGGGAGCTTGGTGAAACTTGGGAGGATTCTATAGAGATGGGGTCAAGGGTTGGATGAAATCCAAAGGCTTTGATTGAAGAGGAAGTGGGAGCTTGGATGGGTTTTTATCGGAAAGTAGAGGGAATTCTTTATTATTTAGGTTTGGGAAACTACACATTAAACTAATCAAATTCACAAACAGCCTCATGGTTTTGGCGCATGGATTTTCCCAATGGGTAGTGGAAAACAATATTTCATAAGGCCAATGGACGAACTTATTTAGATAACAAGGTTTCTTATATGGAGGTGAGTCACACCTTCACAGAAATCAATTTAAAAGGCTGAAATGTTTTACAATTCTTCAATGGTTTACTAAAGCTATGTAAAATAAATAAAAAAAAATCTAAAATCACATTATCTTAATGGAAAAACATATAGTGTCCAAAATATTGTTTATATTATTTTATTACATCACTATTAGGTCATTATTATGTCATAAAACACATTACATATTTAAATGGTATGTAATTTACACCCAAAAATTCAACACTCTCAGAAAATTAGGAAAAATTCATCATTGGACGATTTCCACATCCTGATTAAAAAATAATATTAATTTTAACATGACAATTTTCTAAATATTTGACCAGTCAATTTTAATATATAAACCAATATTTTTTCAAAAATTCATGGGTTTTGATAAAAACAACTTTCCAAACTAAATAAAAATTACAATTGTATTCATAAAAATTATCAAATAATTTTTACATAATAAAAATTAATTTAATAATAATAATAATTTATTAAAATATTATTTAATTAAAAAATCCATTAATTTATCAAAATAGTTTACTTTATTGAATAATAACTAAAAATACTATTTGTGCTTTAAAAAATATTTACTAATAAACAATAGTAAAATGAATATATAATATTTATTATATACAAAAATAATGCAAATAATCATAGTGCTAAGGTCTTGTTACATTACACCTTCTGTCACCTACATAAGACTGGAGGGTAAGTTGTGAGATGGTGACATTCTCTTGTGGTGGCTCAGATAACATCGCTCCGGAGGTAATCTCTGTCAACATCCACTTCTCCCATAGGTGGTTCCATTTAAACTTATCATGTTGATGCTCATCTTGGGCTTTGTCAAGAGTGAAGCCCAATGACGCCACCTCCATTCTGAGCTCCGAAAAATGGGCTTCTTATGGGGAATGCCTACTGAATGTGGCCATCACTTCCTTTGTCAGAGTAAATTGATTCGTTAAAGCCATATATTTATACTAATTATTTGATCACTATTAAATGACTACATTATCAATGGTCAAAATTCATAATGGTATTTTAAAATAAAAAAACATAAAACAAATGAAGTGCATATGTTATATAACCAGTTTACATAATAAGAAATTTAATTAGACCAATTTGAAAATTCATTCATAGAATATTGGTTCATTATAGTGATTAAAGAATAATTAAGTCCCAAAGATGATATATTAATTAAACCTTTTCTATTCTGATGTTTCCTCCAAAAGTGACACCCTAATCATGTCAAATAATTCATATATAACCACTCATATTTTGTATATTTCATTATTTGAGTAAATTTACTATAAATAGAGCATCCAAATATTATTTCATCAAATGGATATCTGATTTCATTCTCTAAAATGAAATTCCATTCAATTGAACATTCAAACCAGAACTTTCACTTCCACTGAAGTCATTCTTAAAAAAATAATAAGACTTAGAGAAATAAAATAAATAGCATGCCAATGAGAGGATAAGACATGCTACAATTAGTAAAGGAGACAAATCAATTTCATACATATTTTGAGAGGAAATATATTAATATAAATAGAATATGTCATTTTGTCCCATCATATTGATAAAATAATAACTTCATACACAAGAAAAACATCATAATTATCACCTCAGCCTCGACAGAAAAAATATAAACTAAATTCCATAAGATATTAGTTTTTATCATAAAAATGTTATCCCATTTCTTATATAATGGAGATAATATGAGATCTCACATAATAAAAATGTATAATTTTTTCACCCAAATATCCCAAAAAACAAATAAATAAAAATTATTTATACGGTTCAAAAAAAAATCATACATAAAGTGGAAAACACTATAATCATTTTCATTACATTTCATCTAGGAAATGAATCACTATTCTCTTATACAATCTCTAATTTTTAAATTATCATAAAAATAATTTTGAAACTAAAAACAATTTGATATATATGAAAACATTAATATACATGTTCTACCACCCATCCTTATCAAGGCATCATATTTTGAGAAGGTTTCACTAATATCTGAAAAATATGTTCCACCATATATTTTCCTAGGAATCCTCAGACACACTATTAAACCATGAAATGGAAAAACAAACAACCAATACTAATAAAAAATATCATTTATAGACAATTCATCCTAATGAGATTATGTTTGATAGAATCTATTTGTTATTCTACAAAGCCTCACCACATGATTTATCTATCCAACCATATTTTCCCAATATGCTCTACCCTAAAAAAATATCTCGAGTAAAAATAATTATTTCCCAAAAAAATAAAAGATTTTCATATATTGAAATAGAAAATAGAGAGGATTGGTTAGAAATTTGTACCTCACAACTAAGATTATACCTTTTGTGAAGGGTGTTAATCCTTTATTAGATGATATTTTGAGAAGACCATGAATCATTTAAGGTGGATTTGACTATTGAGTTTATTGTTGGGTTGTGTTTTGGGTGAACTATTTTTGGTGTTTGTTTGATGGTATGTGATGTGTGGAGTTCCACTTTTCTAGACGAATGGAGATGAAATTTCTTAAATACCCATAATATCTCAATAGTGGGATGCCAGAGTCAAAGAATGTATCTCCAAAATTGGGAAATAACGAAGATCAGAAGTATAAAGGATTATAAAGGAATCATTCACACATTCCCAATTAATCATTATACATTTTTAAGTCATTCAGTTCTCAATTTTTTACATTTATCATTTTTTTATTTTATAGTAGTAACTTGTTTTTACCTCATTAACATATCCCTTATGCTTAATTTTTTTTCTTTTTTTATATATTTTAGACCCACTAATACTAAATTTTATATCTAATTAATTATATTACATTTATACAAGTGACCAAAATTATTTTTTAAACAACTTAATGAATAATGATTTAATATCAATATTTTTTAAATATATAAATTAAATTCAGAAATGTCATATATGGGTTTATAAATAAAATAAAATTTATAATTATAATTTCATAGATAATATACATATTTTTACATAAAAACATTATTCATGTATATCAAATTCATTATTATATTATAACAATTTTATAAAAAACATGTTATTTGTAAAAACTATATTTTTTACTATTCACCTAAAAAATATTTTTTTAAAAAATACAAAACATTAATCGTTAGAAAATAATACCATTATTAGTCCAAATATTTAGTTGATTTTTTCAAAATCACAACCAATGATATATAAATCTAATTTTCTATTAAAAATATGATATATTTTGAAAACTATCATTATAAAAAAATAACATTTTTTTGGTTTACTATTTATTTTCCTATAAATAACTGATTTACCAGGTGTTACAATTTTGTTCACATAAAAATGTACTATACATTAACATAAGAAAAAATAATAAAAATTATTTTATTAATTATTTTTCCTCACAAGTTGAGTAGGTATTTAAAGTGAACTTCCTTTTTTTACTCATATATATATATATAAGAATTTCATAATTTCATTTACCACTGTTTGAACCTTCTAATTATATAGCTACATTACAATGGTGTATACATGTTTTTTAGCTAATGAAGGTGAACAATTATATTTATCCTTGCATTTATTTATTGAGGAATTTTTTAATTAAAAATAGGTTGTTACATTCTACGACACTTAAAAAATTGTCCTCAAAAGGTTATTCCCAGAGGAAATTATATGAGGGTACTTTTCGGTAATAAAATTATCATGTTCCCATATATCCCCTAAAACATATTATTTTTTCCCCAAATTTTTACTAGATCAGTGTTTTTTTTCCGAGTACCTTGTCTCTACAATCCTTTACTTTAATACATTGTTCTACATAAAAAAGATCCCTTTCTAATCAATTAGTTTATGATATCGGTACATTTGATGGATGATGAATGTACTTTAATAAAATTTATATGTGGAACACATCATGTAATTGACATAGGTGTATCGAGTTTAATAAGAGATGGGGTATGACTATGAAATGATCAAGGATATCAATGGTAACAATTATTTTGGGGCTCATCTTCCCTTTGATACCAATAATCATAGAATTATTGTAATGATATATTCAAAGGAATATATCATTATTGGAATCAAATGGTAGATCTAAACAATGATTATTTGTATTACACTTCTATCAACATTGTTATAGTTTTCAATTTTCACTAAATGGATTGAACCTTCACTATTATTTATTATATATTTGAAGGAAATTTATCTTCCTCAACCCAAAGTCATCCTATCATGTTAGATTTCTATAAATATTTCCATAATGTACCCCATATTGTTCCATATAAATACAATAATTGAAACTGTAGTTATATGTGAACCTTACTCAGGGGAGGTCATTATCCAAACATCTATGAAAATTCACTGAACAAGATTCAATTGTATCCTATAGAGTTTGAATAATACTCTCAGACTACCCATTTTTTTGTAGATAAAAAGTAGTGCTAAGAACATACTCTTTGTATAATTCTATATTAATACTTCTATTGATTCTTGAGGTAATCATCATATCCTAAGAAGATAAAATATCGAATGTTACTCCATAAACCCTAAAAATTTCATTTTGGGTATATTAATGAGTTATTTAGTGGGTAAATATTATTTTATGGGAATAAAAATGTCCGAACGTACTAAAATGATCGACTAAAACATAAACAATATTATGGAAATAGTTGTTTTGGGGTTTCCCATTCTAAAGTCCATTGTGTTGATTTCCAATTTCTATAATATTTTAGAAAATGGTTTTAACATTATCATAACATACAAGAATACTATGAATTGATATATTTATTATGAATTGTTTCTCATCATGATCGCCCATGATATGTTTTTTAGATATATTTTCATCTTGGTACTTATGAGGTGAATATTAAAAGATATTATTTGTGCGTCATCCAAGATATTCTTTTTTAATTGCAATTTTTGAGGGAAGAATATTTGTGTTCCAAACCATATAACTATATATTTTTTAAATCATAAATCTGAAATATTTCTAAAAAATTATGCACCTCTATATCATATTTCAACGATTCATTTATCATTATGTTAATGGAAGGTCATTCATTCATTTGATAGTGATAGGTTTTATCTCATATTACTTTTACTTTATTATTTATACTCTAAAAACCCAGAGTAAATAGATTTTTCGATAATCATCATTGATAGAGGATCATATTATGTCATGTTGAGATCATCAACCACCTTATATTTATTTTCTATGTGGTAATGTACTACTAAGTAATTATATTTTATAAATTTTAGCATTAAATATTGGGGAATGTTTGATTGCATTTTTGTGAATATATATAAATATATATGTTTCATGATCTTTTGATTACTATATATCAATAATTTCCCCATAGATATAACTTTGCTGAATAATTAATGCCATGAACAACACTTCACATATTAAGTAATGCATCATGTAATTTTCCTCACGAGACAATAACTAGTGTTACATATAAGAAATTATAATATCATTCTACATGAGGATGAAACTAATACTAATTTGTGAAGCATCACCATATATTAAAGCCCCATTACCTAATATACAGAAATGTTATTAGTAGAGACAAAATTCCTTTTTATATAGTTGAAATAATCTTTATATTTCTCTATACATTCGAATTTACTACATTTTTGTTAATTAGATTAGTGTATTTGATATCGAATACAAATTTATTACACAAGGTCAAGGATATTCTACTAAACCATGAAAACTATAAACCTTGATTAATGTGGTTAGATGTGTACAGTTGTGTATAACATCCATCTTTGATAGATCAATTGATATCACTATATTGGTGATTTCATGAATAAATATTGATAATTTCAATTTCTATAATTCACAATTTAAATATTTTCCAAATAGTTTCTACATTATAATAGTATTTAACCATATCTATGAATGATCATAATACTCTTCATTTATCACTGAATATATATTTGAATATATTAGATAAAGATAACACCAAATTTATCAAGGAAATCATTAATGAAACTATTCATCAGATCCAGGAATATATATTGAGCATTCATAGGTATAAAGGGGATCACTAATGAATCATAAAGTATATAGATAATTTAAAAGGATATCATTGAAATGTTCTATAATTTTACATTTAACTAAAAATATCCATATCTAATTTCAATATTCATGAAGTGACTAGGTCCTCTAAGTTGATAATATATATCATCATTTAGGTTTCTACGATACCTCTTCATGGGTATGATTTTATAATGCTTGTTATAAATATTGAATAAAATATCAATAAATCACACTTTTTGACAATGAGGACTGGTACACCCCATGGAGAATTAATAGTGTTGATAAAAACCTTATCCATGTTATCATTTACCTAATTATTTAACTACTCCAATTCAATGGGATCCGTTATATATAAAATCCATAAGATAGAAAAAGATCCTAAAAGAATATTTTTTGAAAATTAAACATATCGATCTTGGGGAATACATGGAAATTCACCCATAAATACATCATCTTATTTCCATATAAAAGGAAATTAAACTATTTTGACATCCTCCGTGATCATTTTAATTAAGAGTCCCTCAATATTGGGTACCATAGCCCATATTTTATAATTTTCTTCCACTAGGAGTTAATACCCATCCCTGTGTTGATATTAGAAAATAGAATGATTTGGGTCATCGATTATATTTTCTTATCTATATATTTTATATTTGATTTAATTATGAAATTATAATATATAACTAATCTTAAATGTAATTAAATCAAGGGAAAAGTAATTATATTTACTGAATATATCCTCCCAAAAATCTCAATTAAAAAATATGTATAAATCATATATGTGAACACTATTTAACTAGTGTTTTTAATTAATAATTATGTATTATTTACTTATGGGTAGTGGTTCCATATTCTTAGAAAAATTGTTTGATATAAAATAAATTAAAAAATAATAATAAAATATATTATTATAATATCTTTAAAATAGATCATGTTTACCACCCATCACTTCATTATCATAATCACCCTTTGTGGTAGTGATTGTGAATTCCCTTTATTGTTCCATTTTCATGGGAGGTTGGTCAGGACTATTTTAATCATTAGACAATAGATGTGGAATTGTTTTTTAAAATTCCCAAAATCCTTACACTGGAAGATATTTTTGTGGGTGTATTGTTAGATGAAACCATCCCCTCTTTTGGTCTATTAATCATCCTCTTAGACTTAGTTAAAAAGTTGTGATCATATTGTATTCCCTTACCACACATAAAAAAATTTCATGATCCCCTAAGGAAATTATAAAGTATATTTCTCCCACATTTATTAAATATATGAAATTTTACTTTCCTACCAACATATTTCTTATCATTGGATCTTATATGATACATAGAATTCCTTTTCAATTCACCAAAACATTGAGAGTTTCGTGTTTCCATATTTACCATATGATAAAATTGAACACGATATTCAGAGATATAGATTAAAATTATGTATACCTCATTTTAATAAATATAATTTATGAAATTTAATAAATGATCTATTTTTATTAGTAAAAGAGGTAATATCAGAGGAATACCTGGAATGTATTTGAAATTTTCTTTTATATGGAAAAATAAAATTTTCATCATTTTCCGTTAATTCCTATAATACCACTACACAATATTTTGAAGACTCTGAGGAATATAGTCTTTGAAAAAATTATTCATGGACCCTACACACTCTATAGTGTATACTTTTTTAAATTTTATTGGTGTTATTAATCCAACATCAAGACTAATATACATCATCTTCTTGATGATACAAATGTAAAATTTCATTCTCATATTTTGATAAATTTAGAATAAAAATATACTTTTCATAGAAATAACCCACTACCTAGAAACAAAAGGATTAGAATAATCACCAATATATTATTTATGTTTCCTCATAAATTATTTGATATTGAGTTCCTCTTTCTATAGTGTGTTTGGGAGTTCAACCAGATTTTTTATACTAATGATGAAGAGAGTTGTGTGAGTGTTTCCATAAATTTTCTTATACCAAACCCAATATCATAAGGTTTCCCATTGGGATAATATATTAATTTTTCTTATCACAAATTTTTTTACATGGTACTACCTAGTTCCCACCATTACCTTGAATAACATAAAATTTGGAATGAGTTTATATAAATTAAGGATTGTTCATATAAGGATACTATAAACATAGAAATAGAATTTTATAAATGGTATGAATATGTTTCCCAATGAATATATAGGATTTAATATTTGTTTTACGTAGTTAGTATTATAACTAAGGAAGTTATATATATTAAAATCCATTATAATAGTTCACAAAGAGAATGTGAATTAACTAATGTATATCCCATGGGGTAGTCAAACCATGTGTCTAGTAAGGGATATTTGTCATATACCAAGTGACAGTTGATTTAATAACCAATTATCCATTTTTATGGTTGTTACCCCATGTTACATTTGATACAAATTTTTTTTCTACATATATTCTCTATATAGAGATTTAATTTCTTAGATAACCATAGAATCTATACATTACCAAAATTTCCTGACATTATCAAATACACAGACTTATACCATGGAATTCCCCCCATGGAATTTGTCAATGATCTGTAAAATAATATCCATAAAAACTAATCCCTTGTTTGATACCAATAATAGTGAATCAAGAGAAACATAACATGATAAATTTATTAATTTCTAATTTAAATAATTCATCAAATAAACTATTTCACAACCAAATGGAGAAAATTTTTAGTGCATTATTTATTAACATCATAAATATACTATTTTAAAACTGTTGAAAATATTAGTCCATAATAATTATCCTATATAACATTTTCCAAAAATATATTGTGATTTAATCATCTTAGAACACTCGGTATTAAAATCTTAAGAAATATTTAATCTTAGAGACATTGTAAGGTAAACCACATCAAATTTTCTTAGATCACAAACCCTAATGGATACATAAAGAAAACATATGTATCATAATAATATATCATACAACCATTGATAAAAAACATAAAACCTAATAAAGATACCTAAGGTCATAACAAGACTATTATAGAAGAATAAATGTTATTAATTGGATAAACATATGTATCCATTTTCATAAAACATAATAGCATGATGGAAACATGAAAAATAAATATAAAAAAACTATCACAATCCTAATAACAAAGACTAAAATGAAAATAAAAATTAGCTTAAAATAGTGGTATACCTCATACGCAACATGTAAATGTGTAAAACCATAATTATTGAAATACCATTGTGATAATACCTTTTATACTAACTCTTATATGAAATTACTCAGTATGTCCTCCCCTAAAAATGTGATCAATCCAATTATGACCATGCATGTAAGAACAAATTAATTTTTTATATACATAACTACTTCATGAGATATAAACATAAACCAGTGAATTATATTTTTAATTACGTAACTACACATAATCATGCATATATTTTTCATGAATATAAATTATATATTATTAAAATCTTATAATACCCTTTACAACGAATGTTATTTCAATAATTTTTAAAAAAAATCAAAATAGTATCATATTAAAACATTAGATATCTCAAAATATCATTTTAATGAAGTAATAATATCATAATAAAATATCAAGGATTATATTAAAATCATATCAGGAGAGATATCCCATGGATGACAAAAATAAGTGAAAAATATTACCGTTTTCAGAAAATATTTTATAAATTCTTATAAATGATAAACTAAAAACTACCTTTCAAATTAAATGAGAATATTTTTTATTTTTTTGTAAATAGATATAAATAAATTAAGCACGAAAACCAAAAAAATGCCAATATTTCTGAACTAACCAATAATTAATTTAAATTACATCATTTTCATTATTAAGTGTTTATAAAGGGAAAACCACATTGAAAAAATATTGAGGTAATTTAATTTCATAAAATAGTTCAATGAAAGTTCCATGATTATAATGGAAAAAATGTATTTGTCCCTTAATAATGAGAACACTATTGATATTAAAAACAAGGTTATATAGTAAATGGTCAATTGGAATGAATGTGAGTTATTTTTACCAACACAATATTTTCAATGTAGAAAAAAATTAAATATAATAGGTTATTTGTTATGATATGTAATTAACAGATATAATAAATTTAAATACCATAAAAAATATTATTATGGTAGGATAAAATAGTACTTGATTATTATAACCATGTAATAATGATTATAACCCATTGAATCTGAAATTAATTTCATGAAACCATTACCTTTACTATTGATAATGAAATATGATCTACATCCTCTTATATAGTGAGGATAAACATATTAATTACCAATTTATGAATATTATTCTATATAATTCCATTTATACAATTATTTTTAAATATTTTTCTTTGTGCGTAGGATTTTCATAAATGAGCATTGATCATTAATAATTTTTTAAAAATTGCGTCATACATAATTTTATTTTTTAAAATTTCTTTTTGAAAGAACTGTTAAACGTACTATAATTGATGTTATATATTTTATTACAATGTTATAGCTCTTCTATTTTTGAATTAATTTACATTTCTATAATGGGAAATTAATAATGATATAGATTAATGTTATTTAATGGTAATGATTGGTTAACTTATACATATCATTAATTTTCTTGTAATACATAATGAACCATATTTTTATTGTCCCAAAAACTATTATATGACATTTAAATATGAATAATTACTTTCCTATTAATTTATTTTTTCATATAAAACACATACACTATGTTTCATTTTTAATTTTAGTCTATTATAAAATATTCTCATAATTGACTGATGAGCTTAAAAGAAAGATAATCAACATAACCATTCCAAATATAGATATTAAATGCTAAAAATTATATCTACTATACATTATGTGAAATTATAAAATATAATCAACACACACCAATGAATTGATGGAATCGAACTATATGATTGTACCCTAAAAAGACCATTTATCAGATCTTCTAAGTCATATTACATAACTGGTATTTTCCCTTGACTAATCTGAAGCCAAGATTCAATAATTGAATCTTGAGAGAAAAAATTTATAGTAGATGGTATTTTTTGGGTATTTTTAACATCAATTATGTTAATATTTCATTAATAAGGTAATTGCTGCATCATCATTCTGTCACACATAAATTAAATTATTTAATGTCTAAAAATTATAACTAAAATTCCATTATGTAGGAAATATATTTATATCTCTAATGAATATTTATAGTAGAATTTATCTTATGTATAACCCTATATTAAAAATGTTTTAGTTATTAAACATTGATTTTAACACTTTAAACTCTTCTTTGAATTAAATAATAATAAATAACCTAATCTAATCCAAGTGGACCTAATTGATAATATTATATTTATAAGGTTGTTTTTGGGTTAATTACACTTATCCAGTAGAATTATAACATGTGTTAGGGTAATAATAATATCATTTTTATCCTTAATTACCCTATTTACTTTTAACTGTTGTAAATAATTGTAAAAAGTTACTATTCACCAAAAATTATTTTTATCTTTTTGAACCACATTTTATTCCTTTATATTAACCGTGTCTCTCGTATTTTCGAAATTCCACTCACACAAGCGGTAAAATTATGTTTTATGTAAATTTTCAAATTCTCCCCGGAGGTTGGTAAAAGATTGTGAAAAGTTCAAAAAAATTATTATATTTCTATATTATTATAAAATGACTCCAATGAATTTCATTGAAATTATATAGGAATTAAGTATCTATTTTTAGCTAAAATAAATTTAAATGAAATAAATAATTATTTAAATAAAAAGTCGGTTTTTAAATAGTAACCTAGTGTTTTCACTATTCATAAAAAATTTAATGTCTTTAGAAAAATACCAAAAATTTTCTCTAGGCTAATTTCAATATTCCAAATCCAAAAATGAATTCCATTTTGAGAGATAATATTTATAAAATTTTAAGAAGTGGGTATTACTATTCATAATGGCTAGTTCATAATAATATTATAATAATATCTCATTTAGTTAAACTCAGTGTTGCGTACAACACACGGTATCGAGGAAGGTTGCTCTGGCATGCAACACAAGCCTTGAATAGTGTTTTCCTATACTGTAAGCTAATACGGTGTTGCGTATAGTGCAAGTTAATCTTGGTGTAGTGTACAACAGAAGACATCAATGTAATTAAAAATAATATTTCTCATAAAATCTCGGGGTGTTACATTCTACCCCCCTTAAAATGAATTTCGCCCTCGAAATTCGTCGGGGTTATAAATGGATTACTACTTGAAAGCTTCATTCATAGAATCCCACATCATAAAATGTAAAACTAAAACTTAATTTTAAAAAGTGATGTATGAAACATAATGGTTACCCAAATTAACTCATCACTGGGTTTCCACATAGGTGAACATAGGTGAAAATATGGATATTGAAGAGAAATCTTACCATCATGTTCTGATGAAGAGTGGTAGAGAACATGGCTATGAAAAATACAACAATCACAAAGCCATAAATTTTTGATGATTGAAGGTAGCATCTAATTCATCAGATATGAGGGTACTAGGACAACATTTTTGGTTTTCCGTATCATTTCCCTAAAGTTGAAAATTTTGAATTAGAAGAAATACTTACTTGATTTTGGTACAATCTCGTCGTTGGTCATTCCATAAATAATTTCCACTTCATATCATAAAGAAATGAATCTGAATTTTTCATTCGTGAAGTGTTTGTAAATCATGCGATAGAATGATGTGTCATTCCATCTGTTTCGAAAAAAAGGTTAGCAAAGGTTATCAAATACACATAATTCCATCTATGGTGAGGTTATTCGTATATGATTCAAAAAATGGACTTATGCATTATCACATAATAAAATAAAACTAGTTTCTACTAACCAAGGTCTTCCTGTAGGAAAGTGGTAGGTGATAAAATCCTATCACACTTTGGTTGTGGGTTTTATTCCCACAGCCTTGTCTGATGCGACGGGTTGTCTTCCGTCCTATAGGTTGTCCTTTTTCTAAAACAATACTATTATAACATCACAAAAAGTTCTAGCCTTAAAAAATACTATGAGATTTCAAACTTAATATATTCTAATATTTAAGTTTATCCAAAATACTTCTATCCAATTTCATAGTATAAATAAAATGATTACTAGAAAGGTCATATGCCAAGCATTTAACACAATCATTTATCACCCGTATATCATAATATATATATATCTTCTTGGTCACATTAAAAACATGTGAATTACTTAATCATGTATTATCTTAAAACATGAGTTCCCATTTAACATTAGTGAAAACATGAATTATGTAGAAAGATAACACTTTCCACATACCAAAATCCCAAAACTTCTATATACTCAAACCAGAAAATCACTTTGTCCATATATCATTCATTAGCTCATTAATAATATCCAAAATATTATTTTCTCCTTATCTATTCATTATGTGCATATCATCTTACTTCAAAAAATATCTGAATAACCTTTCATGGTTACCGATTCCATTCAACACATACTTTCAAATACTTTAGGAAAAACAATAGTATAACAATACTTAGATTTATCTTTATTCTATAGTACCATACATTATTCCTGATAAACATACAATCATTCCACCACCTTCTTAAACTAGTGACTGTGCTTCATCATTTATTTCATTTCATATATTATTTGTAGTCTCTTCATCATCATCCACATAAATACTACCCATATGACCATGCTGATTCTCTTCATGAGATTTTCCCTTACGACATTGGTTTGCATAATGCCTGTACATTCCACATTTAAAACATTTATCTGTTGTGGATGACTTAGAAATACCATTATCCTTGTCCATGGTGTTAAATGAACCTTTTCCTTTGTAATTACTATCTTTGTGTCCTTATTTTCCACACCCAAATAATCTTTTAGTTCCTTTGAAACATTCTCCCTGATGCCTCTTCCATCATGGTTTACATGAGGTAAATTGAACATTCTTTCTTCTATGATTATCATGAAACTCTATCTTTCTATTATTATATGAGTTAGGAAACATACCGAAGTTGAGATAATTGATCATATTATGAGATTTCTGATTAGGCCTAATAACGATATGTGGACTTCCAGATCCAATTTCATTTGGTTTCCCATGAATAATATCATTCCATTGTCCATCATATCCTCTATTTTCGTGAATCTTCATGTTTCCATCCATTTTTTAAAAACCAAAAAGAATAGTGTGAGTGGAAAAAATCATAAGCAAGGGGGAGTAAATTCAATATCTAACATCTTAGTTTTAATAATAATATCTTTATAGTAATTCTAGGACTATAACCCATAATTATACTTATCCTCAGGGAAATCCCTTGACATACCTTAGAAATATCTCTAGGGATCTCACTAAAGTTTTCGAATACTAGTTTACAAATGTTAAATAAACATTTCCTCTCATAAGAACTATAGATACCCATAATTGATGTACATAGAAATTACATTACTTTTGTGGAATACTTAATACATAACAAAAACAAACACCGAAGGAACATAATAGTTTAGTGTCTTTGGAAACTCAGAACATAATCTTCTAATCGTTGTGAAAGATCTTCAACATCTCTCATAAAGATCTTCCCCTTTTGTTTTCTTACCTAAAAACTTTTGTTATATCTTGTGGAAAAGAAAACATACAAATGGTGAGCTCAAATTCTCAATAAGGGTAAACATATGGAACGTAAAACAATCCATAAACATTTGAATGAAAAAACATGAACATGGAATCTAAACATCAAAATCTTGAGCAAAGACATAAATCATGGAAGTACATAAGGCATAAATCATAATGGAACATCAATAATGATAAAATATCATGGGAATAAAACATTTAATTGTGAAAAACCATTAAGAACATGATATGATTTCCATAGTATCCAAGGAATTTCTGCCAAGACCATCTTTGTGGACAAAGTCCCTTTCTGAATCGAGTTCTCTCCTCGTTCCAGACCTGTATCACTGAATTAGATTAAATTACCATTCCATCCATGTCTATCTCATGAGATATAAATCTTTACCAAATTCATTTTTGGGAGATATAGGTCCCACCCATCTCATAATGAAATCATTATTTCTTGTGCCACAAAATAAACATAAAACATTCATCCTAACCCAAAGAATAAAATGGGTTTCAAAAACATTATTCCATCATCACATAATCAGTATAAAACAAATGGATATCATCTCATTATAAGAAAAATCACACCATGTAAATAATATATACATTATACTTGAAACATAAACATGCTAAATAATGTCATCTAAGATTGAAAGTAGCTTTGATAAAACACTTGAAATGAATTTTTGAGAAAAATATCCTTTTTCCTTCAAAATCATTTTCTTTTCACAAAATTCCACAAAATTTTAAAAGAAAAATATTTTATTTAAAATAACCATGAAAACTTGTAGATGAAGCGTAATGAAAATTAGGCATTATGATACTGTAAAAATCATTCAAGCCGTATAAGTTAAAAAAAATTCTTTTCATACTTTTGTCGGAAAAGTCAAAAAGTTTATCGTATGGTAAACAAAAGAAAGATTTTTTCCATAACATAATGTAAAAGTCAAAGAGGGGTAAACATGACTTTAAAAATACATGGAATAATTGTAAACACTTTATGAAAAAAAATTTATGGACATGGATGAAAAATATAACCCTAGTAAATATTTACGTCTAAGCAATCTTGGATAAAATAAGATTTGAAAAATTATCCCTTACCTTAGGTCCGATATGATTTGTATGTATTTTAACTCATATATAATTATTTAAATAATGTTATTGACTTATTACAGAATCATATTCATTGTTATGATATCATATATTGTTCACTTATGACTTTATATTACCCGTTCTTTTATAAATTCATTGTTAAAGAACCGTTTTGGGTGAAATCGTTTTATTTATCGTACGTGTTTGGACTTGTTGTTCTTGATATTATTATTACTTATATAATGTTTTACTTACTTCAGGAATGTAAATAACAATTTATATATCATATATATTTGGTATATATATATATATATGATAGATAAATGAAATGAAATACACCATTCATGGAGACGGTAGGCCGTACGTACGCATGAACGTTGTTTTCCTTTACTTATTGACTTGAATGGAAGTAAGTAGATGACATATATATATACATATCCAGTAGCTTTATAATGTCATATATTTAATTATTATTCATTATATATACTTTATAATAATTCTTGAGTGGTTAACATGGAGATTGAATCTCATCGCGTCGTGGAGACGGTAATCCGTATGTACACACGAGTGATGATATCATTCCCATAATTATTGAATTGAATTGTAGTGGATGAAATAATATCTCAGAATAAGTATTATGTTATAATAACTATACATAGTTATTCTTTACACCATTATACCCATCCAAGTAAGGTGGTGGTGGAAAAACAGATTACATCACGGCGTGGAGACGATATTTCGTACGTACGCACGCGCGGTGATTTCATTTTCCGTAGGACGGATATATGGTGAAATGGGGTTGTTTAATATTTATAATAACATATTAGTATATTAGTGATATTGATGTTATTAATTTATAATGAAAAAACTCAAGAATAATATGTTGAAGAAAATAGAAACTTGAAAGAATCGGTAGAAGAGTTTACCTCTTCTTCGACGCACCTCTTTTAAGATTTCTATTAAGGCACTAGAGATGGTATTTTTAGGAGACAAAAACCTCTATAATGTTTCTAGAGAAGTTGAGAAGGGAAATGGTCAGGGTTCGGCTGATATTGAAGGCTCAAAATTGTGTAAAGAGAAGATAGAGGAGGTGCCCATTTATGAGGGAGGAGAGGGGCACCTTAGAAAAAACATAAAATATTATTTTATAATAAAGTAAAATTCGGTTTATAATAGCTTCAAATTGATTTATTTAGAGGCTAATGTGGGGATGGGTTTAAATACACTCAAAAAATAGGGTTTATAAAAGTATAGGTTACTATTTTAACCTTATCATTTATATTTAACACTAAGATAAATAATTTATCTTTTACTATGTCTTCTTGTTTTCTTACACTATATGGTTAATAAACATACAATAACGAGCCAAAAGAACACCGGGTGGATAATTATTAATATATATAACCTCATATATGTAATTTGGACGAACATTAGATTTTTAGGAATAGATTAACAATTAATAATATAATATTTCTTTTAAAAACGGTTTTATGTCAATTTTGACACTATTTGGTAATTGACTTTTGTAAAAATCATAACAGCATGATTAGTTAGAAAAAGTTATTTTAATCAATACTATCATGTGATATGAACATTGAAAATTAGTGGAATTCAGGAAAATTCTCAAATTACATTTATTTGGGTATTTATAACATTAATTATGTTAATATTTCATTAATAAGGTAATTACTACATCATCATTTTGTCATAAATAAATTTAATTATTTAATATCTAAAAATTATAAATAAAATAAAATTATGTAGGAAATCGTTTTATCTTTATAATTAATATTTATAGTCGAATTTATCGTATGTATAACCCTATATTAAAAATGTTTTAGTTATTAAACATTTATTTTAACTCTTTTAACTCTTCTTTGAATTAAATAATAATAAATGCCTTAATCTAATCCAAGTGGACCTAAATGATAATATTATATTTCTATGATTGTTTTTGGTCGAATTACATTTATCCAATAGAATTAGGACATGTGTTAGGGTAATAATAATAACATTTTTACCCTTAATTACCCTATTTACTTTTAACCGTGGTGAATAAAAGTAAAAAGTTACTATTCACCAAAAATTATTTTTATCTAATTGAACCACATTTTACTCCTTGATATTAATAGTGTCTCTCAGATTTTCAAAATTCCACTCACAGAAGCGGTAAAATTATGTTTTATGTAAATTTTCAAATTCTCCTAGGAGGTGGGTAAAAGACGGTGAAAAGTTCAATAAAATTTTTATATATCTATATTATTATAAAATGACTGTAATGAATTACATTGAACATATATAGGTATTATGTATATATTTTGACCTAAAATAAATTTAAATAAAATAAATAATAATTTAAATAAAAAGTTTGTTTTCAAATAGTAACCTAGTGTTTTCACTATTCATCAAAATTTAATGTGTTCAGAAAAATACCAAAAATTCACCCTAGGCTAATTTCGATATTCAGAATCAAAAAATGAATTCCATTTTGAAATATAAAATTTATAAAATTTCAAAAAGTGGGTTTTACTATTCATAACGGCTAGTTCATAATAATATTATAATAATATCTCATTTGGTGAAACTATCTATTGTGTACAACACATGCTATCGAGGAAGGTTACTCTGGCGTGAAAAACAAGCATAGAATAGTTTTTGCTTATACTGTAAGATAATACGGTGCTCTGTATAGTGAAAGTTAATCCTGGTGTAGCGTACAACAGAACATATCAAAGTAATTAAAAATAATATTTCTCATAAAATCTCGGTGTATTACATTATTGGATACTCCATTCACCCATTCTTTTAAATCTTCACAACTTGTGAATGTTTTGATCATGGTAATATAGTGTATGAGTATGTTGATCATGATAGATACACATTTTGTTGTATTATTGAGATACATATAATTGTGAATATAGAGTCTCTCAAGGTTATGGAGTATCATTTCATTTGGGATCAATACATTAAAGAAATGTTTGGCTATGTACTTATTTAACGTACAGGATGATTAGTACCATATCAGGGCCACATATATTATTACCACATGATAGTGACTTTTATGAATCCTAAGGGTGATAGTTATACACACCATGGAGATTAGGATATCCCTATGGGTTTTGAAGGCCAGGTTCATTAGTAAACGGGGGAGCTCACTACAAAGGTTCCCAGTTGTTTTTTCAATGATGAGGGTGTAATTTCATATGTCTTTCCATTTATAGTCAATTGGATTTAGGATATTTTTCCTAAGTATATTCACATATAATAGAATTTTATTTTTTAATTTAGATCATATTGGGTGATGTTAACCTTTCTATTCTTCCATACAGAGTAGAACCTACAGAGATTAATGAGATTAAAACTAAACTGGAAGAGTTGGATGATAAGGGATTTATCCATCCATGCACATCATATTTGGGTTCTATATTTTTTTCCTTGAAGGGTTTCAAGACTCTATAATTACGTATTGATTTTAGGTTGTTGAATCAGATTACTATGAATAAATAGTATCATCTTATGCGTATTGATGACATATTTTACTAGATGAGGGGATCTTGTGTCTTCATGGATATTGAATTGAGATCAAGGTATATTCATTTGAGATTTTGACATTTTAATATACCATTGACTTATTTCAAAAGTAGTATACCCTCTATGAATATTTCAGGATGAAATTTGTTTTGAAGAATGAAAAAACAATATTTATAGACTTGAAAATCCTAATATTACCTCTCTACCTAGATAAGTTGGTGTTAGTATATGTGGATGACATATTTGTGTACTCTATGACTCATGAGTATCATGCTAGACACCAAGAAATTCTATAGAGTAAACTGATAGAGAATATATTATACCCCATATTATCTATGTGTAAATTCTAAATTAATCAGGTCCTCATCCTGGGTGACACCATCTCAGTGGAATTTGTGTTAGTGGACCTATAGAAATTCCAAGTAGTTGTATCATTGGATAATCATATGAATGTTTTCAATATTCAATTATTTTTGGGGTTAGAAGGATATTATTGTAGGTTTATCCTATACTTCCCCATATGGGAGAACAACATTCGAGATTGAACATGAAAGGGTAAAGTTCAAATTTTTTAGAGAATGTGAGAATTCTTTCTATGAGTTCAAGAATATAATGACATAAATATTTATCTTGATCCAACCTGAGCTAGGAGAGAATTATACAGTGTCTTGTGACACTTATGAGATTGGTATTTGAGTAGTTTTGATGTAGGTAGACTGATTTATGGTTTATGTGTCTCTGTATTTAGCGACATATGAGTAGAATTACCTTATTCATGGCACTGATTTAACATAATTTGATTTTTCCTCGATGTGCTGTCAGTGTTACTTATTAGACAAAAAGTATTCTTTGTATATGTAGTACAAGATCATAAAGTACATATTATAAAAAATGAAATTTGACTCTTTAATAGTGGAGGTGGGTGGAATTTATACAATAATTTTACTTTGAACAAGAATATTTTCCCATGAATGAAAATAGTATCACTAACACTTTATAAAGGAAAACATAGATTACAGTAGTTATGGAGTCTAGTTTTGAGTGGAAGATGATAACATTGCTGGCTATGATGTTTGTTGTTGTTCAGGAGGGTTAGGCGAAGATGAATCTCATATCAGTTTTAGTGAAGTCTAATATTTAGGGCCAGATTATAGATTCGATGTATGAGAATATGGAATGTTTGGATATCAAGGAAAACCATCAATGGGTGGAGTCACCATACGATTGAATCATAGATGAAGACTATATCATTTTTTTCAGGAATCATGTTGTTGTGCCTGCGTTCTTATCAAGGGATTTGATGATATATTTCCATGCATCAATGTGGGAGTTATATCTTGGTGTGGAAAAAATGTAACATGACATTTGAGGATAGTATTTGTGGTTGAGCTGAAATTGGAGATTTCAAGTTTTGTTACATGATGCTACAACTATCAAAAGGTGAAGGCTAGGAGTCAATTATCTAGTGGTTTAAAACAATAATTTCTCTTACAGAAATGTAATTTTGATGAAGTTACTGAGGACTTTTTGATGGGAATCCCATGGAATCCCTGGATGAATGACTCTATATTGGTGGCTGTGGATATTTTGAATAATGTAGAAAATTTATTTTGAATACAAGAGACTTCCTCTATGGATCACTTGGGAGACATTTATGTTTTTAAGATATTCCATTATGATAGAGTTCTATAGAGTATTGTTTCAAACCATGACTCATGTTTTACAAAACACTTTTTCAAGAACTTGAAGAATTCACTTAGTACATAGTTATTATTGAGTATGGATTTCTACCCATTAAGAAATGGGTAGTTCGAATATACTATACCAGTTCTTGAGGATATGCTTCAAGTGTGTGTTTTAAACTATGGCAGGTCTTGGGAGAATCATCTATCATTGGTGTAGTTCACCTATAATAATAGTTATCGGGACACTATTCAGATGTCACCATATGATTATTAGTATGGTAGTTGATATTGATCACCTCGATGATGGATGGAGGTTGGTGAGCCAGATTTGTTCGAATAGAGACTCATACAAGAGATGTTAGAGGTGATTCAGTTTATTCAGAAGAGTTAGACTACTTCTCTGAAATGAAAAATGTCATATACTGATAGACGTTGATGAACCCTTGATTTTAGAGGGTGATTGTGTATTTCTTCAGTTGTAAATTAGTTTGGGTCCATATAGGATATAGTGACTAGGAAAGAATGTTCCATTGTTTTTTAGAGTTTTTAAAATTGTGGAGAGTTTTAGGATTGTCACAAAATGATTCCATCTTCCAAAGAGGTATAGTTCAATGCATTTAATTTATCATGTTTCACAGCTTCGAGGGTATCTCAATGAAACATCTCATATTATTGATGTGGATTATGATGATATTGAGACCAATGATTCTACTAACAATAATATGATATATGTGTTGGAACATAATGAAACTATGTTATGGGGAAAACTATTAAGATAATTTATGTAGTGTGGAAGCATGGGTCTGTGCCAAAGGAAATATGAGAAATAAAATAGGATATGATGGCTCAGTGGCCAATTATTTTTTTCTCTAAATCTTATAGATTATTGGGAGAATATCTTGAAAAGAAATATCCATAAGGTGCTAATATTTTAAGATATCTTACTTTTCTAGAGATTCCATAAGCTCTATTATAGGTACATTTTTCCCTATTTTGAGTAAATATTGATTGGGTTTTATCTTTTGTGCCTTTGGGTTGAAATTTGAGAAATCTTGAATGAGGAGAGGATGTTCCCAGTTGGTATAGGGTTTTCCCAAACTGTGTTCCCATCCCAATAAATCGTGAAATCCCAAATAGAAGTGATTCACATTGATGGTGCATTGTTTTTCAAAATGTGCACCCACTTAAGAGAAATGATGACCCCCTTAGAAGAGGCGCATGGTTAATTATCAATGTTTGTTGAACCTTGATCCCCTAACCAAGAAACTATGTGCATAGTTGTAATTAAACAAAACATTTTATCATAAGTACACGAACCAGGGAAAATAACAAAAAATTGAAATTAATTGGACCTAAACAAAACATATCATTTTCGTAGGCTCCAAAAAAATTCCAAGGTCTTATGACCACATGTCTTGGTGACTCGAATCCCAATCTATAGATCTTCACTTCTCTGGTTAAATGAATCTCATCTCAATTGGTTTCCCTTCGTTATCTTGTTATTCTATAATTAATTAAATGTATGTTTTACTAAATTATTATTATATCTAGATGTAGGATTTATATATCTAGATCGAGTTTATCTTTTTTATAGGATTTCAATCAATTTTTCATTATTCTTTGTGGATTTGACATTCAACTTTAAATATGGGGATTTTCCATTGGGTGATCACTTGACAATGGTTTGAGGTAGGTTCTATAAATTAAATTCCTATAGACATGATTTCAATTTTCTATATGTGTTGATAGATTTCAATTGTAATTATTGAAAATTTTATAATGGATTGAATATATAAATAAATAAATAAATTTATGGATACTTGGAATTTTTTAATGTTATTTCCATGTGATAGTGTGTTAGTTTAAATTTAGGAAAATGGAATAGGTTGAAGAGGATAGATTTGGATTAATTAATTAATTAATTAATTAATAGATAGTGTTTTTATTATGAAATTGGAGTTTTATTATTTAATTGTTGAATTATTTAATGATATATTTGGATTTTAAATTGGTCTTATTAATTAATTAATTATATAATTAGTTATTGGGAATTTGAAATTAGATTAATTAATAATATAATTATTTAATGAGGTATTTGGATTGTGAAAATATATTAATAAATTGTTGAATTAATTAATATATTGTTGTGATTGAGGAATTTGTTAATAAATTAAATGTCGATTTGATTAATTAATTTGATTTTGAGTAAGGGACAATTAATGTAATTTTTGAATTAATTAACAATCGAATTTATGATATATTTGAAATGGCCATAATTAGATAATTTTTTTATTAATAAATAATGATAAATGGATTTTTGGTGATTTTTTATATTAATACATATGAATTAAATTTTTAAACCATGATTTTTTATTAATTGAAATGGTACACTATATTGAAAATGATTCAATAGAATATTAAAGTATATTAAGCTTTATTGATGTGAAAAATGTGATGTTGTGATATATGTGATATATCTGTGTGGGACATGGTATGTGGTATCAAAATCACATAATGATGAATGAGTGTCATACATGGTCTACAGCCTTGATATCCCATTTGTGTGGTTTTTTTATTTATGTGCGGGACATGGTCTACATCATCAAAATATTAAAATAATAAATGATTTGGGGATACTGAATGATGATTAAAAATCCCATGGTTCCATGAAATGCTGACAACAGTCCATGCTTTTTTCATTGGACTATGGTATCAATTGGTTATTATAATGAATTGAAATGAATGGATAATGAAATCCCAATTTATATATTGAATTGTAAATTTATTATGTGATACGGTTCACACTCTAGAACAGGCTGATGCATGTATTGATTGGTTCGGGTGTCCTATACTTGAGGGATTATGATGTTAATTAAAAAATAATATAAAATATGATAAAATTTTTTTTTTCATAATTATTTATAATAATTTATACACTATCTATTAATGGATATTGTTTTAAAATCCATGAGCTTTGGATTAATGAGTTGTACTCACACTTAGCTCTGGCTTCCTGACCGATACCTGAATAGATTACATTGTTTCATGATAGGATAAGGGAAAGATCCATATATTAGATGTCTGATTCGAAATTCATCATGGATGAGGAAACCGAACATGATTTAGGAACTACTTTGCTGTTTTTAGTTTCATTTTTTATTTTTGTATTTTTAACACCTAAAATATATTTGGAAAGACATATCTTCTACATTATTTTTTTATATAGGATATTGTTTTTCCATCATGTGATATAAGTTTGGTTTTGTTAATAGCTATATCATTTGGGATTTTCTAAAAATTTTTACAGTAATTATACTTTGATAAAAAGTTTATAGTCTCCCCATGATTGATATTATACCATCACTACTAGTCAGTGTCATTTGGAGTGAATTGAAGAATTCATTAGGTCATGTGACTGATATCCTCGGGGTAATGATGCGAGGAAACCCAGTTAAGACATTACATGATGGGTGTGATAAAAATTATAAAGACCTTCAATAAATTGAGTAATATTTTTATCTCATGAGATAAAATATATGGTTCATGGAAGGCTATCCAAAGCACATTATGTTTTGATATCATTATACTTATCCTAAAACTATGAATTTGATGATATGTTTTATATTGTTTAAATATTCCTATAATTCCTTGATTTTATCATATTATATCAATATTTCATATTCAATATTAGACCCTCACCATTATTTTTCATTATTATATTCTTCATGACACACATGATTTTCTATACATCATGGAATACAATGATTATTTCCATACATGGATTTATAACACATCCCCTTCATACGAAAATCCTTATATTATACCAGGATATATTGGAAGATCAGTGGTTTTTATGGGAATGTGACAACGTTTTAAATAATAAATTTTTTCATTATTTCATCATATTTTGATATGTATCTATTTGTCCAAATACACCTTTCCTCTCTATATATTGGGAATTTTTAATTGATATATTTGGGTAAATATGAAAGGATAAGGTTAATGAAACATATAGGTTTTCATAATAGTGGTTACATATTATACTTATATATATAATGTATATAACCATAAAATGTAAACTAAAACCAACTATGACAACCCAAATCTGAAGACACTCAACTGGTGCCCCGTAGTCAGTTCATAACATGACCTCAAAATCATTTTCCCAAACACCAGAGGCTGCAAACTAGCAGTAAGGTCCTTGGTGAGTCATTGGGGAAACTATGACCTCATTTGGTAAGGTATACAAGGGAATGGAAAAAATAGTCAATAATGGAAGTAGGAAAAAACATAGAATAACAGAAACTAAATAGCGGATGCAATGAATATATAGTAATTATTATAATGATGCAGCAGGTACACATATCTAAGGAAAGATGCAAACACAAAATTGTACTGAAATACAATTGAGAACCAAGGTATGAAAAGTAAATAGTAACTATAGCAACATCACAAGCCTAAGATCAGTCCTATGCACTCCCTATCCAACCAGAAATCATGTACCTGAAGTAGAAGTGACATAGTCTCTATCCACACCTGCAACCATATAACCTGTTTGGGCTGAAAAGGAGGACCCAAATAGGGTGTGAGACTCATCCCAGTAGGCAACCACCACAAGATCTGTGCCCTACTGTCAGTGAGTAATATAGCAGAAGTAATGAAAGTAAATGTAGTAATGAACTAGGGGTACACAAGTAAACAATACTACCAATTACCTTTCACATTAATTTAACAATTAATTCATTCATTTAATAAAAAAACCAAGGAATATAGCAAAGCTCTCTATTCTAAGGTAAAGAGGTAACACAATAGGCATCAAAAGACTACCTAAACAAACATGTAGGCCAATAGATCCAAGCTTGTGCTTTGTCTTGGTAGACTCATCTAAACCAAAAAAACTATTCACATTTACACTGAATCTCTGGGTGTCTCAAACTAGCAGACCCCTATAATCATGTAAACATACAAAGGCACAAACACTCTAGGAAGAAATCATGTTGATTCACTTGTGGTCTTGCAGTGACAGCTACAGACTCTCTGAGGAAGCTCTTATGTCTAATTCCTCATTTGGTCTCGATACGTACGTAAACTAAGAAAACTATTAGGAAGCACAAATTCCAATTACCATAGGTCCTGTGTAAGAAACTAATACGAATAGACCCCCATAGGGAAGCACTTAATTAATTATTCCCCCTTTGGTCTCCCGCACCAGGTTCTCACAGCCCTGAGCAGTCCAGTCGTGCGTAATTGACTGCCAAAATCCCTAAGTATGTTTAGAAACAACATGGCTAAATTCTACAATGCATCAATAGAATTAAAATAGTATCAAACACATTCAGTCAGTTATAACAAGCAAACTAGCAATTGCAATAGGGTTTGCTTTTCAGGAAAACTGTGCCAAACGGTGATAAACATCCAAACAGGGATAACACCCATGGGGTGATCCTCAAACATTAAAAAATAATATATTTTTATCAATTAACCTTAGGAGAATAAGAAATATAAGGCAATTAAACAATAGGACCAAAATCCCTAACCCGGGATACCCGAAACATGGGAATCCGGTATTTTTGCACAAAAAATGTAAGACATTCAACTTAAGGAAACAAACAACCTACCTTGATCCTAGGAGATTGATATACATGATACTAGGCCCATGAATCGGCCTAGAATGGAGTAGATAGGAAAAAACATCTAAAACTTTCAACCTACGGTAACTCTCATAAGAGAAATAATCAAGAAATGTGGCCAAAGAATAACCAAGAATTCACCAGTGTGATTCTATTGCAACTAACGATGTTCAATTAAAATAGCTGGTGACAGATCGCTGTATAGGAGAATATTCATCCTCCTCGGATGCTTTGGATGGAAAATAGGCAAAGAAGAAGATGAAAATAAGGATTAGGCATGACCCTGGTCCGTTTGAAGAAAAAAAGTACACGGTGTGTACTTCTAGATTAAAAGGTGGGTACTTTCCTGTTCTGTACTCCGGTTTAGGTGGCCTCAAAGTCACCCTTACATGGCTGTGTGTGTGTCCATGACATTACCAGCACACCGCTTCCAGTGGCATTGATGTACATGACGTGTACTCTGAAAATTTTCATATTTTTTTTTTCAAAAACTACCAGAAGAGGAAAAAATACCTAAAAAAAGATCTGGGTTCATAAAAATGTCCCCCATTAAATAAATTCATCCCCTAATTTCCCTAACAAGGTGGAAAATAAGAAACCATGAAAAAATCTGGCCACAATGATCATATATCTGCCTCCCTCTCCCAAGTCTCATCCTGTACACAACCGTGCTACCATTGCACCCATACCAGAGGAACATACTGGCCACATAGTACCTTTTCACTGTGATCAACAATCCTGATAGGATGATCCTCTAATGATGCATCTTCCTATAGATCAACCTCCTTGGTTTGAAAAACATGAGACATGTCAAAGAAATAGTGTTGAAGGTGATAAACATGGAAGGTGTCGTGCATAGCCTGGTACCTCTGAGGTACCTGCAACCTATAATAAACCAGCCTGACTCTCTCCAGAACCTCAAACAACTCGATGTATCTCAGTGAAATATTACCCTTTTTTTTGATCCTCTTGTGTCCCAACCTTGGTGTAACATGTAGAAAAACATAATCTCTTACCATGAACTCCAAAGGTCATCTCCGCTGATCATCTTAAGACTTCTTCCAAGACTGTGCAATTGGAATTCTTTTCTGAATCAACTCCACCAGTTCTATGGTCTCTTGAATAAGACAAAGTTACAACATAACTGCCTCACCATCCTCCAGCCAAAAAGGGTGATCGGTATGGCCTACCATACAAAGCCTTGTAAGGTTCCATCTGAATAGTTTCATGAATACATTTATTGTAGGAAAACTCCACTAGAGATATATTTCTCTTTCAAGAACCTCCAAAATCAAATATGCATGCTCGTAGAATGTCCTGTAGAACCTAAATCGTGCGCTCTGACTAGCCATCCGTCTGGGTATGGTAAGCTGTACTCAGAAGTACCTGTGTACCCAAAGCCCTCTATAGACCTTTCTAGAAATGCGATGTAAAGTGGGCGTCCCAATTTGAAATGATAGTACTCAAAAACCCATGAAAGCGTAGAATCTCACAAATGTACAACTATCCAAGCTCATCAACATTGAAGGTCACATTAATCGGTAAGAATTGAGCAACCATAATGAGCCTATCAACGACAACCCCTTCCGCGTCATTCTCTCAAGGTGATCTCGGTAAACCTGTCATGAAGTCCATAGCGACATAATTCCACTTCCACTCAATAATGTGTAGCTACTGCAAAATCCCTTCTGGTCGATGGTGCTCCGCCTTCCCCTGCTGACAGGTGGAAAACCTCGTGACAAAACCATCAACATGTCTCTTCATACCTGGCCACTAATACTGGCGGTGTAGATCATGAAACATCTTGGTGACGCCAGGATGAACTGAACAAACTGAGGAATGAAAGTCTCTCATCAGCTCCTTGCATATATCTAATGGCACCCATATGAGTCCCTAAAAATGAATGATCTCAACCTCACCGATGGTCCATTTGGGAAGAGGGTCCTCTCCTGACACCCTTTCCAGTAGGACTAGGCCTTCAAAATCTAATAGATTCTTCATTCGAACTCGGTCAAGAAGGGTAGAGGTAATAGCTACAGAATAAAGAAAAGTCTGACCTTGTCTGTCGTGCACCTCCAAATTCATTTCATAGATCATATTCATAAGCTACCACTCACTGCTGGCCTCCTGAACTACATGTTTCTGTGTCCTCATACTTAGTGAATCTTCCACAACATTGCCTTTCCCAAGCATATAAGCAATATTGAAATCGAAATACTGTAGGTACTCAACCCCCTCCCCTGTCTCAGATTCAAGTCACACTGCGTGAAGATTTACATGAGGCTCTTGTGGTCAGTATATACCATTAAATGCTCTCCCAGAAGATAATGTCTCCAGCAACACAAATCATGAAAAAATGTAGCCAACTCAAGGTTGTGCATAGGTAGTTCCTCTCTTGTGGCCTCAACATCCGAGATCCATATACAACAACAAGATCATCCATTGAAGGAAAATCTATGCACAACCTTGAGTTGGATACAGTTGTTCATGATTTGCGTTGCTAGAGACATTATCTACTTTAGCTGGAAGAAAACCTGAAATGTATTCTGGAAAAACATCGGGAAAGTGATCAACCACTGAAGGAAAATCTATCTGGGAAGTCTCTTGGTCATCTAGATATAAGATATCAATCTAGGTGATAACACTGCCCAACCCATGATGCTCTCTTCCAGCTCTATTCGCCAGGACATCCCATTCACACTTGTGAAGAAAAGATCCACCCTCTAGTGATGTGATACTCACCCTACACTGATAGCAATCGACAAAGGCTAAGAAGGGAACTAACGAGTCCATCCTGAGAATGACATCATAGCCTGTCATCCCCAAATCATAGAAATTCCACAGAAAAGGACACCCACCAAACTCAACGGGGAAGTCAAAGAACTAATGCATGCTAGACGTTGTAATTCCCAAGGGAGTGTCTAGCGTCATCATGTCCTCAAAATTATAAACAGTAAGTCTAAGGCTTTACACAGTATGCACAGAAATAAAGCTACGAGAGGTGCCTGTATCGAAAAGGGCAGAGGATAAAATTGAGGCTAATAAAATCGTACCTCAAACTGTAAAAGGTACAGGAACCTTCTCCTTATGAATATGCTCTACATCAAAAGTCTATCTTGCACCGCGTCCCTGTGTAGCAGCTTGAGATCCCTGAGATGACCCTCCCTGAGCCAGAACACTGCATCCACGGCCTCTACCTTGTCTTGAATGACCTCAAGAACTCTATCCCCCAGTCTACTGCGGAACTGGTAATCATAATCCAGTACATGGAGTCGAAACTGATCCTCCTTTACTAGACGTTGGACGGAAAACCTTGAAAATACGCTGCAGATGACCCATCCTATTGCCAGATCAGCACTCCACTGGTTCTCTTGGGCACTGAGTCTTCTTATTCCCACTTTTTCATCACTGATAGCACACCACATGGTTCCAATAAGGAATATCTCGTCTACCAGATGGAATACCTCACTTCCTCGAGTCACCTCATGTATCCTCTCGGCGGCGCTTCCTGGTGTCTATCTGAAATGAAACAACCCTACATGCTGAACCGACCGCATCCACAGCTCCAGTCTCCCTCATATTTCTCTCCATGATAAGTGCCTGGTTGAAAATCAGAGTAATAGAAGTCAACTGAAAGACGTTCACTTGTGATCTGATGTCTGTTCTGAGGCCTTCCTCAATCATCCTTGCTAAAAACAGCTCGTCATTCCCCAGAACGGTAGTGAAATGCTATAACTCTACGAAGTGAGAGGAATAATCCATATCTATGAGAGTACCCTGCTATAGGTTCATGAAATCTCTGGCTCTGCCAGCCCTCAGTGTCACTGGGTAGACGTTTTCCTAGATCGTACGCTGAAACTCATCCCAAGCCATAGCCTGTTGGCGCCCTGCCTGCAAAAACACATCCCACCATCTTTTGGCGGAATCTTGTAGCATATAAGTCGCAAGATTCACTCTCCTCTCTGGAGGCATCTCCAAATTCTCAATTATGGATAACATGGATTCTAGCCAAGACTCTGTAGCTTGTGGTCATCCATCCCCTGTGAACATGGGACGATGCTACTACTGAAAACCCCGCGTCAGCTCGGCCATAGATGGGGTAGGATTTTGAGCTCCCTGGAAGGTCTTCATGAATCTCATGAAACCCTCTCTGAACTAAGCATCAACACCAGTGTATTGAGTTACTGTAGGAGCCATGTCTGGAACGATAGGCAGAAATACTGGTAGTCCCTGATCTACCGTATCAGGCGTATGGCCACAACCTAGTTCCTGATGTGCAATGAGAGGACGTCTCGGTGCCATGAATCTGCAAGGTCAAAATCACACTATAGATCACATTACTAGGAAATGAAAACTAGGAGTGTAATAAGGGAACATGGGAAAGAAGCATTCAAAATTTACAAAGCATGACTACATGGTGTGTATAAGGACTACACAACGCGTTCCCTCAAGTCATTTACATGGGTGTATACTTTTTCCAAATCTGGTCGTGTAACACCCCAAACACATAGAGTGTTATCCCTATACATAGTGTGTACCCGAATCCTCTTTCTCTACCAGAGTCCTTCTACATGGTTAAGCCACATGACTCTCCTAAGGAAAAACTACAAGGCGAGTTCAAGGTATACACGTCTTGTACTCAACAAACTTCACATGGATTGTGTTGTTAGTGACAAGACCTTTGTAACCAGGTCACACTACACGGAGTGTTCCAGAAGGACACGATGTGTACTAAGAAGTCCTAATAGACCATGTGGTTAGCTACATAGCCAGCTACATGGCTGACACTACACAGCGTGTTTCAGGCAGACACGGCGTGTATGAGAAAGGATTACATCGACCCGTGTTGTTCGTGACATGGCCCGGTACCTAGATCAAACTACACGACATGAAAAGTTCTGACACAACATGTATGTAAAAGGATATCATGACCCGTGCTGTATGTGACACGGTCAGCGTACCCATTTTATACCAAACGGCGTGCTAAACTAGTACACAGTGTGTTCCTATAAGTTTTTTCACAACCCCGTGTCCTTCCTCGCACGGTCAGTTACACGGCTATAGACTGCACCATGTGTACTCATAAATTTCACGTCATGTATTCTGGGTTTTTTGGACAGTAGAAATAGAACTGCACTAGAGCCTAGAAAACATAGAAAAACAGGCATTAAGGTTCCCAATTCTGATCCGTGAAGGCCCATAATCCCCACAAATCAAAGTTTGACATCTATAACAAGTCACAACAAGGTAAATAGTATAACAAATGCACGATCTACCAAATTCTGATCCTTGAGGTCTAATAACACCTCTAAGCCCAATGTTTGGCGTCCATGATAAAGAAGCTCTGAACAAATGATTTTCTATCAATATAGTAGGTATTCTATCAAAAAATCATGCATAGTCTATCACAAATTCTATCACAACAACATGCAAATTCTAATGCAATTTATATGGAATGCCAAAATGCATGACATGTGACTTTCTAAAAAGTTCCTATATGATGCATGAGATGGCATACCCTCATCTCATCGAGTTGCAAAAAAATATAACCACAATCATATAAACAGTAACAACACCACACAAGCGCACCACCCAACAGTGAAATAAATTAAAATGTATCATTTTCAAAACTCGAAAATTGCAATATTAGTGGTAACCTAGATTTTTCCCTATACACAAGTTCTAAAACTCTCGGGCACAACTATTTACCATTTACCTATTCCGTCCTATCCTTGTCCAATGTCACTAAACAGTAAGTCAATAGAAAAGAAAATAACCTACCTTTGATACCACTTTGTAACAACCCAAATCCAGAGCCACTCAACTGGTGCCTCGTACCTGGTTTTCCACATGACCTCAAGCACGTTTCCCCAAATGCTAGAGGCTTCCGACTAGCAATGAGGGCCTTGGTCAGTCATTGGGGAAACTATGCCTTCATTTGGTAAGGTATACAAGGGAACATAAATAACAGTCAATAACAGAAGTAATAAATATCATACAATAACTAAAACTAAACAACTGATGTAATGAATATATAGTAAGGATGATAACAATGCAGTAGGTACAAGTATCTAAGGAAAGAAGAAAACACAACAATGTGCAGAAATACAATTGAGAAACAAGGTACAAAAAGTAAACAGTAACTCCAGCAGCATCGCAAGACAAGGCTTTGTCCTATGCTCTCCAGCTCCATCCAGCAATCATGTACCTAAAGTATAAGGGCCACAGTAACTATCCACACCTACAACCATATAACCTGTTGGGGCCGAAAAGAAGGACCCAAATAGGGTGTGAGACTAATCCTAGTAGGCAACCACCACAAGAGATGGTATAGTTGGGCCACTATCTGATGCTAGTGTGATACATGGAGTGTATAACCCATATGAATCTCATATGGGGTTTGTAATTTATTTTTATGGTTTTAGTGGTTTTCAAAATGGTGTGTAAGGAACATTTTTGATAAAGTGCATAATTTATTATTGGTGTTGGCATATTTCTATGGCTCAAAGGAATAATATAATTGGATTATTTTTTAAGGGGATTTGTAATAAGATTGAATTCAATTTGGTAAATTGAATGTATATATTATTCACCCATATTAAAAATGATATGGACATGATACATCTATTGGATATTATATGACTTGATGAACCACTGGCCTCTACGTATGCATTGTCTTCAAATAACTCTAAATCATGGATTAGTTATGACACTCAATGGATGGAAACCACCACTGATCAATATGTGCATCGATTATCATATATAATTATCAAAATTAGAATGAATTATATTTTTAAAAGGAATGATATGGATGTATGATATACATTTCATACACATACTAGAAAAAAATTTAAATCCAATACTAAGATAAATAATTATGTTAAATATAAAATATTTGAGCTAGCGTCTTTTCCTGGATTTGAGGAAAAATGATAAAATTATTTTCTCTTGTAAGTGAGATATTCACCATGAGTGAAGAGGGAATTATTAAATAAAAAATATTACATGTTTGTTTTTCTTTCTACTAACCATCATTAAAAAAATATAATGTTTCTATATTCTTGCACTAATGATATTGTTTTTAATAACTAATTTATCATTGTTCCAATATGAAAAAAGTAGTAATGATGTCATCTTAACATAATTAATAACCAAAGGATTATTGAGTTTCTTCCACTTAGGTAGCACATTTATTTTCCTCATTTTTAGTAAAATATTTCATCTTTTTGTTTCTGTTAGACGAGAATAAAAATTGTTCTATGAGTATCATAGATTCACAAAGAGTGGTGCTTCTCTCCAATTTATATCATGAACTATATTCATGAAAGAATTCATGATTTACTTACTCCCATTTTATTAACATAAAAAATGGTTTAATAGAACCATAGGTTTTCAAATTTTGTGTATCACACCCGAAGAGATTTCTAGATAATTCATTCTCTGAATCCCTTCAGGTTAACATGAACTCAATAAGACAACATTAACATGTGTTTATAATATCACAATGTTTCATGAAGGATAATGTAAGATGAACCCATGTTCTTTATCATAACTTTCATGAATGTTTTTTATGAAGATAGTGTGTGCATATTACTTTTGTGGACATGGATATTAAAAGAGGCAGTGGGACTGATTTAGATATGTCGTTCCATGCTACTCTTCACAGGAGTTAGTGAACATGAAAAGTATTTCATGCAAGTAATTGTGTGTTAAAATAGTAAAAAAGAAGATAAATATTATATATATACTTACATTCATATTTGAATACTCATGACCATGTTAATTTTTAGATATCTGTGATACCCAAAATTGACATGACGATATAAACAAAATAATAATATAAATAAATAGTCATGATAGGATTCCACATGTCATGACCCATGCATTATATTCATGAAGTGGACATGATCTAATAGCTTTAATACCTTTTTAAAGGAATAGTATACATTTATGTAGGAAAAATATTTCCTTAAAAAATATTAAATTTTTGTTTTATATAGTTAAATAAATACTATATACAACAAAAATATCAATTAAAAAAATAAATTAAAAATTATTTATATTGTTATTAAATGAATTATATGATTTTTATCCATAATAGTATTTATATAACTGATACTGAATAAGAGAAAGAGTTTTCCTAGTTATCAACTAATTGTTTTTTTGGGTAGAATAACTATATCGATGGTAAAATGAATATTCTTCATTTCTATATTCAAAATGTATGTCACTGAATCTAGTAGACAGATACCCAAAAAAATATGTTTCTATACTAAAGAATAAAAAAATAATATGAGAAGAAGAGATATATGTGTTGTTTATATCTATTTCTGAAATTACATAGGTTTTGACATGTAAGACAATGGGATATTAGTAAAAATATTTCTCAAAATAGGCACTGAGTCGGCAAGAGATTATGGGACCCATATAGCCTCAGTTTTTTTATATTAAAAATATTAAATATATTTTGTCACATGTGCAATCAATTTATCTTGAACCTGGAATAAATACCCTCTGAATATTCAGATCAGAATCTCGAGACCATGATTTATGTCATAACATAGTTTTTACCATACGGATGACATAAATTTTTATATCACAATGTATTCAACTGAAGGAGAGATGTCGAGATGGTTTCAAAACAATGTTAACAAATTTAATTTAATTTAATCAGTTATAACTATCCATCACCCATTTGGTGCCTATCGAACAAGGATGACACACAACTCTCCAATTCCCATTTTGGACGATGAATGAATTGAGTATGAATTTAGGTGATGAAGTGCTAATTTTATCAATTCATGGTACCAATCATCATCATATCAAGAAGAAACCTGATCTAATCGGTGTTCAACAACGGAATCATATGAATTTAATCATTATGATTGTTAGATTTTAGTATTAAACCAGAACCCTATTTTGATGAGTTTGTATGGTTGTATATCCCTTTAATTATTAATAGATATTCCATTTTGGTCATTAGATAGGTTTGAGTGGAATCTAGGTTGAATCAGATGACCCATTGAGAAATTCTAATTGAAATTCCCATTTATGTGGCATTTGAACTAGTGATACCCTCTGTGTTTTCATCATATTAAAAGAAGATAAATTTTTTGGACATCACACCATGTGTCGAGGTTACACCTCATTTAGTGACCCACATGTTGTGGGGCCAGAGGACATGGAAATGGTAGATGTGTGATAGTATGTGGTCATGTAATACTATGTGACCAAAGAATATGAGCAGGGGTGATGTACAAGGAAAATGAAAAAAACACCATCAAAGGCACATTTATCCTAAACATGCCATGAATCTAGTTTTAGATGTGATGTGTGAAGAAATAATTTCAAGCCAGATTTGTAAGAAAATATCTAGGGTTGGGCGATGTAATACATCTCATGCACAGTCTAGACACAATGTCTATGTCTATATGTCTAGTTATGCCATGAAAACAGGGGACACAACACGGAACATGGGTGGGTTCAGACACAGTGTGAGCATCGGTTCGTGCTATTTACATTCCTTGGGATCTTCTATAGGTCCTCCTTCATGTGTATATCCTTCCATCAGACTTGGATTTAGGTTGTGAATTAATCTAATCTATGTAGTTTTCAATGTAGAACATGATGGTTGTCTGTATTATGTCCTTTGAGATACATTGTGGAATGATGCGAGAATAGTTATGTAGTGGTGGTTATTATCCTTGAGTAGTGATCAGGGTAGATCACTAGGTTAACATTGTGGTCGGTACCATTCCTTATAACTATAGGATGTGATTCCCCTATACACTTATGCTCAGTAGAGAAATTCTCCCCTATCGTATGAATGTTTTGGTCGCTTATTCATGGTAGTGTTGTTATAATGGTATAATAAGCATGAATATAATTCTAGTGAAATTTGGATGATGTTTTAGACCTGTGTCATCCATAGAGATAGACACTAGAACAGGAACTCCCATGTGGCGTCAGGGAGCTTTTTTCCAATACCTATACACAATGGTAGAGATGGAACTCCCCAAACTATTCATATGGGTTCATTACCCATGAGGTTGTTCTCTATGGGATTGTACACCACTATCAGAATAGGTTGAGGGTTCTCTTTAATGATTTTATTGTTATAGACAACACTCCCCTATCATTCATGGGTACAGGCACTCTATAATCATTTCCCAGAAAGAGTAGGTACTCCCATATTGGACCATGATACAAGTAATCTATCTAGGACACCAGTACCACATATTTTTCTTTGGAATGGGTCCCCTATATGTGAGATATAAATATAGTGTTTCCCCCTTCCCTAATCGTGATTGGGTTATGGTCCTCCATCTTTGGGTTTAGAACTCCCCTATCGTTCCAAGGTACAACTACTCTGTGCATGTTGTTCCTCCATTGTTGGTATTCCCCTATCATACTAGGGTTTGGGTTATCTAGGCTATAAATGTTAATATATTTATTTTTATGGTTGGGTGTCCCCCATTGTGATTGTTCCATTATAGTGGTACTACCCTATCAAACATGTGTGCATGTACTCTTTCCACAGAGTGGTAGTCCTCAATCTTGCTAGCATGCAGGTGCTCTATCTATAGAGTTTTACTCTATTGTCTTATCATGGTGGAGGACCTCTATCATTCAAGTGGTAATCCATTTTCATACGAGGGTGTATTTCCTCATCTATATGGTATTACTCTCTAGTATTCAAGTAGTGAAAAGGATAAGGTCCTCCATTTGATTTAGTTCTCCCTCGATTGTTGAGAATATTTTTTTGGATTGATCCCCTCTACTGGTAATATGAGATACCAAGTTACGTGTAGGAGTTTCAATGATGGATTGAGGTGTGTTTCTATACATTTGGGTGGGATATAAGTTTTACATGATGGTTATAAAAATGTAATCCTTTAACATTAGGTTAGGGGTGAGGTTTGGGTCCCTCCATTCTCTCTTATAAAATATGTGGAAAACAATGCATATTCTAGAGCTGTGCTCTCTCACCTATGTGTAGTCATGAGAGGAGGTACTCTCTATCAATATTCTTAAAAAAATTAATAGCGTGTAGTTTAGGGTTTGTAAAACCTATGGTGTTGGTAACTACAGTTTGACCTTGTGATTTTTTCTTGATATAGCATGTTCTATCCAACATACCTTCATGGATGGTAGAGTTTTTCTCTACTGAGTGTATCTCTCAGATGGGTGTCCTATAGGATGGATGATCTTAGGGACTATGTTATAAGGGGTGTGTTCCACCATTAGATCATTAAGTAGAATCATGTAGTTGGATATAGGTTTGGGACATCATTAGAGATAAATTTCGATACAAGTATATTGTTGTGTTTCTAGAGTCCTAATTGTGTTCTCATGTGTCTGGGTTACACAAAAAGTTGACTGAGATAATAATTAATGTATAGCCAATGATGGGTCAATATTTATTTTCAATATCATTTGGGGTTATATCTAGCTAGGTCAAGCTGATGGATGCCTTTTAGTTTCTCCCTTTTATTTTGAGGTTATTTTGTGCTAATTGAGTATTTTTATAGTTACCACTATACGAAATTTCCCTTCTTGTGTGGTTTCTTATGTAGACTATAGGTATTTAGTTGGAATCACCAAAAGATCCACCAAATTTAGTGCCAAATTATCTAGACTGACATGAGGTGTTTTCTAGGGGTGGGACAATGAGCTTTCTTGTAGTTCCATTTGTAAATGATACTCTTATTTGGAGATGGATAGAAACTTTTATGGTCATTGGTGATATTTTGTTTTACCCTATTTACCCTTTTTATAATTTCTTTATACTCTTATTAGGGTTAGATGTAGGCATTTTTTTTTATTTTCAATCATTTTTATCTGCACACAATTTCTTGAAGGATTTTGTGGGTGCATTTGTATCGGTACAACAAAAAAAGTCTTCCCATATATGTGGTATTCCTACCACGTACTAATCTTCCACACCTATACTATTGCATATAGGCTTGGGGAGTTTCAGATGAGGCCCTCTTGGGCTGGGTAATGGAATAGTGGTACCATAGTGGGTTCCACATTTTTACTGTAGTGTCATGAACTTTGTTTGGGTTGAATAGAGACCATATTTGTGTGTTTTGAGTATATATATCAAGCCAGAGGTTCTAGTTTTTGTGAGGAGCCTAGCATAACCACTCACTAAAACCATGATAAGCTTATTTTTTGTCTTGGAACATTAAAACAATGGCCGGGGAAAATAATAGCCAATACTTCATATAGTCTGTCATTTTTGTATTCTTTTCCTTCATGAGTAAGCTATGCATATGTAATATTCGATGTTAATGTATCTTGATCCTATTTTAGGATTACTCTACATCATAATCTATACAAGTTTCCTTGATGGTATTTTGATTATAATTATCCCCATAAAGGTGATTCGATGCAGGGAATGGGTTTTAAGGTGATACCATTAGGCGGTCCTCCGGTTAAGCCACCACCTGCTTCATATCTAGGGGTGTCAGCAGTTTGTGTTAAGGATTCTTCTAGGATGGGTGAACTACAAGAGGTCCATAGGTAGTGACCTATGAGGTATTAGGGTGATCCACTAAAACATGATTCTTTTGAAAGGATTTGGGAATTCACAATTTTTTTTTGATTTTTGAGGACTCCTCTTGATCAAATGGTGGTCATAGTGGCAGGACAACTATTCGGTTAGACCGGGTGATGGTATAGTCATATGACATAGTCCCACGATTATACCACACTAGCTTGGGTGGATTTTTACTAAATCTTCATAGAAGAGTTTTTCCTAGCCATGATGAGGTCAATGCGTATCTAGGAGCTTATTAAGAATCATTTAGGTACCATGAATATAGAGGAGTACTATATGAGGCTCACATACATTTCATGTTACTCTCTAGATATGGTTCGAGACAAAATTTTGAGAGCATAAAACCTGAGTAGGGCCTCTGCAGATATTTCCAAGAAGTAATAGAATCATGGTGTCTTCCCTCTTTTTTAGGGGGTGTTAGAGTGAACTTTTGTACTAGAGATATTCAGAACTGAGGGATAGTCAAATTTGGCCCATAGTGGGGGATTTGGGAATTTTTCATATCCAATATCTGGTAGATGGTAGTTGACAGGACCATGGCGCATGATACATAAAATTTCCTTCACTCAGGTACATAGTGTGGTAGCATAACATTCTTTAGAGGATATATTCTTCGACATGATATTTAGCATTATGACTGCAATGGTCGGGGATAAGTTCCTAGAGATTTTCTAACCCATCTTGGTTCTTAGAGGGAGCCAGTTAGTGAATCGTTTTGGCCAAATTATTGTTTGTATTATTGAGTTCGAAATGATGAAGGATGTTTTGGAGGATTATGGAGAGCAGTATGAGGTGGAAGGTGGTTAGAGTTTTTGCCACCACAACCCACAGGTGGTCCATGTTGGGGTTAAGGAGGTGGACGTTGGGGAAATGAAAGTTGTAGGTCATCGAGGCCTGTGTCTGGATAATTTAACGATGAATAGTTTTATTATAGAGACCCAAAGCTTGACTTACATGGACATTACATTACTTTTGAGGAATACATAGTACATTACAAAAACACACACACAAGGACCGTAATAGTTTAGTGTCTTTGGAAACTCGGAATATAATCTTCTAATCGTGGTGAATGATCTTCAACATATCCCATAATGATATTCCCCGTTTTTTCTTACCTAAAACCATTCTTTATATCCTAGGTAAAATAAAACATAAAAGGGTGAGCTCAAATAGTCAGTAAGGGTAAAAAAAAGAAATATCAATCACATCATATTCATAAGAACATAACATTTTGAAAATCTTAACCTGCAAAAGAGATCATAATATCATAACATGGGATAAATCATAGTAGTGAAATGTAATCCCAATAATCATAACATAAAACATGAAACTTTGTGGAATACACACATAATCATAGAGAATCATTTCTTATTAGTCAAGACTCATTGCCAAGACTATCTTAGTGGACAAAGTCCATTTCTGAACCGAGTTCACTCCTCGTTTCAGTCCTGTTTCACTGAACCGGTTTAACCTACCGTTCTAGACATGTCTATCTCATGAGATATAAAATCTTTACCCAATGCATTGGATGGAGATATAGGTCCCACCCATCTCATAATGATACCATTCTTATGTGTGCCACAAAATCATAAACCATACATCATAGCATAACCCATGTAATAAAAATGGGAATCTTAAACATCGTGACATCATAAAACAATTCATATAAGATAAAGGAATTCATAAAAATATATCCATCACAACATAATCAAATCAATTTAATAATAGGGATAGAAACAGAACCCTTTATTATCTTAGATGAGAAATAATTTTGATAAAACACTTGAACTCTATTCTTGAGGAAATTATCCTTTCTACTTCAAAAACACTTTTCCTTTCCTAACATTTCATATAATTATAAACTAAAATAAGTTGATTAAAAATAAACTTGAAAACTTGTAACGGAATCTTCTTGGAAATAATGTTTTAAAAATCCATTCATGCCGTATAAGTTAAAAAAAACATTCTTCTCGTACTTTTGTCGGAAAAGTCAAAAAGTACCTCGTAGGAAAAACGAAAAAAGATTCCTTTCATATCTTTTACTAAAATCACACCGATGGGTAAAATTGGAAATAAACTATTGTAGAAGGATATAAATATTACATATTGAGAAAACATGGATGTGGATGATAAAATACAACCCAGTAAATTCCAAAGTATAAACAATCTCAGATAAAAATGAGATTGTGATATTTCCCTTACCTTAGGTCCGATTTGCTTCGTAAGTGTCCGAACCTCCTGTATAATGATTTAAATAATGTCATTGACTTATTCCTGAATAATACTCATTGTTATGATATCATATATGGTCATATTCTTAGCTTATTATTAGTAATATTTCATTGTTACTTGTTATTCGGGTGTTTATTAATTTTTGTTCTTATGTGTGTTTTGTCGAATAAATTCTTATTATTATTTTTAGGTTATAGATAACTCATTTCCATAATGTTATTAGTGAAATATATATCATATTTATTCACTCAATTCATTTATGTACTCATTATGCAATGAAAATTATGTTGAACGAGTCACATCACATCGTGGAGACGGTATTCCGTACGTACGCATGAGCGATGATATCGTTCCCATGATCATGGAATTATATTGGAGTGTATGTATACTATTTAAGAATCAATATCACTTTAAAATAATCATATATATTCATTATTTAAACCATTATACTGATCCAAGTAAGGTGGTGGTGGAAAATAGATTACACCACGACATGGAGACGGTATTCCATACGTACGCACGCGTGGTGGTTTCATTTTCCGTAGGATGGATAGATGGTGAAATAGGGTTGTTTCATACTTATAATAGCATATCAGTATATTAGTGATACTGATGTTATTAATTCATAATGAAACAACTAAAGAAGAAGAAGTGGAAGAAGAAATAAAGTTGAAAGAATCGGTAACAGACATTACCTCTTCTTTGAAGCGCTTCTTTGAGACCTCCTTTTAGGGCACTAAAATTGGTCTTTGAAGAAGACCAGGACCTCTAGGATGTTTCAAGGGAAGTGTAGAAGATAATTTGGCAGGGTTTGGCCGATCGTGAAGGCTCAAAGTGGTGTGAAGAAGAGAGGGAGGAGGTGCCCTTTTATAAGGGAGGAGAGAAGCACCTTTGGAAAAACACAAAATATTATTTTATTATAAAGTCATATTCGGTTTTTAATAGCTCCAAATTGTTTTATTTATAATATAAGGTGGGTATGGATCGAAATAATCTAATCCAATATAATTTTGACATGTTTAGGTCCCTATTTTAACCATATCATTTAGATTTAACTTTAAGTTAAATAATTTTACTTTTACCGTGTTTTCTTGTTTTCTTATACTATAAGGTTAATAAACTTAATATAACAAGAAAAACGAACCCCAAGTTGCTTATTATTAATATATATAATCTTATATAAGTCATTTTTCCGAATAATAGATTTTTAAGAATAAAATAACAATTAATAATATAATATTTGTTTTAAAAACTATTTTATGTCAATTTTTTCACTATTTGGTAATTGATTTTTGTGAGAATCCTAACAGAATGATTTGTTATAAAAAAGTTAATTAAATCAATACTAACATGTCATATTAACATATAAAATTATTGGAATTCATTAAAAGTCTCAAATTACATTTATTTTGGTATTTATAACATCAATTATGTCAATATTTCATTAATAAGATAATTACTACATCATCATTGTGTCATAAATAAATAAAATTATTTAATGTCTAAAAATTACAAATAAAATATAATTATGTATGAAATCTTTTTATCTTTCTAATGAATATTTATAGTCGAATTTATCTTATGTATAACCCTATATTAAAAATGATTTAGTTATTAAACTTTGATTTTAACTATTTTAACCCTTCATTAAATAAATTAACATTAAATGTCCTAATCTAATCCAAGTGGGCCTAAATGGTCATATTTTATTCCTAAGGTTGTTTTTGGTCGAATTACACTTATCCAGTAGAATTAGGAAATTTTTTTGGGTAATAATAGTATCTTTTTTTCCTTAATTACCCTATTTACTTTTAACCGGGGTAAAAAAAAGTAAAAAGTTACTATTCACCAAAAAATATTTTCATATCATTGAACCACATTTTACTTACTGACATCAACCATGTCTCTCAGATTTTTGAAATTCCACACACAGAAGTGGTAAAATTAAGTTTTATGTAAATTTGCAAATTCTCCTAGGAGGTGGGTAAAAAACGATGAAAAGTTCAATAAAATTTTTATATATCTAAAATTATTATAAAATTACTCTAATGAATTACATTGAACATATATAGGTATTATACATTAATTTTTACCTTAAAATAAATTTAAATAAAATAAACAATTATTTAAATAAGAAGTCGGTTTTTAAATAGTAACCCAGTGTTTTCACTATTCATCAAAAATTGAAATTTTCCAGAAAAATACCAAAATTTCACCCTAGGCTAATTTCGATATTCTAAATCCAAAAATGAAGTCCATTTTCAAAAATAAAATTTATAAAATTTCAAAAAGTGGGTATTACTATTCATAACGACTAATTTTAATAATATTTTAATAGCATACCATTGTTTAGCAAAACTCGGTATTGCGTACAACACACACTATCGTGGAAGGTCGCGCTTGCGTGTAATACAAGCCAAGTCAGGGATGTGTTTTGTGAAAGATCCTTTTGGTGTAGCGTACAACACAAGACATTAATGAAATTAAAAAGAATATTTTTCATAAAATATTGGGGTGTTACATTCTACCCCCCTTAAAATGAATTTCACCCTCGAAATTCGTCGGGGTTATAAATGGTTTACTACTTGAAAGTTTCTTTAATAGAAACCCACATCGTAAAAAGGAATACCAAAACTTGGCTTTAAAAACTAATGTATGAAACGTATTGGTTACCCAAATTAACTAATCACTGGGTTTCCACATAGGAGAACATAGGTGAAAATATGGATATTGAAGAGAAATCTAATCGTCATGTTCTGATGGAGAGTGGTAGAGAACATGGCTATGAAAAATCCAACAATAACAAAGCCATAAATTTGTGATGATCTAGGGTACCATCTGATTCATCGGATATAAGGGCACTAGGACAACATTTTTGGTTTTCAAGATCATTTCCCTAAAGTTGAAGAATTTGAATTAGAATAAATACTTACTTTATTTTGGTACAATATCACTATTGGTTGTGATTTGAACATGTTCCACTTCATCTCTTAAAGAAATGATGTTTAATTTGTTATTCATGAAGTGTTAGTAGATCATGTGATAGAATGATGGGTCATTCCATCTGTTTCAAACAAAAGGTTAGAAAAAGTTATCAAATATACATAAGTCCATCTATGGTGAGGTTAATCGTATACGATTCAAAAAATGAACTTATACTTCATATATCATACCACGTAATAAAATAAAACTAGTTTCTACTAACCAGGGACTTCCTGTAGGATAGTGGTAGGCGATAAAGGCCAGTCGCACTTCGGTTGTGGGTTCGATTCCCACAGCCTTGTCCGACGCGATGGGCTGTCGCCCGTCCTGCAGGTTGTCCTTTCTCTAAATCTATATTACTATAACATCCCATCAATAATATCGAAAAAAGTTCTATCCTTAAACAATACTAACTTATGTCTAACATAATCCATTCCAATCATTAGGCTTATCTAAAATACTTCGGTCCAAGCTCATAGTATAAAGAAAATGATTACTTGAAATGTAACATAACAATCACGTGAATGACATCATTTATCCCCCATATATCATAAGATATATCTTGTTGGTCAAATTAAAAACATGTGAATACATTAATCATATATTGTCTTGAAGAATGAATACCCATTGAACCTTAGTGAAAACATGAATGCAGTTAAAAGTTAACACTTTCCAAAAACCAAAATCCTCAAAATTCTTTATACTCAAACCATGATATCGCTTAGTCCATATATCAATCATGAGCTCATGAATACAATCAAACATCTCATTATCTTCTTATCCCTTCATTATGTGCATATCATCGGCTTAACAAAAATATCTCATTCACTTTCCATGGTTACCGGTACCATAAAATTATTGAAAACCACAATAGACCAATACATAAATATTCTAATATTCCACGATACTATATACAACATTATTTTGGAATCCCATTACATAAACACTTAATCATTCCAGCACATCGTTGTCATATTCAACATCAAAAATAGTGATCTCATGTGACTTCCCTTTGTCCTTTGCCTTAAGTGGTTGCTCATGTTGAACATCATTAACCCTTGTATTAGGGCATTGATTAACACAATGCCCCATTTCATTGCACTTGAAGGATTGAAGTGTTATTGGTGCGTTCTCTGTAGTCTTTTCTTTATTCACACCATTAGCAACCATTTTTCCATTACTTTGACACTCAGCTGCGCAATGACCTTGTTTTCCACACTTAAAACATTTTCTAGTCCATTTAAGACAATACCCACCATGCTTCGTTCCTCACTTTGAGCATATGGAAACATTCATCTTCGTTTCACCATTATTCTGAGATTTCTCCTTAAACTCCATCTTTCGTTTCTTGTCAAAAACATGAGATGGATATGTAACAAAAACTTCCATTTCTACCTTAATAGCACAACGCACAATGTCTCCATAGCTACTGAAGTCTCTTATAGCTAATTCCCTTCGAAGATTTGGTTTTAAGCCACTGAAGAATCGATCAACTTTACTTTCAGGTTGGATGATAAAGCCATATGAATACCTTGCAAGAAATGTAAAATTCTCTTCGTATATACCTACAGATTCATCATCCTTTTTCATTAGTTCAAGAAAATCCTTCTCCATCTTTGTTCAAAGAATACGAGGGAAGTACTGATTGAAAAATAAGTTCTTGAACTCGTCCCATTCCATGGACTCAATTTCATATCTTGGCCTCATATTCTTGATAATATTCCACCATTTATCAGCTTCACCTTCCAAACGATATACTGCTAAGATGACTTTATCATGTTCAGAACATTGAAGAACTGAGAATATCTTTTCAGTGGTACTGATCTATTGTTTAGTAACAAGTGGATTAGAAGACCCACTTAAAGAAGGTGGACCTTGCCTCATGAAGGACTCAATAGAATATTGTTCCTTTCATTACTCATTTTGAAGTCCAGAATGATTCATAGCTTGTGTAAGTATAGCAGTAAGATTTTGCACTCCATCTCCCATAACATGTGTTTGTTCAGGAGGAAAATCATTGCATTGTCCATTACATTGATCAACGTGGTTCCTTCGGGTCCAAGCCATTGTCTAAAACCCAAAAAGAATAGTGTGAGAGGCAAAAATCACGCTAGGGAAAACAACATAATAAAGGGGGAGTACCTTCAATATCTAACATCTTAGGTTATCGTAATTCTAGTACTATATATAAACTATATTTATACTTAACCTTAGGGACACCCCTATACATACCTTAGAAATATCTATAGGGATCTCACTAAAGTTCTCACATCCTAGTTTCCAAAGGTTGACTAAACATTTCCTCTGATACCAACTGTAGAGACCCAAAGCTTGACGTACATGGACATTACATTACTTTTGCGGAATACTTAGTACATTTCCAAAACACACACACAAGGACCGTAATAGTTTTGTGTCTTTGGAAACTCGGAATATAATCTTCTAATCGTGGTGAAAGATCTTAAACATCTCCCATAAAGATATTCCCCTTTTTTTATTACCTAAAACCTTTCTTTATATCCTGGGGAAATGAAAACATAAAAGGGTGAGCTCAAATACTCAGTAAGGGTAAAGAAAAGAAATATCAATCACATAATATTCATAAGAACATAACATTTTGGAAATCTTAACCTGCAAAAGAGATCATAATATCATATAATGGGATAAATCATAGTAGTGAAATTTAATCCCAATAATCATAACTTAAAAAATGAAACTTTGTGGAATACACACATAATCATAGAGAATCATTTCTTATTAGTCAAGACTCATTGCCAAGACTATCTTAGTGGACAAAGTCCATTTCTGAACCGAGTTCACTCCTCGTTTCAGTCCTGTTTCACTGAATCGGTTTAACCTGCCATTCCAGCCATGTCTATCTCATGAGATATAAAATCTTTACCCAATGCATTGGAGGGAGATATAGGTACCACCCATCTCATAATGATACCATTCTTATGTGTGCCACAAAATCATAAACCATAAATCATAGCATAACCCATGTAATAAAAATGGGAATTTTAAACATCATGACATCATAAAACAATTCTTATAAGATAATGGAATTCATAAAAATAAATCCATCACAACATAATCAAATCAATGTAATAATAGGGATAGAAACAGAACCCTTTATTATCTTAGATGGAAAATAATTTTGATAAAACACTTGAACTCCATTCTTGAGGAAAATATCATTTCTACTTCAAAAACACTTTTCCTTTCTTAACATGTCATACAATTATAAACTAAAAGTAGTTTATTAAAAATAAACATGAAAACTTGTAAGGGAAGCTTCTTGGGAATAATGTTTTAAAAATCCATTTATGCCGTATAAGTTAAAAAAAACATTCTTCTCATACTTTTTTTGGAAAATTCAAAAAGTACCTCATACGAAAAACGAAAAAAGATTCATTTCATATCTTTTAATAAAAAATCACCGAAGGGTAAAATTGGATATAAATTTTTTTATAAGGATATAAATATTACATATTGAGGAAACATGGATGTGGATGATAAAATACACCCCAGTAAATTCCAAAGTATAAACAATCTCAGATACAAAATGAGATTGGGATATTTCCCTTACCTTAGGTCCGATTTGCTTCGTAAGTGTCCAAAGCTCATATATAATGATTTAAATAAGGTCATTGACTTATTCCAGAATAATAATCATTGTTATGATATCATATATGGTCATATTATTAGCTTATTATTAGTAATATTTCATTGCTACTTGTTATTCGGGTGTTTATTACTTTTTGTTCTTATGCGAGTTTTGTCGAATAAATTCTTATTCTTCTTTTTAGGTTATATATACCTCATTTACAGAATGTTATTAGTTTAATATATATCATATTTATTCAATAAATTCATTTATGTAATCATTATACAATGAAAATTATGTACAACGAGTCGCATCACATTGTGGAGACGGTATTCCGTACGTACGCACAAGTGATGATATCGTTCCCATGATTGTGGAATTGTATTGGAGTGTATGTATACTATTTCAGAATCAATATCAATTTACAATAATCATATTTATTCATTCTTTACACCATTATACCCATCCAAGTAAGGTGTTGATGGAAAATAGATTACACCACGGCGTGAAGACGGTATTCCGTACGTACGCACGCGTGGTGATTTCGTTTTCCGTAGGATGGATAGATGGTGAAATAGGGTTTTTTCATACTTATAATAACATATCAGTATATTAGTGATACTGATGTTATTAATTCATAATGAAACAACTAAATAATAATAAGTGGAAGAAGAAATAAAGTTGAAAGAATTGGTAACGGACATTGCCTCTTCTTTGAAGCGCTTCTTTGTGACCCCCTTTTAGGGACCTAAAATTGGTCTTTGAAGAAGACCAGGACCTCTAGGATGTTTATAGGGTAGTGGAGAAGAGAAATTTTCAGGGTTTTACCGAGCTTGAAGGCTCAAAGAGGTGTGAGGAAGAGAGGGAGGAGGTTCCCTTTTATAAGGGAAGAGAGGGGCACCTTTGGAAAAACTCAAAATATTATTTTATTATAAAGTCATATTCGGTTTTTAATAGCTACAAATTGATTTATTTCGAAGATAAGGTTGGTATGGGTCTAAATACTCTCATCCAATATAATAGAGACAAGTTTAGGTTTATATTTTAACCTTATCATTTAGATTTAACTTTAAGTTAAATAATTTTACTTTTACCATGTCTTCTTGTTTTCTTATACTATAAGGTTAATAAACTTACTATAACAAGACAAAAGAACCCAAAGTTGTTTATCATTAATATATATAACCTTATCTAAGTCATTTGTCTGAACCTTAGATTTTTAGGAATAAAATAACAATTAATAATATAATATTTGTTTTAAAAACTATTTTATGTCAATTTTGACACTATTTGGTAATTGATTTTTGTGAAAATCCTAACAGAATGATTAGTTCGAAAAACGTTAATTAAATAAATACTAACATTTAATATTAACCTAGAAAATTAGTGTAATTCATAAAAAGTCTCAAATTTCATTTATTTTGGTATTTATAACATCAATTATGTCAATATTTCATTAATAAGATAATAACTGCATCATCCTTGTGTCATATATAATAAAATTTATTTAATGTACAAAAATTACAAATAAAATATAATTATGTATGAAATATTTTTATCTTTCTAATGAATATTTATAGTCGAATTTTTCTTATGTATAACCCTATATTAAAAATGATATAGTTATTGAACATTGCTTTTAACTATTTTAACCCTTCTTTAAATAAATTAATATTAAATGTCCTAATCTAATCCAAGTGGGCCTAAATGGTCATGTTTTATTACTAAGGTTGTTTTTGGTCGAATTACACTTATTAAATATAATTAGTACATGTGTTATGGTAATAATAATAGCATTTTACCCTTAATTACCCTATTTACTTTTAACAGTGGTAAAAAAAGTAAGAAGTTACAATTCACCCAAAATTATTTTCATCTCATTGAACCAAATTTTACTTACTAACATCAACCTTGTCTCTCGGATTTTTGAAATTCCACTCACAGAAGAGGTAAAATTATGTTTTATGTAAATTTGCAAATTCTCCTAGGAGGTGGGTAAAAGACGGTGAAAAGTTCAATAAAACTTTTATATATCTAAAATTATTATAAAATTACTCTAATGAATTACGTTAAACTTATATAGGTATTATGTATCATTTTGACCTGAAAATAAATTTAAATAAAATAAACAATTATTTAAATAAAAAGTCGGTTTTTAAATAGTAACCCAGTATTTTCACTATTCATCAAAAATTGAAAGTTTCTAGAAAAATACCAAAATTTCACCCTAGGCTAATTTCGATATTCAGAATCCCAAAATGAAGTCCATTTTCAAAAATAAAATTTATAAAATTTCATAAAGTGGGTATTACTATTCATAACGTCTAATTTTAATAATATTTTAATAGCATATCATTGTTTAGCGAAACTCAATATTGCGTACAACACACGCTATCATGGAAGGTCGTGCTTGCGTGTAATGCAAGTCGAGTCAGGGATGCGTGTTGTGCAATCTCCTATTGGTGTAGCGTACAACACAAGACATTAATGAAATTAAAAAGAATATTTTTCATAAATTCTTGGGGTGTTACATTCTACCCCCCCGCCCTTAAAATGAATATCGCCCTCGAAATTCTTTGAGGTTATAAATGGTTTACTACTCGAAAGATTCTTTAATAGAAACCCACATTGTAAAAAGAAATACCAAAACTTGGCTTTAAAAACTAATGTATGAAACATATCGGTTGCCCAAATTAACTAATCATTGGGTTTCCATATAGGAGAACATAGGTGAAAATATGGATATGGAAGAGAAATCTAACCGTCATGTTCTGATGGAGAGTGGTAGAGAACATGGCTATGAAAAATACAACAATCAGAAAGCCATAAATTTGTGATGATCTATGGTACCATCGGATTCATCGGATATAAGGGCACTAGGACAACATTTTTGGTTTTCAAGATCATTTCCCTAAAGTTGAAGAATTTGAATTAGAATAAATACTTACTTTATTTTGGTAAAATCTCACTGTTGTTTATGATTTGAACAATTTCCACTTCATCTCTTAAATAAATGAAGTTTAATTTGTTACTCTTGAAGTGTTAATAGATCATGTGATAGAATGATGGGTCATTCCATCTGTTTGAAACAAAAGGTCAGAAAAAGTTATCAAATATACATAAGTCCATCTATGGTGAGGTTAATCATATACGATTCCAAAAATGAACTTATACTTCATATATCATACCGTGTAATAAAATAAAACTAGTTTCTAATAACCAAGGACTTCCTGTAGGCCAGTGTTAGGCAATAAAGGCCAGTCGCACTTCGGTTGTGGGTTCGATTCCCACAGCCTTGTCCGACGCGATGGGCTGTCGCCCATCCTATAGGTTGTCCCTTCTATAAAGCTATATTACTATAACATACCATCAATAATATCGAAAAATGTTCTATAATTAAACAATACTAACTTATGTCCAACATAATCCATTCCAATCTTTAGGATTATCTAAAATACTTCAGTCCAAGCTCATAGTATAAAGAAAATGATTACTTGAAATGTTAAATTACAATCACGTGAATGACATCATTTATCACCCATATATCATAAGATATATCTTGTTGGTCAAATTACAAACATGTGAATACCTTAATTATGTATTGTCTTAAATAATGAATACCCATTAAACCTTAGAAAAAACATTAATGCAGTTAAAAGTTAACACTTTCCACAAACCAAAATCCTCAAAATTATTTATACTCAAACCATGATATCACTTAGTCCATATATCAATCATGAGCTCATGAATACAATCAAACATCTCAATATCTTCTTATCCCTTCATTATGTGCTTATCATATGCTTACCAAAAATATCTCAATCACTTTCCATGGTTACCGGTACCATAAAATTATTGAAAACCACAATAGACCAATACATAAATATTCCAATATTCCATGATACTATATACAACATTATTTTGGAATCCCATTACATAAACACTTAATCATTCCACCAAATCGTTGTCATATTCAACATCGCCAATAGAGATCGCATGTGACTTCCCTTTGTCCTTTGCCTTAAGTGGTTGCTCATGTCGAACATCATTAACCCTTGGATTAGGGCATTGATTAGCATATTGCCGCATTTCATTGCACTTGAATCATTTAAGTGTTGTTGGTGCGTTCTCTTCAGTCTTTTCTTTATTCATACCATTAGAAACCCTTTTTCCATTACTTCGACACTCAGCTGCTCGATGACCTTCTTTTCCACACTTAAAAACATTTTCTAGTCCCTTTAAGACAATCTCCACCATGCTTCTTTCCACACTTTGAGAATAAGGAAACATTCATATTTTTTCACCATTATTCTGAGATTTCTCCTTGAACACCATCTTTCGTTTCTTGTCAAAACCATGTGACGGATATGTGACACCAACTTCTATTTCTACCTTAATAGTACAGCGCAAAATTTTTTTATAGCTACTGAAGTCTCTTATAGATAATTCCCTTCAAAGATTTGGTTTTAAGCCACTGAAGAATCGATCAACTTTACTTTTAGGTTTGATGATAAAGCCAGATGCATACCTTGAAATCCTTGTAAAATTCGCTTTGTATATACCAACAGATTCATCATCCTTTTGCTTTAGTTCAAGAAACTCCTTCTCCATCTTTGTTTGAAGAATACAAGGGAAGTACTGATTGAAAAATAAATTCTTGAACTCTTCCCATTCCATGGAGTCAATTTCATCTCTTGGACTCATATTCTTGTTAAGATTCCACCATTGACCAGCTTCACCTTCCAAACGATATACTACTAAGATGACTTTATCTTGTTCAGAACATTGAAGAACTGAGAATATCTTTTCAGTGGTACTGATCCATTGTTCAGCAACAAGTGGATCAAAAGACCCACTTAAATAAGGTGGAGGTTGCCTCATGAAGGACTCAATAGAATATTGTTCCCTTCTCTGCTCATTTGGAAGTCCAGAATGATTCATTGCTTGTGTAAGTATAGCAGTAAGATTTTGCACTCCATCTCCCATAACATGTGTTTGTTCAGGAGGAAAATCATTGCATTGTCCATTACATTGATCAACACGGTTCCTTAGGGCCCTAGCCATCGTCTAAAACCCAAAAAGAATAGTGTGAGAGGCACAAATCACGCTAGGGAAAACAAAATAATATAGGGGGAGTACCTTCAATATCTAAAATCTTAGGTTACTGTAATTCTAGTACTATAACCTATACTTATACTTAACCTTAGGGACATCCCTATACATACCTTAGAAATATCTATAGGGATCTCACTAAAGTTCTCGCATCCTAGTTTCCAAAGGTTGACTAAACCTTTCCTCTGATACCAACTGTAGAGACTCAAATCTTGACGTACAAGGACATTAAATTACTTTTGTGGAATACTTAGTACATTACAAAAACACACACACAAGGACCATAATAGTTTAGTGTCATTGGAAACTCAGAATATAATCTTCTAATCGTTGTGAAAGATCTTCAACATCTCCCATAAAGATCTTCCCATTTTTTTTCTTACCTAAAACCTTTCTTTATATCCTGGGGAAAAGAAAATATAAAAGGGTGAGATTAAATACTCAGTAAGGGTAAACAAAAGAAATATCAATCACATCATATTTATAAGAACATAACATTTTGGAAATCTTAACCAGCAAAAGAGATCATAATATCATAACATGGGATAAATTATAGTAGTGAAATTTAATCCCAAAAATCATAAATTAAAACATGAAACTTTGTGGCATACACACATAATCATAGATAATCATTTCTTATTAGTCAAGACTCATTTCCATGACTATCTTAGTGGACAAAGTCCATTTCTGGACCGAGTTCACTCCTCGTTTCAGTCCTGTTTCACTGAACCGGTTTAACCTGCCATTCCTTCCATGTCTATATCATGAGATATAAAATCTTTACCTAATGCATTGGAGGCAGATATAGGTCCCACCCATCTCATAATGATACCATTATTATGTGTTCCACAAAATCATAAACCATAAATCATAGCATAACCCATGTAATAAAAATGGGAATCTTAAACATCCTGACATCATAAAACAATTCATATAAGATAAAGGAATTCATAAAAATAAATCCATCACAACATAATCAAATCAATGTAATAATAGGGATAGAAACAGAACCCATTATTATCTTAGATGGAATATAATTTTGATAAAACACTTGAACTCCATTCTTGAGGAAAATATCCTTTGTACATCAAAAACACTTTTCCTTTCTTAACATGTCATACAATTCTAAACTAAAAGAAGTTGATTAAAAATAAACATGAAAACTTATAAGGGAAGCCTCTTGGAATTAATGTTTTAAAAATCCATTCATTCTATATAAGTTAAAAAAACATTCTTCTCGTACTTTTTTGGGAAAAGTAAAAAAGTACCTCATATGAAAAACGACAAAAGATTCCTTTCATATCTTTTACTAAAAACTCATCGAAGGGTAAAATTGGATATAAACTATTGTAGAAGGATATAAATACTACATATTGAGGAAAAATGGATGTTTATGATAAAATACACCCCAGTAAATTCCAAAGTATAAACAATCTCGGATAAAAATGAGATTGTGATATTTCCCTTACCTTAGGTCCGATTTGCTTCGTAAGTGTCCGAACCTCCTGTATAATGATTTAAATAATGTCATTGACTTATTACAGAATCATAAGAATTGTTATGATAACATATATGGTCATCTTCTTAGATTATTATTAGTAATATTTCATTGCTACTTGTTATTCAGGTGTTTATTACTTTTTGTTCTTATGCGTGTTTTGTCGAATAAATTCTTATTCTTCTTTTTAGGTTATAGATACCTCATTTCCAGAATTTTATTAGTGTAATATATATCATATTTATTCACTCAATTCATTTATGTAATCATTATTCAATGAAAATTATGTAGAACGAGTCGCATCACATCGTGGAGACGGTATTCCGTACGTACGCACGAGTGATGATATCGTTCCCATGATCGTGGAATTGTATTGGAGTGTATGTATACTATTTCATAATCAATATCAATTTACAATAATCATATATATTCATTCTTTACACCATTATACCCATCCATGTAAGGTGGTGGTGGAAAATATATTACACCACGACATGGAGACGGTATTCCGTACGTACGCACGCATGGTGATTTCATTTTCTGTAGGATGGATAGATGGTGAAATAGGGTTGTTTCATACTAATAATAACATATCCGTATACAAGTGATACTGATGTTATTAACTCATAATGAAACAACTAAATAAGAAGATGTGGAAGAAGAAATAAAGTTGAAATAATCGGTAACAGACATTACCTCTTCTTTGAAGGGATTCTTTGAGACCTCCTTTTAGGGCACTAAAATTGGTCTTTGAAGAAAACCAGGACCTCTTGGATGTTACTAGGGAAGTGGATAAGATAATTTGGCAGGATTTGGACGAGCTTGAAGGCTCAATGTAGTGTGAGGAAGAGAGGGAGGGGGTGTCCTTTTATAAGGGAGGAGAGGGACACCTTTGGAAAAACTGAAAATATTATTTTATTATAGAGTCACATTAAGTTTTTAATATTTAAAAATTGATTTAATTCAAAGCTAAGGTGGGTATGGGTCGAAATAATGTCATCCAATAGAATTTATACAAGTTTAGGTTTCTATTTTAACCTTATCATTTAGATTTAACTTTAAGTTAAATAATTTTACTTTTACCGTGTCTTGTTGTTTTCTTATACTATAAGGTAAATAAACTTACTATAACAAGACAAACGAACCCCAAGTTTTTTATTATTAATATATATAACCTTATCTAAGTCATTTTACCAAACCTTATATTTTTAAGAAGAAAATAACAATTAATAATATAATATTTGTTTTAAAAACTATTTTATGTCAATCCTAACACTATTTGGTAATTGATTTTTGTGAAAATCCAAACGAATGATTAGTTCGAAAAAAGTTAAGTAAATCAATACTGACATGTCATATTAAACTAGAAAATTAGTGTAATTCATAAAAAGTCTCAAATTAAATTTATTTTGGTATTTATAACATCAATTATGTCAATATTTCATTAATAAGATAATTACTACATCATCATTGTGTCATAAATAAATTAAATTATATAATGTCTAAAAATTATAAATAAAATATAATTATGTATGAAATATTTTTATCTTTCTAATAAATATTTATAGTTGAATTTATCTTATGTATAACCCTATATTAAAAATTATTTAGTCATTAAACTTTGATTTTAACGATTTTAACCCTTCTTTAAATAAATTAATATTAAATGTCCTAATCTAATACAAGTGGGTCTAAATGGTCATATTTTATTACTAAGTTTGTTTTTGGTCGAATTAAACTTATCCAATAGAATTAGGACATGTGTTAGGGTAATAATAATATCATTTTTACCATTAATTACCCTATTTACTTTTAACCGTGGTTAAAAAAGTAAAAAAGTTACTGTTCACCAAAAATTATTTTCATCTCATTGAACCACATATTACTTATTGACATCAACCGTGTCTCTCAGATTTTTGAAATTCCACTCACGGAAGCGGTAAAATTATGTTTTATGTAAATTTGCAAATTCTCCTAGGATGTGGGTAAAAGACGGTGAAAAGTTCAACAAAATTTTTATATATCTAAAATAATTATAAAATTACACTAATGAATTAAATTGAACATAAATAGGCATTATGTATCAATTTTGAACTTAAAATAAATTTAAATAAAATAAAAAATTATTTAAATAAAAAGGTGGTTTTTAAAAAGTAACCCAGTGTTTTCACTATTCATAAAAAATTTAAAGTTTCCAGAAAAATACAAAAATTTCACCCTAGGATAATTTTGATATTCCGAATCCAAAAATGAAGTCGATTTTAAAAAAAAATTATAAAATTTCATAAAGTGGGTATTACTATTCATAATGGCTAATTTTAATAATATTTTAATAGCATATCATTGTTTAGCGAAACTCAGTAGTGCGTACAACACAAGCTATCGTGGAAGGTCGTGCTTGCGTGTAATGCAAGACAATTCAGGGATGCGTGTTGTGCAAACTCTTTTTGGTGTAGTGTACAACACAAGACATTAATGAAATTTAAAAAAAATATTTTTCATAAAATCTTGAGGTTTTACATTTTACCCCTCTTAAAATGAATTTTGCCCTTGAAATTCGTCGGGGTTATAAATGTAACGCCCCGACCCTAGTTACCCAGAGTCGGTGCATTATTACATAACATTGGCATGATCACAAGAAAGATCAAATCTCGAAAGACCGATTGGTTTAGTAGCCCTGGAAACACTAGATATATTCATAAGTTTTACATTACATCATAAAATGAAAAACTACTACAACAACATAATGTCTCCATAATCCACACTCATATCCCCACATAATATCCCTACAGGTCATTCATAATTTACTTCTTCACTTCCTGGGAAAAAATAAAACATAGAAAAGGGGTGAGCTCAAATGCCCAGTAAGGATAACAATATAGCGGAAACCTTCATAAATAAGAATAAACATTTAAGGCAATGTATAACTAAAACAAAAGCCTTTCAAACATGAACTTTCAACATGGTATGGCATAAATAAAATGAAATAATTCCATTTACTTATTCAAATGGATATTCTACTAATCGAATAATCACATGAAAAAATCAATAACCACTTTCATAATGTTGGAATGCATAATGCCAGACTATCATAACCACATAGTCAAGGCCTCGTGCCAAGACTACAAATAAGATTTTTTCAAGGCCTTGTGCCAAGACACTAGTTTGTCTCATGAGACCTACCGATGCATCTAGGAGCTATAGCGGGCTCCACCCGTCACATATTAAGTCCAATGCATTCCCATATGAAAAGGTTTAAACATAACATAAACATTCGTATTAAAACTAGCATACGAAATGTCAATAATTTCACCATAAACTATGAATGGTATAAAAATAGCACATCCACAGTCAAACATATCACAAAACCTTCAATAAAATATAGAAGTTTTGTATCATAATAAATCAACTTCAAATAATCTTAAAATCCATCAAAGGATGTTGACATAGATGAAATCAAAATTCTTTTTAAAGAAATATCTCCTTTTATTTTGAAATCATTTAAGATCCATATAAAATAAAACATTTTCTTTGAAAATATTCTTATAAGCTTGTAAGGGAAGCTTTGAAGATTTTATAACGGCGGAAAATAGCCGCACCCACCGTATAAGTTAAAAAAAACATTCTTACCTTAATTCTGTCGAAAAGGTTAAAAAGGACCTTGTTTTGAAAACGACGGAAAGATTCTTTTATAAACCTCTTATAACAAGTCAACCAAGGGTATAAATGACTTTAAAACATATTCTAGTAAATAATAAAAAATGTTTTGAAATACATTATTAAGAAAACATGGATTTGGATGATAAAGAGATCCCAATAGATTATTACGTATAAACAACCACAGATAATGAAGAGATTGTGAAATAACCCTTACCAATTTGGTAACTTATGAAACATACAACCCATGAAAGAGGTATCATATAATGAATATGTAAATACACATAAATTAGAGTGTATTACACAAAGAATATAATTATGGGTAGTACATACACCACACAAAAGGTGATGGTGGCAATATGGCATGAATCTCACGGGAATAAGGAGTGAGATGAAAACCCCTTACCTTGTACTTTTCCTTGGTTGGGGTAGGTTAACCTCCTGTATAATGGTGAAATAATTTTTATTAAATTATAAAATAATCATATACATTAATATGATATCATATATGATCTTTTAATATTGATTTGATAATAATATTTTAGTATTATCGTTGTTTCGGGTGTTAACTTACTTGTTTTCTTTTATATGTTTTGTTACGTAAGACATGTTTGTAAAGGATAGGTTTTATATTATTCATATCCAGAATGATATCAAGTCCTTAAACATCATTTTTAAATCATCAAATGATAATTATACTTGAATGGATACGATGGAGAATGAATCTCATCGCGTTCGTGGAGACGGTAGTCCGTACGTACGCACGAGCGACAATATCATTCTTTTGATATTAAAATAATATATAAATGGATGGTATATCATATATACAGAATCTTTAACATGTTATATTTATTATTTACATGAGTTACACATCATTATTATACCCATCCAAATATTATTATATTGAATAACAATTACACCACGACGTGGAGACGGTAAGCCGTACGTACGCACGTATGGTGACATGTTATTGAAAGGGTGGATAGAATACTGAATATGGTTGTACCATATTTATAATAACATCACAGTATATATATGATACTGGATTTATTATTTTAGAATGGTAACAACAAAGGAAGAAGAAGTGGAAGAAGAAATGAACTTAGAAAAGGGTGGTGAAATCATTACCTCTTCTTCGGGTTCTTCCTTTTGATTTGATCAAAAGGGCTCCTTAGGTTGGCTTTATGATCAAACTAAGGACCCTATGTTGTAGTGAGGGAAGTTGGGAGAGTATTTGGGCAGAGTTTGGCCGAACCAAAAGGCTTTGAAGGTGTGAAGAAATGAGAAGGATGAGTTCCCTTTTATAAGAGGGGTGAGGGGCACCTTTGGAAAAGCTAAAGATATTAGTTTATAATAAATTCATATTCGGTTTCCAGTGGCTCAAAAGTTTACTATTCAAAGGTTAAGGTGGGGATGGGTCTAAAACAACTCAACCAATAGAATTTAGACAGGTTTGGGTACTTATATTAACCTTATTTTTAAGTATTAACTCTAAGTTAATTAGTTTCACTTTTACAATGTCTCTTTGTATTTTTATATAATATGGTTAATAAACTTACTAAATACATCCAAGAGACTCCCAAGTGGTCCATTAATGATGAAACTATCATGATATAAGTCTCTTGTCCGAACCTTAGATTTTTAGGAATTTAATATCAATTAATAATATAATATTTGTTTTAAGAACTCTTTTATGTCAATTTTGACACTATTCAATAGTTGATTTTTGTGAAACTCATAACAGATTGATTACTTCGAAAAAATTCAATTAAATCAATCCTAATATATCATATTATCCTAGAAAATTAGTTTAATTCATTAAAAGTTTCATATTATATTTATTTGGGTATTTATAATATCAATTATTTTAATTTTTCACTATTATAGTAATTACTGCATCATCATTGTGTCATAAATAAATTATTTAGTGTCTAAAAATTATAAATAAAATATTATTATGTAGGAAATCGTTTTATCTTTCTAATGAATATTTATAATCTAAAATCCAACATATATAACTCTATGTAACAATTGTTTTTCTAAAAGATATATGCTTGTGTCATTTTTGTATTCATTTTAACTTAATTAAAATAAAGTGTCATTATCACCTACAAGTGGCACCATGGGGTCCCAAAATCGACCCAAAGATGCCTATGGTCGAACATGTATCAACCAATAAGGCTAGGACACGTTTTAGGGTAATTTATTATTATTATAATATTATTTTTTAACCCTTATTTACCGGATTTACCCTTAACCATGGTAAATAAAATATTTACCGCACTAATTATTCAAAATGTCTAAAAATAAAAGTTACCTATTTACACAATTTGAACATCCTGATTCCAAATATGGAATCCATTTTTATAAATTCAAAACACAGAAGTGGCAGAAATTAATTTAAAATTAATTCCCGCTGTCAAAACAAAAAGCGTGTTTTTAAGAGATAATAACTATCAAAAGATTGACACTTGTTTATGTTCGGTTTAATTGTAAAATTATGTCCAATGACCAAAATTATATTAAATGGTAAAAATATATTCTAAATATACTTTAAAACTACTAAAATTCATAATTTAACACTATTAATTATTTTGATTAAAAAAAGTTGTTTTTAATTAAAATTTAGTAATTTTCACTATTAATCAAAATATGAAAGTTATCCGAAAAGTACCAAAATTTCACCTTAGGCTAAATTTGATATTCCGAATCCAAAAATGAAGTCCATTTTGAAATATAAAATATATATAATTTCAAAAATTAGGTATTACTATTCATAACGGCTAGTTTGATCGGTTGTGGTGTGTGTTAAAACTCGAAGTTGCGTACAACACACGCTACTGTTTTATTCAAAGGAAAGCATACCGTGGAAGCTTGGGATGTTTTATTTTAAATTTTTTGATGTCCCCATTTAGTCAAAAAGTTTAAAATATTTTATTTAAAAAGGGTTCACTATTAAAAGTTGGTAAAACTGCAATACTGAAAATGAATTTGTTCTTACATTATGTCTAAGAAACTCATAATATGGATTCTAAAATTATAAGGATTATATAAAGTTTAAAATTTAGTTAATACTATTCATAACCTCTTTTGAACGGCTTGTTTGGTAAGTCATGGTGCGCTTGAACTCGGTGTTGCGTGTAGTGCAAGTTATTGAATTATTTTGAAGAAATAACACACTATGAAATCTTGGGGTGTTACATTATCCCCTCCTTCAATAAATTGCGTCCTCGCAATTTGAAATTGTTCTTCGAAAATAAGAGGTTGAAAATAGAAAATATATTTGTGGGAAAACCCACATCGGAAATTGGGTTACTAAAATTTAGTCTTAATATGAGGAAAAGAGAAATGAAAGGGTCACCACCAGATTATGATCTCGATTCGGAGAACATTGGTGGCAATTAGAGACATATAATTGGAGGAAAAATGTAAATATTTATAGGTAGTGATTCAGGTCATCAATCACAAACAAGTATAAAATTGAGGTCCTTAAACTCATCAATCTATGATGATTTGAAGTACCATCGGTTCAACAAAATATAGGGTATTGGGATAACACATTTTTGACGTTTCAAAATATCTTAGTTGAAATCCCACATCGAAAAATGAATTAATGAGGCCTCTATTTAAAATAAAGAGTGGAAAGTATGAAGATTACCGAAAATAACACATACTAGGGTTCCATGTAGGAAAATATGGATATGGAGGAGAAATCTAACCATTAATTATCTGATGGAGAGTGGTAGAGAACATGGCAATGAAAAGGCCAAAAATCCCAAAGCCATAAATTAGTGATGATTTAAGGTACCATCTAGGACAAATTTTTTGTTCTAAGTTCCTTTTATTAATGTTGAGGAATTTATTTATGAGATTTTATAAGATCATAATGAGATATACTTACTTTATAATTAGAGTTTTATCCATTAATAAATTTCTACCACAAACTCATCTTTCACTCTAAAAGATAATAGAACGTATTTTTCTTTCTATTTATAATATTCATACAGGGTTCCAAAATAAATGAATTTATAATTCATCTACCAGATCTTTTTAAAAAAAACTACATTATTTAATCTAGGACATCTCGTGGGCCAGTGGTAGGTGATACACCCTTGTCGCCCTTCGGTTGCGGGTTCAAGTCTCGCAGCCTTGCCGGACGCGACGGGTTGCCGCCCGACCTCCGGGTTGTCCTTTTATGGTAATCCAAAATAATCCAAACTAGAACTATCAAAAAATACTTCTGTCCAAACTCACATTCCAACATTTATAAGGAAGGTAAACATAATATAGATCCTTTTTACCCCGTAATAGCATATGAATACCTTCATCTTGTATTCTTTTAATACACTGAAACATCCTGAATTACCATATTCCTTATTGATTACATTCATGCTCCCCTATTCCATATAGAATGATGGATATACTTCATCAATCAAAAAAAATTTTAAACCCCCAAAAAAATGATGGAATATACAAATCATTAATCAGTTTCAAGGTAGTCAAGAATATCCAATATAATTTATCCAAATCAATCATGTATTATTCTAAAATCACTAACTCGTTATCAGAACCATATTATGGTTTATCTTTCTCTCAACCATATATTTTCCAAAAATTTATCTTGCTATTGAGTCACTTTTCTTTGTTCCACACAATCTCAAGTCCTTAATGAAATAGTACTGCAGTACAATCCTTATATACTCCATAATCATTATAACAAGTACATTGTTGATACAACACTCAATTGACATAATCAACATAAGAACTCTAATCATTCCTCTTCATCTATGGTAGTATCATAACTTGATTATTATCCAATAACATCATTTGCGGCATAGTCTTATGACTGGAACATAGGTTCGCGTAGTGTCCAAACTCCTTGCAAATGAAGCATTATACATTTGAAACCATTTTCTTACCCCTGCAGTCACGTACTTTGTGCCCTTTTCCTCCACACTTATAACAAACTCCCATTCCTTTCAGGCAAGTTCCAGGGTGTTTCTTTCCACAGTTACCACATATGGGAAAATTCTTCTTTTCCCTCTTCCCTTTATCCATCTTTCTCTCTTCTATCCTTTTCTTCTCTTGCTTCCCTTCAAAGCCATAGGACTCAGTAAACTCTTTACTTATCTTATCAACACATGATATTATTTATTCATATGATGATAATACATGGGAGACTATTTCTCTTATAAATTCTAGCTTAAGACCATAAAAGATATGACCCTTCCTTCTCTTTGGATCATTGCATTTCTGGAGTTCTCATTCCTTCTACTGGGCGCCATTTCTAAACAATGGAATACACTAGAGCAGTTTATGAATCAAAATACATAATCCCATACTTATAAAACACTTAACATAAATTGAACTATTTATGGATATAATCCATAATCATAAAAATGTTTTCTTTGAGGAAGTATATACTCATAAACCCTTCATAATGATTTGTAAAGAAAATGAGAGTTATCCTAAGCATATCCCCCGGGAGTGTCGTAACCAAGAGTGCAGCAAGGCCCGTTGTCATGCACCAGTTCACGTTCGAGTCTAGCTCAATGTGGTGTTTTCGGGTTTTACCCCTAGGTACTTCTGTGCCAGAGCCGCCTCTACCTGCTCGTATCCAGACATGGATGTATTGCTCGGAAAACTCACAAAATCTCTACAATACCAAAATTCTAGGAAGTTCTTCTATACTAATCTTCAAAGTTCATCTTAGGTCTACGTGCTCTAATCAGAGTTTATCTAAATCTAGCTTCCAAGGTTTGTACTAAACCTCCCTCTGATACCAACTGTAACTCCCCGACCCTAGTTACCCAGAGTCGGTGCATTATTACATAACATTGGCATGATCACAAGAAAGATCAAATCTCGAAAGACCGATTGGTTTAGTAGCCTTGGAAACACTAGATATATTAATAAGTTTTACATTACATCATAAAATGAAAAACTACTACAACAACATAATGTCTCCATAATCCACACTCATATCCCCACATAATATCCCTACAGGTCATTCATAATTTACTTCTTCACTTCCTGGGAAAAAATAAAACATAGAAAAGGGGTGAGCTCAAATGCCCAGTAAGGATAACAATATAGCGGAAACCTTCATAAATAAGAATAAACATTTAAGGCAATGTATAACTAAAACAAAATCCTTTCAAACATGAACTTTCAACATGGTATGGAATAAATAAAATGAAATAATTCCATTTACTTATTCACATGGATATTCTACTAATCGAATAATCACATGCAAAAATCAATAACCACTTTCATACTGTTGGAATGCATAATGCCAGACTATCATAACCACATAGTCAAGGCCTCGTGCCAAGACTAGAAATAAGATTCTGTCAAGGCCTTGTGCCAAGACACTAGTTTGTCTCATGAGACCTACCGATGCATCGAGGAGCTATAGCGGGCTCCACCCGTCACATATTAAGTCCAATGCTTTCCCATATGAAAAGGTTTAAACATAACATAAACATCCGTATTAAAACTAGCATACGAAATGTCAATAATTTCAACATTAACTATGAATGGTATAAAAATAGCACATACACAGTCAAACATATCACAAAACCTTCAATACAATATAGAATTTTTGTATCATAATAAATCAACTTCAAATAATCTTAAAATCCATCAAAGGATGTTGACATAGATGAAATCAAAATTCTTTTTAAAGAAATATATCCTTTTATTTTGAAATCATTTAAGATCCATATAAAATAAAACATTTTCTTTGAAAATATTCTTATAAGCTTGTAAGGGAAGCTTTGAAGATTTTATAACGGCGGAAAATAGCCACACCCACCGTATAAGTTAAAAAAAACATTCTTACCTTAATTCTGTCGAAAAGGTTAAAAAGGACCTTATTTTGAAAATGACAGAAAGATTCCTTTATAAACCTCTTATAACAAGTCAACCAAGGGTATAAATGACTTTAAACCATATTCTAGTAAATAATAATTTTTTTTGAAAGACATTATTAAGAAAACATGGATGTGGATGATAAAGAGATCCCAGTAGATTACTATGTATAAACAACCTCAGATAATGAAGAGATTGTGAAATAACCCTTACCAATTTGGTAACTTATGAAACATACAACCCCAGAAAGAGGTATCATATAATGAATATGTAAATACACATAAATTAGAGTGTATTACACAAAGAATATAATTATGGGTAGTACATACACCACACAAAAGGTGATGGTGGCAATATGGCATGAATCTCACGGGAATAAGGAGTGAGATGAAAACCCCTTACCTTGTACTTTTCCTTGGTTGGGGTAGGTTAACCTCCTTTATAATGGTGAAATAATTGTTATTAAATTATACAATAATCATATACATTAATATGATATCATATATGATCTTTTAATATTGATTTGATAATAATATCTTAGTATTATCGTTGTTTCGGGTGTTAACTTACTTGTTTTCTTTTATATGTTCTGTTACGTAAGACATGTTTGTAAAGGATAGGTTTTATATTATTCATATCCAGAATGATATCAAGTCCTTTAAAATCATTTTTAAATCATCAAATGATAATTATACTTGAATGGATACGATGGAGAATGAATCTCACCGCGTTCGTGGAGATGGTAGTCCGTACGTACGCACGAGCGACAATATCATTCTTTTGATATTAAAATAATATATAAATGGATGGTATATCATATATACAGAATCCTTAACATGTTATATTTATTATTTACACGAGTTACACATCATTATTATACCCATCCAAATATTATTATATTGAATAACAATTACACCACGACGTGGAGACGGTAAGCCGTACGTACACACGTATGGTGACATGTTATTCAAAGGGTGGATAGAATACTGAATATGGTTGTACCATATTTATAATAACATCACAGTATATATATGATACTGGATTTATTATTTTAGAATGGTAACAACAAAGGAAGAAGAAGTGGAAGAAGAAATGAACTTAGAAAAGGGTGGTGAAATCATTACCTCTTCTTCGGGTTCTTCCTTTTGATTTGATCAAAAGGGTTCCATAGGTTGGATTTCTGATCAAACTAAGGCTCCTAGGTTGTAGTGAGGGAAGTTGGGAGAGTATTTGGGCAGAGTTTGGCCGAAACAAAAGGCTTTGAAGGTGTGCAGAAATGAGAAGGATTAGTGCCCTTTTATAAGAGGGGTGAGGGGCACCTTTGGAAAAGCTAGAGATATTAGTTTATAATAAATTCATATTCGATTTCCAGTGGCTCCAAAGTTTACTATTAAAAGGTTAAGGTGGGGATGGGTCGAAATCAACTCAACCAATAGAATTTAGACAGGTTTGGGTACTTATATTAACCTTATCTTTAAGTATTAACTCTAAGTTAATTAGTTTCACTTTTACAATGTCTCTTTGTATTTTTATATAATATGGTTAATAAACTTACTACATACATCCAAGCAACCCCCAAGTGGTCCATTAATGATGAACCTACCATGATATAAGTATCTTGGCCAAACCTTAGATTTTTAGGAATTTAATATCAATTAATAATATAATATTAGTTTTAAGAACTCTTTTATGTCAATTTTGACACTATTCAATAGTTGATTTTTGTGAAACTCATAACAGATTGATTACATAGAAAAAAGTCAATTAAATCAATCCTAATATATCATATTATCCTAGAAAATTAGTTTAATTCATTAAAAGTTTCATATTATATTTATTTGGGTATTTATAATATCAATTATTTTAATTTTTCATTATTATAGTAATTACTGCATCATCATTATGTCATAAATAAATTATTTAATGTCTAAAAATTATAAATAAAATATCATTATGTAGGAAATCGTTTTATCTTTCTAATGAATATTTATAATCTAAAATCCAACATATATAACTCTATGTAACAATTGTTTTTCTAACAGATATATGCTTGTGTCATTTTTGTAATCATTTTAACTTAATTAAAATAAAGTGTCATTATCACCTACAAGTGGCACCATGGGGTCCCAAAATCGACCCAAAGATGCCTATGGTCGAACATGTATCAACCAATAAGTCTAGGACACGTTTTAGTGTAATTTAGTATTATTATAATATTATTTTTTAACCCTTATTTACCGGATTTACCCTTAACCATGGTAAATAAAATATTTACCGCAGTAATTATTCAAAATGTCTAAAAATAAAAGTTACCTATTTAAAAAATTTGAACATCCTGATTCCAAATATGGAATCCATTTTTATAAATTCAAAACACAGAAGTGGCAGAAATTTATTTAAAATTAATTCCCGCTGTCAAAACAAAAAAGCGTGTTTTTAAGAGATAATAACTATCAAAAGATTGACACTTGTTTATGTTCGGTTTAATAGTAAAATTATGTCCAATGACCAAAATTATATTAAATGGTAAAAATATATTCTAAATATACTTTAAAACTACTAAAATTCATAATTTATCACTATTAATTATTTTGATTAAAAAAAGTTGTTTTTAATTAAAATTTAGTAATTTTCACTATTCATCAAAATATGAAAGTTATCCGAAAATTACCAAAATTTCACCTTAGGCTAAATTTGATATTCCGAATCCAAAAATGAAGTCCATTTTGAAATATAAAATATATATAATTTCAAAAATTAGGTATTACTATTCATAACGGCTAGTTTGATCGGTTGTGGTGTGTGTTAAAACTTGAAGTTGCGTACAACACACGCTACTGTTTTATTTAAAGGAAAGCGTACCGTGGAAGATTGGGATGTTTTATTTTAAATTTTTTGATGTCCCCATTTAGTCAAAAAGTTTAAAATATTTTATTTAAAAAGGGTTCACTATTAAAAGTTGGTAAAACTGCAATACTGAAAATGAATTTATTCTTACATTATGTCTAAGAAACTCATAATATGGATTCTACAATTATAAGGATTATATAAAGATTAAAATTTAGTTAATACTATTCATAACCTCTTTTGAACGGCTTGTTTGGTAAGTCATGGTGCGCTTGAACTCGTTGTTGCGTGTAATGCAAGTTATTGAATTATTTTGAAGAAATAACACACTATGAAATCTTGGGGTGTTACATTCTCCCCTCCTTCAATAAATTGCGTCCTCGCAATTTGAAATTGTTCTTAAAAAATAAGAGGTTGAAAATAGAAAATATATTTGTGGGAAAACCCACATCGGAAATTGGGTTACTAAAATTTAGTCTTAATATGGGGAAAAGAGAAATGAAAGGGTCACCACCAGATTATGATCTCGATTCGGAGAACATTGGTGGCAATTAGAGACATATAATTGGTGTAAAAACGTAAATATTTATAGGTAGTGATTGAGGTCATCAATCACAAACAAGTATAAAATTTAGGTCCTTAAACTCATCAATCTATGATGATTTGAAGTACCATCAGTTCAACAAAATATAGGGTATTGGGATAACACATTTTTGACGTTTCAAAATATCATAGTTGAAATCCCACATTGAAAAATGAATTAATGAGGCCTCTATTTAAAATAAAGAGTGGAAAGTATGAAGATTACCAAAAATAACACATACTAGGGTTCCATGTAGGAAAATATGGATATGGAGGAGAAATATAACCATCAATTATCTGATGGAGAGTGGTAGAGAACATGGCTATGAAAAGGCCAAAAATCCCAAAGCCATAAATTAGTGATGATTTAAGGTACCATCTAGGACAACATTTTTGTTCTAAGTTCCTTTTATTAATGTTGAGGAATTTATTTATGAGATTGGATACGATCATAAGGAGATATACTTACTTTATAATTAGAGTTTTATCCATTAATAAATTTCTACCACAAACTCATATTTCACTCTAAAAGATAATAGAACGTAATTTTTTTTTCTATTTATACTATTTGTACAGGGTTCCAAAATAAATGAATTTATAATTCATCTACCAGATCTTTTTTAAAAAAAACTACATTATTTAATCCAGGAAATCTCGTGGGCCAGTGGTAGGTGATACACCCTTGTCGCCCTTCGGTTGCGGGTTCATGTCTCGCAGCCTTGCCGGACGCGACGGGTTGCCGCCCGAACTCCGTGTTGTCCTTTTATGGTAATCCAAAATAATCCAAACTAGAACTATAAAAAAATACTTCTGTCCAAACTCACATTCCAACATTTATAAGGAAGGTAAACATAATATAGATCCTTTTTACCCCGTAATAGAATATGAATACCTTCATCTTGTATTCTTTTAATACACTGAAACATCCTGAATTACCATATTCCTTATTGATTACATTCATGCTCCCCTATTCCATATAGAATGATGGATATACTTCATCAATCAAAAAATGTTTTAAACCCAAAAAAAAATGATGGAATATACAATTCATTAATCAGTTTCAAGGTAGTCAAGAATATCCAATATAATTTATCCAAATCAATCATGTATTATTCTAAAATCACTAACTCGGTATCAGAACCATATTATGGTCTATCTTTCTCTCAACCATATATTTTCCAAAAATTTATCCTGTTATTGAGTCACTTTTCTTTGTTCCACACAATCTCAAGTCCTTAATGAAATAGTACTGCAGTACAATCCTTATATACTCCATAATCATTATAACAAGTACATTGTTGATACAACACTCAATTGACATAATCAACATAAGAACTCTAATCATTCCTCTTCATCTATGGTAGTATCATAACTTGATTATTATCCAATAGCATCATTTGCGGCATAGTCTTATGACTGGAACATAGGTTCGCGTAGTGTACAAACTCCTTGCAAATGAAGCATTATACATTTGAAACCATTTTCTTACCCCTGCAGTCACGTACTTTGTGCCCTTTTACTCCACACTTATAACAAACTCCCATTCCTTTCAGGCAAGTTCCAGGGTGTTTCTTTCCATAGTTACCACATATGGGAAAATTCTTCTTTTCCCTCTTCCCTTTATCCATCTTTCTCTCTTCTATCCTTTTCTTCTCTTGCTTCCCTTCAAAGCCATAGGACTCAGTAAACTCTTTACTTATCTTATCAACACATGATATTATTTCTTCATATGATGATAATACATGGGAGACTATTTCTCTTATAAATTCTAGCTTAAGACCATGAAAGATATGATCCTTCCTTCTCTTTGGATCATGTGCATTTCTGGAGTTCTCATTCCTTCTACTGGGCGCCATTTCTAAACAATGGAATACACTAGATCAGTTTATGAATCAAAATACATAATCCCATACTTATAAAACACTTAACATAAATTGAACTATTTATGGATATAATCCATAATCATAAATTTTTTTTCTTTGAGGAAGTATATACTCATAAAACCTTCATAATGATTTGTAAAGAAAATGAGAGTTATCCTAAGCATATCCCCCGGGAGTGTCGTAACCAAGAGTGCAACAAGGCCCATTGTCGTGCACCAGTTTCCGTTTGAGTCTAGCTCAAAGCGGTGTTTTCGGGTTTTACCCCTAGGTACTTCTATGCCAGAGCCGCCTCTACCTGCTCGTATCCAGACAGGGATGTATTGCTCGGAAAACTCACAAAATCTCTACAATACCAAAATTCTAGGAAGTTCTTCTATATTAATCCTCAAAGTTCATCTTAGGTCTACGTGCTCTAATCAGAGTTTATCTAAATCTAGCTTCCAAGGTTTGTACTAAACCTCCCTCTGATACCAACTGTAATGCCCCAACCCTAGTTACCCAGAGTCGGTGCATTATTACATTACATTGGCATGATCACAAGAAAGATCAAATCTCGAAAGACCGATTGGTTTAGTAGCCTTGGAAACACTAGATATATTCATAAGTTTTACATTACATCATAAAATGAAAAACTACTACAACAACATAATGTCTCCAAAATCCACACTCATATCCCCACATAATATCCCTATAGGTCATTCATAATTTACTTCTTCACTTCCTGGGAAAAAATAAAACATAGAAAAGGGGTGAGCTCAAATGCCCAGTAAGGATAACAATATAGCGGAAACCTTCATAAATAAGAATAAACATTTAAGGAAATGTATAAATAAAACAAAAGCCTTTCAAACATGAACTTTCAACATGGTATGGCATAAATAAAATGAAATAATTCCATTTACTTATTCACATGGATATTCTACTAATCGAATAATCACATGCAAAAATCAATAACCACTTTCATAATGTTGGAATGCATAATGCCAGACTATCATAACAACATAGTCAAGGCCTCGTACCAAGACTACAAATAAGATTTTGTCAAGGACTTGTGCCAAGACACTAGTTTGTCTCATTAGACCTACCGATGCATCGAGGATCTATAGCGGGCTCCACCCGTCAAATATTAAGTCCAATGCATTCCCATATGAAAAGGTTTAAACATAACATAAACATTCGTATTAAAACTAGCATACGAAATGTCTATAATTTCACCATAAACTATGAATGGTATAAAAATAGCACATCCACAGTCAAAAATATCACAAAACCTTCAATACAATATAGAAGTTTTGTATCATAATAAATCAACTTCAAATAATCTTAAAATCCATCAAAGGATGTTGACATAGATGAAATAAAAATTCTTTTTAAAGAAATATCTCCTTTTATTTTGAAATCATTTAAGATCCATATAAAATAAAACATTTTCTTTGAAAATATTCTTATAAGCTTGTAAGGGAAGCTTTGAAGATTTTATAACGGCGAAAAATAGCCGCACCCACCGTATAAGTTAAAAAAAACATTCTTACCTTAATTCTGTCGAAAAGGTTAAAAAGGACCTTGTTTTGAAAACGACGAAAAGATTCCTTTATAAACCTCTCATAACAAGTCAACCAAGGGTATAAATGAATTTAAACCATATTCTAGTAAATAATAATTTTTTTTTGAAATACATTATTAAGAAAACATGGATGTGGATGATAAAGAGATCCCAGTAGATTATTACGTATAAACAACCTCAGATAATGAAGAGATTGTGAAATAACCCTTACCAATTTGGTAACTTATGAAACATACAACCCATGAAAGAGGTATCATATAATTAATATGTAAATATACATAAATTAGAGTGTATTACACGAATAATATAATTATGGGTAGTACATACACCACACAAAAGGTGATGGTGGCAATATGGCATGAATCTCACGGGAATAAGGAGTGAGATGAAAACCCCTTACCTTGTACTTTTCCTTGGTTGGGGTAGGTTAACCTCATGTATAATGGTGAAATAATTGTTATTAAATTATACAATAATCATATACATTAATATGATATCATATATGATCTTTTAATATTGATTTGATAATAATATCTTAGTATTATCGTTGTTTCGGGTGTTAACTTACTTGTTTTCTTTTATATGTTTTGTTACGTAAGACATGTTTGTAAAGGATAGGTTTTATATTATTCATATCCAGAATGATATCAAGTCCTTAAACACCATTTTTAAATCATCAAATGATAATTATACTTGAATGGATACGATGGAGAATGAATCTCATCGCGTTCGTGGAGACGGTAGTCCGTACGTACGCACGAGCGAAAATATCATTCTTTTGATATTAAAATAATATATAAATGGATGGTATATCATATATACAGAATCCTTAACATGTTATATTTATTATTTACATGAGTTACAAATAATTATTATACCCATCCAAATATTATTATATTGAATAACAATTACACCACGACGTGGAGACGGTAAGCCGTACGTACGCACGTATGGTGACATGTTATTCAAAGGGTGCATAGAATACTGAATATGGTTGTACCATATTTATAATAACATCACAGTATATATATGATACTGGATTTATTATTTTAGGATGGTAACAACAAAGGAAGAAGAAGTGGAAGAAGAAATGAACTTAGAAAAGGGTGGTGAAATCATTACCTCTTCTTCAGGTTCTTCCTTTTGATTTGATCAAAAGGGCTCCTTAGGTTGGCTTTATGATCAAACTAAGGCCCCTAGGTTGTAGTGAGGGAAGTTGGGAGAGTATTTGGGAAGATTTTGGCCGAACCAAAAGGCTTTTAAGGTGTGAAGAAATGAGAAGGATGAGTGCCCTTTTATAAGAGGGGTGAGGGGCACCTTTGGAAAAGCTAGAGATATTAGTTTATAATAAATTCATATTCGGTTTCCAGTGGCTCCAAAGTTGACTATTCAAAGGTTAAGGTGGGGATGGGTCGAAAACAACTCAACCAATAGAATTTATATAGGTTTGGGTACTTATATTAACCTTATCTTTAAGTATTAACTCTAAGTTAATTAGTTTCACTTTTACAATGTCTCTTTGTATTTTTATATAATATGGTTAATAAACTTACTACATACATCCAAGCGACCCCCAAGTGGTTCATTAATGATGAACCTATCATGATATAAGTCTCTTGGCCAAACCTTAGATTTTTAGGAATTTAATATCAATTAATAATATAATATTTGTTTTAAGAACTCTTTTATGTCAATTTTGACACTATTCAATAGTTGATTTTTGTGAAACTCATAACAGATTGATTACATCAAACAAAGTCAATTAAATCAATCCTAATATATCATATTATCCAAGAACATTAGTTTAATTCATTAAAAGTTTCATATTATATTTATTTGGTTATTTATAATATCAATTATTTTAATTTTTCACTATTATAGTAATTACTGCATCATCATTGTGTCATAAATAAATTATTTAATGTCTAAAAATTATAAATAAAATATCATTATGTAGGAAGTAGTTTTATCTTTCTAATGAATATTTATAATCTAAAATCCAACATATATAACTCTATGTAACAATTTTTTTTCTAAAAGATATATGCTTGTGTCATTTTTGTATTCATTTTAACTTAATTAAAATAAAGTGTCATTATCACCAACAAGTGGCACCATGGGGTCCCAAAATCGACCCAAAGATGCCTATGGTCGAAAATGTATCAACCAATAAGGCTAGGACACGTTTTAGGGTAATTTAGTATTATTATAATATTATTTTTTAACCCTTATTTACCGGATTTACCCTTAACCATGGTAAATAAAATATTTACCGCAGTAATTATTCAAAATGTCTAAAAATAAAAGTTACCTATTTACACAATTTGAACATCCTGATTCCAAATATGGAATCCATTTTTATAAATTCAAAACACAGAAGTGGCAGAAATTAATTTAAAATTAATTCCCGCTGTCAAAACAAAAAGCGTGTTTTTAAGAGATAATAACTATCAAAAGATTGACACTTGTTTATGTTCGGTTTAATTGTAAAATTATGTCCAATGACCAACATTATATTAAATGGTAAAAATATATTCTAAATATACTTTAAAACTACTAAAATTCATAATTTATCACTATTAATTATTTTGATTAAAAAAAGTTGTTTTTAATTAAAATTTAGTAATTTTCACTATTCATCAAAATATGAAAGTTATCCGAAAAGTACCAAAATTTCACCTTAGGCTAAATTTGATATTCCGAATCCAAAAATGAAGTGCATTTTGAAATATAAAATATATATAATTTCAAAAATTAGGTATTACTATTCATAACGGCTAGTTTGATCGGTTGTGGTGTGTGTTAAAACTCGAAGTTGCGTACACCACACGCTACTGTTTTATTCAAAAGAAAGCATACCGTGGAAGCTTGGGATGTTTTATTTTAAATTTTTTGATGTCCCCATTTAGTCAAAAAGTTTAAAATATTTTATTTAAAAAGGGTTCACTATTAAAAGTTGGTAAAACTGCAATACTGAAAATGAATTTGTTCTTACATTATGTCTAAGAAACTCATAATATGGATTCTAAAATTATAAGGATTATATAAAGTTTAAAATTTAGTTAATACTATTCATAACCTCTTTTGAACGGCTTGTTTGGTAAGTCATGGTGCGCTTGAACTCAGTGTTGCGTGTAGTGTAAGTTATTGAATTATTTTGAAGAAATAACACACTATGAAATCTTGGGGTGTTACAATAAATGGTTTACTCCTCGAAAGTTTCATTAATATAAACCCACATCGTAAAAAGGAATACCAAAACTTGGATTTTAAAAACTAACATATGAAACGTAACGGTTACCCAAATTAACTAATCACTGGGTTTCCACATAGGAGAACATAGGTGAAAATATGGATATGGAAGAGAAATCTAACCATCATGTTCTGATGGAAAGTCGTAGAGAACATGGCTATAAAAAATCCAACAATCACAAAGCCATAAATTTGTGATGATCTAGGGTACCATCTGATTAATCGGATATAAGGGCACTAGGACAACATTTTTGGTTTTCAAGATCATTTCCCTAAAGTTGAAGAATTTAAATTAGAATAAATACTTAATTTATTTTGGTACAATCTCACTGTTATTTGTTCTTTGAACAATTTCCACTTCATTTCTTATGGAAATGAAGTTTAATTTGTTATTCATGAAGTTTTAATAGATCATGTGATAGAATGATGGGTCATTCCATCTGTTTCAAACAAAAGGTTAGCAAAAGTTATCAAATATACATAAGTCCATCTATGGTGAGGTTAATCGTATACGATTCCAAAAATGAACTTATACTTCATATATCATAGTGCGTAAAAAAATAAAACGATTTTCTACTAACCAGGGACTTCCTGTAGGCCAGTGGTAGGTGATAAAGGTCAGTCGCACTTCGGTTGTGGGTTCGATTCCCACAGCCTTGTCCGACGCGATGGGCTGTCGCCCGTCTTGCAGGTTGTCCTTTCTCTAAAGCTATATTATTATAACATCCCATCAATAATATCGAAAAAAGTTCTATCCTTAAACAATACTAACTTATGTCCAACATAATCCATTCCAATATTTAGGCTTATCTAAAATACTTCGGTCCAAGATCATAGTATAAAGAAAATGATTACTTGAAATGTTACATAACAATCACGTGAATGCCATCTTTTATCCCCCATATATCATAAGATATATCTTGTTTGTCAAATTAAAAACATGTGAATACCTTAATCTTGTATTCTCTTGAATAATGAATACCCATTGAACCTTACTGAAAACATGAATGCAGTTAAAAGTTAACACTTTTCCCAAACCAAAATCCTCAAAATTATTTATACTCAAACCATGATATCACTTAGTCCATATATCAATCATGAGCTCATGAATACAATAAAACATCTCATTATCTTCTTATCCCTTAATTATGAGCATATCATCTGCTTACCAAAAATATATCAATCACTTTCCATGGTTACCGGTACCAAAAAATTATTGAAAACAACAATAGACCAATACATAAATATTCCAATATTCCATGATACTATATACAACATTATTTTGGAATCCCATTACATAAACACTTAATCATTCCACCACATCGTTGTCATATTCAACATCGCTAATAGTGATCGCATGTGACTTCCCTTTTCCCTTTTCCTTAAGTGGTTTCTCATGTCAAACATCATTAACCATTGGATTAGGGCATTGATTAGCATAATGCCCCATTTCATTGCACTTGAAGCATTGAAGTTTTGTTGGTGCGTTCTCTGCAGTCTTTTCTTTTTTCACACCATTAGCAACCCTTTTTCCATTACTTTGACACTCTGCTCGATGACCTTCTTTTCCACACTTAAAACATTTTCTAGTAACTTTAAGACAATCTCCACCATGCTTCTTTCCACACTTTGAGCATAAGGAAACATTCATCTTCTTTTCACCATTATTCTAAGATTTGTCCTTGAACTCCATCTTTCGTTTCCTATCAACACCATGAGATGGATATGTAACACCAACATCCATTTCTACCTTAATAGCACAACACACAATTTCTTCATAGCTACTGAAGTCTCTTATAGCTAATTCCCTTCGAAGATTTGGTTTTAAGCCACTGAGGAATCGATCAACTTTACTTTCAGGTTGGATGATAAAGCCAGATGCATACCTTGAAATCCTTGTAAAATTCACTTTGTATATACCAACAGATTCATTATCCTTTTTCTTTAGTTCAAGAAGCTCCTTCTCCATCTTTTTTGGAAGAATACGAGGGAATTACTGATTGAAAAATAAGTTCTTGAACTCGTCCCATTCCATGGACTCAATTTCATCTCTTGGCATCGTATTCTTGATAAAATTCCACCATTGATCAGCTTCACCTTCCAAACGATATACTGCAAAGATGACTTTATCATGTTCAGAACATTGAAGAACTGAGAATATCTTTTCAGTGGTACTGATCCGTTGTTCAGAAACAAGTGGATCAGAAGTCCCACTTAAAGAAAGTGGACATTGCCTCATGAAGGACTTAATAGAATATTGTTCCCTTCTCTGCTCATTTGGAAGTCCAGAATGATTCATAGCTTGTGCAAGTATAGCAATAAGATTTTTCACTCTATCTGCCATAACATGTGTTTGTTTAGGAGGAAAATCATTGCATTTTCCATTACATTGATCAAAACGGTTTCTTCAGGTCCCAGCCATCGTCTAAAACCCAAAAAGAACAGTGTGAGAGGCAAAAATCACACTTGAGAAAATAACAAAATAAAGGGGCAGTACCTTAAATATCTAACATCTTAGGTTACCGTAATTCTAGTACTATAACCTATACTTATACTTATCCTTAGGGATATCCCTATACATACATTATAAATATCTATAGGGATCTCACTAAAGTTCTCGCATCCTAGTTTCCAAAGGTTAACTAAACCTTTCCTCTGATACCAACTATAGAGACCAAAAGCATGATGTACATGGATATTACATTACTTTTGCGGAATACTTAGTACATTACAAAAACACACACACAAGGACCGTAATAGTTTATTGTCTTTGGGAACTCGGAATATAATCTTCTAATCGTGGTGAAAGATCTTCAACATCTCCCATAAAGATATTCCCCTTTTTTTTCTTACCTAAAACCTTTCTTTATATCCTGGCGAAAAGAAAACATAAAAGGGTGGGCTCAGATACTCAGTAAGGGTAAACAAAAGAAATATCAATCACATCATATTCATAAGAACATAACATTTTGGAAATCTTAACCTGCAAAAGAGATCATAATATCATAACATGGGATAATTCATAGTAGTGAAATTTAATCCCAATAATCATAACTTAAAACATGAAACTTTGTGGCATACACACATAATCATAGAGAATCATTTCTTATTAGTCAATACTCATTGCCAAGACTATGTTAGTGGACAAAGTCCATTTCTGAACCGAGTTCACTCCTCATTTCAGTCCTGTTTCACTGAACCGGTTTAACCTACCATTCCAGCCATGTCTATCTCATGAGATATAAAATCTTTACCAAATGAATTGGAGGGAGATATAGGTCCCACCCATCTCATAATGATACCATTCTTATGTGTACCACAAAATCATAAACCATAAATCATAGCATAACCCATGTAATAAAAATGGGAATCTTAAACATCGTGACATCATAAAACAATTCATATAAGATAAAAGAATTCATAAAAATAAATCCATCACAACATAATCAATTCAATGTAATAATAGGGATAGAAACAGAACACTTTATTATCTTATATGGAAAATAATTTTGATAAAACACTTGAACTCCATTCTTGAGGAAAATATCCTTTCTACTTCAAAAACACTTTTCCTTTCTTAACATGTCGTACAATTATAAACTAAAAGAATTTGATTAAAAATAAACATGAAAACTTTTAATGGATGATTCTTGGAAATAATGTTTTAAAAATCCATTCATGCCGTATAAGTTAAAAAAACATTCTTCTAGTAATTTTGTCGAAAAAGTCAAAAAGTATCTCATACTAAAAACGACAAAAGATTCCTTTCATATCTTTTACTAAAACTTACCGAAGGGTAAAATTGGATATAAAATATTGTAGATGGATATAAATATTATATATTGAGGAAACATGGATGTGGATGATAAAATACACCCCAGTAAATTCCAAAGTATAAACAATCTCAGATAAAATTGAGATTGTGATATTTCCCTTACCTTATGTCCGATTTTCTTCGTAAGTATCCGAAACTCCTGTATAATTATTTAAATAATGTTATTGACTTATTCCAGAATCATAATCATTGTTATGATATCATATATGGTCATATTATTAACTTATTATTAGTAATATTTCGTTTCTACTTGTTATTCAGGTGTTTATTACTTTTTGTACTTATGCGTGTTTTGTCGAATAAATTCTTATTATTCTTTTTAGGCTATAGATACCTCATTTAAAGAATTTTATTAGTGTAATATAAATCATATTTATTCACTCAATTAATTTATGTAATCATTATGCAATGAAAATTATGTAGAACGAGTCGCATCACATCGTGGAGACGGTATTCCGTACGTACGCACGAGCGATGATATCGTTCCCTTGATCGTAGAATTTTATTGGAGTATATTTATACTATTTAAGAATAAATATCACTTTAAAATAATAATATATATTCATTCTTTACACCATTATACCCATCCAAGTAAGGTGGTGGTGGAAAATAGATTACACCACGGCGTGGAGATGGTATTCCGTACGTACGCACGCGTGGTGATTTCATTTTCCGTAGGATGGATAGATGGTGAAATAGGGTTTTTTCATACTTATAATAAAATATCAGTATATGAGTGATACTGATTTTATTAATTCATAATGAAACAACTAAAGAAGAAGAAGTGGAAGAATAAATAAAGTTGAATGAATCGGTAACGGACATTACCTCTTCTTTGAAGAGCTTCTTTGAGAACTCCTTTTAGGGCACTAAAATTTGTCTTTGAAGAAGAACAGGACCTCTAGGATGTTTCTAGGGAAGTGGAGAAGAGAATTTGTCAGGGTTTGGCCGAGCTTTAAGACTCAAAGTGGTGTGAGGAAGAGAGGGAGGAAGTTCCCTTTTATAAGGGATGAGAGGGGCCCCTTTGGAAAAACTCAAAATATTATTTTATTATAAAGTCATATTCGGTTTTTAATAGCTCTAAATTGATTTATTTAGAAGCTAAGGTGGGTATGGGTCTAAATAATCTCATCCAATAGAAATTAGACAAGTTTAGAGTTCTATTTTAACCTTATCATTTAGATTTAACATTAAGTTAAATAATTTTACTTTTACCGTGTCTTCCTGTTTTCTTATACTATATGGTTAATAAACTTACTATAACAAGAAAAACGAACCCAAAGTTGTTTATTATTAATATATATAACCTAATCTAAGTCTTGTGGCCCAAAATTAGATTTTTAGGAATAAAATAACAATTAATAATATAAAATTTGTTTTAAAAACTATTTTATGTCAATTTTGACACTATTTGGTAATTGATTTTTTTGAAAATCCTAACAGAATGATTAGTTCAAAAAAAGTTAATTAAATCATTATTAACATGTCATATTAACCTAGAAAATTAGTGTAATTTATAAAAAGTCTCAAATTACATTTATCATGGTATTTATAACATCAATTATGTAAATATTTTATTAATAAGATAATTACTGCTTCATCATTGTGTCATAAATAAATTAAATTATTTAATGTCTAAAAATTACAAATAAAATATAATTATGTATGAAATATTTTTAGAATTATAAGGAATATTTATAGTCGAATTTATCTTATTTATAACCTTATATTATAAATGATTTAGTTATTAAACTTTGATTTTAACTATTTTAACCCTTCTTTAAATAAATTAATATTAAAAGTCCTAATCTAATCCAAGTGGGCCTAAATGGTCATATTTTATTCCTAAGGTTGTTTTTGGTCGAATTAAACTTATCCAATAGAATTAGGACATGTTTTAGGGTAATAATAATATCATTTTTACCCTTAATTACCCTATTTACTTTTAACCGTGGTAAAAAAAGTAAAAAGTTACTATTCACCAAAAAATATTTTCATCTCATTGAACAACATTTTACTTACTGAAATCAACCGTGTCTCTCGGATTTTTTAAATTCCACTCATAGAAGCGGTAATATTATGTTTTATGTAAATTTGAAAATTCTCATAGGAGGTGGGTAAAAGACGGTGAAAAGTTCAATAAAATTTTTATATATCTAAAATTATTATAAAATTACTCTAATGAATTACATTGAAATTATATAGGTATTATGTATCAATTTTGACCTTAAAATAAATTTAAATAAAATAAAAAATTATTTAAATAAAAAGTCGGTTTTTAAATAGTAACCCAGTGTTTTCAATATTCATCAAAAATTGAAAGTTTCCAGAAAAATAACAAAATTTCACCCTAGGCTAATTTCGATATTCCAAATCCAAAAATGAATTCCATTTTCAAAAATAAAATTTATAAAATTTCAAAAAGTGGGTATTACTATTCATAATGGCTAATTTTAATAATATTTTAATAGCATATCATTGTTTAGAGAACTCGGTATTGCGTACAACACACACTATCATGGAAGGTCACGCTTGCGTGTAATGAAAGCCAAGTCAGGGATGCGTGTTGTGCAAGCTCCTTTTGGTGTAGCATACAACACAAGACATTAATGAAATTAAAAAGAATATTTTTCATAAAATCTCGGGGTGTTACATTCTACCCCCCTTAAAATTAATTTCACCCTCGAAATTCGTCAGGGTTATAAATGGTGTACTACTCGAAAGTTTCTTTAATAGAAACCCACATCGTAAAAAGGAATACCAAAACATGGCTTTAAAAACTAATGTATGAAACGTAACAGATACCCAATTTAACTAATCACTGGGTTTCCACATAGGAGAACATAGGTGAAAATATGGATATGGAAGAGAAATCTAACCGTCATGTTCTGAAGGAGAGTGGTAGAGAACATGGCTATGAAAAATCCAACAATCACAAAGCCATAAATTTTTGATGATCTAGGGTACCATCTGATTCATCGGATATAAGGTCACAAGGACAACATTTTTGGTTTTCAAGATCATTTCCCTAAAGTTGATGAATTTGAATTAGAATAAATACTTACTTTATTTTGGTACAATCTCACTTTTGTTTGTGCTTTGAAAAATTTACACTTCATCTCTTAATGAAATGAAGATTAATTTGTTATTCATGAAGTGTTAATAGATCATGTGATAGAATGATGGGTCATTCCATCTGTTTCAAAAAAAAGGTTAGCAAAAGTTATCAAATATGCATAAGTCCATCTATGGTGAGGTTAATCGTAAACGATTCCAAAAATGAACTTATTCTTCATATATCATACCACGTAATAAAATAAAACTAGTTTCTACTAACCAGGGACTTCATGTAGGCCAGTGGTAGGAAATAAAGTCCAGTCGCACTTCGGTTGTGGGTTCGATTCCCACAGCCTTGTCCGACGCGATGGGCTATCTCCCGTCCTATAGGTTGTCCTTTCTCTAAATCTATATTACTATAACATCCCATTAATAATATCGAAAAAATTTCTATCCTTAAACAATACTAACTTATGTCCAACATAATCCATTCCAATCTTTAGGCTTATCTAAAATACTTCGGTCCAAGCTCATAGTATAAATAAAATGATTACTTGAAATGTTACATAACAATCACATAAATGCCATCATTTATACCCCATATATCCAAGGATATATCTTGTTGGTCAAATTACAAACATGTGAATACCTTAATCATGTATTCTCTTGAAGAATGAATACTCATTGAACCTCAGTGAAAACCTGAATGCAGTTAAAAGGTAACACTTTCCACAAACCAAAATCCTCAAAATTCTTTATACTCAATCCATGATATCACTTAGTCCATATATCAATCATGAGATCATGAATAAAATCAAACATCTCATTATCTTCTTATCCATTCATTATGCGCATATCATCTTCTTACCAAAAATATCTCAATCACTTTCCATGGTTACCGGTACCATAAAATTATTGAAAACCACAATAGACCAATACATAAATATTCCAATATTCTACGATACTATATACAACATTATTTTGGAATCCCATTACATAAACACTTAATCATTCCACCACATCGTTGTCATATTCAACATCGCCAATAGTGATTGCATGTGCCTTCCCTTTGTCCTTTGACTCAAGTGGTTTCTCATATCGAACATCATTAAACCTTGGATTAGGGCATTGATTAGTATAATGCCCCATTTCATTACACTTGAATCATTGAAGTGTTGTTGGTGCGTTCTCTGCAGTCTTTTCTTTATTCACACCGTTAACAACCCTTTTTTCCATTACTTCGACACTCAACTGCTCGATGACCTTCTTTTCCACACTTAAAACATTTTCTAGTCCCTTTAAGTCAATCTCCACTATGCTTCTTTCCTCACTTTGATCATAAGGAAACATTCATCTTCTTTTCACCATTATTCTAAGATTTATCCTTGAACTCCATATTTCGTTTCTTGTCAAAACCATGAGATGGATATGTAACAACAACTTCCATTTCCACCTTAATAGCACAACGCACAATTTCTTCATAGCTACTGAAGTCTCTTATATCTAATTCCCTTCTAAGATTTGGTTTTAAGCCACTGAAGAATCGATCAACTTTACTTTCAGGTTGGATGATAAAGCCAGATTCATACCTTGCAAGCCTTGTAAAATTCGCTTCGTATATACCAACAGATTCATCATCCTTTTTCTTTAGTTCAAGAAACTCCTTATCAATCATTGTTCGAAGAATATGAGGGAAGTACTGATTGAAAAATAAGTTCTTGAACTCGTCCCATTCCATGGACTCAATTTCATCTCTTGGCCTCGTATTCTTGATAAGATTCCACCATTGATCAGCTTCACCTTCCAAATGATATACTACTAAGATGAAATTATCATGTTCAGAACATTAAAGAACTGAGGATATCTTTTCAGTGGTACTGATCCATTGTTCAGCAACAAGTGGATCAGAAGACCCACTTAAAGAAGGTGGATGTTTCCTCATGAAGGACTCAATAGAATATTGTTCCCTTCTCTGCTCATTTTGAAGTCCATAATGGTTCATAGCTTGTGTAAGTATAGTAATAAGATTTTTCACTCCATCTCCCATAACATGTGTTTGTTCAGGAGGACAATCATTGCATTGTCCATTACATTGATCAACACGGTTCCTTCGGGTCCCAGCCATCGTCTAAAACCCAAAAAGAATAGTGTGAGAGGAAAAAATCACGCTAGGGAAAACAACATAATAAAGGGGGGGTACCTTCAATATATAACATCTTAGGTTACCATATTTCCAGTTCTATAACCTATACTTATACTTAACCTTAGGGAAATCCCTATACAAACCTTAGAAATATCTATAGAGATCTCACTAAAGTTCTCGCATCCTAGTTTCCAAAGGTTGACTAAACCTTTCCTCTGATACCAACTGTAGAGAACCAAATCTTGACGTAAATGGACATTACATTACTTTTTCGGAATACTTAGTACATTACAAAAACACACACACAAGGACTGTAATAGTTTAGTGTATTTGGAAACTTGGAATATAATCTTCTAATTATGGTGAAAGATCTTAAACGTCTCCCATAAAGATCTTCCACTTTTTTTTCTTTCCTAAAACCTTTCTTTATATCCTGGGGAAAAGAAAACATAAAAGGGTGATCTCAAATACTCAGTAAGGGTAAACAAAAGAAATATTAATCACATCATATTCATAGGAACATAACATTTTGGAAATCTTATCTTGCAAAAGAGATCATAATATAATAACATGGGATAAATCATAATAGTGAAATTTAATCCCAATAATCATAACTTAAAACATGAAACTTTGTGTCATACACACAAAATCATAGAGAATCATTTCTTATTAGTCAAGAATAATTACCAAGACTATCATAGTGGACAAAGTCCATTTCTGAATCGAGTTCACTCCTCGTTTCAGTCCTGTTTCACAAAACCGGTTTAACCTGCCGTTCCAGCCATGTCTATATCATGAGATATAAAATCTTTACCCAATGCATTGTAGGGAGATATAGGTCCCACCCATCTCATAATGATACCATTCTTATGTGTTCCACAAAATCATAAACCATAAATCATAGCATAACCCATGTAATAAAAATGGGAATCTTAAACATCGTGACATCATAAATCAATTCATATAAGATAAAGGAATTCATACAAATAAATACATCACAACATAATAAAATTAATGTAATAATAGGGATAGAAACAAAACACTTTATTATAATATATGGAAAATAATTTTGATAAAACACTTGAACTCCATTCTTGAGGAAAATATCCTTTCTACTTCAAAAACACTTTTCCTTTGTTAACATGTCAAAAAATTCTAAACTAAAATAAGTTGATTAAAAATAAACATGAATACTTGTAAGCGAAGATTCTTGTAAATAATGTATTAAAAATCAATTCATGTCGTATAAGTTAAAAAAAACATTCTTCTCGTACTTTTGTTGGAAAAGTCAAAAAGTAACTCGTACAAAAAACGACAAAAGATTCTTTTCATATCTTTTAGTAAAAACTCACTGAAAGGTAAAATTGGATATAAGATATTATATAAGGATATAAATATTACATATTGGGGAAACATGGATGTGGATGATAAAATAAACCCCAGTAAATTCCAAAGTATAAACAATCTCGGATAAAAATGAGATTGTGATATTTCCCTTACCTTAGGTCTGATTTGCTTCGTAAGTGTCCGAAACTCCTGTATAATGATTTAAATAATGTCGTTGACTTATTCCAGAATCATACTCATTGTTATTATATCATATATGGTCATATTATTATCTTAATATTAGTAATATTTCATTGCTACTTGTTATTCAGGTGTTTATTACTTTTTGTTCTTATGCGTGTTTTGTCAAATAAATTCTTATTCTTCTTTTTAGGTTATAGATACCTCATTTACAGAATGTTATTAGTGTAATATATATCATATTTATTCACTCAATTCATTTATGTAATCATTATGAAATGAAAATTATGTAGAATGAGTCGCATCACATCGTGGCGACGGTATTCCGTACGTATGCACGAGCGATGATATCGTTCCCATGATCATGGAATTGTATTGGAGTGTATGTATACTATTTAAGAATCAATATCACTTTACAATAAACATATATATTCATTATTTACACCATTATACCCATCCAAGTAAGGTTGTGGTGGAAAATAGATTACACCACGGCGTGGAAATGGTATTCCGTACGTACACACACATGGTGATTTCATTTTCCATAGGATGGATAGATGGTGAAATAGGGTTATTTCATACTTATAATAACATATCCATATATTAGTGATACTTATGTTATTAATTCATAATGAAAGAAAGAAAGAAGAAGAAGTGGAATAAGAAATAAAGTTGAAAGAATCGGTAACGGACATTACCTCTTCTTTGAAGCGCTTCTTTGAGACCACCTTTTATGCCACTAAAATTGGTCTTTGAAGAAGTCCAGGACCTCTAGGATGTTTCTAGGGAAGTGGAGAAGAGAATGTGGCATGGTTTGGCCGAGATTGAAGAATCAAAGTGGTGTGAGGAAGAGAGGGAGGAGGTGCCCTTTTATAAGGGGTGAGAGGGGCACCTTTGAAAAAACTCAAAATATTATTTTATTATAAAGTCATATTCGGTTTTTAATAGCTCCAAATTGATTTATTTCAAAGAAAAGGTTGTTATGGGTCGAAATCATCTCATCCAATAGAAATTAGACAAGTTTAGGTTTCTATTTTAACCTTATCATTTAGATTTAACTTTAAGTTAAATAATTTTACTTTTACCTTATCTTCCTATTTTCTTATAATATATGGTTAATAAACTTTCTATAAAAAGAAACACCAACCCCAAGATGTTTATTATTAATATATATAAACTTATCTATGTCATTTGGTCGAACCTTATATTTTTATGAATAAAATAACAATTAATAATATAATATTTGTTTTAAAAACTATTTTATGTCAATTTTGACACTATTTGGTAATTGATTTTTGTGAAAATCCTAACAGAATGATTAGTTCAAAAAAAGTTAATTAAATCAATAATAACATGTCATATTAACCTATAAAATTAGTTGAATTCATAAAAAGTCTCAAATTACATTTATTTTGGTATTTATAACATCAATTATGTCAATATTTTTTTAATAATATAATTACTGCATCATAATTGTGTCATAAATAAATTAGATTATTTAATGTCTAAAAATTACAAATAAAATATAATTATGTATTAAATCTTTTTAGCTTTCTAATTAATATTTATAGTCTAATTTATCTTCTGTATAACCCTATATTAAAAATAATTTAGTTATTAAACTTTGATTTTAACTATTTTAACCCTTCTTTAAATAAATTAATATTAAATGTCCTAATCTAATCCAAGTGGGCCTAAATAGTCATATTGTATTCCTAAGGTTGGTTTTGGTCGAATTAAACTTATCCAATAGAATTAGGACATGTGTTATGGTAATAATAATACCATTTTTACCCTTAATTACCCTATTTACTTTTAACCGTGGTAAAAAAAAAGTAAAAAGTTATTATTCACCAAAAATTATTTTCATCTCATTGAACCACATTTTACTTACTAAAATCAACCGTGTCTCTCTGATTTTTGAAATTCCACTCACAGAAGTGGTAAAATTAAGTTTTATGTAAATTTTCAAATTCTCCTAGGAGGTGGGTAAAAGATGTTGAAAAGTTCAATGAAATTTTTATATATCTAAAATTATTATAAAATTACTCTAGTGAATTAAATTTAACTTATATGGGTATTATGTATCAATTTTGAACTTAAAATAAATTTAAATAAAATAAACAATTATTTAAATAAAAATACGGTTTTTAAATAGTAACCCAGTGTTTTAACTATTCATTAAAAATTGAAAGTTTCCAGAAAATACCAAAATTTCACCCTAGGCTAATTTTGATATTCCGAATAAAAAAATGAAGTCCATTTTCAAAAATAAAATTTATAAAATTTCAAAAAGTGGGTATTACTATTCATAACGGCTAATTTTAATAATATTTTAATAGCATATCATTGTTTAGCGAAACTCGGTATTGCATACAACACACGCTATCCTGGAAGGTCGCGCTTGCGTGTAATGCAAGACAAGTCAGGGATGCATATTGTGCAAGCTCCTTTGGGTGTATCATAAAACACAAGACATTAATGAAATTAAAAAGAATATTTTTCATAAAATCTTGGGGTGTTACATTCTACCCGCCTTAAAATGAATTTCTCCCTCGAAATTCGTCAGGGTTATAAATGGTTTACTACTCGAAAGTTTCTTTAATAGAAACCCACATCGTAAAAAGGAATTCCAAAACTTGGCTTTAAAAAATAATGTATGAAACGTTACGGTTACCCAAATTAACTAATCACTGGGTTTCCACATAGGAGAACATAGGTGAAAATATGGATATGGAAGAGAAATCTAACCGTCATGTTCTGATGGAGAGTGGTAGAGAACAGGTATATGAAAAATCCAACAATCACAAAGCCATAAATTTGTGATGATCTAGGGTACAATCTGATTCATCGGATATAAGGGAACTAGGAAAAAAATTTGGGTTATCAAGATCATTTCCCTAAAGTTGAAGAATTTGAATTAGAATAAATACTTACTTTATTTTGGTACAATATCACTGTTGTTTGTGCTTTGAACAATTTCCACTTCATCTATTAAAGAAATGAGGTTTAATTTGTTATTCATGAAGTGTTAATAGATCATGTGATAGAATGATGGGTCCTTCCATCTGTTTCAAACAAAAGGTTAGCAAAAGTTATCAAATATACATAAGTCTATCTATGGTGAGGTTAGTCGTATACGATTCCAGAAATGAACTTATAATTCATATATCATACTAAGTAATAAAATAAAACTCATTTATACTAACCAGGGACTTCCTGTAGGCCAGTGGTAGGGGAAAAAGGCCAGTCGCACTTTGGTTGTGGGTTCGATTCCAACAGCCTTGTCTGACGCGATGGGCTGTCGCCCGTCCTGCAGGTTGTCCTTTCTCTAAATCTATATTACTATAACATCCCATCAATAATATAGAAAAAAGTTCTATCCTTAAACAATACTAACTTATGTCCAACATAATCCATTCCAATCTTTAGGCTTATCTAAAATACTTCGGTCCAAGCTCATAGTATAAAGAAAATGATTACTTGAAATGTTACATAACAATCACGTGAATGCCATCATTTATCCCCCATATATCATAAGATATATCTTGTTGGTAAAATTAAAAACATGTGAATACCTTAATGATGTATTGTCTTGAAGAATGAATACCCATTGAACCTTAGTGAAAACATGAATGCAGTTAAAAGTTAACACATTCCACAAACCAAAATCCTCAAAATTCTTTATACTCAAACCATGATATCACTTAGTCCATATATCAATCATGAGCTCATGAATACAATCAAACATCTCATTATCTTCATATCCCTTCATTATGCACATATCATCTGCTTTCCAAAAATATCTCAATCACTTTCCATGGTTACCAGTACCATAAAATTATTGAAAACCACAATAGACCAATACATAAATATTCCAATATTCCACGATACTATATACCACATTATTTTGGAATCTCATTACATAAACACTTAATCATTCCACCACATCGTTGTCATATTCAACATCGCCAATAGTGATCGCATGTGACTTCCCTTTGTCCTTTTCCTTATGTGGTTGCTTATGTCGAACATCATTAACCCTTGGATTAGGGAATTGATTAGCATAATGCCCCATTTCATTTCACTTGAAGCATTGAAGTGTTGTTGGTGCGTTCTCTGCAGTCTTTTCTTTATTCACACTATTAGCAACCATTTTTCCATTACTTCGACACTCAGCTGCTCGATGACCTTCTTTTCCACACTTAAAACATTTTCTTGTCCCTTTAAGACAATCTCCACCATGCTTCTTTCCACACTTTGAGCATAAGGAAACATTTATCTTCTTTTCACCATTATTATGAGATTTCTCCTTGAAATCCATCTTTCGTTTCTTGTCAAAACCATGAGATGGAAATGTATCACCAACTTACATTTCTAACTTAATAGCACAACACACAATTTATTCATAGCTACTGAAGTCTCTTATAGACAATGCCCTTCGAAGATTTGGTTTTAATCCACTGATGAATCGATCAACTTTACTTTCAGGTTGGATGATAAAGACAGATGCATACCTTGCAAGCCTTGTAAAATTCGCTTCATATATACCAATAGATTCATCATCCTTTTCTTTATTTCAAGAAACTCCTTCTCCATCTTTGTTCGAAGAATACGAGGGAAGTACTGATTGAAAAATAAGTTCTTGAACTCGTCCTATTCCAAGGACTCAATTTCATCTATTGGCCTCATATTCTTGATAAGATTCCACCATTGATCAGCTTCACCTCCCAAACGATATACTGCTAAGATGACTTTATCATGTTCAGAACATTGAATAACTGAGAATATCTTTTCAGTGGTACTAATCCATTGTTCAGCAACAAGTGGATCAGAAGACCCACTTAAATAAGGTGGACGTTGCCTCATGAAGGACTCAATAGAATATTGTTCCCTTCTTTACTCATTTGGAATTCAAGAATGATTCATAGCTTGTGTAAGTATAGCAATAAGATTTTGAACTCCATCTTCCATAACATGTGTTTGTTCAGGAGGACAATCATTGCATTGTCCATTACATTGATCAAAAAGGTTTCTTTGGGTCCCAGCCATCGTCTAAAACCCAAAAAGAATAGTGTGAGAGGCAAAAATCACGCTAGGGAAAACAACATAATAAAGGGGGAGTAACTTCAAAATCTAACATCTTAGGTTACCGTAATTCTAGTACTATAACCTATACTTATACTTAACCTTAGGGACATCCCTATACATACCTTAGAAATATCTATAGGGATCTCACTAAAGTTCTCGCAACCTAGTTTCCAAATGTTGACTAAACCTTTCCTCTGATACCAACTGTAGAGACCCAAAGCTTAACGTACATGGACATTACATTACTTTTGCGAAATACTTGGTTCATTACAAAAACACACACACAAGGACAGTAATAGTTTAGTGTCTTTGGAAACTCGGAATATAATCTTCTAATCGTGGTGAAAGATCTTCAACATCTCCCATAAAGATCTTACCCTTTTTTTCTTACCTAAAACCTTTATTTATATCCTGGGGAAAAGAAAACATAAAAGGGTGAGCTCAAATACTCAGTTAGGGTAAACAAAATAAATATCAATCACATCATATTCATAAGAACATAACATTTTGGAAATCCTAACCTGAAAAAGAGATCATAATATCATAACATGGGATAAATCATATTAGTGAAATGTAATCCCAATAATCATAACATAAAACATGAAACTTTGTGGAATACACACATAATCATAGATAATCATTTCTTATTAGTCAAGACTCATTTCCAAGACTATCTTAGTGGACAAAGTCCATTTCTGAACCGAGTTCACTCCTCGTTTCAGTCCTGTTTCAAAGAACCGGTTTAACATGCCATTCCAGCCATGTCTATCTCAGGAGATATAAAATCTTTACCCACTACATTGGATGGAGATATAGGTTCCACCCATCTCATAATGATACCATTCTTATGTGTGCCACAAAATCATAAACCATAAATCATAACATAACCCATGTAATAAAAATGGGAAACTTAAACATCGTGACATCATAAAAAAATTCATATAAGATAAAGGAATTAATAAAAATAAATCCATCACAACATAATCAAATCAATGTAATAATAAGGATAGAAATAGAAACCTTTGTTATCTTAGATGGAAAATAATTTTGATAAAACACTTGAACTCCATTCTTGAGGAAAATATCCTTTCTACTTCAAAAACACTTTTCCTTTCTTAACATGTCATACAATTCTAAACTAAAAGATGTTGATTAAAAATAAACATGAAAACTTGTAAGAGAAGCTTCGTGGAAATAATGTTTTAAAAATACATTCATGCCGTATAAGTTAAAAAAACATTCTTCTCGTACTTTTGTCGAAAAAGTCAAAAAGTACCTCATACGAAAAATGAAAAAAGATTCCTTTAATATCTTTTACTAAAATCTCATCAAAGGGTAAAATTGGATATAAAATATTTTAGAAGGATATAAATATTACATATTGAGGAAACATGGATGTGGATGATAAAATACACCCCAGTAAATTCCAAAGTATAAACAATCTCGGATAAAAATGAGATTGTGATATTTCCCTTACCTTAGGTCCAATTTGCTTCGTAAGTTTCCGAACCTCCTGTATAATGATTTAAATAATGTAATTTACTTATTCTAGAATCACAATCATTGTTATGATATCATATATGGTAATATTCTTAGCTTATTATTAGTAATATTTCATTGCTACTTGTTATTCGGGTGTTTATTACTTTTTGTTCTTATGCTTTTTTTGTCAAATAAATTATTATTCTTCTTTTTAGGTTATGGATACCTAATTTCCAGAATGTTATTAGTGTAATATATATCATATTTATTCACTCAATTCATTTATGTAATCATTATGCAATGAAAATTATGTATAACGAGTCGCATCACATCGTGGAGACGGTATTCTGTACGTACGCACGAGCGATGATATCGTTCCCATGACCGTGGAATTGTATTGGAGTGTATGTATACTATTTCAGAATCAATATCACTTTACAATAATCATATATATTCATTATTTACACCAGAATACCCATCCAAGTAAGGTGGTGGTGGAAAATAGATTACACCACGACGTGGAGACGGTATTCTGTATGTACGCATGTGTGGTGATTTCGTTTTCCGTAGGATGGATAGATGGTGAAATAGGGTTGTTTCATACTTATAATAACATATCAGTATATGAGTGATACTTATGTTATTAATTAATAATTAAACTACTATTTAAGAAGAAGTGGAAGAAGAAATAAAGTCGAAAGAATCGGTAACGGACATTACCTCTTCTTTGAAGCGCTTCTTTGAGACCTCCTTTTAGGGCACTAAAATTGGTCTTTGAAGAAGACCAGGACATCTAGGATGTTTCTAAGGAAGTGGAAAAGAGAATTTGGAAGGGTTTTTCCGAGCTTGAATTCTCAAAGTGGTGTGAGGAAGAGAGGGAGGAGGTGCCCTTTTATAAGGGAGGAGAGGGGCACCTTTGGAAAAACTCAAAATATTATTTTATTATAAAGTCATATTCGGTTTTTAATAGCTCAAAATTGATTTATTTTGAAGATAAGCTGGGGAGGGGTCTAAATCCTCTCATCCAATAGAATTTAGACAAGTTTAGGTTTCTATTTTAACCATATCATTTATATTTAACTTTAAGTTATATAATTTTACTTTTACCGTCTCTTCTTGTTTTCTTATACTATAAGGTTAATAAACTTACTATAACAAGACAAAAGAACCCCAAGTTGTTTATTATTAATACATATAACCTTATCTATGTCATTTGGCCTAAATTTAGATTTTTGGGAATAAAATAACAATTAATAATATAATATTTTAAAAAAACTATTTTATGTCAATTTTGACACTATTTGGAAATTGGTTTTTGTGAAAATCCTAACAGAATGATTAGTTCAAAAAAAGTTAATTAAATCAATACTAACATGTCATATTAACCTAGAAAATTAGTTTAATTCATAAAAAGTCTCAAATTTAATTTATTTTGGTATTTATAACATCAATTATGTCAATATTTATTTAATAAGATAATTACTGCATCATCATTGTGTAATAAATAAATTAAATTATTTAATGTCTAAAAATTACAAATAAAATATAATTATGTATGAAATATTTTTATATTTCTAATGAATATTTATAGTCTAATTTATCTTGTGTATAACCCTATATTAAAAATGATTTAGTTATTAAACATTGATTTTAACTATTTTAACCCTTCTTTAAATAAATTAATATTAAATGTCCTAATCTAATCCAAGTTGGACTAAATGGTCATATTTTATTCATAAGGTTGTTTTTGGTCGACTTACACTTATCCAATTGAATTAGTACATGTGCTAGGTTAATAATAATATCATTTTACCCTTAATTTCCCTATTTACTTTTAACCATGGTAAAAACAAGTAAAACGTTACTATTCACCAAAAATTAATTTCATCTCACTGAACCACATTTTACTTACTGACATCAACCGTGTCACTCGGATTTTATAAATTCCACTCACAGTAGCGGTAAAATTAAGTTTTATCTAAATTTGCAAATTCTCCTAGGAGGTTGGTAAAAGACGGTGAAAAGTTCAATAAAATTTTTATATATCTAAAATTATTATAAAATTAAACTAATGAATTACATTGAACTTATATGGGTATTATGTATCAATTTTGACCTTAAAATAAATTTCAATAAAATAAACAATTATTTAAATAAAAATTCGGTTTTTAAATAGTAACCCAGTGTTTGCACTATTCATCAAAAATTGAAAATTTCCAGAAAAATTCCAAAATTTCACCTTAGGCTAATTTCGATATTCCGAATCCAAAAATGAAGTCCATTTTCAAAAATAAAATTTATAAAATTTCAAAAAGTGGGTATTACTCTTCATAACGGCTAATTTTAATAATATTTTAATAGCATATCATTTTTTAGCGAAACTCGGTATTGCGTACAACACACGCTATCGTGGAAGGTCGCGCTTGCGTGTAATGAAAGCCAAGTCAGGGATGCGTGTTGTGCAAGCTCCTTTTGGTGTAGCGTACAACACAAGAAATTAATGAAATTAAAAAGAATACTTTTCATAAAATCTTGGGGTGTTACATTTATGATCTATTCTTCATGTGCATTATGTAGTAGTAATTATTAGACACTTGTGGGTGGTATAATTTTCATTTAAATTTTTTGCTTCAGGTTTGTTGAAGGTGATGCAAGGCCTCAATACAAGCCTATGACCATGTTGTTTGATGAAGATTATAATTTATGAGGAATAAGGCTTCTTCACCCACCAAGATGAGTTTTTGTAACATTATTAAATCTGTTAGGGAGATTTAGACCATCCCAAAATGGATATTGTCATTTTTTGGGGATTATACTCACTATTTTATGTGTTCGGGTTGGTGATGGGTTTTAGTGGAGTGCACAAAGGGCTGGGAATGACCATGTCTATGCAAATGGAAAGATCTATATTGTTTGTTGGTACCCTCATTTTTTCGATCTGAAATTATATGTGTGACTTATGAAGAGTACATGGTTTATTTTTACATTGATATGGAATCACAATAATTTCGGATGATTTCCCTGTAAAAATTTATTCTTGTGATGTGATTAAAACATTGTGAGAAAGTCAGTGCCTCCCAAAGTTGATAGTGTTGAGATGAGGTGGTTCATTTCCTTTAACATGTCTATTCATAGGGGAGTAAAGTAAGTCTCTAAAACTGGTTAGTATGGTGTTGTACCTCTTTCCCCTATGACAGAATATGGATCATGGTGTTTGGGGTTTTCTACCAATCATAGTTGGGATTACATGTGCTGCTTGTCGCCTAATGTTAACCAAGATGGATCTGGATGTGGTTATTGTTTGGCCATATTTGTTACCCTGAGTGAGTTCTTGTGGGTTGTGTGATAACCCTTGGTGTGATTGTTGGTGGGAGTTTCAATGGGGATCTCATTTCTCATCCCTCCTGCAAGAGATTTTTATATTTTTTGGGTTGAAAATCCTTAATGATGGAGGGCTTCGATGAATTAGAATTTGATCTATAAAACTTTGTGATTTTTTAAATATATATCTAAATCCCATATAGAAGTCTTTATAGGATTTTGACGCCCATAGAGCCTCAATTCCATGATATAAAACATATAAAATATACTGGGCATGCAAAACGACATTTTCTATAGAAAAATTCAAAATATCCTCAGTGGAGTCTCAAATAAGAATTATGAGACCACAGTTTAGTTTAGATAATCAATTCAACTCAGGTCATGACAGACAATTTGTTATCCCTAACTATTATACCAATGTAAATTTATAGGTAGTGTGGTACAAGGTAATTTATTGATTAAATTTAAATAAATACAATTTATCATTACCTAGACATTTTGTGAGAACAATAATAGGAGAAGGCACAACCCTCATCTTCTGCAATTGGTTTTTGGATGACCCATTTTTGAATCAAACAGATGAGGTGTAGCTTATATCCATTCATGACACTCACCGTCATCAGATCGATATATAGCATGATTCTGGAATTTTATACTCCATAAGATTTATCATTTCACCATCATAGTAAATGAATTTTTGTTTCTTTCTCGAACCCTTGGTTATGTGTTTTTTACATTTGCAACGACCTTTTATAATTTCAAGATATTAATTTTAGGTTGATATTCTATTTTTGGGGGAAGCAATGGTTAATATAACAATGCGTAGGGATATTTATATAGTAATTTGTATTTCCAATTCATATAAACCATTGATACATGGAACATGATCTTTAAATAATAAGAATATGAATTTTGGGGACTATACTCCATGTAATGGGGTTACATTCCATTTAGTGACACCATTCCATGTGGTTTTAGGACATGGAATGTGTAGTTGTGTGATAGAGTAAGGACGTGTAAAACTATAAAGCCCAAATACATGGTAATGGGGTTACAAAAATATACACATTAAAATGACTTGGACAAATTTCCATTTTTCTTGGACACGCCATATACCCGCTAGTACATGACATGTGATATTCATAGATAGAGTAACCATGGGAAGGAAGAACACAGTCAAGGGCCAGGTGAAGTGGGACATGCCATGTATGGGTTGTACAAAGAATGTATGCCTACATTGTAACTTCCCTAACCTGGAAGCCACTAAACCTGCGATCCAAGATGGGTGCTAACATGAACTTAAGCATTCCTCCCCTACACCAAAGGCTGCCAACTAGCAGCATGGGTCTATGTAGTCAAGTGGGGAGACTATACCCCATTTTTATTTGAGTAAGCCACAACAGAAACAACCAATAATGGAAACAATAATCAATAAACAAGAAACTTGAGCAACAACCAATTCCAACATTACATATGCCATGTAATACTACAAGTGAAAAAAGTGAACAAAAGCCCAACATAAGGGCAACAACCGAAATCCACAAAATGGTCCTGACTCCATTTCTGGATCCTCCACCATGTGATACCCATGTCCACTCAAATGTCCATCAAGGCCCCTTTCCCTTCTCCTGACATGAAAACATGAAGTCTTCTCAGGTACCCAATGGCGGCCCGAGAAGGTTGTGAGTACAACTCAGTAAGCCACCACAAACGATGTCTACAAAAACATCCATTATGAATAGGTAGTGCATGAAAAATGAATATGAATGATAATTTCCAAGTAATTATTTATGGTGTCATTAAACAGTTCAGATCCAAAGCCCTTGCTACTTTCATTACCATTCATTTGACACCAATTGTCATCACTTACCATTTCATCACCTTTCCATGGGTTAATCATATACATTATGTTACATGGGTCTATGTAAAAATATCACATGCCAGAGGGTAAACACATCATTATCCTATATCACTAGGACTAACCCCCTCGTAGAAACCATATCCTCACCTTGAAGACTCAGTCCGGGTGGATGGAACCGTTAGGAGAAAAAAGCCTCAGTCCCCATTCCTAACCCATGCATTTATGGTGGAGTTCAGAGCATAAGTCTTCATTGGACCCATGGGTGTAGATCCTTAGTCATACCCCACTCTACCAATCAAAGTGCACAAGCTTATATATATATAAGTAACCATCAAACTTCCATACCATTGCCCCTTGGACAAAGAATTCACAACACACGGGAAATTCACATCATGCCTAAACCCATTAACACATTACCATTTCACATCATTTAACCATTCACCCAATTCTCTTCTGTTATGACTAACTCATTAAGCATTCAACACTAGACCCATAATTCATCCCATTATGGTCTTTAATCAGTTTACACATTAACCCATTTAACCCGTTCATCATTCCCATGAATCAACTTGTCAACCCATTCCAATTAACCCTTTGGTTATTGCCAAGTCTAGGTGCATCACCTAACTTCTATTCCATGATCAACCAATCATGCCAACATATTCGTCAAGGGCTCTACAATTCATTACAACAAGGTCACTTGTTTAATATTAATCCCAAAATATGGGAAATGCCGGCACATCCCCTGGATAGCCCCAATTAGGTCAAGTCTATCCCAACACATCACACGGGGATTGTGATGGTTCCCATTTTCCATTTTAAACACCATTATTACCAAACATGCCATTTTTATCAAAAACATAACCAAAGGAAAGAAAGAACACAACTGAACATTCACAAAACCCTAAATAACCATGGGATATAACATGTAGACCACATATCTCGAAATTCTTGTTGAACACACCATCAATCGAGTCCTTAGACCTCGATCCCACCAACCTTTGAATATTCAACCTAAAACTCTCCCAAAATATAGGGTTTTATAGCTTCGGAACAAGTGAGGGAGAAGATACAAATCCTAAACCAAAAAGATAAGTAAGGATGAGGCCAGCCTTACCCGGAGCTTCGATCCATAACCAACGGCACCAAAAATGCCTTAGAAATGAAGTAGATCGTTCCCTTGGGGCTCTTAGGCGAATTTGTTTGTCCCTAGGGTGAAGAGGGTGGAATCAGATGAAAATCTCAAGTGGGGTTTAAAAGCCCAGAGTGGCAATTTTGTAAATTTTCCCAACTTTAAGAGGCCGCACGATTTGTCTGCACGGTTTGGAAAAGCGGGCGAAAACCATGTGCATGACACTACCTGGAGGAGGAGGAGTCACACAGTTTAGCCGCACAGTTTGGCAAACCTTGTGCTAGCCGTGCGTTCACTTCTGTCCAGAGGCGGGAGGGTCACACGGTTTATCCTGGGCAGGCTGCACGGTATGGCTGACCATGCGCAGGTCATGCACCTTGGTCTGCTTTTCCTAGATCTCAATTCATCCATGCCTCGAGCCCCCGGAACACCCCCAAGGCCTCTCAAACTTCCAAGAAATCTTTTAATGTCCCAAAAGAAAGGGCTTAACCCTGAACACAATAAAACATACCTTTCCAAAAATCAGGATCAAACAACCTCCACACCTTATAACGGCTCTTCCCCGAGATGATTTCCCAAGCCTCATTGCTCCACCGAAGAGAATAGTTCGGTCCAATGAGCCCACACATCCGATTCACGCTCCCAGGTTTATTCTCAAACCGTCCCATGCTGCCATAGTACTCGCACTAATGGCACATCCTTACCTCACAAGACCTTTTCACAACGATCCACCACACGAAATGGATGCTCCTCAAAGGACGCATCTGCCTCATGCTCCACATCCTCAACATCAACCAGGTGAGATGGGTTTGGGTGATACCATTGAAGTAGGGACACATAGAACACGTCATGCATCCCACTATACCACTGTGGAAGAGCCAATTGGTAAGCCACTGGTCCGATCCTCTCCACAATCTCAAAAGGTCCCACATACCTGGGCGCCAACTTACCCTGCTTTCGAATCAGACGTTGACCCATCCTTGGAGACACCAGAAGAAACACTTTATCACCCACCCCAAACTCAACAGGTCTCCACCTCCGATCTGCATACGACTTCTGCCTACTCTAACTCATATCCATTCACTTCCTGATCAACTAAAATCTCTCAGAAGTCTCATGCACGAGACTCGTCCCAAACAAATCAGAATCACCGGCCTCTAGCCAACACAACAGAGATCTACATGGTCTCTTATAAAGCACCTAAAATAGTTCCATATGAATTTTATCCTAAAACTATTGTTGTAGGAAAAGTTAACTAATGATAGATGCCTCTCCCAAGAACCACCATGGTCCAAGACACAAGCTCTTAACATGACTTCTAACAGTTGGATCGTATGCTCCGACTTCCCGTCCATCCACGGGTGGGAAGACATACCCAAAAACACTTGCATACCCTGCTCCTTCTGCAACCCTTTCCAGAAATGAGATGTGAAACACAGATCTAAGTCTGAAACTATGGTCCACGAAACCCCATGAAACCACACTATCTCCCAAACGTACATCTCACCCAATTGGTCGACTGTGAAGGTCTCTTGAATCAGTAAGAAATGTTCCACTTTTGTTAACGGATCCACAACCACCCAGATTACATCATTCTTTCACAGCATCCTTGGAAGACCCCCGAAAAAATCCATCGTTACATCATCCCACTTCAATTCCGGAATGGGAAATGGATGCAACAAACCACCTGGGCGTTGATGCTCGGCCTTCACCTGCTGACAGGCGAGACAACATGCCACAAAGCCCGCAACTTCCTTTTTCATTCCAGTCCACCAAAATTGCCTTCGGAGATCACGGTACATCTTGTTCAAACAAGGATGCACTGCCCACCATGATGCATTGAACTCTCAGTCAACTCTTCCCGCACACGCTTTGGCACAACCACATGATCATGAACACAAACAACACCGTCCATGCTGACGGCCCAACCAAAAGGTATCTCCCCACTTTTATTCTTTTCTCTCATGTACAAGCACTCAGGATCATCAAGCTGACCTTCCCTAACTCGACTCAAATGCATCGACTTCATCATTAAGGGAGAAAGAGTGACCAGACCATTCTCCTCTTGCACCTCCAGGTGCATCTCTGAAAAAAAATCCATTACCTTCCACTCGGTGCTGGACTCCTGAACCACCTGCTTCTAAACCATCCTGCTTAGAGAATCAACAACACTATTTCCCTTTCCTAGCCTATACACCAACTCAAAGTCAAAAGACTGGAGATATTCAACCCATCTCCACTGCCGAAGATTCATATCCCATTGGGAGAAGATATACTTTAAAATCTTATGGTCGGTAAACACGATAAACTATTCTCCCAACAAATAGTGCCTCTAACACTTCAAGGCATACACTACTGCTGTGAACTCCAGATTATGAGTTGGGTATTTCCGCTCATGGGGTCTCAACCGCCTTGACCAATAAGCCACAACCTGCTCATCTTGCATCAACACAGCCCCATGTCTGATTCCAGATGCATCACGAAACTCGATATACTTCTTACCCAGCTCAGGTAAGATCAAGATAGGTGCGGTCATCAGCCGCTTCTTCAACTATTGGAAAGAATTATCACAATCCCCAGACCACTTAAACCTGATTCCCATCCTGGTCAAGCCCGAGAGTGGTGCTTCCAAGTGAGATAAATATAGAATGAACCTTCGGTAATACCCGACCAAACCTGGAAAACACCGAACATCAGAAACACTCTTGGGATGATCCCAAGATACAAATGCCTACACTTTCTATGGATCAACTAACAAACCTACCTCCGAGATGATGTGACCAAGAAAATTAACCTCACCTATCCAGAATTTACACTTTGACAGCTTGACGTATAGCCGATGCTCTCTTAGCGTACCCAGGACGATGTCAAGATTTTGGGCATGATATCCATGAGTTTTCGAGTACACTAAGTTATCTTCAATGAAGAAAACCACAAAAAGATCTAGATAAGGGTGAAATATCCAGTCCATCAATTCCATAAGCACAACTGGTGAATTGGTCAGGACAAAAGGCATTATCACAAACTCAAACAACCCGTACCGACTCCGGAAAGCTGTCCACAGTATGTCAGAAGACCTCACCCTTAACTGGTGATAAACTGACCTCAGATCAATCATAGAAAAAACTGATGCACCCCTCAAATAATAAAATAGGTCATCAATTCATGGAAGAGGGTACCAGTTTATCACTGTCATCTGATTCAACTTCTGATAGTCAACACACACCCTTAACGACCCATCGGCCTTCTTTACAAGAAGAACAAGAGATCCCTAAGGAGAAATACTAGGACAGATAAACTCTTTAAGCAATAAATCCTCAAGACAAACCTTTATTTCCTATTTTTCTACCAGTTCCATTCGGTATGGAGGAATAGAAACTAGCTCTGCTCCTGGAAACAACTCGATTGTGAACTCAACATCCCTATCAGGTGGTAACCCCGAGAAATCCTCAAGAAACACATCCTGAAACCGATCCACCACAGGAGGAAAACTAGGTTTCCCCTCTCCCTCATCATCATCAGGAATGAGACATGCCACTTGAGTCGTGAGTCCACTCATATGTTGAAAAAACGGCCCCCATGCCCTACTCGAACATCCCATTCTCCATGGTGGATATACGAGTCACCCTCAAGCAACCTGAATGATACTCTACGACAATAAAAGTCTATGTGTGCCTGATACAACACCAAACAATCCATTCCCAATATTAGGTCAAACCCTGACATCTCTAGAATGAACAAGTCCCATAGAAAATGATACCCACAAACTTCCAAGGTGCATTGCTTGCACTGCTTGATATCCTCAACCCACTCTCCCAACAGGGTATCAATTGACATCACTCCACACACTCCCTCTACATGTAAACCCAAAACTCCCACAAGTTGAGAAGAGATAAAAGAGTTTGTGGAATCTGTGTCAATCAACAAACTAGAAAATGTAAAAGCTTCAGGGATCATTCCTCGAACAGTTGACGGTCTGGCTTCACCATCACCAGGCGTAAACTAAACTGCCTAATGCTGTCATGCCCATCTACCCTAGGCTCTAGCCTGAGTACTCTGTGCTACAATTCCCTGCTAGCATGATTTCATGCCCTAGAGTTCCACATCCACCACCCCTTCCAGTACGTCCCGTGGAGCTCCAACTGCCTACCTAATATGGGGAAACTGATCCTCTTCTTGTATTCGGTATCTTTTTTCCACCATCATGCTCCTCTGCCTGTCGAGGATTCCAGTAGAACCTCTACACGTGTCCCATCCTGCCACACGAACACACCTCAACTGGATGTTGAGGATACTGACCACGCATATGCCCCGGCCTACCACACTGATAGCAGAACACCAGATTCCCACTTTGAGAGGCTGACCCTCTCTTCTGATCACCTTGCTGAAGAATTTCCAAAAAATGCTTCTGACCTTTGAAAGATGAACCACTTTTCCGCTCAACTGGCATGACAATCCCACCACCTAAATCTCCCTTCAGGTTCCCATAAGGGATGAGTGCTTGATCCATCACCTCTGAAAACTTCTTCAAGTGAAAGGTATTTACTTGAGACCAGATATCATGTCTCATCCCATCTTGGAAATGCCTTGCTACCACTGCCTCATCCCCGACAAACATGGGGATAAAGCGTCACAGATCAGTGAAGTGACTAGCATATCCCATCACCGATAGCGATCCCTGAGTCAGGCTAATAAACTCTGCAGCCCACTCCTGCCTCACAGTCTCTGGGTAGAAATTCTCGAGAACCTTCTCCTGAAAAACCTTCCATGAAATCCCCTCAACCTACTCGGTTTGAGCTTGAATTTCCCACCAACTCCTAGCCTGGACCCACATCATGTAAAAGACCCGCATTAATTGATTTTCTACAATGGTCTCCAGATGATCCAATATCATCTGAACAGACTCTAACCGGAACTCTGCTGCCTCTGGCCCACCCTCTCTGGTGAAAGTCGCAGGGTGCTACAGCTAGAATTCCATGGTCAGCTCAAACATACTCGGTGCAACCCACCCTGGGTCCCGATCCATCATCTACATAAGGTGAGACATGTTCTTTCAGAACTGTTCTTCTCTACCTTCATTGATCACCACATTTTCTTGCTCTTCTATCGGAGGATTGTTCTCAGCAACATCCTCTCATTTCCCAACTAGCAACCGATGTCGTGGTGGCATCTCTCTACAATGCCAAGCATGAGATTTAGAATGAATACCATAAAAATCGAGGACTCCATCAAAAGATCTTTACTAGCTACAACAACCCATTTTCATACACTTACCCAAAAACATTTTCCAATTCATTTCAAACCCCATTATTTCCTTAATAATCAGTTACCCACTTGTTTCATTTCATTCTTCTCATTATTTCTTCGTTTCATGAAATTCATGATGCACCCTACTTTCCTACCTCACACACCCACCCCATGCGTGTTCTTAACACAATGCATGTCACCTATCTCCCTAGGTGCCTAAAAATGATGCATGAATGCAAATCCTCATGTCGTTAAGGACACGAGCCAAATATAATGTAACAGTCACATAAAACCACATGTACATCACAAAATGGTGAAATATTATCAACTGTAACAACACACGATCAAGAATAACGATTCCCACCCAGGGTGACTTGGGTTTCCCTTATACCTGGGTTAGATACTCCCAAGCACGAGCTCATTACATTGGCCTGACACGTCTGATCCCCTGTCTACCAATCCCAAATAACAAAACCTCAGAGAAGAAGAATAAAGACCTCCTCTAATACAAATTTTTAATGTCCCCGACCTAGAAGCCACTAAACCGGTGCTCCGAGCAGGATGGTTACATGACCTTAAGCACGCCTCCCCATATGCCAAAGGTTTCCGTCTAGCAGCAGGGGTCTATTTAGTCATGTGGGGAGACTATACCCCCTTTTTATCATAGTAAGCCATAACAGAAACAACTAATAATGGAAAAAATAATCAACAAACAAGAAACTTGAGCAACAACCAATTCCAACATTACATATGCCATGTCATACTACAAGTGAAAAAGTGAACAGAAGCCCAAAATAATGACAACGGCCAAAATCCACAAAATGGTCCCGAATCAAAGTTTGGATCCTCCACCAAGTGCTACCCATGTCCAATCAACTATCTAGAAAGGACCCTTTCCCTTCTCCTAACCTGCAAACATGAAGTCTTCTCAGGTACATAATGGCGGCCCGAGTAGGATGTGAGTACAACTCAGTAGGCCACCACCAACGGTGTCTACAAAAATATCCAGTATGAATAGGTAGTTCATGCAAAAGGAATATGAATGATAATGACCATGTAATTATTTATGGTTTCATTGAATAGTTCAGAGCCAATTCCCTTGCCACTTCCATTTCCATTCATTTCACACCAATTGTCCTCACATACCATTTCATCACCTTTTCATGGGTTAATCACGTACATTATGTTACATGGGTATAAGGACAAAAATCACGTGCTAGAGGTTAAACACAACGTTATCCTATCTCACTAGGACTAACCCCCTCGTAGCAACCATATCCTCACCTCGACACCTCAGTCCGGGTGGATTCAACCTTTAGGAGAAAGGAGCCTCAGTCCCGATTTATAACCCGTTCATTTTGGGTGGAGTTCAGAGCATCAGTCTTCATTCGACCCATGGGCGTAGACCCTCAGTCATACCCCACTCTACCAAGCCATGTGTACATGCTTATATATATATATAAGTAACCATAAACTTTCTATACCATTGACCCTTGGACAAAGCATTCACAACAAATAGGAAATTCACATCATGCCTTAACCCATTAACACATTACCATTTCACATCATTTAACCATTCACCGAATTCTCATGTGTTTTGACTATCTCAAAAAGCATTCAACAGTAGACCCATAATTCATCCCATTATAGTCTTTAATCAGTTTACACATTAACCCACTTAACCCATTCGTCGTTCCCATTAATCAACCAGTCAGACTATTCCAATTAACCCTTTGGTAATTTCCAAGTCTAGGTGCATCACCTAACATCAATTCCAAGTTCAACCAATCATTCCAACATATTCTCCATGGGCTCTACAATTCATTACAACAAGGTAACTTGTTTAATATCAATCCCTAAATCCGGAAAATGATGGTACATCCCATGGATGGCCCTAATTAGGTCAAGTCTATCCCAACACATCCCACGAGGATCGTGAGGGTTCCCTTTTTCCATTTTAAACACCATTATTACCAAACATTCCAAGTTTAACGAAAACATAACCAAAGGAAAGAAAGAACACAACTAAACATGCACAAAACACTAAATAACCATGGGATATAACTTGTAGACCACCTACCTCGAAACCGTAGTTGAACGCACCCTCAATCAAGTCCTTAGAACTCGATCCCTCCAACATTTGAATCTTCAACCAAAACCCCACCAAAAGATAGGGTCGTAGAGTTTGGAACAAGAGTAGGAGAAGATTCAAACCCTAAACCAAAAAGAGAATCAAGGATGAGGTTATCCTTACCCTGATCTTCTATCCGCAACCAACGACAGAAAAAATGCCTTAGAAAAGAGGTAGATCGATCTCTTGGGGCTCTTGTGCGACTTGGTTCATCCCTAGGATGTAGAGGGTGGAATGGGAGGAAAATCCAGAGTGGGATTTAAAAGCCCGAAGTGGAAATTTTGTAAATTTAACCAACTTTATGTGGCCGCACGGTTTGTACGCACTGTTTGGAAAGACGTGTGTAAACCATGCACATGCCACTTCCCAAAGGAGGAGGAGGAGTCACACGGTTTAGCTGCACGATTTGGAAAACTGTGCACAAACCATGCACTCTCTTCTATCCAGAGGAGGGAGGGTCGCATGGTTTCACTTGGGCAGGCCGCACGGTTCGACTGACCGTGCGCAGCCTGTGCGCCTTGGACTGCTTCTCCTAGACATCCCTTCTTCCGTGCCCTGAGCCCCCAGAACACACCCAAGGCCTCTAACAATTCAAAAAAACCTTTTAATGTCCCAAAAGCAAGGGTTTAATCCAGAACACAACAAAACATACCTTTCCAAAAACCGGGATCTTACATAAATGGCCATCAAAAGAATGAAAATATGGGACACATCCATGTTTATGGATGGGTTCACACTCTGTGTGGTTATTAGTGAAGAATATCTAATTTCCTTGGAAACATAATGAGATAATAAGCTTTATGTATATCTTTCTTTGGAATTCAACTCTAGGAATACATGTAGCTAATATTGTATAGTTTTATTCATAGAACTTAATGGAGGCCCCCATTGTGCATTGTGATATACTATATGTCATGACTCATGCATGATGTTTTAGAAGTAGTTGTTATCATTGGGTAGTGTTCGGGGTGGATCATTGGGTTTTTTTCTAGAACAATACCCCTCCAAATCCCAATTGGATGTGAGTATCCTCGATAAATATGGACGATAGTCTGGATATCCCCTATTGTAATATGTCAGGTTCCCCTACCCATTGATGGGTTACAGTACGAGGTATAATAAGTTTGATGGTCCTTCCAATTGATTTTTATTGATCTTGTAGATCAGCGTGGTTATTAGAGAGAGACACTTAGACTGATACACCCTTATAGTAGAGGGTTTATGATTCTATTACATATATATTCTTTGGTATAGATGGGAATACTTGTGTCTTGGGTAATGGGTCCCTGACCATGTGGTAGTCCTCTAGAGGATGTTACTCCCCTATCAGACTAAGGTGTGGGCTCCCCATAACGTTCTTGTAGTTGGAGATAGTGATCCCCTATTATGATAGGGCATGGGCCCTCCATACTGATTGAACAGATAAAGTAGGTCCTCCTATATTATACCTTGGTCTGGGTCCCCAATTTACGGATTTGGAACTCCCTTATTATTCAAGGGAATTATTTCAATATATATGACTAATATATAGAGTTTTTACTCCACCATAATGTTTATGAAAATTTAATCTTTCCTTGGGGTTGAAACATCCTTGTGTTTCTAGGGTGTGGGTACTCCATATATGTCGTTCCACTAGAGTTATACTCACTTTTCATACAAGGGAGCATGTACTATAGCATGGGGTTGGTACTTCCCTATAGTGATTGGGTAGGGGGCCCCATTGGGTTAATGCCTATAGAGTGGAACTCCCCTTTCGAACAAGGGTCTAGGTACTCTAGACATAAAGTGCTACTCCCCTATCATAAAAGGGAGTAGTTACTCTATCCAGGGAGTTGTACACACCTGTCATATCATAAAGATGTTACTCTATTCACGGATTGGTACTCCCCAACCATACTAGTCTTTGGGTCCTTATCTATGGAGTAGTACTCCCCCGTATTTGAGTAGTATCTGGGAGAGGGTATTGTATTGGATTTAGTACTCCCTCAACTATTGAGTACAATTATGAGTAGTGGTACCCTTCAATATTTATATGTGATACCTAGTTAGGATTTATTACCCCCTCGATTTATTGAGGTGGGGGAAACTCTACTCAAGAGTGAAACATGTTTCGTGGGAGGGTTAGGAGATAATACTATCTCAACTACATGGTCATTGTGAGATTGAAGTCTTTATATTCTATGTCATTAGAGATGGTGTACATGATGCATATTATGGATCAGTACTCCATCAATTATCTTTCATTGTTAGTTGTTCTCCTCCACGTAGGTTCATTTAATCCTTTGTAGGTAAAATCTTTGTGTTGAAAGTACATCTGGTGATGGGAACTCGTGTTTGAAAAAGTGAGTTTTTTATGATGTTGTGGGTTCTATCGGACCTACCAACATGGATTGTAGAGTTTTACAAGATGGATTTTATATCTTAAATATCTTCCATATAAGATGGCTAAGATCATATAGTGTGTTCTCCTAGTAATGTGTTACCTTTAGATGCTTGAGTTGAATTCTATATCATCTAATGAGTTTGAATCCTCCTGAGACATAAACTTGTATTTTAGTATACCAAGGTGTTTCTCAAAGTCCTATCAATTCATTAGTGTGATTGGATTGACATCCATTATGTACAAAAATGACTATTCATGTACAACAGATGATTTTTTTAGATATTTTTTATCACTCATTTGGTATCCCCTCTTGAAGGGTCATGCATATCGATCCATTTAAATTGATCCATTTTCTTTTCTGTTTTTGGGAAACCTACTGAGTATTGTTATAATCACCCATGCATAGTATTTTCCCACCCATGTAGTGTCTTATGTAGACCATAGAGAAACTAGAGGACCCACAGTTTGAGGATCATAGAAATATAGACTAACTGAGGTGTTTAATTGAAAAAGGCTAAGTAGCATTCTGGAAGTTTCATTTTACATTGATCCCCTCCTTATGAGCTGGTTAGAAGATTTTACTATTTTTGGGCAGTGGGTGTCATTCAATTTTTATACATTCAGTATTTCTTTTGTATGATGGTTTGGGATACATGAATGCTTTCTTTTAAACATCTATATTTCATATCATTTCAGTGTTTCCTGGAGGTTTTTATTGGTGCGTGTTTATAGGTTCATTAGTTATAGTCCACCCATCTATGTGGCGTGACTAATTTGATGTACTCACTAGTCCCAATCCTATCCAATGTGTTCAAGGGGTGTTTTAGTGCAAGAAACATTATGTTAGGTCATGATAGTAATCATAGGATGAAAAAGAAAAAGAAAACATAGTGTTAGTTTGATACTAAGATAATAGAATGCTTATTTAATACAACCACAAAATAAATATGTTAATAAGTAGGAATGGAGAAATAAAAAAAATAGTGAAATCCAAGAGAAGTATTTTCTAGTGGAAGACACTAATATTCATAAAATATTATGTAAAAATAAGGTGAAGACTATATTTAGTGGTATTATGAAGAACTAGTTCGAGTTATAAGTCGGATGAGGGTTTTTTCAATACATGGAAGAATATTATTACCCTCCCCCTCATAAAGTGTAGTGACCCAGGCAAGGATAATGATAATATTATAGAAAATCCACCATGATTACAAATTCAATATGATAAAAAATATATGTAATGGTTAGCATAACATATGCTAAGGACTAGTTACTCTTATTGATGACTAAACCGTGTAAAAATACCATGTCCCATATTTATCTTCTTTCATATACTTACATACGATAAAGTGATGGTGAATATGAGAATTAATAACCTAACAGGTCTAAGAGTTAAATGTATAAAATATAGAAAAGATTAAAAATTTCCCAACACAGATTCTCTAGCACTATCAGTGTTGAGTATATACTATTTTTCTCATAATTAATATAAGATCCAAGGTTCAATGATATAATATTCTATTTATTGTTACTATTCTATTTTTATTATATTATTTTTATTATATATTACAATGTAGTATTATTTCTGTAACAAGTAATTTATCTATGAGGAGAAGTGTATCTGATGTAATTTTTTCTAGGTGATTGTTAGTCCATTAGAACAATGAAACATCCCGGAAGAATGTCATAGATATTTTAGAACAATATTCTAGACAACATGAATATCTATATGAAATCATCCCACAAGGATTAAATTCCCATTTTAATCTATTATAAATTGACATGATATAAATTTCATGCACATATCTCAATACCATGATGAATAGGGTAAAAATTATAAATGAAAGATAAAAAATTGATCCCTAATATTTGATGGAGACAATGTATCTGTATCTCCATGTATTTCAACTAATAGAAGTCATATCAAGAGTTGAATGTATATATAACCCGACTCATGTTTCCAAAATGGAAAATGATAACATCACAACATCAATTCATCATGAGGTATCTAACAGTTCTTATAAATTATTTCCTCATTGATAACATACCTAAATAATTAGTGATGATGATCAATCTTATGCATATCAATATATATATATATATATATATTGATAAATTAATTGATACTCTATGTTTTTCTCCAATATAAACAATTTCTCTTTGTCATGGTGTTTTTTAAAGTACACATGATGAAATAAAATATCTATAAGAAGAATAATAAATGTCTAAGGATTTATAAGAAAAAAATTCTTGAATCATTAATGTAATACAAGTAGGTTAGACCATTTGGATTAATAAAGAGTGAAGATGAAATAATTTCCAAAAAATGTATTCAATAATTTTTGGAGAATAATGGAGTTAAAAATAAACTAGAAGATAAGATCCATCAACATAATGAAATGATGAAAAGTATTATTGATTATAATTACTTGAAATTATATATTAAATACAAGAAGATTAAAGAATATTATTTTTTGTTTAAAATATTTTATGTTGAAAGATAGGGAATAGAAAATAATGATGATGATTTATGAAGAGAAGGTGATTATGATTGAATATAATAAGAATCACTCACTATAAAATTTATAGAATTATATGTTTAGTTTTCCAATTTTTATATGACACATATTAAGGAATTATAAAAGAAGAAGAAAATTACTACATCTACATAATCTCATTAGAATATTATATGTATAAAATACCCTAATATTGTGATAAAACTATTTTGAATTTATTATTTGATCTATCTCATGTATCGTTTCCGAACGAGGATCCAACAATACCCTCATGAAATAATGTATCTAAGTCCAATATCCAGAATATTGATGGTGAAAAAAATAATTAAGGCTAGATAATGGATCTAATAATCCTTCCACCATCGCTGGGGTGGATTGTGAAAAGAATGTGGAAACTAACTATATACATAAAATTTCCATAAAATTTGCAGATAAATCCAAAAAAACATCTTTCAAATTAAAGAATAAGATCATAGTTTCTAGGTAAATACTGGTTCTTAAATTTTTTTGACCATTTTGTATTGGAATTATTGTATAATCCTCCAAATTAAAAATCACAATGGAATAACTTATCAAGTGGAAAATCTTGATAGAAAGAATCAACATCCACATGTTATGAATTATTAGAATATGTTTGTGATGTATGAAATGGTATTGTTCAAAATTCTTTTGCATACTCATTTCATTATTTTCCTTAATATGATGATAAAATAAGATTACATATATTTTATATGGATAAAGAAGAAAACATTTTATTAAATAAAAATGATCTCATAAAAAATTGTCCATTTTTGTTCTTATTGAGATATTTAAAATATCAATTGATTATATAAAAGATTTATTCATTATTATTCTAGAAATAGAATATTCTCTTAAGAAGGTTATTAGTAAATAATCAATAAAGGATAATAAGAATTCAAATTTTCCAAATAAATTAAAATGTAATGTGAAGAGATCCATATAACTCTATGATAAATCCGAATGGAACATTAGATGTGAATGAATTAATACTAGAATAAATGTGGCAATGTGGTTGAAAAACCAATATCATGATTTCTATTCAAATTATGATGTATGGAAGATATACATTATTTCATTAATAATTATGTATAATATTTTTTCTTATAATCAAATGAATTGATGGTGAACCATATACTCTGTGGGAGGTCATGAGGAGTTGTGAGTGAAATCAATTCATGATAATAATGATGAAGAAGTCACCATCCATAAATTATTTCTCAAATTGGATTATAAATAATTGAAATATGTTTATCGTTGATTAATTGAATGATTTTTCACATATACTAAAAAAATGATAAAGAATATACCATCTTGTTTTTATCATATATTTGTTATTTTGATGAATATATATTAGATAATATCATTATTTTAAAAGCTATAAATGTTTCCAAATTTATACAGTCATAACACAACGATTCATTTTGGTTTATTATCCATATTTTAACACTATTAAATCCAACAATTTTGAGATCCTCCAATATGAATATGTTTTTGTGTCTGTTCCTTGAGTGGGAAAAAAATTTATGAAAGATGATGTTATTATAAGAATATATATTCCAATTGGAAACAAATATAATTATTATAGAATGTTCTATAATTTAATATCATTAGATAATGTTTAGTTTTCTAAATATCTCATCCTTGGTTGATAAAAATAATGTAATTTATACAATGTGGGAGTAATTTATTTAATACATGATAAAAAAATTATATTTTTTGATATTCTATAAGGCCTCATGTCCTGTGTATTGAACATGAATCCTATTTATATATTTGTTGAAGAAAGTGAAGGATTATTAAGTTGAATAATATAATAAAGTTCACACTTCTCATTTAATATAATCAGAGGATAATAAAAGTGGATAACCTTGAATATTAGTATATGAGTTCTCATTTTATGTTATAATGTGATCAGTTGGTAATGGAAAACTTATTTGTCTATGTCAAATCCTATTTTTTTCTATATTGAGTTTGTATCACCTAAATATAGCGTGAAATGAAGTATTACACATTTTATAAGTATTAATTGATATTCTTTTTCCATTAAAATTGTATTTTTTGCCAATATGTCCGAGATAATGTGAAATGAATGTTCATAAATGTAATAACTATAGAATAACAAATTTTCACATTCAATTAGAAGTAAAAAATGAATGTATTACATAAATGTACAAAAGTGGATATTGAAGATATCACTTTGTGTATGAGTTTCATTTTTTATACATGAATATTTTTTTATCAATAGGAGTCAATGAAATAAAAATATTTCATTGATTTTAATATTTTCAATTCATTGGAATCAATAAACTTGATGGATGTGAAGTACAAATGATATCAATGTTTGATATAAAAATGGGTATATCATGGACGAATGGATGAAGAAAAAAATACTATATTCTTATTAACTTATGGATGTTATTTTTAATACATTGAGTTTATAGGTCTAAAAAAGGTTGAACCGGTTCTTTGTTCAAAATACATGTAACAATTTTTTAGGATGACATGTTTTTTGTTATAAGCAAGAAAAAATAGAGACCCTGAATATATTAGTATTGATGAAAAATAATTTATTAATGATCATGACAATATTTATTTACATTGAGATATTTTAAGGATATGAAAAAAAGAGAAAATAAATTTCTATTTTTCATGAATAATTATTTTTGATAAGATACATGAGTTTTTAAGAGTTATACAGTAATTATGATGTAAATAATTATTGTGGGACATTAATTAAAAAATAATTTCAACCCATGGCTGATCATGGACCCCACTATACCACATATGTGGGACCTATGGGTTAAACCACATTGGAGTGGGTAATCCTATCCAAATATATGTGATAGGTGTGATTGGGTGAATGTAGTTCCTAGTGGGAGAAATCATGTGGGTGTACATGGTTCATAGAAGTTTCTAGGGGATTACACAATGTTATGGTGTGGCTCATGGGAGAGAGCTTATTATTGTGTTTATGTGTTGTGTATCAAAGCACTAATCGAATAAGATTCATTATTAAGGAATGTTCCACTATCTTTGATTCTGATGTTTGTAACACAATGAAAAACCTATTTTCCCATATAAAAAATTTTATAATCATAATGTGTCTACTCATTCTGACTTGACCTGGAGGTCCATCAACCTCCACGTAGTCATCATATACCACTATCTCCATTATGTTTGGCTTATTTGTGACACTCAATGAACCAACAGTATCAGCAGTCATGTTTTTACAATGCATCAGGCCCCCTGAACCTAATGGGAATGAATAATACTATTCAGAGGATTAACGTGCTTCTGTGAAATTATTTTCATTTACATAATAGATCTAAATATAAAAACCTTATTAATATAAAAAATGAAGTTAAAATTGAAATTTTCTAGGTATCAGGGGTTATTAGATTCATGGGAAAGACATGTGATTATTTTTGAAATCCACTTGAGATAATTAACATGGAAGAAGAATTAATCCATTGATAAAAAATGGGACAATCATTTCAAAAAACCACAACTTACTATCACTAAAAAATCCCAGATATTTTTGTGTCTGTGGAATTCATTTAGATTGATTATTTATAATGTTTCTAGGGGATTGTAAGGTAGTTGAGATCAAATTTCTAAACATCTAGGAATCCAAGGCTGTGATAGTTGACAATGGTTAGGGATCTATTTGATATAAGTTTTTTTTGTATAAAACCAATTATCTCCCAGTTTCTCTTATGAGATAAGGTATGTAGTTTCCTGATAATTTTTTATTTGTTAATTGTGGTGTTATAAATTCATATATAGCATATATAAGGATTGTGATCTAGGGATTTTGTTAATAACTCCCACTATATCGTATTAAGAAATATTGACTGAGATACACATGCCTTCGAATTGTGTTTATCACATTCGATGTTCTCCGTGAAGAACTAATTTCACAAAGACCTTAGGGTTACCGAGAACTATTTTAGTAAACTGAAACTAGTTTTTATAATCCCATTATGTTTCCATATGGAGAAGGGAAGAAGAATCCACATTCTTGATGATGACTTGTGTGAATGTTGTTTAGGAAGTCAAGGTCTTCATGTTACTATATCCAAAAAAGAAAATTGAATAAATAATTTAAAATTATGTGGATTAGACTTTTTATGATTATGTTAGTTTATGGTAGTAAACATCAAAGGCATCATGTATACACCTATTTTAGAGAAGTAAAAAAATTGATTAATTCATACATTATTAAAAAATATATTTTAATGCTCCCAAACACATGAATGTATAAATAATTGAGATAACCGAATCATACTTGAATTTAAAAAATAATATAATAATTAAAATAATTTATTATTCTAGGATAACACATGTCACTTACTATACATTTCATTCATGAAGTAAAAATTATATACTCTGGTAAATTATTCAAGAAGGGAAAAATATTATTTAGTGAGAGATCATTATTGCATGAAATAATTTTGAATGTTTAGTGTGATAAATTTTCATAAATATTATATAAAACAAGTAGAACAATGATGATCTGATATAATAAAAACTATTGATATTGTTTATTGATAAAGTATGAGGATTCATTCTCTATTAACATTCATCTCATTGAGGCCAAAGAAAGAAAAAAGTGATTTTCTAAATATCCACCGATTAATAGTAAAGGAATGATAATTATTATATTACTAAGATGAGCATTAAACATTTTAATTACCATGTCTGAAATTTTTTATTTTTGGAGATAATGATCCATTGTAGCATATTTTTGAAATAAAAAATCAATGGGGAATAATTGGAGAAGACAAGTAAGTATTTTACATACCAATTTTCAAATATAAAAGAATATATAAAGGAATTAATTTTACCATTGGAATGAATGAATGTTTCATATCTATTAAAAAAAATTGAAAATCAATAAGTAGGAAGACAAAAAGAAGAAGCATAATGACATCCAATACAAGTATCATTTAGTGTTGGACTCTTCTGGTGTTACAAATTAAATGAAACCAAATGTAAATTATATGATTATAGGTTTTATATATAACCCCCATGTAATGTATGTTGGATTCAGTATTTTAAAGACTATGGAAGAGGAATGTTACCCTCCCCCACCTAAAGTATATAGACCCACACATTGCTATGGATTTTCTTTTAACCAAATCAATACAACTGTTGTTTCATTACAATGTCAAATCTGTGTACTTGTCATCACTATAAATAACAAGGAATATATACTATTATTGAGTAAAGTACCTTATAAATATATCATATTCCACATTTACCTATTTTCATATACATACATATGATAATGAAAAGGAGAATCTGTGATTCAAGGTCTTGTTAATTATAATAGGTATTGGGACATATTTTATAAAAGGATAAATACTTACCACCATAGATTCATCCACAAATAGTGTTAAGTATATCCCATAGTGTCCCACTCCTAATAATATAATGTAATCATCTCTATATAAATATTATCATCTTAGTTTCCACTTCTAATACCGACCTTCAATGAATTATACAATATTTTGAGTCATGTGTATATCGGAAACCTGTTTTCAGAACTTCATGTATCATCTTAATATTTTTGAGAGCTACAACGCTCTCCCACTAAAATATTCTTAATTTATTAAATCCTAAATAACTTCATCATGGTCATTGATTACAAATTCAATTGAACACCAAAATTGGTTAAATTTATTTATAATATTGTAATAATAGAAAAAAAATATTTATAATATTTTTGCGAATATTTATTTAAAAACAATTTAGAAAAATATCTAGAATAAGTAATTTTAAAAAAATGATATTTTTAGAATAATAAAATAACACATATTTTTATATAATAGGTTCTTTTAATGATAAACATGATTAGATTTTAAATTTTTAGATTCATATGAAAGTGTGTAAAATCCATCTATTCATGAATTGTCATTTATTATATCCAATTATTTATTTTTTAAGTTTATACTTTAAATTCAATGTCATAAGAAATAAATTATTACAATAAAAATTTCTTAATTGATACAAATTTCACAATATAAATTTAATTATTTTTATTTTTATTGTGTTTTAACACAAAATTAGTAAATTTAATGCAGGTTGACCATTATTTCATAATCCAATTGTGCACACTACATTTTCTTAGTTTGAGTTTTATTAACAACAATGTATATAGTATTTTATTAATATGATACAGAGTGTCTATTTTTTATACTCAATGTTTTACTTTATTGTACTCAATTGTGAAATTATCTCATGGAAAGAACCTTTATATGTTATGTTATGAACTCTCCAAACATAATGTGAAAATTAATATAATGTATTAAGGGAAATTATTATTACACAAATCTTTTATAAAAACAGTTCATGAACTTTAGTTTTTATAATTATTCCTTAATTTATTCTTATATTAATAATTGAAATTATTAAAAAATTATTGTTTATGTAAACTATTTTTTAGAATGAAGATTTAAAATATTATGGAGATTTATATTATCCTCATGTAAGATTATTTAAGGAAATAATGATTTCTAAACTATTAGTTTGTTAATGAGAAATTTACTAATACCCATATTAATTTCATGATAGAATGAGCAAAAAATAATAGAATGGAATATTATGATAATAATTAAAATTGAATATCTAATTAATATTAGAATTAAAAAATCTGTATACATTAATATAATTAAATATTTTCTCCCTGTATTATAATTTAAAATTCTCTCAGTTATACGATATACAACATCTAAAGTATCAAATATCTACAGATCAATTTAGAAATCAGTGTTCCCTAACATAACTGGTTTATTTAGAGAATCTATTAAATTTTTATTTATACAAATATTCTATATTCATAATATAATATTATAAATGTTATATGAGAACATATATTAATGTACTTGGAATCTAAAACCTGTTTTAGTTAAATTGGACATATTTTCCAATATTTTAATTAAAATATATCTTTTACTAGTATAAATATATATCATATTAGGTTTTTCTAGAAATATGTTTTTTGAAAAATTTAAAAATATAATTTCATCCTTAAAAGAGTGATAGATTGTGAAACGAGATTTTCCATTTATTCGAGAATATAGTGTCTTTTGGGTTCAAATTTTTTTAAATTTTTTAATGATGTTTGATTTCTAGTAGGCATTAACAAGTTTTTCATTATAATATTAAAGTATATAATGATATAAATATCCTCTATATATTTATATTTTATATTAAATGAAATATATTATGGGGTTTAGAATCTTTAATGATATGGAGATTAGAAATGAAGGTATATAGTTAACAAGTGATTATGGAATCAATAATGACCATACATGGTTATTTGATCCGAAAACCATTTTGTGATAATATCTTATTCCAATGAATCCTATATTATTTTATCATCAGTTTTTCATGAAATTATGAGACATTAACATATGATAAAATTTTAGACAATATAATGATAATTTAATTAGATTTAAATGAATATGATGAATGTTATTGGGTTAACTATTTTAAGAATTTTGACACAAAAAAAATTCCTCATGGTTTTTAATAGAAAATTAAAAAATTATGAAACTATACATTATTATTATAAATGATTTGTTATATTCTCGTATTCATATATAGTTTTAAATTATTTTTAATTTTAATGATATATTAGAAATCTTTTGAGTGATTGTTGATTCACTCTATAATCCTATTTTATAAAAAATTTAATAATAATAAACCCTCTAAGAAAAAAATTCTAGTTGATGAGTTAATCCCACTATATCAAGAATATTAAAAATCTATTGCTTATTTTAATAGATAACACATAGTGAAATTTTTAAAATCAGAGCATCCTTATAATATTGGATAGTATAGTATTTTAATCTTGATGAATTTCCTAGTTCACTAATATATTTATTAAAAATATTGAATGCTACTTGAAATTTAGGAATCCATTACATTGAATTTCTGAAATTCTAGAGAGTGGATTTAAGTTATTATCAAAAATTTTAACCACCAATTTTTTCGCTAGAATCAATAATTATACCATACATGGATAAATATTTAGATGAGATGAATAAAAATATATATGTTATTGGATAAATTCAAATAACAGATATTCCTGAAATTTTTGATAAAATGTATTAATAAAATGTTTTTGAATTAAAATATCCCTAAATTGGATTATAATTTTAGATAAATTATATTAATAAAAATTAGTATTGGTATATTTAATATACCACAGTAAATATGAAAAAAAATATTTATTAAATTTGTATATGTTTAATAAATTTTTAAAAGTAAATATATAAATAAAATTATTTGTTCGTTATAGAATAGAGTATCAATTCTGATTTTTTTTTTCATATAAAAAAATAAGAAATCATTTTTGAAAATAATATATATAAATTACATGGATTTATAATTTAAATTAGATTGTTAAAAATATAATAATTATTTTCTAAAGTGTTATACAATAAAATAATCTACGGTATACGTGATGGATCATGAAGATCCAAACACGTAATTTTATTAGTAAAAGGGTACTAATAGTACATGTGGAGCTATATGAATATATAGTTATAACCTCCTATACAAGGAACAGGAAAAATGTAATGTATCATCTAGAAGAACATAATTTACATAATAATATCCCTTAATATATTTCTATGAGAGAGAATCAAAAACTATGTTTCACTCTATTTTTTTGTGTAAGAACTATTATTGGACGATACCAAATTTGATGAGTCACTCTACACAATCTATATGATGCTACCAATAATGAAATGATTATATGGTGGTTATAATGTTATCCTTAGATCTAGAGTACCTATTGATCATGATTTTGTCCCAAATAAAAATCTTGGCATACATGATGTAATTGATTTCCACCCATATATAATATTTTAAGGAAATATTATTACAAATAAATAGAGAAAATAACTGGTTGGAAAATCACTAGGAAATTCTATAAAAAAATCAAACTAAACAATATAAGATGAATTATTCATTTTCCATCATGAATTTTTATTAATTTTATTTTACTATATTCTATAATTGGAGAAAAAAAATATAGGTAGGTTCATAATGAGATTATTTAATGATTTAACATAATTCAATATTTTTATATGGTTGTCTTAATGGTATAAATAATAAAATGAATTATGTAATTATTAATGAATTGAATAGTAATTGTTTTATGTATATGAAAGAATTTTTATTAATATAATTAATTTATGATGATAGTTATGTAAAATATTACTATTAAATGAATAATAATTTTAATATTTAAAATATATATGTATTTAGAAATGTTATAATAAAACAAATATATTTAATGTTTGAGAATAATCATTGGGGCATATCATACTATAATATTTTGAATTTATGAGGAATATACATCTTATAGTATGATAATATAAGTATCATTATTAAAAATGAATGGAATTGATGAATTTAAATCATAAAAACAATAAAAAAAATATTAATACACATATAATCTTTTATGACATTAAAATGATTATTAATGTCATTATGAATAATGTAATGTTAAGTGTAACCAATTATAACTAGGTATTATATTAAAATTTAAATATTTATTAACATTAATCATTATATATATATTTTAAAATGGAACTAAAGTGTATTTATTATGACACTTATGATATTAATTTATTGAATTCTTATAATTCTTATAATAATTATTTTCAAATGGATTGTTGAAATAAAATTAAATTTTCAACAAATTGTGAAATAAGAATCATGTAAATGAGTAAAATAGGGTTGAATTATTCAAATTTAATGAAATAGGTTATGGAATATATTGCCAATGATTAGGGAAATATTTAAATATGCATTCTGTTTGAAATGAATTATTATAAAAATAATGATAATTCAATGGATAAAAATATTTATTTAACATAAAATAATTGGTTAATCTATGTATTTAGTGTGAGGTATATTAATTGCAATAAAAAACATGACATTTAATCATGTTGTGGAATAAATATTTAAATGATTATAACATATAAATTAATATATGGAATTTAACATAAGTCAAAAAATGAGTCTTGGAATGTTGGAGTTAAATTTAAATGACATGAACTACGAATGAGAATAAAAATTAACATAGTAATTATAATGGAGTAATCTATAAATTATAACACATTAGGTTTAAATTTTTATTATTATTTAATAGAATAAATTTTATTTCTAGGAATATTATGATTAATGATGACACAATCCTTTTTAATATTGTCGTGTAACCCTTTGGTCAGTATCCAATAAAATATGATACTAGTGGAGAATATAATTTCATGATTTTCATAATTTATTTTGATTTCTTTATTTTTATGATATTTGATTATTAATATTAATATATATTAATAAAAAATTTACGATTACATACTTGACTAAATAATGTAATAAGTGACAAAAAATAATTATTTAATTTAAAATAGATTTTTTTAAAACTAAAATAGATAATTAAAACAGCTTTCCAAAAACATTAGGGGAATATTATTATATTTGATAAGTGGGTAAGTGATTATTTTGTTTTATGGTTTGTATCTCTTCTTATATATTTAAATATGATAATGAATTATTAATGGTAGATATTGAAGGTTATATTGTACAATATAGATTAACCATACTCTTCCAGTGGCCATGGTTTTTTGTTAGATGATGATATCTAATTATTTAACCATTTCACATATTATTCTAGGATTAGCATGATGATGAACTATACATGTATCTATTCTAATTCATCATATGTATTAGGTTAGAGGTTATCAAAGACACATGATATTGATACAGATTATGATTCACTCGAGTGTTTATAATATTTCTCCAACATATCATTGATATCATACTGAATGAAAATGTGTTGGGTACTTACCCACCCCCACCAAAAACTAGGTTTTTGTTAGAATAGATATTTATCTATATCATCTTTATAATATTATTATTGATTTCTACCCACTACTAGGAATTATGAATTTAACAATGCTGTTATTTATATGTGCTAGAAAAAAACATTGATAAATTGCATATTTATCAGCGCCAAAGAAGGTTCTGATAAATTTAACCTTTTACCAGCTTTTTAATTTTAAAACTCATAATAAATACATTTATTAGTGCTTTATTTTTAGCGCTGATAAATGGTATGCTTTATCAATACTTTATGTTTAGCGATGATAAATATTTCTTTCATCAATTCATTTTTAGCACTGATAAAATGAACTAGTTAAAAAAATAAAATAAACAGATTTTTTTTATTAAAATAATATTACAAATTATATTAATTAAATAATGATTGGTAATAATTAATTTTTTGAATATAAATTTTTAAATATTAAATATTTTATTAATCAGTTGGTTATGATAATTAATATTATTATATTTAATTTATTAAATATATTGATAAATATTAATGTATATAAATACAATTTATATATTATAAAATATTTCTGCTCATTATATTAAATTTTTATATATTTTTTTAATAATGGTATTTAATTAAAAATTAATATGAAAAAAATGTTGACTAATTTCATAATACTCAACATATAATTGAATGTTGTTTTGATTTTTCAATTATATATATATATATAATGTTTATTATATAGTTTTCAAATATATGAAATTAAGGAATTTTTTATAAGATATGCACACTCACAAAACTTATTCATTTTTCAAAATTGTTTATGTGTACATATATTCTTAATTAAATCAATTTCACTCATTTTCAACATATATGCATGCACCCAATATTAGATATTCATTAATAATGTAAAAAAATATTTATAAAAAATTTAAAATCAAATATTTATACATTTACAGTCACTATATTTATATATATATATAATTATAAATAAATAAATTTTTTTAAAAATATTTATATAAATATAAATAATTATTAAATTATTAATAAATTTACTTTAATGATATGAATAATTATTTTAAAATTATTTCTATAAATATAAATAAATAATTTTAAAATTATAATTAATATAGTTAAAATGAATGTATTTTCTATATTTATATTTAAATATATTTATAATTTATTATTAAATATTTACAATTTTTTGTTTATAATTATAATTACAAATCATTTCATTGAACTTTCATCATAAACACTGATAGAAGATTGTTTTTAGTGTTTTTTCAGGCTGATAAAGACAAGGATTTATCATCGTTTTATGTTTTGTAATGATAAAAAGGCCTTTTATCACCACTTATATAATAAGCGATGATAAAATGGTTCTTTATCATTGATTATTGGTAAGTGATGATAAAATTTTCTAGATCTATTTTAAAAAACAAATGTATTTACAAACCTGTAGTAATATAGAAGAATTCTACGGAAGCCACCATCTACTAGTGCCACTTGTCGTTGAATCAAAGGTGAAACCACACCACTTGACTACCTCCAAACATCATATACAACATCCAATGTGTGTCCCAAATTTTCTTCAACCTATCGAGGTTGGCCTTCTGATTATCATTTCCTTTATTTAGTTTTTTTATTCCTTCTTCTATAATTTTTTTATAATCCATTGGTCATTATTAATTTTTTATGATTTGTTTTTGATCCATTGTTTAGGAAAAAATCTATTGTCTGTTGTTTAAATCTGACACTAAACCTTGGAATTATTCATTTTTTACTACTATGTTTTAAATATTCTTACTAAATAATTTTTTCATATATATATATATTGTTGTGTATAAATTTACATGTTTATTATTGTTTGTTGAATACTGATTTAAAGTAAATTTGTGGATCCCAAAGGAGTATATATTTACTGACATCTTTTGTGAACACCTTAGTAGGAATGCAGCTAAAAATGAAATTATTTGGGAACCATGTTGGTGGAGTGATGTATGATCCTATCTAAGTTATATGTATCATGGGATCCAGTTCCTCTTATAATTAACTATGGTCCATTTTTTTTCTTATGGAGAAGATTCAACAAGACCATTCCTAGTTAAGAACCTGAGGTTTTATCACATAAAGACTTCACTTTTTAAATCATTATGGTTCCCTTAGTTCACGTTTTATTTTAATATCATGTTTTTATATAATTGATATTTCTTATAGACATTATGTGAGTGAGTTTTTATATTGGAATGACATATAATTGTGTCTATATATATATAATTAGTCATTTATTCCAATAGTTATTTTTCTAACAAGTATGCCTATATCAGGTATTGAGGATTTTGGAACTACATGTCCCTTGACCGCAAGGGTCATGCTAGAATTTTATTCAACCTATGGCACTAATTGTTTTTATTTTTTGGGAGACCACCACCCATTTGTGGTGTTTTCACCTATGTTTTTAATCACACATAGTGACTATGATGTGTGTTAGATTTCATAAAAAGATCTTACTTGGTTTTGTTTGGGTAATTCATGATTGGGCCATTAAACAATCATTCTTCCGTATTACAATAACAATGTTTAGTGACAATATCATTTATTATCATCCTTTATCTTACCGTATTTCTTTCATATTTCATAATACCTTATTATTTTATTTGGAATATATAGTTGGTCAAATATTCTAGTAGAAATGATCCAAATTTATCTTTAGAATTTTATATAATATTCACTTTTGATATTGAATATCTTATGGGTATTTAATTTTATATTGTATAAATTTATATTTTTATTCAACCAATATGATGGATATGAATAAAAAATGGATGTATACTAATCATTGGAAATATGAATACAAATATGGAGTAAAATAGTTCATCATGTTTGAAAGAGAGCATACCGAAAACCCTTTTAAAATCCTCTTTCCATGATGTAATTATTATTATTTAAGAAATTTTTTATATAATAGTTGTAATAACATTTGATTAGTCACGAAATAAATCATAGCTATAAATGTTTAACTAAACATAGGGAAAAATGAATTTGCATAGTGACTGGGATGATAATACTATTTATGAATCATATTATATGAATACCATTATAAAAGATGATGGAGATCACATGGATGAAAGGACAAGGTTAGTTGATGATGACCTTCGTGACTGTACATAGTTGTTTGAGGAGTTAAATAGTTGTTACAAGAAACCATTTTATTATAGTTATACTAAATAAACATCATTGTTAGTAATATTAGAGTTATATAATTTTAATGCCTACACCAAATGGAGTGACACCAGCTTTGTAGACCTTATTGTTCATCTAATGGATATGATATAATAAAAAAAATGAAAAACCATGCCAAAAATATGATGAAAAATGAATGTTACATTCAATTTGAATGATCTCTATAAATATACATGCTTGTACAAATTATATCATATTGTTTCGAAAGGACCATGATTCACTCATCAATTTCCCTTTGTTTGGTGCATATCGACACAAGAAAAATCAATCAAGTCCTTTAAAATCAATATGGCACTTTCCTATAAATCCATAGTGTAGATGACTACATGGATTTCTGAAAACCACAATTTAATTAATGAGGCATTCATATACAATAATTAAATATGGGAATCCACTAAATCCAGTATTGTTTTCTTAGTGGGTGAAAATTTATTACAAGTTTCTTGAATTTGTTGATGAGCTGAGAAACATTCATCTAGCATTATCTATAGATGGAGTAAATCTTTTTGATGATCATAGTAGTTCTCATAGTTCATGGATCATCATGATAGAAAATTATAACTTCCTCTAGGGTCATTCATAAATTAAAAATAAATTATGTTGACTCTACTTATATCGATACCAAAGAAAAAAATTAATGATATTGTTGTGTATTTGGATCCATTGATGGATGATCTGAAATAAATGTTGGATAAAAGTGTTAAAATTTATGATGCTTGTATAAGTGAATAATTAGTATTGAGGTCCATGTTGTACGAAATGATAAATGAATTCCCCTCTAATGTAAATTTATTAGGTTATTGAACTAACAGAATGTTTGGGTGTCCCATTTGTGAAAAATACACATACTAAGTTCAGATGAAACATTACATAGAAACTGTGTTTTTAGGAAATATGGAAATTTTAAATCGATTTTAAAAATACAGATCCAAGATCGGAAAATTTTATGGTAATATCAAACAAGGTACAACACCTTCTCTAACAATGAGTGATCCACTATATAAATAATTAAAAAAATTTGACATGATTTTTAGTAAACTATTTTAAAAATACGATAAAAAATCAGGATATAAGATGATATCAATTTTAATCGAATTAATTTATTGGAATTTTTTGAATACCATAAATTTTATAGTTGTCATGCATATAGAAATAAATTGTATATTATAGTGTTAATGGAATGTTACAAATCAACCTCGAAAATTAGAAGATGAAATCAAGCCTAGGTTGGACATGATTGAAATGGGAATATGGGAAGAGCTAGTTCCAATGAAGGTTAAAAGGGTGGAATTTTCTTCATCCAACAAATTACACTATACCTAGATATCAAAAATTTAATATTTTCTTTTTATTTATGAGTGTAAATTATCCAAATGGGTTTTCATCAAATATAAAGAATGTTATTTGCATGACTAATATAAAGTTATATGGACTAATATAACATGACTATACAGTTTTGATGAAAGATTTATTTCTTGTTTATTTCTATTGTATTATGCCTCAAACTGTACAACATACATTAACTAGACTCTACCTCCTTTTCAAAGACATATGACCTAATGTGATACACATGGAGAAGATGGTGATCATGAATAAATATATTTTAATCATATTATGTGAATTTGAAATGGTATTCCCTGCACCGTTATTTGATATAACAATCCACCTGATGGTTCACTTGGTAAAATATTTTTAGCTTTGTGGTCCATTCCATTATAAATGAATGTAACCCATATAATGATATGTGAAGATATTGAAATTGTATTTCATGAATGTATATCAGCTCGAATATTTTTTTATAAAATTATATATTGTTTTTGAATCTATTTTTTTTCATTTCAGATTACCTTTTAGATGTTGAAAACATAGGCCTCCCAACATATCTTCATAATGAACACCTTATTGGTGAATGGATTTCCATCTGATATGTTGTTACAATATCCTTAATAACACAAAAGCAAGAACATCATTACATATTACATAATATTGAATATTTTGATCTATACCTTGAATCCCACCATTAAATTCATAGATATTTTAATCCATTGTGGGAAGGGAGATGTATATCATATACATAGACTAAAAAATTTATAGGATAGATCATATATATAATTTAAAAATATTTATTTGAAAAAAAAGAATTAAATTTCCGACCAACTTAAATTGAATGAAAGTGGATCAAATTCAACTGTTATATCTTATATTGGGTATGTAATCAACATTTATACATTATATAAAAAATAAAAAGATGAAATAAGTAGGATGAAAAATTGTGGTGTTACGCTTGTGGTTGAAGCGATGAATTTATCAAGTTCTAAGGATAAAAGTCCATTTTATGCAAATATGTCATATTTTGGAATTATCGAGAAAATATACAACTTGTATTAAAAAAATTCAAGTGACAATTTTCCATTGGAAATGGGTATAGAATATCAATGCAGTTTAAATTAATGAAATGGGCATTGTGAAGGTGAAATTCCTTTTAGATGGGAAAAATATTGAGATGTTCATAATGGAATCTAAATTAGTGAATGTATTTTATGTCTATGATATGAAAAAGGAATTGTTCAATTGTCCTACAGAAGATTAAAATTAATGCCAATTTAGAGGAAAATTTTATTAAGGATGGACCCTTCATTATGACATCATAATTAGTTTATGTCTGTCCTAATGCAGACAAAGTCATGTACATTTGAGTGGACCACAAATAGTGGATTTGGGTTCTCAAAAGTGGAGACAAATCATTGGATCCTTTAAAAAACGTAATATAGTTCCATGAGAATGTAAATTATTTTATTATATTATGTTTTTCTCATAATATAATTTGTTCTCTACTACATTATCATAATCTAAATTAAATGTCTGACAACTAATACAGAAACTTTCCTCTATTGATGATGATGTTACTAAACCATCGAATAGAAACTATAATTAATGAAACCCTTTGGATAAATGCAAAGGTAATTTTTTGATATAAATTTTTCTTTTTTCTAAAAAATGTATCTGATAGATCATTTATTTATTTTTCATTTTCCCTTATAATATTTGTTTATTTTAGAATTTTTGTTTCCATGTCTCATTCCATTGCAAGAATATCAATGATGTAGTCTCTACTCAATTACATAGGTAAACATTTTATTTTAAAATTAAAATAATTTTCTATAGAATTATGAATTATTTCATTCTTATGTTTTATTTATTTATTTTAATATCTCTCATAAGATTTCTTTTCTTATATCGGTGGATTATTTTTTAAGCTAAAATGTTTTTTGAAACTACTCATGCAGTATTGGAGTTTAGATAATTCAAGTCAATGGATATCGTGGTATCATTGGAAGTAATGATTGTTTTTAAATTTTGGTAAAATTTGTTTTTATTTAATTTTTTATACCAATGTTTGAAATGTCTATAATATAATATTTTTTTCTAGTATTTGGGTGGTAAATTTCATTTAATTTAAATTCTATATGGGGAATAAATTTTTGTTGATATCAGGTGTGTTTTTGTGTGTTTTTGGTGTTGTGGTGTGTTATTATAGCACACTACCACATAACCCTTTATTAGTGATTTTACAGGTTCTTATAAAGAATAAATTTATCAACAATTTTAAAATCACTAATACAGAAGACAATTATCAGCGCTCCTAAAAGTGGTGATATTGGACTACTCTATCAGTGCTTCTATCAGCACTGATAAAATTCCTTTCTCAGTGCTTATATAAGCACTAATAAAGGACTCCATTAGAGGTACTAAATTATTGAACTGATAAATTATACCTTCATTATTTCTTTTTCAGCGCTGATAAATGACCAATGTGTCAATGATTTTTCAATGCGGATAAATTTCTTGGTCTTTTAACATCGATCGAGTTATCAACACTTTTCTAGTGATGATAATGTATATTTATTTGCATTTTTTAAAGCTTGTTTTATATAAATATCCCATCAATGATATTTTATGGTCAATCAATGTTGAATAATTTTGTGAGAATACTTTAATCAAATGTGAAATGAAAATATTTTTTCTATAATACTATTCATATTTTTCAATATCCATCTACATGTTGAGTGGATTATTTCCAACATCCATTATATAGATGAAACAGATGGAAATAATGTTATCACAATGATCTCAGGACCATGTAGTGGTGTACAAGATAAATCTATGAGTTCTTGTAGAAACTCTAGTTTTCCTTCCATAGTGTGGAACATTTTTAATTTTTATAAATAAAGAATCATTTGTATATTATAGACAGACATATATAATTGTTACTCAGTGATCTTGATGAAAATTAGACAATATTATCTTAATTAGAATTTGTTATATTTTTATTATTAATGTATTGATCTGTTGTTTTATTATAAATTATTTTATTATTGATTAATCTTATAGACACTAGATAATAATGGGGTTTTCTAATAGATTATTTTAATAATAAAAAGTATTATTTATCAACCTTAAAAGATCAATCATGAGTTTCTTAATCTTGATCCATGTTGATCCGAAGCTATAAATGTTGAATAAAACTAGAGTCCTCTTGTGCATAGTGTGTTTGGCAGATAATGACATATTGTTTCTATTTTGGGATCAAACATTATGAGGGACAATGTTTGGCATTAATATATTTATGGTGTATTAACTATATTTTTTTAATTTTTTGATGATACTACATCTATTTTTTGAGTGGTTTCTAAATATGAATAATTTATAATAGATTATTAGTTATAATTTTATATCAGGGTGAAATATTTTTCACATTATTTGGTGGAATAATACATTTAAAGGTATATTCATTCAGTATTTTCAGGGATACCTAATTATTAGTTGTTATATGATGTCTTATTTAAGGAATGAAAAGCATATCACATACTAGTATACTAGGATTTGTGAGACAAATATCAAAGTTACATATTGTAGTTTTGGTTTAATATCTTGGCATGTATAGTTAATATTTTTTATAAAGAATTTTACTATGTAAATGTGTTTTATATAACCATAATATTAAGTTTCTATTTTTTATAAAAATTTTAGTATTCTTGAGAACAGTTTTTTTGTTTATTAACATCCATGATGTTAGTATAATAATTTATTATATTTTAGAGGCATATAAACCATAGATATTCATGATATAATTATTTGATTCTATGTTTTCAATATTATATTGATTTTTTGGATAATAAGAATGCACCCGACCCATTGAAGATATATAAATATCTATATTATATTCTATGTTATCAAGATTAATTTGTCTTGGGGAGTAAAAAACAAAAATATGATTATATTTGTATATCTCATTGCATTTTAGTGATTAGATTAGTGTGTTAAGATAGATTGTAGATGTTATGTTACATTATAACCCAAGATGTATATTTTTGGAACAATTAAGAAAACTCAAAAGTGAATTATATCTACTATGTGATACTAATTTCTTTTGGGATTAAAAAAATTTATATCTTCATTATAAATATCTGATATTTAATTTTTAATAATATCAATGATTTTTATTATTATTTATATTATGTTTTTGTAAAATTTTATTTGGTTATATAATATGTCATGAGTTATTTAAACAATGATTTCGATGATTATAGTATATGTAGTTGTCAATTTTTGAAAGATGGATCTTCATATAATAGAGTAATGTAGAAGAAGCATAAAATAATTTTATATGATTAAAATCATATGATATGGGATAAATCCAACTAGTTTATTTTTTCATAATGTAATTATACATGGTTGTAAAACAAGTAATATTATCCAAAAATAAATTAAGAAATAAATTTATTCTTATATTTCATTTAATGGGAGAACATATGGAATGTAATATGATTATTCTCATTCAGACTAGGATTTTATATTGAAATGGAGTTATACAGTTTTCATGAATAAATCATGATGAGTAATTAAACGTATATGGGATGACATGTATTAGGCCTTTTGATACAATTAAGGGGGTTTCTCTTATTTTTATTGTGGGTTATTAAATGTATTAGACCTTATAGATATTGGTTATTTGTATGTAGAATATATAATTTATGAGAGAAAATATTTACGTATTTGAAATATAATTTCATTAAATATTAACATAAAAATTTGACCAAATCATGTGAAATAAATTTATCTGTTATACTTTGCGAAATTTGGATTTCAAAAATCAAATGGATAAAATCACGTGTTTTAAATTTTTTTATTCATAAATGGAGTTTCTAGGAAAAAAATATATTTATCTAGGAAATATTCATCACCCTTCGGTCATGTGTTGTAATTTTCTATAATAAATACAAACCATTCATCTATATATCTTTTTGTACTGGCCATAGGAAATATTCATCACCCTTAGAGACAATATATATTTTTCTAGTAATTTAATAATATAGTTTCATTTACTATAATATTTTTCTCCTTATGTAGGGAATTTCATGGAGTATGTAAGACATTTCGAATTTGTGGAAATTTTGGCCATAACTGTAATAAAATTTTCCCTAGTCAGGATATTGATGGATTCAAAAAATGGATATGCAAGGACCTCAAGAGACACTTAAATACTCAAAATATATTTTTACCTACATATGAAATTTCATGTACTTTATTATTTTTCCAGATATCTTGTAAGATATTTTCCCCTATGAATAGTTCACATAAAATTTTCTTATCAATATTAATTTTTTTATATGTACACCTTTTTCTTTTAAATCATTCTTTGCACATGGATAAAAATACATAACTAATAAAAATAAATTTTAAATGTTTTAAAATCAAATATGTTATTATAGTAATATAAAACTAGGAATGGATGATTCTAAAATTACAAAGTGAGTATAATTAATTGATCAAGAATTAGTTGTTTGTAGAGCTAATATGAGATAAGGTGATGATGTTAGAGGCTCCCAAATAAGAATCCAGACCTTCTATCCATGCACATAGTATACATTGAGATAATGTGTTTTGGATCAAAAAAAAGACGAATGTTATAACATCATATAATTTGATTGGGGAATAAGAAGGAGTTTTTTCTAATCAATTGAGGGGTGGAGATACTGATGAACATTATAATATCGAAATAATATAATTAAGAGGTAGCTAATCATTGATATCGAGGTTGTGTACTAATGAATAAATCTATCAGGATAGGTTTTCCCATTACTTAGTTCATTTATTTTCTATTATATCAGAAGTTATTCCACACTAGACCATTTGTGGCCAAGCATATGATAATATCCCAATAATACTTTTAATGATTTCTATTTTTATTTCAAAATAATTTATACTCAATCTCACTTTTAGATTTTGATTAATTAATGCATTATGATAATTTAATTGCCTTTGAAATTATATTACTCTTTACATAAGCATCATATTTTTCACATATGTCACCTATGTATCCATTGATCTAGATGTATGTCATTAAAGTGATTAAATTAGACTTATTGTAAATATATATTCAAAGGTTATCTAAGAGTGTTGGATGCAATTATTTTTTCATTATAAAATTTATGAAAAATGCGTATTGGCGGGTAATCAGTAAAGAATCATTTGGTTTCATGTGTAAAGTAATAGAATCTATTAGAATGGTGATCTATCAAAATAGTTGAAAGGATAAATTAATTTTGACCAATATAATTTGAAAACATTTTTCATGCATTATAATTTTCAGTCCAACTACTCAAAAAAATTAATGTCCTTAAACAAACAAAACCCTAATAATAGAACCTGAAACACTTCCATAAAAACCATCCTTTTTAGAGATATAATGAGGCCTACTATTTCACTACAATCAATAGGGATTCATTTTTTTCTGAACAGGGACTAGATCTTCATTGAATTAGTACTATTTTTCAGAAGTTAATCAACTTTTGATATTTTTTAATTTTATATTTTTTAATTAAATATATTTTGATACAAAACCAATTATATTCTAACTCACCTCGTTGAATTTGATATAGTGGTAAAAAACAATACTGCTAGGAATAATAAATATATAATTCACTATGAAAGTGGAGAGGATGTTTTATATGAGACAATTTAAAGATACCATATCCTCCTTTTTATCATCAACTAGAACCACTATATGAAATGAAAACATAGAATAAAAATAACCTAAATAGAAAAAAAACCTTTATATATAAGTATACCCATAAATTTAACAATAATATCTAGTTTTTAAAAATAATTGTCAATAATATTTTGAGTATTGAAATAAGATGAAAGAAATTCTTCATAAGTATTATAGTTTCAAATTAGACGATCTTGATATTAATTTTAATGTATTATGGGATGTCTATAACAGTTTCATATTGATAGTTTAACTAATGTTTTTAGTTATCTAACAATATTTTCCATTCTCTATAAAAGGATCAGTCAGGGAATAACTAAAAAAATTATACTCGATGGAAATCACCACCTTAGATTAACATTAGAAGGCCTTTTTAAATATTCTATTCAATGATTGAAGGAGTACCCACTATGCGGGGAGATCCATATGACTAGGAATGTAGGTGGAGAAAATATCATAGATTTTGTAAGATATTCAAGTGACTAACATCATCATTTTAACACCATCAATTTCAAGATAAGTATTTTATGGTGTTATTTCCCCAAATACTACTAGAATTTTAAGGTGATATTTTATACACTTATTTAATATTTTCCCTAATTGATATGTCACTCGCTGATGTAAGAGATACGATAAGAAAAATCTCACAACAAAATATCTATTATTACATACAAGTTCCACTACATGATGAAAACATGGGGTAATGATTTATGACTATCCATTACTTGGAAATAATGTTAATGGAATGACCCCTATTATGAGTTAGTTTGAACTGAACAAGTTTTTAGTGGAATCACCTTTTATAACCCATCCTACTTTGTTCCATCATTTTAGTTCTATGAATAATTACAATAATGGATTACATCAACTAGAAGACGAAAATAATTCTACATACCAGAGGTATAACTATAAATAACCAAAAAAATACATCTATTAATTGTTCATTTGAATATTATATATGAATATATAAACCAAAATAATCAATTAACACCATTAATTCAATATTTTAAATCAAAATTTCTGCCACCATCATTTTATAACATAGCTTTAAGTTCTATAAATGAAACCCAAAATAGAAAATTAATGAAATGTTAATTGAGGACAAGATAATATATTTTATTTAGTCTAAAAAAAATAAACATTTTACTTGAAAAAATCATCAGAGATCTAATTTTGTAATTCAGAGTTCGACATAATTACATAATTGCTAAATAACATGGTAAATAAAAAATGGGTTTGGTTCTGGCCCAATTAATTACCAAATCAACTAGTAATGTTTGTTATATTCCCATTTTATATTGAAAAGTTGTTAAGTGAATTGAATAATAACTATTGGATGTTAAAAGACGATGTTAAAAGCCCAAGGAACATTAAGAATCTATCCATGGTAGAAAACATGAAGAGGAATTCCCTATAGAGACACATCCAATGAAGCATGATATGAGTAAAGGCAAGATAGAATAGGTAACATAAATCCAACCAACATTCCTTTCAATATTGAACCCACCCAAGATAACATTTTGGGAATCATTAGAGCAGGACCTAACAAGAACATTATAGAGTGGATATCAATATCCCTTCACTAGAATCCATATGACAAATCCCAAACAAAGTAAAGTGTCAAAACGTCATTTTTACCAAGAAGATGAAATTTCAAGGAGTTCACATAGTGTGTTTAGGTAAAATTTTTATATTCTAAAAACCCATAACTACAAGGTAAATGTCATGAAAAATGTACTTTTACAATATATTACACAATACGAGAGATGAATTTTACAATATGTTTGATTATTTTATATATTGAATTAATTACATAACCTAAAAAATATATTTTTATATTTATATAGGATCTGTCAATATAATAATAGAATATTTCTGGTTTTTAAACAAAACTATTCAGTACCCATTTGGAGTTTTATTGGTTGTTCTAGTATGAGTGATTGTACAATTGTTCACTAGAAGCCACTATATTATGAACATGGAAAAACAATGATGTAAAATTTTTTATCCTATAATCATAAGTATGTTATATTTTAATGCAATTTATATTACAGTAAATTTTTATAGAGGAACACCTTTAATTATTTTTTAGAATATAATATAAACTTATCATTGTTAGATTTAACTAAATACAAAAGAAATGAGAAATATATTTTCAAAAAACTCATTATCAAAATATATATTATTCAATAGAATATAAAATTTTATGGAATAATTTAACTTCGAAATGACATCAAATTATTTTATGTCTCTGATGAATCTATTTTATTGAATCTATTAAAAACAAATATAGTTAACAGTTTTGAAATAATTGAAGAACTATATGAATGTTAATTATTTTATCTATTCATATTTCCTAGGGACACTTCTTCTTTACATGTTCAGATTCAAAACATTCAGAATAACATGTTAAAATAATCCGTAGGAATCCTACATAAACTATAACTAGACTAGTTTCCATATAACATGAATTACCCTATGAATAAAATAAATTAGAAATTGTCTTTCTTAATTTCAAAAAAAGGAATCTAATAAAAATTATTAGTTTCTGGATATCCTGAAAAATATTATTATGGAATGATCTATTCCTCTGGATATAAATTCATCATTTTTACAACAACCCTTGTAGAAAAATTATTCATTGAAAATGTGTCCAATCTTATAAGGCAACCCTAATGATCGGTCAAACAATCATTGATGGATGTTTCAGAAATTTAATTAAATAATTTTTTGCATATGGAATTAGATATCGTATCATGGAATCTTAATGGGTGATTCCCATTCATATTGTACCAAAAAAATTATTATTCGCCACTTATAATTTTTATAATAATAAATTTTTTCCTAATATAATCTAAAATAGATGGATGGTTTGTATTTATTGTAGAAAATTAAAACACATGACTGAAAAGGCCATTTCCACTCGATTTTTAGATCAACTTTTATATATTCTATTTGGAAGACTCTAGTAATGTTTTCTTAATGGATTATCTAGGTAAAACAAGTTCTCATATTTTTAGAAATCCAAGATAAACACAAACTAACATTCCATTTGGTATGTTTTCTTAATAAAGGATTCCCTTGGCATTTTTCAATATCCTAATAACCGTTCAATATTTTTTTTGAATATATTGTTTGACCTCATTGAGGGATGATTAGTGGTAGTTCCTGATTAAGTTACCACTTATGGAATATGATTTCATGATTTTATTAACAATATAATTTTCTTAAAGAAATATATATAAGGGATTTTGATTTTAATCATTGAAAATTTTTATTTTTAGTAGAAAAATTAAATTCTTTGGACCAAATAGGTTATAAAATATGCAACTGGTGTAGAAAATTTAATATTTGACACCATTATAAATAATATTTTACAACCAAAATGTGAAACATTAATTCATTTTTAGAAAATTATGGGATTTATACATGAATTATTAATGTATTTGGTAAGATTTAACTATTTATGATTGAACATGAGGACAAAGAAACTTATTTTTTGATAGATGATTCTTACATGTAGGCTTTTGAAAAACATAAATATGTCATCAATAAAAATCATGTTTTCTATCAATCCAACTAGAATACACACTTTGATATGTTATGTGATAACAAAAATAATGTCATTGTATATGTGATATCCCAAATGATTAATGGGAACTCAAATGTGATATCATACACTTAAGAAGCTCTATAAATATCTTGAAAAATTATTCAATAATAGAGAAGCAATTTTTATCTATTTTTATTCCCTTATAGAAATGTTTCCCATATTTTATAATAAATAGAGTGTAAAGACCCGTAAAATTCAAAGGGAATTTTTATCTAAATTTTCTTTGGGATTTTACAAGAACGTAGTTTTTGACGGCGCCTGATTCCGAGGCCCGGTGTGCCCGGAATTTCTATCCGAAGTTTAGCTCGGGTACGTTCAGTGAACGAACGAGCGCGAATTTCTAACTTTTGAACCGGTGCCCGGAATCGAATTCCGAGGGCACCGATGGAACCGCAACGCCGATAATTGCTTAGGAACTCCTACTTCGGAGTTGCATATACATGAGGGGAGTTATTAATTTTTGTGGTATTTGAAAATAAAAAATAAAAAATTTTATTTTTCCCACTTGGTAGTTTTATCCTAAGTAAGGATGTTGGGGGTGGGACCCACTTGTGATAACCAACCTTGAGAGAATAAAGTAGGGTGGGACCCACACAATCCCAACCCCTCACTTTCCTAACCCCTCTAAACCCCCCATTTAAGTTTTGTTAACTTATCACCTCATTAATTTTATAACATCTTATGTTAATAACTTAAGTGAGTTAAATGTGGGTTTTGAATTTTCAAACTCTTGAAATTCAAAACCTATGTTGGGTTAATAAAATAAGTGGGTGGATTATTTTATTTTGGGGGTTAGTTGTTCTTGTGGTGGAGACTTGGGAGAGAAAGGGCTAAGTTTGAAGTCTTCTTCTTCTTCAACATCGACGAAGAACGCGAAGAACACCGTTCTTCAATGAAGAACACCTCCGACGAAGAACACCGTTCTTCAACGAAGAACATCTCCACCGAAGAACGCGACGTCTTCTTCCAATGACGTTTCCTCTTCAAACGCACCTTGACGACAACAGAATCAACATTCGTTTTCCACGATGCCCGACTTCCGCGACGCTTGTCTTCCGCGGCTCGTTAACGTGCACCGTTCCTGAACCGAGGTTGGGGTTTTATTTATTTATTTGTTCGTGAATACCAACTTGTTGATCTTCGTGGATTTAACCGCTTGTTATCGAATAACGCGAGGGTGTCGGACCGCACAAACACGGCTGACCCTCCTCCCTAATTTTTTATGATTTATTCCTTTGTGGATTGGTTCGGGAAGGTGTGGTGCCGTCGCACCACACAGAATCAAGCGAAAGGAAACGCATGGCGCCGTTGCGCCGCGCCATGGAAAGAAGTTTAAGAACGCGACACCGTCATGACGCTTCGAAAAAAACCGAAGACTCCGCGGCTGGAGTGGGGCCGCAGCGGAGGGGCGCGGTGTCGTCGCACCGCACTGGACGACAAGGGCCGCGGCCGGTTCCCGGCCGCGGTGGAGAAGGGTGACCGGCGGCCGGTACCGGGCCGCCGGCGACAGAGCTGGAAGGGGACCGACCATCGCCGGTCCCATTGAGCAGAAACCGGCTGGCCAGGTCAGGCCGACCGGACAAGGGGGAGTCGGGGGAATTAATTCCCCCGGCTGGATTTCAAGCGGCCCCAATTAAAGGGGCCGTCGTTTTCATAAAGGAGGGGCAACACCCCTCCCTTGGCATGCGTGACACAAAGGCCGCACTGGCCGCACGCGCTGGCCGCGTAGGCCGCGCCGCCGGCCGGGCTAGAATTCCGGGTCGGGACGGGTCGTCGGGCTGGGTCGCCGCCCGGGCCGGGTCGACCCGGTTCGGCCGACCCAGGGGGGGTACTAGGTCGGTCCGGGCCGGGCCCAGACCCCCTATTTTCGTACTGAGTTGGTTCAAACACCCATATCTTGGGCTACGGATCTCCGATCGACGCACTTTCAATTGAGTAGAAATCCTTGTAACGTGACGGTAGTTTCGGTATATCGCACTCAAGGTTTCAGAATACTTTGGGTTCGGCCGGGTTGGTTCGGATACGAAACCAACCGGGCCCTCAGAGCGGAAACGCTCGTAACTTGAGCTCCGGATGTCCGATTGACGTGTCGTTGACTTTTATGGATTCCTATTAGTGAGACGGATCTGTTGGCTTACTCCGATCAAGGTTTGGATGCTGTCAGAGTACGATCGGGTTGGTTCACTCACGAAACCAACCGGGCCCTTGGAACGAAAAAGAAAATAATTCACAGACCGGGCGTCCGATTAATGTGCCGTCTGTTTCGTTGAATTCCTCTTGATGAGAAGGAACTTTTGGTATACTTCGCCCGAGTTTTGGACGCAGTTGGAATATGGCCGGGTTGTATTGTACCCGAAATCCAACCGGGCCCCTAGAACGGAAAATCTGATATCTTACAGACAGGACGTCCGTTTGACGAACCGTCAGCAGGGTTGGTGATCACGTTGAGAAACGGTCCCTATGAGTATACCCTATGAGAGTTCGGGGTACAGTTGAGATACGGCCAGGTTGGTTCGCTCACAAAACCAACCTGGCCCCTAGGACAAAAAGGCTAATAACTCACAGACCGGGCATCCGATTGACGCGCCGTCTGTTGCGTTGATACCCCTATGATGAGGAAGTCCTTTGAGATACTTCTTTGTGGGACTTTGAGATACTTGGAGTATCGACCTGTAGCTCGTGGAGGGGACCCTCCCAGAGATGAGCGAGCAGAGTATGAAGACCGTGTAGACGACTGAAACCTGATGACTGCTTGACCGACTTGACTTGCAGTGAGTTGACTAGCCCAGTGGACGGAGCGCCCGATATTTGGTGGCAGACCCACGGCGGACGGAGTGCCTGGTAGTTGGCAGCAGACCCGCGGAACTTGACCGGAGGAGTACCTCTGTAGGCTATTAGGGGGAGCGCCTGATATTTAGCGACATACCCACAGCGGATGGAGCGCCCGGTAGTAGGCCGCAGACCCGCGGTACTCGACAGAAGGAGTACCTCAGCAGTCATAGGTTAGTGAGCAGTACCTCAGAGTCGTGACAGGACCACTGTACACTCCAGATACGGAGCTCTTCAGTAGTTACGGTTTCGATAATTAAAATCCTGGTTTGAGCTGAGTCAATGAAATTTGAGTTTACCTCTTGATTGAGATGGGTCACTTGATAACTTAGGTATATATGTGGGCATATACCTGGGTAGTGGTTATCCGTTGATTTCATAATCCTTTTGTTTCCTCATGATTGAGATGGGTTACTTGATAACTTAGGTATATGTATGGGCATTTACCTAAGAAAAAGTTATCTGTTGAGATCTTCTTTATGGATATCCTTGTTGGATTTAGTGAGATCTTGAGGGTCTCGGGATCCCTTCTGAGTATTGTCATACTCACCCCTGCACAGGATTTGCCCGCACCTCATTGTGTTGGTTGCAGACGACGACAGTGCTGACGGAGGCCGAGTGTTCGAGGACTGGACGGTACCCGGTGGTGGACTACACGACGAGTCAGTATCTAGAGGTGGACTTCATGGAGATATGACACACGGAGGAGGTTGACGGGCGAGAGCGTTGGGGAGGATATCTGTACCTACACTTCAGGTAGGATCTGAGGAGGACGACCCAGGAGCTGCTTCCTTCTTCCAGCTGTTTGCCTTTTTCTGTTGTACTTTCGTTTCGTTGTAGCTGCACTTTCAGTTGGGTTTGTATTCTGGCCCATTTACTTTTCAGCACTTTCTTTTGTACTTAGTGTTTTGCTTCCGCTTGTACTCTGTGGTGTTTTGTTTACTTTAATAAAGGCAATGCCTTCCCAGTTATCAGGATTTACGCCTTTGGTGCTAGTCGCTTGCCCCTAGCCTATGGAAGGCGGGCTTGGGGTAGTCACGGCACAGGCCCCGAGGACGGGTCGTGACAAATTGGTATCAGAGGAGTCGGTTCTACCGCAGAGCTTATAACTCTGATATTTTCTTTCTGTGAAGCAATAGTGTAAAGGGTAAAGAGTGTGGTCTTCAGTTCAGGGAGTCCAGTGTTGGTGCGGGCGGCCGACGTATCCATACACCGGGACCATGATAACTGAATTCCGACTTTGTGCACGAAAACACTGATTTCATGTGTGTTTTCCAGAAGTTTTATTTAAATATCAGCTCAAAACAGGTCAGATCACCAGGTATAATCTTTTGACCATGTCACGTTGTTTCTTTCAGGATGCCTGCCCGTGGACGACCAGCTAGAGCCCCGAGAGTGGTACGTACTGACAGCCCGCCGAGCGACGAGGCCTCAGTACAGGGCCCTATCCCAGTTGAGGCACCAACAGAGGTATCAGCGGTACTACTACCCGTTGGGCCACTGATTCCACCAGCCCCAGCAGCAGAGAGTGCACGTCGCTTGAGTGCACTGCACGAGTTCCTGTGCCAGAGACCACCCATGTTCCAGGGAGGGACGGACCCGCAGGCGGCTGAGGATTGGATGGAGGCTATGGTGAGAGTCTTCAGGATAGTGGGGATGCTGGCAGAATTCATGGTGATCCTTGCTGCCAGCCTTCTTCAAGCAGCAGCAGGCAGATGGTGGAGCCTGATGCTCCAGATGCATGACGAGGCGACACTTATTTGTTTAGACTTCGAGAGCCTGTTCCAGGCCGAGTTTGTACCAGCCACCCTTCGAGCGGTGTGTATTCAGGAGCTACTTCAGCTGCGGAAGGGCAACATGATAGTGACACAGTATTCAACGAGGTTCACAGACCTCTCGCGCTACTCCACAGATATGGTACGAGACCCATTATTCAGGGGCCGAACCTTCGAGCAGGGGCTCAGGCGGGAGATTAGAGCTTCTGTTGTTTCTCACAGCATTCCGACCCAGACATGAGTGTTGGAGAGAGCCCTATTAGTAGAGAGTTTCCTTGCTGAGCAGTCTCCAGCAGCACGGCCCACTACTAGCCAACTTGCGGCAGAGTCTTATGTAGTAGACAGTAGACATATGACGCAGAGGTCCAAGAGGACCAGACCTACCAGTGGCTGACTGCATGACTCAGGTTTAGTTGTGCGGGGGAACCAGGGTGGAGTCAGAGCCAGTCGTGTCGAGAGTGGACAGTGTTACTCCTACGGCCGGATTGGTCACATGGCACGTGACTGTCTGACCCGCCATACAGATGACCAGCGGTTAAATGAAGAACCTCCCAGCCAGAGGCAGAGGCTGGATCAGGGCAGACTGCAAGGAGAAGGCGGCCATGGAAGAGGAGCTGGTCGTGCAGTTGGAGGTGGACGACGCTTCGGGGTGTATCCACCCCCACCACCAAGAGGCCCACCCCGACCGCAGGGGAAAGGAGGACATGGGAGAGCTCAGCTTCAGGCAGCTGAGGCCTACGGTCATGGAGCTCCAGAAGCAGATGGACAGGAGCGAGACTAGCATCCGACTTGGAGGCTATTAATCCTGTTGCTTCTAGTTTTGTTGATGTTTGTCTATAGTTGCTTTGTGTCTTTGTACTATGAGCTGCAATAATGAAAAGACACTTATCTTTGTAAAGTTTTCTTTCCTGTCCTTTTTGTTTGGTTGATACTGAGTGGTCTCGGTTAAGACTGTTGACTTGACCCTCAATTTCGAGATTTATACTAGAGGAGACCTAGTGACCTCACACTGATGCCGACAGTGTGACTCGACCCTTGGGGGCGAGAGTGACAGTTGGATCTCTGGGTTGTTACGTTGAGGCCTTACGACGTCATCCATTGCATGAATGCATCATTCATGTCAGGATTGACTGTATTAGGCAATGAATGTGGTTCATCCAGGGGATGTGACCAGATTTATTTTATCGGAAAAGAAGAAATCATAGCAGCTTTTGTGAGACTAGAGAAGGTCCAAGTCATCCAAGAGCGGATGATGACAGCACAGGGCCGACAGAAGCCTTATGCTGACAGGACTTGGAGGCATCTAGATTTCGAGGATGATGATCACGTCCATAGACGGGTCTCACCTCGACGAGGTTTACAGAGATGTGGCCAGGGAGGCAAGTTATCTCCAAGGTTCAACGGACCTTTCTAGGTCCTCAGCTGGGTAGGCGAGGTGGTTTACCGCTTGACCCATCCACCTCAGTTACACTAGGTGCACGACGTTTTCCAGGTATCTCAACTGAGGAGATATGTGCTCGACCATTCGCATATCATCGACCATGAGGAGCAGGAAAATGGCGATGGGGTTACTTCCACGGAGGTTCTAGTGGGGATCAAGGATCGACAGGAGCGGATCCTATGAGGACGATCGATTCCTCAGGTGTACTTTCTCTGGCAGTACGAGAACCTCCAGGTGAGCACATGAGAGCGGGAGGCTCAAATGCGTGCTCAGTACCGCTTTTGTATCCCTAGTTTGTGTTGAAGATTTACGGGGACGTAAAGCCCTGAGGTGGGAGTAATGTAAAGACCCGTAAAATTCAAGGGAAATTTTTTCTAAATTTTCTTTGGGATTTTACAAGAACGCAGTTTTTGACGGCACCTGATTCTGAGGCCCGGTGTGCCCAGAATTTCTATCCGAAGTATAGCTCAGGTACGTTCAGTGAACGAACGAGCAAGAATTTCTAACTTTTGAACCGGTTCCCGGAATCGAATTCTGAGGGCACCGATGGAACCACAACGCTGATAATTGCTTAGTAACTCCTTTTTTGGAGTTGCGTATACACGAGGGGAGTTATTAATTTTTGTGGTAGTTGAAAATAAAAATTAACAATTTTTATTTTTCCCACTTGGTAGTTTTATCCTAAGTAAGGATGTTGGGGGTGGGACCCACTTGTGATAACCAACCTTGAGAGGATAAAGTAGGGTGGGACCCACACGAGCCCAACCCCTCACTTTCCTAACCCCTCTAAACCCCCCATTTAAGTTTTGTTAACTTATCACCTCATTAATTTTATAACATCTTATGTTAATAACTTAAGTGAGTTAAATGTGGGTTTTGAATTTTCAAACTCTTGAAATTCAAATCCTACGTTGGGTTAATAAAATAAGTCGGTGGATTATTTTATAATGGGGGTTAGTTGTTCTTGTGGTGGAGACTTGGGAGAGAAAGGGCTAAGTTTGAAGTCTTCTTCTTCTTCAACATCGACGAAGAACGTGAAGAACACCGTTCTTCAACGAAGAACACCTCCGACGAAGAACACCGTTCTTCAACAAAGAACATCTCCGATGAAGAACGAGACGTCTTCTTCCAATGACGTTTCCTCTTTGAACGCAACTCGACGACAACAGAATCGATGTTCGTTTTCCACGACGCCCGACTTCCGCGATGCTCGTCTTCCGCGGCTCGATAACGTGCACTGTTACTGAACCGAGGTAGGGGTTTTATTTATTTATTTGTTCGTGAATACCAAGTTGTTGATCTTCGTGGATTTAGCCACTTGTTATCGAATAACGTGAGGGGGTCGGACTGCACAAACATTTCCGACCCTCCTCCTTAATTTTTTATGATTGATTCCTTTGTGTATTGGTTCGGGAAGGTGTGGTGCCGTCGCACCACACGGAATCGAGCGAAAGGAAATGCGCGGCGCCGTCGCGCCGCGCCATGGAAAGAAGTTTAAGAACGCGACGCCATCGCGCCGCGTCGAAGAAAACCGAAGACGCCGCGGCCGGAGCGGGGCCGCGGCGGAGGGGCGCGGTGTCGTCGCACCACGCCGGACGACAAGGGCCGCGGTTGGTTCCGGGCTGCGGCAGATCAGGGTGATTGGCGGCTGGTACCGGGCCGCCGGCGACGGAGCTGGAAGGGGAATGGCCATCGCCAGTCCCGTTGATTAGAAACCGGCCGGCCAGGTCGGGCCGACCGGACAAGGGGGAGTCGGGGGAATTAATTCCCCTGGCTGGATTTCAAGCGGCCCCAATTAAAGGGGCCACCGTTTTCATAAAGGAGGGGCAACGGCCCTCCCTTGGCATGCACAGCACAAAGGCCGCGCTGGCCGCACAGGCCGCACCGCCGCGCAGGCCGCACCGCCGGCCGGGCCGGGTCATCGGGCTGGGTCGCCGCCCGGGCCGGGTCGACCCGGTTCGGCCGACCCAGGGGGGTACTGGGTCGGGCCGGGCCCAGACCCCCTATTTTCGGACTTAGTTGGTTCAAACGCCCATATCTTGGGCTACGGACCTCCGATTGACACACTTCCAGTTGCGTAGCAATCCTTGGAACGAGACGGTCGTTTAGTTATATCGCACTCAAGGTTTCGGAATACTTTATGTTCGGCCGGGTTGGTTCGGATATGAAACCAACCAGGCCCTCGGAGCGGAAACGCTCGTAACTTGAGCTCCGGATGTCTGATTGACGTGACATTGACTTTGTTGGATTCCTCTTAGTGATAAGGATCTTTTGGCTTACTCTGCTTGAGGTTTGGATGCCATCGGTGTAAGGTCGGGTTGGTTCGCTCATGAAACCAATCAGGCCCTTGGAACGAAAAAGCCAATAATTCACAGACCGGGCATCCGATTGACTTGTCGTCTATTTCGTTGAATCCCTCTTGATGAGAAGGAAATTTTGGTATACTTAGCCAGAGTTTTGGATGCAGTTGGAATATGACTGGGTTGGATTGTACCCGAAATCCAACCGGGCCCCGGGAACGGAAAATCTGATATCTTACAGACATGACATCTGTTTGATGAACTGTCAGCAGCGTTGGTGATCACATTGAGAAGCGGTCCCTATGAGTATACCCTATGAGAGTTCGGGGTATAGTTGAGATACAGCTCGATTGGTTCGCTCACGAAACCAACCGGGCCCCTGGGACGAAAAGGCTAATAACTCACAGACCGGGCGTCTGATTGACGCGCCGTCTGTTGCGTTGAGACCCCTATGACAAGGCGGTCCTTTGAGATACTTCTTTGTGGGACATTGAGATACTTGGAGTATCGACCTGTAGCTCATGAAGAAGACCCTCCTAGACACGAGCGAGCGGAGTACATAGATCGTGTAGACGACTGAATCCTGACGACTGCTTGACCGACTCGACTTGGAGTGAGTCGACTAGCCCAATGGACGGAGCACCCGGTATTTGGTGACAGACCCACGACGGACGGAGCGCCTGGTAGTTGGCAGAAGACTCGCGGTACTCGACCGGAAGAGTACCTCTGTAGGCTATTAGGGGGAGAGCCCAGTATTTGGCGACAGACCCACAGCGGACGGAGCGCCCGGTAGTAGGCCGCAGACCCGCGGTACTCGACAGGAGGAGTACCTCAACAGTCTTCGGTTAGTGAGAAGTACCTCGGAGTCGTGACAGGAACACTGTACACTCCAGAGACGGAGCTCTTCAGCAGTTACAGTTTTGATAATTAAAATCCTGGTTTGAGCTGAGTCAATGACCTTTGATTTTTCCTCTTGATTGAGATGGGTCACTTGATAACTTAGGTATATGTATGGGCATATACCTGGGTAGTGGTTATCTGTTGATTTCATAATCCTTGTGTTTCCTCATGATTGAGATGGATTACTTGATAACTTAGGTATATGTAAGGGCATTTACCTAAGTAGAAGTTCTCTGTTGAGATCTTCTTTGTGGCTATCCTTGTTGGATTTAGTGAGACCTTGAGGGTATCAGGATCCCTACTGAGTATTGTCATACTCACCCCTGCACGGGCTTTGCCCGCACCTCATTGGGTTGGTTGCAGACGATGGCAGTGCTGACGGAGGCCGAGTGTTCGAGGACTGGACGGTACCCGGTGGTGGACTACATGACGAGTCAGTATCTGGAGGTGGAATTCACAGCGAGACGACACACGGAGGAGGTTGACGAGCGAGAGCGTTGAGGAGGCTATCTGTACCTACCCTTCAGGTAGGATCTGAGGAGGATGACCCAGGAGATGCTTCCTTCTTCCAGCTGTTTTCCTTTTTCTGTTGTACTTTCGTTTAGTTGTAGCTGCACTTTCAGTTGGGTTTTTATTCTGGCCTATTTACTTTTCAGAACTTTCTTTTGTACTTAGTGTTTTGCTTCCGCTTATACTCTATGGTGTTTTGTTTAATTTTATAAGGGAAATGCCTTCCCGGTTATCGGTATTTAAGCCTTTGGTGCTAGTTTCCAGCCCCTGGCCTATGGAAGGCAGGCTTGGGGTAGTCACGGCATGGGCCCCGAGGACAGGTCGTGACATAGAGTAATTATTTTCTCTGAAAATTAAACACATAGGTATTCTATCATGAATTATGAAGTGAATCAAAAAAATTAGAGATTGAAATATAAGATCTATGAATTTTATATGGGGTTCAAGGATGATTAGGGATGTAAGAACATTTCTATAGGCTACATGAGTATTATAAATGAAACTGATGAGATATGAACACTAGTTGATGCATCCATAGATGATTCTCCCCAGGTGAACATTTTAACATAATCAATAAATTGAATTGGTATACTAACTTGGGAGATTATTTTTACACATCAACGGTACTCACAATCATTTCCAAGAATCACATTCTTAAGTTGAAATATAAATTAAACTCCTTTATTTGAGAGGAATCTTATTTATTGAATATTTTTTAGGAACTAGTGATTAGGATATGATTCTCAATTGAAAAGATAAAATTTAATATTTCATTGTATCATAAATTTTAATATCGATTCATTTTGGACTAGGAAGAATTGATATTAAATTTATTAAATCTTTTTTATTTTAGAAATTAAAATTTTTAATTCAAAATTGTTTTTTTAAATGAATCCTTATATATACTTTCATTGTTGAGTTTAAAAAATATATGAAATTCAATAAAAATTGGTACATTTTAAGAAATATATGATGTATAAGGATTATATTAATTTAACCCATTTATCATTTCATTGGAATTTATCAGTATATTTTTTGAATTTAATTATGGTATTATATAGAGTATAGCTTATGAATCATGAAGTGATCATGAAAAAAATTATTGAATTTCTAGGACCTCGTATTTTTCTAAGTTTTTGAGTACTTTGAGCTATAATCAACCATTAAGAAACATGTTTTTTTAATAATAATAATAATAAACATATGAAAATATGTGGAACACAACAAAATAACTCATATTCATACAACCTAAAAAAATTGGCAGGACTTGTTCAAAAAGAGAAATCAAGACTATTTTTGAAATAATAATGAAAACCATTAGGATATATTGAATAATAAAAAATAGAAAATACACTATGGGATAATAAAACTACCTTCATAACAATTTATGGCTCACCAATATAATAATTTTCATCCTATTTGATGTTTGCCACTAACTAATAAATTTTCCATTAACATGTCTAGGATATGTGGAATAAAAGAAGTACATCATTGAATTGAAATTATACCGCTCCTAGAATCAAATCGAATATATTGGAAAACCCATATTGGTTATGGATAATCCTGATATTCCACATTGAACACATCACACCGAAGATGTATTCATGTTCATGGAGTAGATCCAAGCCAATACAAGATTATTTGAGGCTCCAAAATGAGAAATTTAATCCCTAGAGAATTACATAGAAAAACATCAAATGTACATTATCTGGGAATTGAATAGCCATAATATTTTATAAAAAAATTTACTAGAGAAGAAAATGGAGTTATTTATTGTCACATTGGTTTTATAGCTACTGAACCGTGTTATAAGACCAAGAGAGTCTATTGAAGAGGTATATTTTTATATAATACTGTGGTAAAGGGTGATATATAAAAATTTGATAAATTTGAACTTCTATTGATTCTATTAATTAATTAAATTTTATTTCATTTTCCTAGTGATTAAACACTAGACTATTAATTTATGAGAAAAAGATAATCATATAATTACCCAATTAATGAATTATATTCAATGATGAATAAATAATTACTCTCGATTTCTATGTGAGTTAATGATTTATTTAAAGAGAATATTATTGCATTTTACATATATTTTATAATATTGGTACCTTTTTCACTATATTACATTAAGATCCCCATGTGATTTTTTTGTTTAGAAAAATTACTATCAGGGGGATAAATCAGAAGTGTTTCAAGATATCCAATCAATAGGAATAACATGATTAATTTATTAATTTATTTTTTGTCCTCCCAATTCATGATGAAACAAAAAGGGTGGGTTAATCCATTGTTTTCACGTGGTTAATGGGAGGGGGAATTAGAACATATGGGTTCAATGATTTAATAGGTGATTGTGGTGTTTATATAGGGATAAAACACTGGATATTAAAATATTAATTCAAAATACTTGTTTCATCACTAAAAACACATAACAAAATTTATTCCCTCATTCACACTAAACATATATAAAAAAAATTAAGCTTCCATACAAACTTATATCATATGACATCCTGAGTCTAAACCATTCTTTATATTCACTTGCACATAATTATTTTTATGAGAGTGACATGAAATATATCTCAATAATCATCTTATCTGGATGTGATGGTATGGGTCCCTAAAAAAATGTTAATCGTACCAAACAATGATAAAAGAGGAAGGGTTATTTGAGACCGCATTGAAGGTATCATGTATAATATAGATATAATAAACATAATAAATATTTTTAAATGATAAGGGAATCATTGACAACCAATGTTAGTGGAATTTATTTTAAAAAAAACAAATATAAGTGGCATTATTGAGTATAAAAACATTTAATTTCATTTATTAGTGTGATGATAATGTGATCTGTGTTTTTAGAATTATAATTTATTTGAATATTTGAAATTTAATATGATAATGATGATTTTTTGTGGGATCACTTTAATAATCAATATATGGTTTCTTAAATAGATTAAATATAATAAGTAAAAGAACTAGATTCATTTTTATAAGATAGTTTCCAAAACATGAGAGATTAAAATTTATTCATTATGTGTTTATTCTAAATATCATGATGAAATTAATTTATGCAAATATAAGTTGAGTAAATTATATAATTTTTAGGAGTGGTAATTGATGAAAATATCTTTTTACATGATGTAATGTGGAAATGACCAAACGATAATTGCAAACATATATTATATTTTTATTAATAATTTCATTCGTGGATTGAGATATGTGTATCCTTGTCATTCATAGGTGACTGGTAAGATTATTTTCATTACATACATTCAAATCAAACAATATTACTGGAATAAATTTTATTTTTATATGTTATATTTTATTTTCTTTAAGATGTTTACTATTGATGTGAGAGAAATAATAAAATATTAGAATCTTATTTAATGAATTTTATGTGATTAGATGTCACATTAATTCATTTCTATAATGTTTTGAAATTTCAGTTAAGGAATTTTTTAAAAAAATATTTGGTTGAGTTATTATGGGAAATTATTTACATATGTTGGTGAGATCATATGTGTGGTTCAGATATTTAGGCAGTCTCCATATTTTATATTTTGAGTGTAGATTATTATTTTGTTGAATTTTCATGTATTGGGAAATTTTTAATTAGGAAATTCACCGTGATAAAGTGTATTTGAGTGGAAACTATAATCATTCACTTTCAATATAGGTATTTTTATATTCCTTTTCAACTATTATTGCTGAATTTTAATGAAATTTAATATATGGTGTTGAGGAAATATTATTTTTTTAATTTTTGATATTATAGATGTGTGTAAATTGAATATCTTGAATTTTTGCCATTGATCAGTTATGAATGTGTGATTTATTTTGGTTAGTTATTTTATAATATATATATGATTAATTCTTGTAGATGATATTCATTCTGTTAAATGGAACATTTATATAGTCATGATGTCACATCTTTAGTCCATAATTAATGTTAGTATTTTTTCTAGATGAAATAATTTTTGAGATTATATTAGTTCTTGGTAACATATTTTTATTTTATTTCATATTGAAGTTTAAGGTTTTATGGTATAATTCATTAACATATTTTATTAAATTATTATTCACAATTATTTTCTTTTATACATACAAAATTTACTTCATTATATAACGAATTCTTTTAAGGAATTAAATTATTAACTAAAATATTTGTGGATTATTTTCATTTAAAGGCTAAAAATATTGATGTTTTAGAGTGTGAAAAAAACTATAAATTTAAATAATAAATAAATTGAATTATTTTATAATATTCATTATTATATTTTAGGGACATAAATTCATTATAATAATATTATTTTAATTTTGAAACTAAAAATTATTTTTGTTAATTCAATCTAAAGTGTTTTCTATGTATTATTTAGTGATTTTAAAAGTTAAATTTATAAATATATTTAATTTATATTAAAAAAATTATTTTATTTTTTAAAAAGATAAATAAAAAATATTTTTTGGTGTTTTTCTGGGATTTTTGAAAGGATTTATTTTTGAATGAATATTTAAACATACTAATTTTGATAAAAATTTTAATTTAATTTAATCTATTTAAAGAAATAAATTCAATGCTTGTATTCGGTTTTTTATGAAGAGAATCATTTATTTTAAAATAATTCAGTCAATTAAATATAAATCAGTATTATATGTTATTTTTTATAATTTTTTTTTCAGGATAAAAAAAATATTATAAAAAAAGTTTTTATGTTCATTTAAGGTGATTATATTATAATAATTTGTTTATCAAATTATTTAAATGAATTCATGAAGAATTTATTTATAATTTTGTATTAGTGAATGAAAATTTAGTAATGATATCAATTTTAATTTTTTCATATTGAATAGTAACAATGGTTTATACTTCTCACCACAGTAAAGGGTTAAACAAGTAAATCATTTTTAATATTAATTTATATGAACACAAAATGTAATATTAAATATTTTTTTATGACAGTATTTCGATGATTATAATATAACTTATGAAATGGTAAAAATAGTCCACATCCCATTGAATAAGACAATATATATTATTTTAAAACATAGAGAATATTAAATATGTGTCACTCCCCTCACATAAAATGGGCACCCTATTTCCTCTCATATTCTCATAAACTGACACATTTGTCTCAATAAATTCCATACACAAAACATTACACACAGTCCTCAACATTTTCTATAAGATTTGGTTTCTCAGAAAAAGTATCTAAGAAGGCTTAAGGTGTAATATGATGTTCATTATCCAAAGAAGATATATAACTATTGACCATGAATTTTCAGTTTTATTTCATCATCCACTTCCTTTAAGTATTGTATGACACAATTACATGATAACCAAATCATATTTAATATACTAAAATTGTATTATTTCAGGGGAAACACACATTTATACCTCCATTTTCATCATATTATAAATGAAATCATTATTTGTGTGTATATATTGATTACCACATACACGAAGCGATGCGTTTGGTTTTTCACCACCAACTAAAAAAGGGCAGTTATAATATTCTTATTTAATGATTATATATGATGTTTATGGAATAATTTTATTTTTGATTGGTAATATATTTCATACCTTATTATCATTCCATCCACTAGAAAATAATCATGTTGCTCATGTGTACATATGGACTATATCCACCAATAGGGAATGTGATTAATTTTTAATTTATTCCCATCATGAATTTTTAAGAAAAATTATTTTATTAATATAAATAATAAGTATTCAATGATAAATATCCTTTAGATTATGCTACATTGGCCATTTGACCCTAGCTAAATAACCAATGTTTTTAGGGTATAATGAACTAAATTTTCTCAAAATGTCTCACATGTGATTAACTAATTTATTAACTATAAAATACATGGTAATATATGAAATTAAATAGACAACAATATTTCAATAAAACTAAAAAATAAGGAATATAAAAAAATAATAATATATGATAATTATATATGATTTAAAGTACATATATTTTTAGTCTGACATAAGTAAAGTAAATTTCCATTAAAAATTATTTTAAAATATTTACCATTTTATTCTCTTTTTACATTACATATATGTGGTATAAAATGCCTATACAAATATGTTAATACTGTTAAATTTATGTTTTAATCCATTCTTTATAATGTTTATATATCGTTATTAATTATTTTAAATAATAATTCTGAATATTTTCCAAAAATGTTATTTATAATATTCTTAAAATATATCAAAAGGAATCATTTAATAATTTATATGGAATTATCATAATTTAGCACTTTTATAAAAATTTTTATTTTAGAATCATACATTACATGTTTTCATAGTTTATTAAAATAATATATTATTGTGATTTTATCTTAGAATTTCTTTATTTTATTTTTTTAAGATAATTGGATTTTTTATTATTTTTTATGCGATTCATATAAGTAATTATAATAACATGTTAACAAATGAAATTTATGTGAAATTTATTGGAAATTAAATATTTTATGGGTTTTTTATTTTATTAAAATACTTATAAATTAATTTTTAAGATTGGTGAGTTTGATATAACTCTCTAAATAATAAGTTAATGATTACATTTATTGGATGTCTATTGACTTAACAAGCTATTATGATGATATAATGTAAAATGGAAGGTTTATGACCACTTTATTGGTTAAATGATTATATTTTTCAGAAATTATTTTCACGATATCCCATTTTTTAAAGAAAACACTATTTATATTATTTGGACATTACTATTAATAATGCGGTGTTTTATGGTAATATTTTGTAAGTGAAATTTGTTTTTAAGGTATGTCAATTTTTATTTGGTAATATCATTATTCATATAAATGGGAAATTTTATATGGGATTTCATTTATCTCATATCAGATTAATATGTTTTGTAATCCCTGGCTGATGATTTTGTGCAAAAAAAAGATTTCAAAACAACTATAGGGGTGAATGATGAGTATGGACTGTATATATATCTCTATTTATGTTAGGATGAATCATATTTAAATAATTGAATGGTTTTTTAATGAAATAAGAGTTTTATTGTTAGAAATATTTTTTTGTTAAATAATGATATTAAGATGATGTTCCCACTTTCTTTAATAATAGTTTTAGATTTATGAGTTTCCGCTAATTATCTAAAACAATGAACATAAAATAACCATGTGATATAATAAAATTAGATCATTTATATTAAATATTTATTATTTGTTGAGTAATTAATATTACATTATAGTTGGTATCAGAGGAAATGTTTTCGGTAGATTTAAAGATTATGATATTATTAATAAAAGATTTTTACTTGATGTTAATAAATTAATTATATTATAATTAGAAAACATTTATTATTTCCACGTTAATTAATTCAACCTATCTATAATTATAATTATATATATATATAACTAAAAGAATAATGTGGAAAGACATTAGTAGTATATTATCCTTTTTAATAAGAATCTTCTAATGGTTGGAATTGTAATAAAATAATTTGTAGCTATGTCAACTCACTTGACTTATAATATCAATAGTGTTAACTATGATATATATATATTGAACACCCCACTTATGAAGATGCATATAAAATAGTATTTTATGAAATAACATCATTCAACAATTGATTGAACCATAGATCTCATGTGAGATGAGGGATGGTTCAATACTATGGAAAATAAATTTAAGAATTTAGGATATTTTAAACTTCCAAAGGTAAATAATTAAATTTATTATTTTGAATATAAATCCAGCCAATAGTTGTATCTGATTATGAATACCGTGTTAAAAATATGAAATTAATTCTATGTAGTAGAAATATTTTAGAAATCATTTCCTTCAGAAGTATATTTAAAATAAAATTTGACTGCAGATTTAAATTCATTTTTTTGAACAAAAGAAATAGATGAAGGAAATATATCCTCATTTGAATAAAATATAATAGGATTGGATATGTATTTATTAAACTTAATTCTTGACCATTATATTAACATTTATTTGTTTTACATCAGATGGATATTTTTTTTCCAAAACTTTTGGTCTCTAACGAATATAAATTATAGGAGAATGGTTTAGAGAGGGATCATAAGGTTGATATAAAGATTGTTTTTTTTACTTTAAAAATAAGAAACAAAAGATTCAATCTATGTGGAATTAAATGGGAAATAGTTCATATTATAAATCCATAGGTAAGTGTTTTAAATTTTACTTTATTTGTAAGTCTAGTTTGAAGCATCCTAGGGAGTGAGTTATGGAATCTAGACATTTTTATATATATGGATTTCCATGATATTTGGATAATTATTTCAATGAAATGAATTAGGGTATTGGTTATACCAAATATGATAATCATGTATCGTGTTGTTTTAAATATAATGGGATAGTCCATTATGTTGATTCATATTCAATAAAAATAAAGAATGATGGGAATAATCAAGACTATAAACATATGGGTGGTGACAATTAGTTTTTTATTAACATGTAAATTTTATAACTATCAAATGAAGTGGTCATAGGTAAATTTGAAAATTATTTATATTATTACAAATCATTTCTATATTTAGGGTCTACACTTGTTTTAATTTTTGTAATTTTTTTTAAAAAAATTCAATATTAGTTAAATATTTAGAGATAGAACATTATTTATGTAATAATGTGTAATTGTTAAGGAAATAATGAATTTTATGAAAATTTATATGATTATCCATGGAATTATTTTTCAAAAAATACATTTCTCTTTCCCACAATTGAGTTTGTTTGTTTTTCTATTTATGGATTGACTTTCAATCTAACATGAAGATATTTATTTTAGTGCTATGGAATTTATAATAAATTTTCATTTTGAGATTTAATTTTTATATAATAATGATTTAATAAATTTTATAACATATACTAAATATGAGAAAGTATTTAATGATGGTTGAAAATTTTATTTTTCACATACTACTTAAAAGAGGGAATTTGATCATATTTGTGATGTACTAATATAAAATGAATATATTTATGTAATTATTGATCATTTTACTAGACTTACTACTGATTGTGATGATGTTTTCATTGTAGAATTTTATACACCAAAGAAATATCAAGTCACCCTTCATTAATATATCGAATAAAGTAATTATAATCAAAAAATAATTACAAAGAGTTTCATGAGAAAGGTTTAATTCATCTTATTACTCCACAGTGAAGAACTTTTTTTATTGTTAAAATTATGGAAGGTTCATGAGGCTTTTTTATGATTCTAGAGAACTTAATAACATTTAAATTATAAAAATGTATTTTTTATCATAAATATGACATGTTTGATCAACATGAGTGAAAAAATTATTTTTTAATATATATCTCATGAATGGATATCATCAGATAATGTGAATGTGGAAACTATTCTTAAAATGATGTTTAATAGTATTTATGAGAAATATGAGTTTTTTTCATTTTAGTTATTCTAATGCACACACTAAACTCATAAATCTTATGAATAATGTTTCTCAAGATAATTTAAAAAAAATAGTTGTTTTTATTGATAACATTCGAGTTTATTTTAACATTAATGTGTAACAAGTGAAGAATATATTCATTTTTTATAAATTAATAGATAAAAGGTTTCATTGAAAATTTAGAAAATTTATGTTTTTAATATTTTATATTTTATTCATTCAGAATATTAAATATAAATATGTTATAATTTAAGATCCTACTAAAACAATCATGATGGAAGGGTCCCATTAAGTATAAATTATATTGAGATTCATGGTTTTCTTATATTATAGGGTTACTACTAATGGTTTTTGGAAAACATATTTAGATTTTATATCCTAGTAACTATTTTAACTCAAAAAAAAATTTACATTCATCTAGATAAAGGAAAATAATGAATGTCTCCATGATTTGAAATGAAATTTTGTAAATGATACAATATTGATGATGCCATCAAGTTATTTTTTGTTTGTTATTTATTTCAACATTTCATTTAAGTGTCATGGTTATGTATTAATGAAATAAAATTAGTTATGTCATATTATTTATGACAATAGAACGTTCATTAAAATATTTATGCTATGAATGATCATCAAATTTTAATAGTATATTTCAATTTAAATATTTTGATACATATTTTATATGGTTAAATAATAAATATATAATAACAATAAATGTTTAAAATATATATTTAATAAAAAATAGTTAAAATTCAGTACAGAAGATGTTTGGAACATATACATTAATTTGTTTACTTGATTGACTATCATCCAAATAAATCATGGGAAGTGGATGATAATTGGGAAAAAATTATAATGTATCATTAACTATGATTTGTTTCAAATAAGATCCTTTTTTACTAATTTAATCAATGTTTTCCTAGATATTTTTTATGCTGAAACCCCAACTATTTTTATACGGGTATCACTATAGCCATCCATGTTATATGGAATTTTGTAATATCATAAGTGTGTTTAAAATTTTCTTGGACGTTGAAATATTTTTATAATATGTATGTTTCAAAAATTTATAATTTATAATGAAGTTTCCATGATGTTTTATATGAGATTCTATATGCATAGTGATCCCCAATTTGAGAAATAGTTTTTATTTGAAGATCATAATTCTCACATTTCAATTTTTCTTGGAAGAAAAAGGATGTATAAATAACAACAAAAATATTTTTAGATTGAAGTAAATAAGAATCATATTAATAATTTTAACATGAAATATGTTATGTGTAAACGTGTTAATGTTGAGGGAAAACAAACAAAGGGGGTCCATCTACCTTTTCTTATTCGTAGATAGAAATGGAATAATATTTCAATGTATTTTATAGGGTATTACAAAATAAATCATGAGGGAATAATTTAATAGGGGATATTGTTGTTCAATTAATAAATTTTTTATTTTTATTTCATTTGAGATAGTTTTTATTAAAATTATCCTTCAATAATCAAATTTTTAGAGATAATAATGTTACATAGAGTTTCCACATTGTATTATATTTAATCATCATCTAAGATTTACCTCTAAATTTTATAAAGGAATTAAAAAATAATTAGGTAATGTTGTAGATTTAATTATATATTTTGATCCTCATTATGATGTTTAATTACATGTAAAAATTATACAATGGAAGATATGTTTTCATAATTCCAATTATATTATCCAAGAAGTGGGTCAATATCTACCTTTGGTTGATTTTTTGTACTATAATAGATTTCATCATAATACAATTATAACAAATTTTGTTGAATTATATATAAGAAAGTTTCAGACTCAGACATGTTGGGATGATGTTGGTTAATGAGGTCTTTTGGGATGATAACTAGTATAAAAAAATTCTGATAAGGAAAGGTTGAATTGTCATCAACTGATGGTGGGTGAGAGTAGGATAAAAATTTACCTAAATAACACGAGGATATAAAATTCATTTGTGGTAGGTGATCATGTATTTCCTAAAATTTATTTTTATAATTGGGTTATGTGAATTTGTAAAAATGGAATTTTAGATAAATAATTTATTAGTCCCTATCACATTTTACAATAATATGTGATTTCAGTTGAATACTAAATGATTTGAACTCCGATTTTATCTTAGTTATATATTTTTCCGCATGTTTATCAATTTTGGAAATGTGTGTTTGATGCCACAAATGTTTAGAATGATCAAGTATTTTAGTATATAGATATTACATCTTATAAAAAAGATATTATTATAATTAAATATCATAGTGATCTAATGTTAGGAAATAATTAAACTCACATTGGTACAAATTTATGAAAAATTCATATGATTAAAAATGAAAAATGGGATCCTTAAAGGATAAGAGGCAAAAATATCCCTACTTTTATATGTGATAAATAAAATTGTGAGGAAATAACTTCTTTATTGACAGATGATGTGACCTATACAATATATACATAAATAATTCATATTATTTTCTATATGTTTATCACAAATCATTGTCATATATTATAGAAAAATAAAGGTTTAATGTCTTTGAAAACATGGATTAAACAACTATTATATAAAATATCCACACAAACATCAACTAAATTATTTAATACTACCACCAACATAAAACATTTCATCAAATATTGTGTAAGATCAAGGATAATAACTGGTTACCTCAAATATCATATTGTGTGTACAAAGGATTTATGAATAAATAATAATTTTAATGACTTTCATGATCACTAGTGTAAAAGAAAATGTAATTAAAATTTTAAAATAATACCCAATAATAAATTGTTTATAATCATGAGTCCTAGAGAAATTCATGGAATTCCATAAGACATTAATTATTAATGAATCAATGAACAATAACCATTATAGTTTAAATTTTCAAAATATCTTATCAAAAAAGTGTTGTTTGATTTTCTCCAAATATTAATAATAGAAATCTTATGTTGAGAAAACCAACCATGACACTTAATGCATTTTTGATTTGGGATAACAACTAGTCTACCTCCATTGGACATGGAATAACCTGATGTGCACCAATATTTTGGCATAGGATAGCCAATTGGGTACCCCTTGTGCTCATAAAAAATAATATTGACCCAATTCATGCATTACAGAGCTATAACAAACCCACTCAACAAAAAATAATAATCCATTAATATATATGGTTGATTAATCTCAAAATATTTTCAATTTCATCACAGAGTAAAACATAAAAAAGAAAATAAGTTATATATATTTCATCATAAAAATAATATAAAATAATTATAAAAATTAATAATTGTAACATAGGTTTTTATCAAAAATGATGTATAATTTACATCAAGGGATATTATAATAAATGAATAATATATTTTAATATAAATATTATATTTCATAAGGACAATACCATATTAATTCTGAGATCAGACACTTCAATTCAAAAAATAATAATAGATATATTGGAAAAAAATTTCTTTAAAAGTAACCATGGGATCTTATAAATTTAACTTCAATCCAAATGATAGTAGTGAGTATAAGAAAAATAGTTCATGTATTGTATGTTAAAACTAATATTTCATTCAAACATTTCCTAAAAAGGACTATATACAGACAATTAGAATAATATTCCTTTTTGACTTTTTGTAGAAATTTTAACATAGGAAATAGGTATTTAATTGATTTTTTTATAAAGGAAAACCATTCTTGAAAACATTTTAGATATATCATGTACATTAATGAAAACTATTCTAGATAGTATAGAAAAATGATGATGGATTTCCTCTAAATTATTCTATGGGATTTTTAGATCGTAATAAAATAAAATTTTTAATTTCAAAAAAGAAATAAAAAATATTAAATTACACAATATATTTCACATGTAGATCAAATAACTTCATTATCATATAATTAAAAACAATCCACTTGAAATGATTTTGTAATATTAAATAGTTACCAAATGTTTGATATTCATTATAGTCATACTATTAAATTATATATATTTTTTTAAAATTAGTATATTTATATTTCAAAACCATATAAATTCATATAATATAATATATGTTCCACTTATATATTTTCTAGACAAATTTATTAGTAATTATTTATTAAAATAATTTTTTGCTTGGGTTAATTATTTTCATTTTCATGTATGTTTTAGATTTGATATTCTAGTCCTTTAAATTATACCATGGTTATGTCAACATAGAAAATTTAATAAGGTTAAAAATATCATATATATATATATATTAATTATATTAATATTTTGAATAATCTATAAATAGTATAGATATAAAAATTAATTTCATCGGCCCTCAAGATGGTAGTTTTTACATAGGGATGAACGTTATTTTTCATTTTCTAACGAAAATAAAAAAAGAAAGATAAAAAAATATCATAATTTACAAATCTTAAATATAACATGAATGTAAAATATATTAATTAAATCAATCACATTTTCAAAAAATGTGATTCTATGATAGAAAATGAAAAATATCACTATGTGGAGGTGGGTGTCCAAAACTATGAATGAGCAATTATAAGGCCCCGGCCTTAAAACTTACTTAATATTGAGTTAAATGAATAATTCACATTGAGGATCTTTTCAGGTTTAGAGTTTTAGAGAATTAGGAAATAACTGTTACATCTCAAAAGATTACAAAGTAGACACTTCTACTAAGTTTCTATAGAATAAAAAAAACTCTTGAAAAGAAACATGTCTAGTTGCATGTTTTATATAGCATGACTCTCCCTTGATCCCATCCATGACCCTATTCCACCTTAAGTCCTGTGAAAAAAATTTCAAAAAAACTTGGGGTGAGCATAAAAAGATCATTAAGGGATACACAAAGAATAAAAACTGTTAGTTTTTTCAAAACAACAAGTAAACCATGTATACTTTATCAAAGTAATACTTTTCACCATTTTGAAGTAGTAAAAACTCTTCACTGAATAAAAGTTCATTACTTACCCTTCTGTAACCAAAATATTACCATAAAACCCATATAAAGATTATATAACATATAAAGGTAACTTGGTACATAAACATAATTAAGTGGAATAACCATAATTTCAACTTCCACACATATCACTTAATGGAATAGCCATTCGGCCAACATCCATACATAATTAATCGAATAGCCATAAGACCGACTTCCATACCCAATGCATTGGAGGTTAAAACATAACCACCCGTACTGGTATTCACGGCACCACCCGTCATATGGTTTATCACGTAACCACCCGTAAAATGTCCAAGTACCATTATAAAATTATAACACATAAAACTAACATAAAGGAATGACAACATTTCCACATTTCAATCACAATATATCATTTAAATATATTGACATAATACAATCCTTTATCAAAACCATTTTCAATACCAAAATACAAAAAAAAGTATATGGTATTTATTTTATTTTAAAAACATTACGGCTTGTTGAGGAAGCCAAAGATCAAATAATACCCGCGGCGGCGGAAAAGGTCATTGTCACCGCGTAAGTAAAAACAAACATTCCTTTTTGTTGTTTAGTAAAATGATTCGTAGATAAAAGATTCATTTTCAATAAACTTTAAACTCAAAGGGGTTTATACACCGTATAAAAGAAGGTTGTGTATAAAACAAAATATGCCTCAATGAATGGAGATTGAGACGAAGTCCCTTACAAAGACGATATCCCGGGTTTAAGGATAAATCAATTACATAATTATGTGTGACAAATGAATACACCCAATATAAGTTGATATTAAGTGTAAAACAATCAGAGGTTATTCACACATATTCATAGAATGACATATTCAAGGAGTACAAGATTATCCCAAAGAATCAAATTTGGGTTAAGAAGTTCCCTTGCAAAAATATGACAGCCTAACGACATCACTACAAAATTCAGAAAATGAGTTTATGAGAGATAAAAAGGGTATCTCATCACTTGGAAATAAAATTTACATCAATAAGGATATATGAGAACATATCCCAACATAAAAATATGTAAATTAAAAGACCCAACAAAAGAATTCTTTTAAAAAGAGGAGGGTGAAAGGTTCCCTTACCGACATGGGTATCTTTCGAGACATGCACCCCGTGAAAGAAGGAAAATACAGAATTGATATAAATACTCATAAATGAGAGTATATTACACAATGAGTAAAATAATGGGCAGTACATACACCACTCAAAGAAAATTGTGGCAAATGTAGCATAAATCTCACGGGAATAAAAGTGAGATGAAAAATCCCTTACGAAAACTCGGCAGCCTAACGGCGCCACATAAAACTTACAAAAATGGATTGATGAGATAAAATAGGGTCTATCACCATACTAACATAAAGTTTACAGAAAGAGGAATATAAAATAACATCCCCCAAAATAACAAAGAGGATCTTAAAAGAAGTGACATAAAAAAGAGTACTTGAAAAGAAAGAGAGAGGTTAGATCTATTACGAAAATTCAGCAGCATAACGGCACCACTCAAAACATCCAAAATGGATTGATGAGAGAGAATATGGTCTCTCATCATATGAAGATAAAAATTACAGTAATAGTAATATAAAATAACATCCTAATAAAAAGAAATATGAGCTTTAAAAGTAATGACATAAAAGAGCGTACTTAAAAAGAAAGAGAGGAGTAGGATCCCTTACCTCGGGTCCGACTTGACTCGATCGTTCTTTAATCTCCTGAATAATAAACTTGAGTTAATTTATAATTGATTAAGAACCTTTTTCAAGATTATTATTCCTTTTATATCACTTAATTTCCATGTTATAAACATTATGTAATCATTAAGTTAATAATGTTTTTTTTGTCGATATTTGGTTCTTAAGTCGAAAGTGGACTTCTTACAATTACATGTCGTTTGTGTGGTCAAAGGTTCTTTTTATCCAGAATGACATTCCTGATTGGGATATCATATATATCATATATATCTAGCATATACATGTATTTATAATATCACATAATCATTTAGAGGAAAGAAATGAAATTCACCATTCATGGAGACGGTAAGTCGTACGTATGCATGAACGCTACTTTCATTTCTATGTCATATTAATGGAATTAAAACTATATGAGAGGTATGTATATTTTAATTACAGAATTATATTAATCATTTAGATGTAACATACATCATATATATATATCCATTATATATATGTACTCATAATAATACATTACATTTGGGGATAAGAAATGAAATGCACTGTTTATGGAGACGGTAAGCCGTACGTACGCATGAATGCTACTTTCATTTCTATCTCATTCTTTAATGGAAATAAAATAATAATGATATAAAGGTATATTATAATTCCAGTATAACAACATATATAATAACTTTAAATCCATCCTTTATACGTCCCACATATGGCATTTACGAATCACATCACTTTGAGGGGGCGGTAGTCCGCACTTCCTTAAATGAAGATATCGCGTTTATCCATAATGGAAACCATAAAGTTATGCCATAAATGAAAAATACAAAAGCTTATGTAAAACCTAAAAATATTATATATCATATATAAGTATAGTTTCATCTTAATGGACACCTTTGAAGGTGTTAAAATAATGTTGAACAATCATCGTTTTGGGAGGCAGAAATTTGCCATCCATGGTAACAGTATGTTCTTTAACCATTAGATATAGGTGTGTGTAAGTGTAGCTCGAATCCTTATTATAACAACATCCTAGTATATTGAAGATACTGGATTTGTTACAATAGAAACGAATAAAAATAGTTTAGGGGGTTGGAGAAGCAAAATAAAACAAAAGGACTCAAGTGAAGACATTACCTTAAAATCGGGTAACTCTCTTAGATTTGAGCTCAAAGGCTTCCTTGGGAAGACTTCTGCCCAAAGTGAGGCTTAAAGGAGTAATAGAAGGATGTGGATAGACAAAATGGGCAGGGTTTGGCCGAGACAAAGGCTTTTGAAGTGTGGGTAAGGAGGTATAGGTGAGGGCCTTTTATAAGAGGAGAGGAGGGGCACTCTTGGAAAGGTATAAAATGTAACTTTATTTTCAAATGAGTTTCGGATTTTAATGGTCCCACATTGATTTGTTTCTAGGGTAAGGTGATAAGGGTTCTAAATCCACCCATCCAATAGGTTTTGGACATGTGTAGGTCTTAGATATTACATTATCTTTCCATTTTATTTAAATTGTTAAATAATGAGGTCATCGCTGCATCATCATGATGTCATAAATAATTTAATTTATTTAATGTCTAAAAATTATAAAAAAATACTATGATGTAGGAAATAATTTAAGCTTTCCAATTAATATTTATAGTCCAAATGATAATTTATGTAGACAAAATTAAAAATATTTTACTTAGGTGATACATTCTTTGTTACATTTAACATTCTTTAAAAATAAAAACATAAAAAGTCACTTTCTCAAAAAAGTGATTCCATGGGGCCCCCAAGTTTGTCACAAGGAATCCCATAGTCGGCCATGAGACAAAAAGTATCCTTAGGACACATTTTGTGGTCATTTTGTATTATTATGATATTATCTTATTTTCTTTAACTACCTGATTACTCATTAATTAAGATAATTAAAGATAATTACCGTCGTTACTATTCATAATGTGCAAAAACAAAATAGTCTTAATTAAATTAATTTTACCTTCTGATTATAAATATTTAATTTATTTTACCAAATTCCAAACACATAAATTGAAATAATTAATTTAAAAAAACTTCCCGTTGTCAAAACAAATAGCGGGTTTTTTAGAAACAATATTTATGGAAAGTTTTGCACTTGTTTTTGCCTAATTCCAAAGTGAAATTAATCCCAATGACCACAATTGAATTACATGGAAAAAATATATTCTAATTACACTTTATGACAAATTAAAAATATAATATAACCATATAATTAAATTGTACGAAAAAGCAGTTTTGATGTAAAATGTAGTATTTTTGACTATTCATTGAAAAATGAACATTGTCAGAAAAATACCAAAAATTAACCCAAGGTAAATTTCAATGTCCCAATCATAAATAATATGTTTATTTTAAAAAATATAGCTTATAAAATTTTCAAAAAGTGGATTTAAAAGGGGTTCTCCATCAAAAGGCGGTTAATCGACCTTTTAAAGAATATTAGAATGTTTACGCTTAAAAACTGGATTCATTTGCCTTTTTAATACTCTAACATTTATTGTAAAGAGTAAAAATATTTGATAAACATATATAACCATTTTTTAGTTAGTTCTATCCATTCCCGCCATTACAACAACTAGGCGTTAACTACCATTTAAAATAATATTATTTTATTATTAGATTGCAACGTAAGATTTCCAAGAAACTCGTTGTTGCATATTGGGTACGCCATCAAGCATAGCATCCCCTTTAAATTAATATTAATATTTTATTCACAAATATGGATAAATATAAAGATTTCATATTCTTTATTTACCTGGGGTGTTATATCCTTCCCCCCTTTTGGGAATTGCGTCCTTGCAATTTTAAAATTGGGCTTGAAAACATCCTTGAAAGTCCCACATCGGAACAAGAGTTGGAAAAAAATCACTTTAAAATAAAGAATGATGAGTACAAAGGTCACCCGAGTTAACCCATAATAGGATTCCAAGTATGAAAATATGGAAATGGAGGAAAAAAACAAAGGGTCATGTTTTGATGGAGAGTGATAGAAAAAATATTTAGGAGAAAGTTAACCACAAGAAAATCACAAACTTGTGATTGGTTAAACGGTATTCGATTCCCCGATAGGAAAGGTTAATAGAAAATATTTTTGTCTTAAGTTACTTTTTATTGAGGAATTTATTCATAAGGAAACATAATCACTTATCATGTTGACTTTCAACTTTTATTAGATTCCTTACACAAACTCATATTTTCTCCAAAAGACGAGTATTTAGGAAGACTTGTTCACATTAAGAGTACTATAATCAACTTCTAGATAATAACCTAATCCACAAAAGAGAACTATATACTTCCCATGTCTTTAGACTTTAACCAAAACCAAAACCAAAAAGGTTAGTACAAGATTAGATAATCCAGAAAAGGATAACCCTTTATAAAAATAAAATCTATTCTTAATCTCCAAAATTTGTCCAACAAAACCCAAAGTTCAACGAGGACCATTCGATAATCAATTTGTCCATAAAATTCTTCAAAGTGAACCAAACTAATATTGAAACCCAAATATTTGAAGGATTTGGTAACATAGTCTTCCAAGTTAAATCGTAACATTTATCTCCAAACAACATCAGTTGCTCTTAATGTCTCGTATTGAAAAGTAACTAACCTAATCACATATCCTCCATGACAGGTTAATAAATATCAATAGATAACCCAAAATCAACTTACTCTTAATTCATAAAATCATCTAACTAAAAAGAATCAGTCAAACTAACCAGGGACTTCACGTAGACCAGTGGTAGGTGATAAATTCCAGTTGAACTTTGGTTGTGGGTTCGATTCCCGCAGCTTTGTCCGACGCGACGGGTTGTCACACAGTCTGTGTGTTGTCCTTTTTCCAAAACTATATAATTCTCAAATCATTCCCCAAAAAGAGATAAAATCATTAAAAATAACCATAACATAATTTAACCTCAATTTTATCTCAAGCCTTTCACTTCCATCATAACATATAGTAACCCATAATTACCTCAAAAGTAAGGATCATATAAACCCAAATGGTTCTTTATAAGTATGTCCACAAAAGAAAAGATAACTATTCCTTGAATAAAATTTTCATATATTAAACATCAGAGTTACAAATACTATAAAAAGTCTTCTAATGTAACCCCATCATCAAAAGAGACTTAATACTCTTAAGAATTTCACCATAACTCTTGAAGCCCTTATATGTTGACATCTTACTCATTCAACATTCTTCATGATCTATTAACCATTCCTTTCCAACTTATTCTGAAATACTTATTTCCTACAAACAAAATCATGAATCATATCCTAAGATTCCAAAATAGGAAAACAATAGTTATGAAATAATCCATACCTTTGATTGGTAATTTTCAGTTTCTTCATCCTCAATCGGAATGGTATTAGGTATTGGTAAACGAAAATTTGTACAATCTTGGTGATTACATTCACAAAACTTCTTCGTAGGACATGTGTTTGCATAATGACCATGCACACCACATTTAAAACATTCAATTGATCCCTCAGAAAGAACTTCATTCCCTTTCCTCGAGTCAGCTGGATGCTTCCTTTTTCCATGGCAGGTTCTTGCTTTATGACCTTCATTTACACATCTATAGCATATTTTTGTCCCTTTGAAACATATTCCTAGGTGTTTCTTTCCACATTTTTGACACATAGGATTTTGAACACACTTACCATTATGATTATTACCTGTAGTTTCGTAGGGATTTGTTTCTCTCATATATGTTGCCTTTGAGAAATCAACAAGGTTTAGGTGGTCAATAATGACTCCAGATAGTTGGTTGAGGATAATCACAAGAGTTCTCATTGCAGCTCCCATATCATTCAGTTTACTGCTCAAAAAACTGTCACAGTTTCCTTCACATCCACTGTTACTTTGGTGCCTGCTAGATCCGTTCATTTACTAAAACCAAAAAGGTCAGTGTGAGTATATCAACAAAACCATCATGTACTAATGAGGAAGATAAACACTAAGATATACTTACTCATTCACTTTATCTAAAACTAGGACTCTTTCTGAAATCCTAACCATTATGGTAATGTCATTATGCTTAAAGAATACCCTAACCTCTAAAGTTATCTAAACCGACCTCTGATACCAACTATAAGGCCCCGGCCTTAAACCTTACTTAATATTGAATTAAATGAATAATTCACATTGAGGATCTTTTCAGGTTTAGAGTTTTAGAGAATTAGGACATAACTGTTACATCTCAAATGATTACAAAGTAGACACTACTACTGTGTTTCTATAGAATAAAAAAAACTCTTGAAAAGAAACATGTCTAGTTCCATGTTTTATATAGCATGACTTTCACTTGATGTCATCCTTGACTCTATTCCAGATTAATTCCTATGAAAAACATTTCAGAAAAACTTGGGGTGAGCATAAAAAGCTCAGTAAGGGTTACACAAAGAATGAAAACTTTTAGTTTTTTCAAAACAACAAGTAAACCATGTATACTTTATCGAAGTAATACTTTTAACCTTTTCAAATTAGTAAAAACTCTTCATTGAATAAAAGTTCATTACTTACCCTTCTGTAACCAAAAGAATTCCATAAAACTCATATAAAGATCACATAACATATAATGGTAACATGAGACATAAACATAATTATGTGGAATAACCAAAAGGTCGACTTCCACACATATCACTTAATGGAATAGCCATTCGGCCAACTTCCATACATACTTAATGGAATAGCCATACGAACGACTTCCATACCCAATGCATTGGAGGTTATAATGTAACCAACCGTCCTGGTATTCACGGCACCACCCATCATATGGTTTATCACATAACCACCTGTAAAATGTCCAAGTACCATTATAAAATTATAACACATAAAAACAACATAATGGAATGATAACATTTCCACATTTCAATCACAATATATCATTTATATGTATTTACAAAATATAATCCTTTATCAAAACCATTTTCAATACCAAAATACAAAAAAAGGTATGTGGTATTTATTTTATTTTAAAAACATTATGGCTTGTTGAGGAAGCCAAAGATCAAATAATACTCGCGGCGGCGGAAAAGGTCGTTGTCACCGCGTACGTAAAAAGAAACATTCCTTTTTGTCGTTTAGTAAAATTCTTCGTAGATAAAATATTCCTTTTGAATAAATGTAAAAGTCAAAGGGGTTTATACAACTTATGAAAGAAGGTTGTGTATAAAACAAAATATGCCTCAATGAATGGAGATTGAGACGAAGTCCCTTACAAAGACGGTATCCTTGGTTTAAGGATAAATCAATTACATAATTATGTGTGACAAACAAATACACCCAATATAAGTGGATATTAAGTGTAAAACAATCAGAGGTTATTCACACATATTAATAGAATGAAATATTCAAGGAGTACAGGATTATCCCAAAGAATCAAATTTGGGTTAAGAAGTTCCCTTGCAAAAATATGACAGCCTAACGGCGTCACAAAAAAATTTAGAAAATGAGTTGACGAGAGATAAAAAGGGTATCTCATCACTTGGAAATAAAATTTACATCATAAGGATATATGAGAACATATCCCAACATAACAATATGTAAATTAAAAGACCCAACAAAAGAAGTCTTTTAAAAAGAGGAGGGTGAAAGGTTCCTTTACCGACAAGGGTATCTTTCGAGACATGCACCCCGTGAAAGAAGGACAATACAACATTGATGTAAATACTCATAAATGAGAGTATATTACACAATGAGTAAAATAATGGGATTTACATACACCACTCAAAGGAAATTGTGTCAAATGTAGCATAAATCTCATGGGAATAAAAGTGAGATGAAAAATCCCTTACGAAAACTCAGCAGCCTAACGACGCCACATAAAACTTACAAAAATGGATTGATGAGATCAAATAGGGTCTCTCACCATATTAACATAAATTTTACAGAAAGGGGAATATAAAATAACATCCCCCAACATAACAAATAGGAGATTAAAAGAAGTGACATAAAGGAGAGTACTTGAAAATAAAGAGAGAGGTTAGATCTTTTACGAAAATTCGGCAACCTAACGGTACCACTCAAAACTCCCAAAATGGATTGATGAGAGAGAATAGGGTCTCTCATCATATGAACATAAAATTTACAGTAAGTGTAATATAAAAGAACATCCAAATAACATGAAAGATGAACTTTAAAAGGAATTACATAAAAGAGCATACTTAAAAAGAAAGAGAGGAGTAGGATCCCTTATCTCGGGTCCGACTTGACTTGATCGTTCTTTAATCTCCTGAATAATAAACTTGAGTTAATTTATACTTGATTAAGAACCTTTTTCAAGCTTATTATTCCTTTTATATCACTTATTTCCATGTTATAAAAATTATGTTATCATTAAGTTAATAATGATTGTTTTGTCGATATTTGGTTCTTAAGTCGAAAGTGGACTTCTTACAATTACATGTTGTTCGTGTGGTCAAAGGTTCTTTATATCCAGAATGAAATTCCTGATTTGGATATCATATATATCATATATATCCCACATATACATGTATTTATAATATCACATAATCATTTAGAGGAAAGAAATGAAATGCACCGTTCATGGAGACGGTAAGCCGTACGTATGCATGAACGCTACTTTCATTTATATGTCATATTAATGGAATTAAAACTATAAGAGAGGTATGTATATTTTAATTCCAGAATTATATTAATCATTTAGATGTAAAATAAATCATATATATCCATTATATATATGTACTCATAATAATACATTACATTTAGGGATAAGAAATGAAATGCATCGTTCATGGAGACGGTAAGCCATACGTACGCATGAACGCTACTTTCATTTCTATCTCATACTTTAATGGAAAGAAAATAATAATGATATAAAGGTATATTATAATTCTAGTATAACATCATATATAATAACTTTAAATCCATCCTTTATACATCCCACATATGGCATTAATGAATCACATCACTTTGAGGGGGCAGTAGTCCGCACTTCCTTAAATGAAGATATCGCATTTACCCATAGTGGAAACCATAAAGGTATGCCATAAATGAAAAATGCAGAAGCTTAAGTAAAATATAAACATATTATATATCATATATAAGTATAGTGTCATATTAATGGACACCTTTGAAGGTTTTAAAAGAATGTTGAACAATCATCGTTTCGGGAGGCAGAAATTCACCATCCACGGTAACAGTATGTTCTTTAACCATTAGATGTAGGTGTGTGTAAGTGTAGCTCGAATAATTATTATAACAACATCATAGTATATTGAAGATACTGGAGTTTTTACAAAAGAAATTAATAAAAAGAGTTTAGGGGGTTGGACAAGAAAAATAAAACAAAATGACTCAAGTGAAGACATTACCTTAAAATAGGGAAACTCTCTTAGATTTGAGCTCAAAGACTTCCTTGGGAAGACTTCTGCCCAGAGTGAGGCATAAAGGAGTAAGAGTGGGATGTGGAGAGACAAAATGGGAAGGGTTTGGCTGAGCCAAAGGCTTTTGAAGTGTGGGTAAGGAGGTAGAGGTGGGGGCCTTTTATAAGAGGAGAGGAGGGGCACTCTTGCAAAGGTATAAAATGTAACTTTATTTTCAAATGAGTTTCGGATTTTAATGGTCCCACATTGATGTGTTTCGAGGATAAGGTGATAAGGGTTCTAAATCCACCCATAAAATAGGTTTTGGACATGTTTAGGTCTTATATTTTACATTATCTTTCCATTTTATTTAAATCGTTAAATAATGAGGTCATCGCTGCATCATCATGATGTCAAAAATAATTTAATTTATTTAATGTCTAAAAATTATAAAAAAATACTATGATGTAGGAAATCTTTTTGTCTTTCCAATGAATATTTATAGTCCAAATGATAATTTATGTAGACAAAATTAAAAATATTTTACTTTGGTGATACATTCTTTGTTACATTTAACATTCTTTAAAAATAAAAAGATAAAAAGTCACTTTCTCACAAAAGTGATTCCATGGGGCCCCCAAGTTTGGCACAAGGCATACCATGGTCGGCCATGAGACAACCAGTATACTTAGGACACATTTTGTGGTCATTTTTTATTATTATGATATTATCTTATTTTCTTTAACTACCCGATTACTCATTAATCAAGATAATTAAAGATAATTACCGTCGTTACTATTCATAATGTCCAAAAACAAAAGTGTCTTAATTACATAATTTTGAACTTATGATTCCAAATATGTAATTCATTTTACCGAATTACAAACACATAAATTTCAATAATTAATTTAAAAAAACTTCCCGTTGTCAAAACAAATAGCGGGTTTTTTAGAAACAATATTTATGGATGCCTAATTCCAAAGTGAAATTAATCCCAATGAACATCATTGAATTACATGGTAAAAATATATTCTAATTACACTTTAAAACAAATTAAAAAGATAATATAACCATGTAATTAAATTATATGAAAAACCAGTTTTGATGTAAAATGCAGTATTTTTCGCTATTCATTGAAAAATGAACATTGTCAGAAAAATACCAAAAATTAACCCAAGGTAAATTTCAATGTCCCAATCATAAATAATATGTTTATTTTAAAAAATAGAGCTTATAAAATTTTCAAAAACTGTATTTAAAAGGGGATCGCCATCAAAAGGTGGTTAATCGACCTTTTAAAGAACATTAGAATGTTTACGCTTAAAAACTGGATTCATTTTCATTTTTAATCCTCTAACATTTATTGTAAAGAGTAAAAATATTTGACAAATATATATAACCATTTTTTAGTTAGTTCTGTTCATTTCCGCCATTACAACGGCTAGGCGTTAACTACCATTTAAAATAATATTATTTTATTATTAGAGTGCAATGTAAGATTTCCAAGAAACTCATTGTTGCGTATTGGGTACGCCATCAAGCATAGCATCCCCTTTAAATTAATATTAATATTTTATTCACAAATATGGATAAATATAAAGATGTCATATTCTTTATTTACCTGGGGTGTTACAGCAATACTATGAATTCCCATTTCATGTAAAGGATTAGGAATATGTTTTTTAAATAATCTTAATAAAATATAATTATATTTATGATATTTATTTCATCATTTTATTTTTTCTTAATTTTTTTTTGTGAATGAGGAAGAAGAAATAAAAGTATAGATCTTTGTTATAATTTATATCTATTATTTTAGTTACCACATTTGGAATACACACTTTTCATTGAATGATTTTTCAAATGATAAGGATGTTTGATCCATGATCACGGAAAAAACGATATAATTTTTTTATGGGAATGGATTGGATAATATAAAAATGTCAAAATTCTTGAATAATTATTGAGGTGAGTTTCCATTTTATCGGTGGTTAAAAAGACACACTTGGAATCACATGAAGGATTTAAATATAATTAATTAGCATCTCAATTATAATTCTTATAAATGTACAAGAGTTTAAAGTCAAGATGAGATTGGGAATTAATATATTATACCTAGTATAATTAGACTTGTGTATGTGGAAATAATACCCTTATCTCTTAGTATAACAACATCAGTAAACTGTTATTAACCATAACCATAGTAATGATTTATTAAAATTTTAACTATTCATTGTTTTAAAAAGTTAATGTTAAATTAATAATAAATACTTAAAATATTATTAATAAATATTATAAAATTATATCAAATTATTTTCATATAAATTGCATAATCCCATTTTAATATTAGGGTGAAAAGTGTTATGAAAAAAAATTTAGAATTATTTTTTATGAATGAATCTAAATTTATATTTATTTCATAAATTGTAAAAACTATAAAGTGAATTTTAAAATGTTCTATTGAATATTTTATTTATAAAATATATTAAAACCATCAGTCAATGAATATATGTTTATTTTGTTATGATAATTACAAATTTTCAATAGTAAAATAGTTTTATGAAAAATAAATATTTTTACATTTAAATAATTTTTACTTCATTACTAAAAATTAGATAAATATTATAAATATTTTTAGTCATAAATTTAAAAAAATAATTAAAACATTATTTTAAATAATGATCCATATAATATTTTTTATTATAATACATAATATTTCAAATAATATTTTAATTCTAAAATTTTCCATTAATCCATAAAATACATTAAAAAAATTTATTTATTATTTCTTTGGAATTAATCAATAAATTTTAATTTTTCAAAAATACCCACACAAACAAACCCACATATATATATAATAATGTTATTAATTTTATTCATCCTCACCAATTCAATTATAATGTTATAAAGTTACACTATATTAAATGTATGTTAAGAATCAATGTTTCATGTAAAGAATGTTATCAAATACTTCATGATTGTTTTAATTTATATAAAAATTAAATCATGATGTGTCATAATGTACCTCGTTAAAATGAATTTTGTAACACCTTGAGATTTTATGTTATCTTATTCCTGAAAAACAATTTCTTTGCTGGATTGAAAATCACGTATCACTGATAATTAATGAATAATATTATATGTATATCATTATCAACATTTTCTTTAAATGGATGAGTGTGTATGAAAAATAAAAATTTTAAAATATAATATGCATACTGGTTTTAGGCAAAATAATATTATTATAATTAAACCCTCAATTTTTAAAAAAGTGATTATATTATTTAAAAATATATTTTCCCCATAAATAGTTTTACATAATTGGTGATAATATAGTTAAATTAATAACTTCTATTGGTAGAAAATTTATTCTGAAAATGGAAGATTATTTTTTAAATGATCTTATCAAAATGAATATACGGGGACAACTTGGGATTCTTCTAAACCGTTGGAATTCTCAGATTTTTCAAATTTTGTGATTTAATTTAATTAAATCAAGATTTTAAAAAGATAGATTATATTTTATATTTTTTCTAAAAGTGAAATTCGATAAATTTTATTGTTAATAATTCTATTTGAATCCATAGTATTCACTAATTTTATATAATTTTTTTTATTAAAAATCATTTTCTTCAACAATATTTATATTTTTTTCATGAAATTATATTAAAATTGATATATACAAATTATAGAGACTATCTATTAAAATAATTGATACCATATTTGGAATAAATTGCTTCACATTTGGTAAATAGATCCCTTTATTTTTTGTCTTTATGAATTGTAATAATAGAAAATATTTATCAACTTGGCGAGGTAAAATATGTTAACCATTGTTATAATACAAATATAAGGTCTTAGAATAATGAAAAAACCTTCCATTATTTCATTTATGGAATATGTTCTACCATAAACATCCAAAATTCATATATATGGTATTCTTTTGCAATTGTTTCTTTAAAATGAAAATTATATTATTTTAAGTAATGAAAATTCCATAGTGTCTCTCTCATGAATTTATTAATAATAAATTTATTTTATATGGATGAAAAAAGTGATTTTTCACGAGTAATAATTTATCTGAAATAAGAAATAATTTTTTACCATTATAATTTTTGTTTCATTTTTTCTGAAAAAATAGTTACCTTAAATTCTTACAAAACACTAACACCGTAATTATGGAAGCAGTAGAAAAATCATATAATTGATATTAGAAAATCTAGAAAAATTATATTTATTTAAATTTATTAAATATTTATATAGTTTAATATAAAATATTAGGGGTCTATGAAATATTTATATTGTAATTACATTACTTTATTTATGTATTTAAAATTACTATAAATGAATAGTCTCAAAAATGATTAATAATGATATTTTATGTTAAATATTTTTTTATAAAATTATATAAAAATTATAAAATTCATTAAATGGGACAATTATCATGATAAATAATCAAAAATTACACAACTTTTCCAGATATGGAATAATATTTATCTTAAAAAATAATTTATAACCCTTAAATATTGAAAAAAAAAATTCGTCAGTTAATGATACAATTTTTAATGAAGTGGTTAAACCAAATGATAATGTTTAAAAATAACAAAACAAAATTATAAATATGATTTAATAATGACGTTTATTTTTAATTATATATCCATTTTGAATAATTTTATTGGATAAAGACATAATTATATTTTAATATTTTAAAAGATTCCAAGTGTGTATATTCCCTCCATTATAAAAGGACGATCCTTCCCTTTTTTCATTACACCACATTAAGCTATATAACAGACCAAAACCAACCCAATTATCTTATCAACATACTTATCCATGTATTATATGTGACTTTCATCATAAAATTACATTATTATGGTCCATTAAAAGGGATATAAATGAAGCATATTAAAGAATAAGTAATTTTCTTATCCAACCTTTTTCAGTTTATTTCATCATATATGTTCTATAAATACATGTTATATTATATTAAATAACAAAATAATTATAATAATTTTATTTCAATTTTATTATAACTGTGTAACTACCATTATTGAACCTCTTTTAGATCAATCATAATGTTAATGTATCACTCATATATACGTCTAGAATACTATATCCACAAAGAATTAAAAGTAATTTTCCATAACAAAATTTCATGGATGGTTACTATGATGGGTTTAGTATTTCTATATAATACTTAAGATATAATTTTTATATTATTATTATAACATCACATATGACTTTTCAACCCCCAATCCGCCAGAAAATAATAATACCGCTCATGTATATGTGTGGACTACCACCAAAACGATGAAATGTGATTCGTTTTTTCCTTTCTTCCTTTATGGATTAAAGTAATGATGTATTCAAGAAATATATATATATATATATATATTGTGTAATAATTATTCTGTATATTTTAATTATTATTTATTATTCTTTGGTCACATCCATCAAAAGGTGACAACAACATTCTTTCTCTCATATGGTCAACCATCTCCATGATTAGTGTAATGTATTTATATTTCCCTACCCATTATGTATTATTATATAGATCAATATATATAATGATTATTCATGATACATATATCATTATTAATATGATATAGATAATGAAACCACAATCAAATTAAAATTGTTGAATCTCCAAGACATAAATTCTTATGAAAGAGAAAAACACTAACTACTAGAATTGTGATTTTAATAAGGAATTATTAATAAAATAGAATTAGAATAATACTATAGGATTATATGTGATATTATAATTATTTTAAGTAATCTTTTATTGAATTATAAAAAAATAAATTTATTATATAGGATGCTAGAGCACAATCAAAGTAATTTGAAGTTGATGTGATGAATTATTGGTTCAATCTCATCTCAATCGAGGTTGTTTACGATTTTGATATCCTTTGAAGGAAATTATATGATATATTACAGAAAAAACATTGTATTTCTTGAAAATTAATTTTTATTTTTCACTTTGAACAATTTAAGTAGTTAATATACTAAATTATTTTTCTCAAAGAAGAAATATATTATTTCTCACTTCGGTCAAAAATCATTTTTCTTCCATCTCCATATTTTCTAAAAATGATTTAATATTCATTCAATGAATTTTTTAATTATTTTTTTACAATTGTTTAATTTTTTTACATAATGTTTTAAAATTATGAATCATTTCATTTTATGAATGAGGTCATTTTGAGTTTTTATCAAAAAAATTAATGTAATCATTATTTTAACATACATGACATAAATGAAATTTCATGCCATCATGGATGAACAATTATTTAAATATTCCATTAAAATATAGAAATTTTATTTTCATATATAATGTTTTCCTTAATAATTTAGAATTTGTAGAATTTAATATGTGATTTAAAAATGAAAACTGTATCATCCTAATGAAATAATCCATTGACCATTTAAATTAATTTTCATCTTTGATGACACTCATTTATGATACATAGGATTCAATAGGTTTATGAGTTAATTATTCCATAATTAATGATCCGGTGTATGTTTTATGATTGAGATGATGAAATATCATTTCAACTCATTTTCATTTCAATGGTTATTGTATTGATGAATATTTTTATGATAAGTTGTCATACATATGTTTGGATTACTGATTATGTGATGGGTGGGACATAAATTATTTATCTGATTAATTATTTTGGTCGAGATTAATGTTATATGTTTTGAAATGTTATATATGAGTTTATCCCATGCCGAAAAGAGGGTAAACAAGAGTTTACTGATTTCACAAATGTGTGTACATATAATTTTATCTTATGCCAGATAAAGAAACATGGGTGGATTTCACAATATAAAGAATTCAAAAATTTATTTATGGGTAACATTTCCATAATAGTTTTATGATTATGATTATGTCACACTTATAGAAGTCTATTATGATGTGTTTATTTTCCAATGTTATGTTCCCATGGTTTGTATTCTTATATTCCTTTATGATTCATGTCTTACAAAATCCCTTTATTTGTGTAATTACCCAGGTTAATGATCTAATAACTGATATGAATGATTTTTTAAATCAAATCACATATTATCTATAATTTCATTATCATTTTTGGTTTAATTAATCATCGATATATCCCTTGTTTACAATTATTGAGAATACGATCTCACACTATCTTAGTATTCCATAACATTAGTTATGTAGAATGGTTCTATATATAATCTATATAATAATGGTGCTATATATAATGAACATAATGGGAGATCATATATATCTCCCATGAAAATGTTTTTTGTATATCCTTATTTACAAACATCGTAAAACTATAAGATTATACCAGGGATCATAATGGAATGTACTGAATATTCATGTAGTATGTTTTAATAATTATTTATTAATATTATGGGTTAACGTGGTTGGTATCATAACATTTATTAGTTACCATTGAAATTAGTATAGGGAAAAATTTGTGGTAATCCTTAGGATAATCCAAAAAGATGACTTAATCTATTTTGATAAATAAAAGAGCATGTTTTTTTTTCATATAAAAGCAACCATCTCTAGAATCTATATGTGGATGTGGTATTAATAATTATTAATATAGGGGAAATAACCCCCAAATGAGTTGGATGAGAATATCATGAATATATTTCTACTGCAATATGAGTGTGCACTTTATGTGCATCTGGTTTGACACTCCATGGAGATATACTTTTTAATAATTCATATTTTATTTTTGAACCATTATATTTTATTTGAAAAGATTATGTCTATGAATGAAAAATGTTAAACTAGAGGATTCATATATATAAAATTATTTCTCATGATTTAAACATCCTAAAAATTATTATTCATGAACAATTGGTTAACGAATATGATTAGTATTTCTCACATTATAGTTTTTGATTTTAGTCAATGGATAGAATTCAACAAAACTATGTCAATTTTAATGTGATAGACAATGAAACAATACTTTTTGATGAAATAAAATATTTTTTGAATTTGAATGAAAAATATCATTGTTATTACTATGAAACATTCTCAACACATGGATGATGTTGATCTTCCAAGCGAGTAAATGAGGGAATAATATTCCTTTATATCCTTCATGAGGAAACCTCATCAATATATTAATAGGTAATTGGGTAAACCTGTTACTAACAAAAGGTTCATTATAATTTAAAATACATTCCCTATTATATTTTGTTTGGAGGAAGAAATAGTCTCTTTTTCAATCTTTTATTTCGAATGATAAGAGGATTAATGATGAAAACCCATCAATAATGTGAGGCATCATGGATAAATTGAAATCATGTAGTGGGTTGAGTTTATGATCATGTTATTAAACAAATTTGTTTCATGTATTATTTATATGAAAATAAATAATGAGTTTCTTTTGTAAATGTTGAAGGATAATGAATCATAAATATGATGTAATTTTTACAAGGCATTCAATGTAAACTTCAAGTATTATCATCAAATAAAAAAGTAATACTATTAATTTTTTTTGTGGATTAAAACATTCCATCAAATGTTTTTACCCATAAGGGTCTTCATAGGTTTTTATGGAATTAATCTATGTGCTATCATGATGGAAAAAGGATATTAGAGTTACCAATTAATATATTGGTTTTCGAAAAAATTATAATTTTATTAAAATTATTATAATAAAAAGCATTGATTGATGAATATAAACCTTCCATTATACGATATTGTTGAAGGTGACATGGTGGAAATTTTTATATGTGGGCAAGTAAATTATATAAGTGTGGAAAACATGTTCATCAATCAATTTAATGAAAATGTGATTGGAATAATTTAAGTAATGATGGAAAAAAGCACAAAAATGTATCTCTGATGCTCTGATGTTTCAAATTATATGATTATGGATGTTATAATAACTAGTCATCAAATATAATTGAAAATTATGATAATCAATGACAAAAACCACTTAATCCTAGAGAAAAAGGGAAACCTTAAACAATAAATATTGATTATGAAGGCATAGTGACAATGTGATGAAATGTACACATACCATACACTATAGAGCAATACATTTCTTAATTTATTCTAGATCTAACCACAATTTTATATCTAAATAATTCTATAACTATATTAAAATGACATCGTTATGACTAGATATTGATTTAGTTTTGAAAAATCTAAATGTTGTGATGATTTCCTCAATTTTATTTGATTCCACAGTAATTGATGTTTGTGAAAATTTTATTACTGCAAATATAATTAGTCCCCTTAACTAAATTTTTTGTTATCTTAATCATGTATTGAATTTAATTACATAAATAACTTATCAATTTCCATGTAAGGTAATTCATGTTTTATATTCCAAAATAGCCTATGATTTTCTATTAGTGTGATAAAAAATAATACATTTTTATTGAAATGTCATCCATTTTATTAGTGTTAATTCATATTTAAAAGGGTTCATCATCTCAGAAGGATGTGGGGAACTCATCCTATAATAAATGGCTATTGAATGTGTGTTCGATGATATTTTTAAAGAATAGTTTACAATTTCTTCTTAAATTTGGTTAGTTTAAATTTTGATACAACTTATAACTCGTACTAATTCTATTTCAATTGAATCTATATATAAATGTCCTAATTTTTCAGTAACTAAAGAAGAAATTCAAGGAAAATCAGGATGAGGTATTCAATCTCCCATGCATGTCACCCTGGGTTATAAATATTCTTTTTTTAATAATAAATATGTATCAATTCAACATTTTATTGTCTATACAAAACATTAAAAAATCATTATATAGAATCATTATCCTTTTTCTATATTTATTATTTGTTTGATCATTTATAAGGAGCTCAATATTTTTTCATGAATGATCTTTGATCCAGATACTATTTATTGATGGTATAATGTGTATACAAGTAAAGTAAAACCATGTATACATGGTATGGACACTATGAATTTATAGTTATTTTATCTAGTCTTATTAATTTCCCGTAAATCATATGGATATTATTAAAAGAGTGCTTGGAGACTATAATGACCAGTTTGTCATAGTCTTTATCGATAATATTTTTATGTATTCCATGATCAATGAAGAGTATAAATATTAATTAAGGATTGTACTAAAATACCTATATAATGATAATATATATACACAATGTATATTGTATGAATATCATCTACCAAAATATTCATTTTAGGACATATATTCTCATGTGGGTTTATATCATTGGATCTATCAATGATGGTAGTTATTGAAAATTAGATCAGAGCAACCATTATTATTGAGATATATATATTTCTTTTATTGGATATATATTATCAATTAATTGTGTATAATTTCTCATAGAATTTTAATATAATCCCAATGATAGCTTAGTTGGGTGAAATGTTATGTTTTGTATATGAACATGGTTTTTTTTACTATATTGATGGTAAGTTAGTGAATTTGTTCTTATATTACCAAGACATGGTAAAGGATCTATGATATATATTAATGTATAGAATAATTTACATTTACTCTTACTCTTTCCAAACGATATAGTGATTTATTATACCTCATTAAATTTAAAGGTTCTGGGGAAAAATTAACTAAAACATCATTTTGATTTATAAGTTGTAATTTTTTCACTAATGATATAGATGGACTATCCTTAAAGACTAATATTTTATATATATAACAATTAATAAATTAATATATTCAATTGAAATGATATGTTTATCTTTTGGATGATATTTTAGGTTTCGATTAACGATTATGACTATTCAATCCATTTTCTCCCTGGGAAACCGAACACGTTGTCAAATAATACGAGTTTAAATGAGAATGAATTTCTATTTATGAAGATGAACCTAAAAGACATAATATTTATAGATATAAAATGGATGGATTTCAAAATAATTATGGAGTGGAGAAATATAATCCCTCTTAAATTATTGTTCATCATTTTATCTAGGTATATATTAAAGTGGCACAACAGTACGATGTATAACTTAAATGGTTAGGAGATATTATCTATTTTAACATTTATTAGGAGATAATAATAAGGTTTAGGAACAGATATGTGTCTCATATATAACAAACATGAAGTAGGAGTATCGATATTATTCTCATAGTTCAACATTATCTATTAATCCTAGATTAATGGAGATGTGTACAAAAAATGAAAGAGTACTTCTAGTTGGAAAAAAATGAAGAGATATATTGCAGAGTCCATGTCTTGAGGATTTATTTGTTAGCATGTTATGGATGAGAGTTAGATGTCTAAGGTGATTTTATAACCATAATCTATAGAGAAATATATATCAGAAAAAATAATTATGTGTTTTTTCAATGGACAAAAAAATTGACTAAAGTATATAATGCAATTTTCATTTTCGGTGAATTGTTTATAAAGTAAAAAAATAATTATTTTATGATAGGAATACTCCCATGATCATGTTTTTATGATTTACATAATATATTTGGTAGGGTAATGGGGAGTACCAAATTCTACTATATATTATAGATATCTAAGGATCATTTCGAAGATGTGGTATTGTCTTTGAAATTATCTAAATAAAGTGTTGAGTTTTGTTAATTATTACCATCCTCAAAATAATTTTCAAAATTCAAAAACCATTTAATCCCTAAAGTATATGAATAGATTGTAGCCAATGGATTTAAAGGTGTTTGGGATCAAAAAATTCCCACTATGAATTTTTCCAAAATTAATAAAATCAAATTGATAATTCAGATAGATCATTATAAATACCCTAATATAAGGAACAATAAAAATCCAATGTGTTGGGATGAATTTAGACAAATAAATCCTTTTGGACCTCGAATGCCTGAAGAAATTCTTGAGAATGTGTGATCTATTTAGTAACATGTTAAGTAAACTCATATTTTCCAAAAAATATTACTATAAATGATAAGTGAAAAATTGATTTTTATGTTGGTGAGTAGATGTTCCTATGAATTTCACTATGAAATTAGGTTATGAGATTCTGAAAGAAGATAATGTTGTAGACTAAGAAAATTTACACTTTCTTAATATTGATCGATTATGGATGGTATATTATCCCTTGGTGCATCCACAAAACCTCTCTCTATTTCATGGTTTGTTCCATGTATCACCCCTGAGGATGTACATATTAAATCAATCACATGTACTGAACTCATAGGATGTAAAATTAACGATTGGACTTTTATATTATGATTAAACAATATAAATTTTGGATCATAGTGATAATTTTCCATATAAGAAAACTAAACACTTGGATAAATCTCTCTTGAGGAATTATAAATTCAAAGAAGTTACATGTAACACCCCAATATTCCACGGTACGTTTCCCTTTGAATAATTCATTAGCTTGCATTGTACAAGACATCAAGATTCTAACACACCGCGACCAATCAAACTAACTATTTTAAATAGTAATATCCACCTTTTGAAATTTTATAAATTTTATCTTTCAATATGGACGTCATTTTTGGATTCAGAATATCTAAATTAGCCTAGGGTGAATTTTTTGTATTTTTAGAAAAATATTCAATTTTTTAAGAATAGTGAAAAAACAATGTCTTATTGGTTAAAAACAAATTATTATTTAAATAATTAGTTATTTTAATTTAATTTATTTTAGATAAAAATAGATTCATAATACATATATATGTTCAATGTAATTAATTGGAGTCATTTTATAATAAGTTTCGATATATAAAACTTTATTGAACTATTTACCCTCTTTTACCCACCTCCTAGGAGCATTTGCAAAATTTTATAAAACATAATTTTACCACATCTGTGAATTGAATTTCCAAAATATAAGAGGAATGGTTAATATAAATAAGTAAAATATGTTTCAATAAGATGAAAATAATTTTTGTTGAATAGAATCTTTTTACTTTTATTTACCATGGTTGAAAGTAAATAGTGTAATTTAGGGTAAAAATGATATCATAATTACCATAACACATGTCTTAATTCTATTGGATAAGTTTAATTCGACCAAAAATAACCTTAGGAATAAAATATGATCCCCTTTGGTCATAATGGATTAGATTAGGACATTTATTATTATTTTATTTGAAGAAGAGTTAAAAGAGTTAGAATCAATGTTTAATGACTAAAACATTTTTAATATTGGGTTATACATATGAAAATTTTGACTATAAATATTAATTAGGAATATAAAAAGATTTAATACATAAATTTATTTTATTTAATAAATTTAGACCTTAAATAATTAAATTTATAAATGAAAAAATGATGATGCAGCAATTACCTTATCAATGAATGATTAAAATAATTTATATTATAAATGTAAAAATAAATCTAATTTTAGACTTTTAAAGGATTAAATTAATTTTCTAGGTTAAAATGAAATTTTAGGATTTATTAAGTTAATTGTTTTTGAAATAATAATATGGTTATGAATTTAACAATAACAAAATACCAAACAGTTTCAAAATTGACTTAAAAGTGTTTTTAAAACAAATATTATATTATTAATTGGTAATATATTCCTAAAAATCTATGGATTGGACAAAGGGCATAAATAATATTTTATATGTCCTTAATAAACCACTTTAGGTTCACTGGGAAGGTTATAGTATGTTTATTACCCATATAATATAAAAATACAAAGAGACAAGGTAAATCTCAAACTATTAAACTAAGAGTTAAATCTAAAAGATAAGGTTAACATATTGACCTAAACATTTCTAAAACCTATTGGTTGATATGGTTTTTACCCATACCCACCTTATACATTAAATAATTCATTTTGAGCCATTAGAAACCAATATTTTTTTATTATAAAATAATATTTCAAGCATTTCCATAAGTGACCCTCACCTCTCTTATAAAAGAGAACCTCCACTTATCTCAAATTCACACCTTCAAAGCCATTTTACTTAGCCAAAAACTGACCAAATATCCACTAAACTATCCTCCCAAAATCCTAGAGGCCTTTATTTAGTCATAATACCTTATTAAGGAGCCCTTTTTATCTAAACAAAAGGAAGAACCTGATGAAGAGATAAATATTTTATCGCCACTTTCATGTTCTTTTCTTTTTCCACTTCCTATTTCATTGTTGTTTTCATTCTAAAATAATAACTATAGTATCTTCTATATACTATGATGATATTATGAAAATGGAACAACCATATTCATTATTTTATCCATCTGATAAATGAAAATGTCACCATACGTGTGTACGTACAGATTACCATCTCCTCATCGTGGTGTTGTTTGTTATTCAAACACATCATCATTTGGATGGGTATAATAATCAATATAAATGATTTAAATAACAAATATAAGATTATAATGATTCTTTATATATGATATAACTTCTAATAATATATGATTTAAATATCAAAATAATGATTTGGTTGCTCGTGCGTACGTACAGATTACCGTCTCCACAAACGCGATGAGATTCACTCCCCATCGTAATCATTCAAGAATAATTTTCATTTTGGTTATAAAAATATTGTTTATAAACATAATATGATTTTGTATATGAATCAAATAAATACTTTACATAAAAATCCTAGATTATGTAACCAAGCATATAAAAGGAACACAAATCATTTAACACCCGAAACGATTATACTACTAAAATATCATTAACAATGAAATATTAGAAGATCGTATATAATATCATATTAATGTATATTATTCTTATATAATTGAATTAAAATTATTTCACCATTATATAGGAGGTTAACCTATCCTTTTCCAAGGATAAGTACAAGTTAAGGGTTAATTTCATAATATCTTTATTATCCGAGGTTGTTTTTACGTAAGTATCTACTAGGAACTCTTTAATATCCACATCCTTGTTTTCTTAAGAATGTAATTCAATTTTTTTTACTTTTTACAAAACTATGGGTTAAAGTCATTTATACCCTTATTTTACCATATTTTTTTGAAATGAATCATTTGGTCGTTTTCCTAATAAGTTACTTTATAACCTCTTCAACAAAATTAGGGTAAGAATGTCCTTTTTTAAATTATATGGCAGGTGAGGATATTTTTAGCCGTTATGTAATTGTCAAAGAATCCCTTACAATGTTATGAGAATATTTTCAAAATAAACTTTTTATTTATAATTATATTACATTTAAATGATTTTAAACTAGAATAATAAATTTCTCTAAAAAAAGTTTCAATTTCATCTATGTCAATATCCATTGATGGATTTTATGTTATATGATGTTGAGTTATTGTGATACAAAACTTCTATGTTGTATTGAAGGTATTGTGATATGTTGGACTGTGGATGTGTTATTTTTACACCATTCATGGTTTATGGATAATGTATTGACATTTCTTATTCTAGTTTTAATATGAATGTTTATGTTATGTTTAAACCTTTTCATTTTAGGAATTCATTGGGCATAGTAAGTGACAGGTGGAGCCTGCTATAGCTCCTCGATGAATCAGTATGTGTCATGAGACAAACTAGTGTCTTGGCATAAGGACTTGACAAAATATTTTTAGTATTCTTGGCATAATGACTTGACTATGCGGTTATTATGTTTGGAATTATGCAATACATCATTATGAAAGTGGTTATAGATATTGCATGTGATTATTCGACTAGTAGAATAACTATGTGAATAAGAAAAATAGAATTATTTTTTTTATCTTTTCCACATTATGCTGATGTTCATGTTTAAATATATTTTTTTGTAGTCTTATACATCGCCTTAAATGTTTATGCTTATTTATGATATATTTCTCTATATTGTTATCCTTACTGAGCATCTGAGCACACCCCTTTCTATATTTTATTTTACCCAGGATGCAAAGATATATATATTTACTAACATGAAGGGATAGTCTAATTGATATTAGTGTGGCCTATTGAGACTATGTTGTTGGAGTTTTTCATTTTATAATGTAATGAAAAACTTATGAATGTATCTAATATTTACATGGATACTAAACTAATCGGTCATTTGGGACAAGATATTTTGTGATCATTCCAATGTTATGTAATGATGCACCGAATCTAGGTAATTAGGGTCGGGGCGTTATAGATTGTATCAAAGGATGTTTAGTGCAAACTGTGGAAGCTAGATTTAGAAAAACTCTGATTAGGGAACATTAACCTAATATAGACATTGAGGATTAGTATAGAAGAACTTCCTAGAATTTTGGTATTGTAGAGATTTTTTGGGTTTTCCAAACTTACATCCCTTTCTAGATATGAGATGGTAGAGGTGGCTCTGGCACAGATTTACCAAGGGGTAAAACCTAAAAACACATCTTTGAGCTAGACTCGAAAGGGAATTAGTTCATGACAATGGGACTTGATGCACTCTTGTTTACAAAACACATGGGGATATGCTTAGGATAATTCTAATTTTTATCACAAACCATTATTAAGGGTTTATGAGTATATACTTTCTCAATTAATTTTTTTATGGATTATATCCATAAATTGTTCTATTTATGTTAATGGTTTTTCATGTTTGGAGTTATGTGTTGTGATTCATAAACTAATCTAGTGTATGCCATTATTTAGAAATGGAGCCTAGTGGATGCAATGGAAAATGTATCAATTCACATAATCCATGTAGGGATTTCCCTTTTACTCAAGATAATTATAGTGGAACTGGTGTAGAAACTAGTGTTGATCAGCTTATCACCATGACGAGACAACTCACTCATGTTATGAACAATAACCTTACCCGTATAGAGCACCTGGATCCACAACTCAGAAGATCAATGATAGACCACTTACTGAGGCTACAACCACCAACATTAAATGGGAGTAAAAATCCATTAGTAGATGAGAAATGGATAAATTCCTTACTGAAAATATTTCACGCTTTGGGGAGTAATAATCGGGAAAAAGTTGTCATGGAAGTTTATCACCTCATGGGAGATGCATATCAATGGTGGTTATTGATTCAAAAAAAGAAGATGATAGAGTATCATATATGGAATGGTGGTAGTTTAAAGTTCTTTTAGTAGAAAAATACTTTCCTTGTGACCATCAAGGGGATACATAAAGACAATTTCTGATTCTGAGGCAAAAAGAGGATGAGAATGTCGCAAAGTATGAGGTTAACATTATAGGGTTAGGAAGGCAGGTAGTAGATTATATATGTAACCCAAGAAATAAGATTGATAGTTTCTTTTATGGGTTAAAGCCATTCCTCCATTGAGCATTAGTCTCAAAATGCTTCTCAACGTATAAAGATATTTTCTCATGTGCTATCAAGACAAAAAAATAATTCTCTAAGTCTTACAAATTTAATGTAAAACAAGAGAATAAGAGTTTTGTTGAACACTCAGGAAATGAAAATAAGAGGAAGAAGGGAAAATTTTAATATCCATCCTGCAGTAAATGTCGGATGAAACACTCATGTCCATGCTTGATGGGAATGGGAGTCTGTTTCAAGGGTGGTGAAAAATGCCACCAAGCTCGTTATTTTGAGGGGAAGAAAGAGGCTATCAATATTGAATGTTACAACTACAGATTAAATGGTCATTATGAAAATTAATTTCCTAGGAGCCAAGGGATCTTAGATCAGAAAAGGACAATAGATCAAGTCCATGCATATGCGATCACTAAAGTAGAGGTTGAAGCTCAGAAAATTATGGTGGCAGGTAATTTAATAGTTTCCTCATGTTTAGCCAATGCTTTATTTGACTCTAGATCATCTCATCATTTCATATCTTCTCTGTTTTCTAAGAAAATTAGATATTTTCAATTTGACTTAACAAGGGAGTTGTCAGTAAAAACACCTAAGGGAAGTATCATCGCAACAATTTTTATCAGTTCTCATCAGGGCATATAAATTTTCTTTATCATACGATCTTATCATTATACACATGATTTAATTTATATAATCTTCAATATGGATTTGATTTCGGTTCATGATTCAAAAATTTATTGTATGAAGAAAGAGGTTACAATTTTCAATAATGATAAACAGTACCTTATCTTAAGGGAAGAAACATCACCACCTGATTCTTATCTAGATCCATCCCTAATAGCTCTACTAAATTCAATTGTTTTTGAGGATTAGAATGAAATAATTATTGGAGAGGAAATTAATGTTAAAATAGAAGAAAAACCTATTGTGAAAAAATATGTTGATGTGTTTGTAGTGTATTTAACTAGATATCCTCCAGAACGATAAATTTAGTTTTCCATTGATTTAATTCCTGGTTCAAGGACCATATCAGAGACCCCTTACAGAATATCCACAGTGGAATTAGTGGAAATAAATAAACAACTATAGTAATTGAGTAATAGGGGATTTATTCTCCCTAGTGTTTCTCCATGGGTATCCCCTATCCTTTTTGTTCAGAAGAAAGATGGATCTATGAGCTTGTGCATTGACTACAGGGAGGTCAATGCTATTACAATAAAGAACAAGTATCCCCTACCTTGAATTGATGATTTATTCTACCCACTTCATGGAGCTCAATATTTTTAAAATTTTTAACTTTGATATAGATATCATTAGTTTTGTTTGAAGAAGGAAGACATTCAAAAAATATCATTTCGAACCATGTATAGGCTTTACGAGTTTACAGTAATGCCATTTGGGATAACTAATACACCCTCTTTTTTTGTTGATCTAATGAATAGAGTTTTCAAATAATATCTTGATGACTTTATAGTGGTATTTATTGGTGATATCTGGGTATAATGAAAAAGCTATGAAGATCATAAAAATCACTTGTGCACCATTGTGAAAACCCTTAGAAGATATGAATTATATGGGAAGTTTATACTGTGTGAATTCTAGCTTCAAGAGATTTTTTTCCTATCCTTATTGAATCTATTGATGAAATATATGTTGATACTTCAAATACCGAGGCAATCCAAGAATTTCCATCACTGAAAAGTATAATTGAGCTACGCAGTTTTATTGGTTTAGCAGGTTATTATCGACGTTTCGTCCAAAATTTTGCCTAATTGGATAAACCATTAAACAAGCTCAAACGTAATGGGGTTAAACTTTTTTTGACAAAAGAGTGTAATGAATGATTAGATGAACTGAAGATAAGATTATTAAATGATCTTATATTGACTCTACCATTAGGGAATGATGGGTTTTTTATTTATAATGATGCTTCAATGAAAGGACTTGGTTGTGCCCTTATACAGAATGATAGAGTTATTTCCTATGCATCCTAACAGCTAAAAATTCACAATAAAAACTATCCAACTCCTGATCTTGAGTTAGTAGCTATAATCTTTGAATTTAAAATAAGGGACACTATCACTATGGTGAAAAATGTGAGATTTATACTGATCATAAGAGTTTAAAGTATATTTTCTCACAAAAAGAACTCAACACGAGGAAAATGTGATGGAATGAACAAATCAAGTATTATGATTGCAAAATACACTACCACCCAGTGAAGGAAAATAAGGTGTAAGATGCTTTGTTCAGAAAGGATCATGGATTTTTGAACAATATGAGTGTTGGAAAGGGTCATATTTTCATAGATCAAGTGAAAATGGATATGGAGTAATCATGGAAGGTGAAACATCAATTATTTTTCAAATGGTTTCCAAACCATCTTTACTAGAAAGGATAAAAAGACCTCAGGATGATGTGGAGGAGTTTAAAAAGAATATTAATACTGTGAATGATGGGTGATTGAGTGACTTTATATATTAATATGGAATATTGAAATTTGGGAAGATACTTTGTGTTCCAAATATTTTTGATCTAAAAAGAGAATTGTTGGATGATGATCTTTTCTCCAATTTTTCAATACACCCTCATAAAAATAAGATGTATAGAGATTTTATGGAATATTCTTAGTGGGAAAACATGAAGAGGGATATTGCTGATTTTGTTTCAATATGTATAGTTTGTCAACAAGTGAAAGTTGGAAGGAAACAACCTCGAGGATTCATGCAACCTCTTCCCATACCTGAGTGAAAATAGGATAATATTATGATGGAATTTGTCATGGGGATACCAATGAATCCTAGAAGGAATGATTCAATATGGGTCATTATTGATAATAATACCAAGTTAGCACATTTTCAAGTCATAAGAGAAGATTTACCACTTGAACTTATGGAAAAAATATACATTAATGATGTTTTAAGACTTCATGGTGTACCCCTATCGTTTTCTTCTGATCTTGATCCCCATATTACGTCAAGATTCTGTAAAAGTCTTTAGAAATCCCTAGATAATGAGCTTCACTAGAGCACTTCCTACCGCCCTTAAACTGATGGAAAATTAGAATAGACTATTAAAAAATTAGAAGACATGTTGAGATCCTGCTCACTTGACATTCAATGTATGTGGGATCAATATTTACCTATGGTAGAATTTTCCAATAAAAATAGCTTTAATTATAGTATTCAGATGGAACCATATGAAGAGTTATATGGAATGATATTTCGCACACAAACTTGATGGGATGATGTTGGTGAAAAAAACTCTTAGGCCCGGAACTTGTTGAGAAAACAATGGAAAAGTGGAAGTTTATCCAAACCTGCATCAAAGAATCCTAAAGTAGGCAGAAGTTTTATATCGATAATTGAAGGAAGTATGTGGAATTTCAAGTAGGAGACCATGTTTTCTTGAAGGTATCTCTATAAAAGGGTGTTATACGTTTCAGTAAGAAGGGTAAATTGAGTCCCAGTTACATCAGACCTTTCGAAATTCTAGAACGAATTGGAGTTGTAGCTTATCGTTTAAAATGCCTAAAAGTCTCTCCAAAGTTTAGGATGTGTTACACAAATCACCATTGAGAAAATACATTCCAGAACAAAAAGATGTACTCACTTATGAGGAAATAAAAATGGAACCTGATTTCTCTTATTGTGAAGAGCCTGTCAAAATTCATGATACAAGAGAACAAGTTCTAAGAAATCGGACGACTCGTCAGGTAATTGTTCTATGGAGAAACCATAAGATGGTAGAGGAAACATGGGAACCAGAAGAACTTATGATGAAGAATCAACTGAATATTTTTGTGTAGTAGTATTATAGAAATTTCGAGGATGAAATTATTTGAAGGATGAAAAAATGTAACACCCCAAACATCCACAATATATTTCTTTTTGAATAATGAAATAGCTTTCATTGTACGCAACTTCGATATTCTAACACACTGATACAAATCAAACTAGCCGTTATGAATAGTAATACAAACTTTCTAAAATTTTATAAATTTTACCATTCAAAATATACTTAAATTTTGATTTGTAATATCAAAATTATCTTAGGGTGAGTTTTTGGTAGTCTTCTGAAAAAAATCAATTTTTTTTGAATAGTGAAAAAACACTGCATAATTGGTTAAAACCTACTTTTTATTTAAATAAATAGTTATTTTATATTAATTTATTTTAGGTCAAAATAGATACATAATACACGTATAGTTTCAACTTAATTCGTTGGAGTCATTATATAATATGTATAGATATATAAAATTTTATCTAATTATTTACCGTCTTTTACCCACCTCCTAGGAGCATTTCCAAATTTGTATAAAACATAATTTTACAGCTTTTGTGAGTTGAATTTAAAATATCTGAGAGACATAGTTAATATCAATAAGTAAAATGTGGTTCAGCAAGATGAAAATAATTTTGGTGAATAGTGAATTTTTTCTTTTATTTACCATGGTTAAAAGTAAATAGGGTAATTAAGGGTAAAAATGATATCATAATTACCCTAACACATGTTCTAATTCTATTGGATAAGTGTAATTTGACCAAAAACAAACTTAGGAATAATATATGATCCTCTATGGTCCACTTGGATTAGATTATGACATTTATTATAAATTAATTTAAAGAAGAGTTAAAAGGGTGAAAATCAATGTTTAATAACTAAACAATTTTTAATGTAGGGTTATATATAAGATATATTTGACTATAAATTTTTAATTATTAATATAAAACAATTTACTACATAATATTATTTTATTTATAATTTTTAGACATTAAATTATTAAATTTATTTCTGACATAATGATGATGCATTTGTTACCTTATTAATGAAAGATTAAAATATTTATTATTATAAATATCAAAATAAATATAATTTGAGACTATTAATGAATTAAATTAATTTTCAAGGTTAAAATGAGTTTTTAGGGTTGATTAAATGAATTTTTTTGAGGTAATAATGCTGTTATAAATTTAATAAAAACAAAATACCAAATAGTGTCAAAATTGACCTAAAAGAGTTTTTAAAACAAATATTATATTATTAATTGGTATTTTAGTCCAAAAAATCTACGGTTCAGCCAAAGGGCTTAAATAATATTATATATGTCATTAATAAACCACTTTAGGTTCCCTTGGAAGTTTATAGTACGTTTATTAACCATATAATATAAAAACACAAAGAGACTTGGTAAATGTCAAGCTATTTAACTAAGAGTTAAATCTAAAATAAAAGGATAATATGATGCAATGAACCTATCTAAAACCATTTGGTTGAGAGGTTTTTGACCCAACCCAACCTTAACCTTTATATAATTCAATTTGGATCCATTATAAACCGAAAATTATTTTATTATAAAATAATAATTCAAGCTTTTTCTAAAGTGACCCTCACCTCTCTTATAAAAGGGAACCTCCCCTTCTCTCAAATTCACACCTTCAAAGCCTTTTGGATCAGCTAACCGTAGCCCAATAATCATAAAAACTATCATCCCTTCAACCTATGGGCCTCTCAATAGTCATTAATCTAACTTAAGGAGACCTTTTGATCAAGTCAAAAGGAAGAACCTAATGAATAGGTAAATATTTAATCACCTCTTTCATTTTCTTTTCTTCATCCACTTCTTCTTTCTTTCTTGTTTCCATTCTAAAATAATAACTGCAGTATCTTCTTTATCTGGTGATGTTATTATTAAAATGGTACAACCATATTAATTATTATATCCATCCTATAAATGACAATGTCACCATACGTACGTACGTATGGATTACCGTCTCCATGTCGTGGTGTAGTTTGTTATTCCAACGCATCATCATTTGGATGGGTATAATAATGAGTATAAATGATTTAAATAATAAAAATAAAATGATAATTATTCTGTATATATGATATTCCATCTAATTATATACGATTTTAATTTCAAAAGAATGATATTCTTGCTCGTGCGTATGTAAGGATTACCGTCTCCACGAACATGATGAGATTCATTCCCCATCATAATCATTCAAGAATAATTTTCATTTTATGGTTAAAAATAATTTTTATGAACATAATATCATTTTGTATATGAATAAAATAAATTATATCCATTAATAACATGGATTACGTAACCAAGCATATAAAGGAAAACAAATCAGTTAACTCTCAAAACGATGATACTACTAAAATATCATTAACAAAGCTCTATTAGAAGATCATATATGATATCATATTAATGTATAAGGTTATTTCATAATTTAATAACAATTATTTCACCATTATACTAGAGGTTAAACTTCCCTCAACCAAGGATATGTACAAGTTAAGGGTTTATTTCACAATCTCTTTATTATCCGAGGTTGTTTTTACGTAAGTATCTACACGGACCTCTATATCTAAAAAATTCATTTTTTCTAAAAAATGTAATTCAATTTTTTTTACTATTTACTATAAAATGGGTTAATGACAGTTATACCGTTATTTGTCCTTATAAGTGTTGAAAGTAATATTTAAATTGTTTTCCAAACAAGGTACTTTATGACCTTTTCGAAAAAATTATAGTTAGATTGTCCTTTTTTATATTATATGTCAGGTGTGGATATTTTACACCGTTATATCATAGTCAAATCTTCCCTTAAAAACTTATAATAATATTTTCAATATAAATTCTATATTTTTTAATTATATGACATTTAAAAGTTTTCTAAATAGAAAGAGATATTTCTCTAAAAAAAGTTTTGATTTCATCTATCTCAGCATCCTTGGATGGATTTTAAGCTTATTTGATGTTGATTTATTATGAAAAAAAACATCAATATTTTATTAAAGGTATTATGATATGTTTGAATGTGGATGTGTTATTTTTACACCATTCATGGTTTATGGATAATGTATTTACATTTAATATGCTATATTTAATGCAAATTTTATATAATAGTTATCCCTTTTTATATGATGAATGCATGTGACTTAGTAAGTGACAGGTGTAGCATGCTATAGCTCCTTGATGCATCAGTAGGTCTCATGAGAAAAACTAGTGTCTTGGAACAAGGAGTTGGAAAAATTTAATTAGTATTCTTGGAATAAGGACTTGACTATGTGGTTAGAAAGTCTGGAATTGTTCCTTCCATCATTATGAAAGTGGCTATTGATATTGTATGTGATTATTCGACTAGTAGAATATCCATCTTAATAAGTAAATGGAATTATTTGATTTTATCATTGCCATATTATGCAGAAGTTCATTTATAAAAGGCTTTTGTTTTAGTCTTATACATTTTCTAAAAAGTTTATGCTTATTTATGAAAGTTTTCGCTATATTGTTTTCCTTAATGAGCATATGAGCTCATACCTTTCTATGTTTTATTTCTCCCAGGATGTGAAGAAGTATATTATGACTATTATATAGGGATAGTATAATTGATATGAGTGTGGCCTAGGGAGAATATGTTGTCATAGTTTTTCATTTTATAATGTAATTTAAAACTTATGAATGTATATAGTATTTCAAAGGCTACTAATCTAATCATTCTTTTAAGACATGATCTTCTGTGATCATGCCAATGTTATGTAATAATGCACTGACTTTGGGTAAATATGGTCGGGGCGTTTCATTACATGGGGAGTCAATGATGTGGGGAAATAATGATATTGACTTTTTAATGTCAGATTCATATAATTTTGACGTAGAAATTAATTTTAATGTCTTTATATATATCACCCTATGATTTTATGAGATATTTCACTTCAAATAAAATTTATTTTACATCATAAGATACATGATTCCCAAGACTAAATAATCTGTAATACATTATATCATTATAACCAAGATTCTAAATCAACATATTGAAAACATATATAATGGTTTAAGTTCAATCTTGTATATTGATAACTATGATTTCAATTTTTTGAAATGTCATTATATGCATATAAATTATATTTTACTAAAAAAATGTATTTTAAATTTTTATGAGTAAATATAAAATTTAATTTATTACAATAATTTAAAATATTTTTTTTAAATGAACTATATTTTTTAATTATAATTTATAAACCATTTCTAACACCCCAAGCTTCCACGGTACACTTCTCTTTGAAAAATATAGCAGCATGTGTTGTATGAAACTTTGAGTATTAACACACCACAACAAATCAAACTAGCTGTTATGAATATTAATACCAAATTTTTGAAATATTAAAAATTTTATCTTTCAAAATGGACTTCATTTTGGATTCAGAATATCGAAATTATCCTTGGGTGAAATTTTGGAATTTTTCTGAAAACATTAAATTTTTGATGAATAGTGAAAAACATTGAGTTGTTGTTTAGAACCGAATTTTTATTTAAAAAAATATTTATTTTATTTAAATTTATTTTAGGTCATAATAGATACATATTACCTATATATATTCAATTTAATTCATTGGATTCAGTCTATAATAATTTTAGATATATTAAAATTTTATTGAACTTTTTACTGTCTTTTACACATCTCCTAGGAAAAATTGAAAATTCAGATAAAACATAATTTTACCGCTTTTTTGAGTGGAAATTCGAAAATCTAAGAGACATGGTTAATATCAAGGAGTAAAATGTTTATCAATAAAATAAAACTAATTTTTAGTGAATAGTAACATTTTTCTTTTATTTACCACGGTTAAAAGTAAATAGGGTAATTAAGGGTTAAAATGATATTATTATTACCCTAACACATGTCCTAATTCTATTGTATAAGTATAATGTGACCCGAAAAACCTTAGGAATATAATATGAACCTATTTGGTCCACTTGGATTAGATTTGGACATTTATTTTTATTTAATTCAAAGAAGAGTTAAAAGTGTGAAAATCAATGTTTAATAACTAAAAAATTTTAAATATAGGGTTATACAAAAGATAAATTCGATTATAAATATTCATTAGAAAGATAATAATATTTCTTAAATAATGGTATTTTATTTATAATTTTCAGATATTAAATATTTTAATCTCATTGTGACACAATGGTGATGTAGTAATTACTAAATAAATAAAACATTAACATAATTGATATTATAAATATCCATATAAATTTAATTTGAGACTTTTTATGAATTAAAATAATTGTACAGGTTAATATGACATGTTAGGATTGCTTAAATTAATTTTTTTCGAATTAATAAAGTTGTTATGACTTTAACAAAAATCTTAAATAGTGTCAAAATTGATATAAAGTAGTTTTTAAAACAAATATTGTATTATAAATTGATATAATATCCCTAAAAATCAATGGTTCCGAAAAAGGACTTATATAATGATAGTTGTATCATTAATGAACCACTTGGGGTTCTCTTGGAAGTATATAGTAAGTTTAGAAACCATATACTATAAAAATACATGGAGACATGGTAAATGTCAAACTATTTAACTATGAGTTAAATATAAATGATAAGGTTAATATAGTGACCCAAAACTGTCTAAAATTTATTGGATGAAAGGATTTCGACCCATCCCCACCATATCCTCAAAATAATTTGACTTTGATCCATTATGAACTGAATATGAATTTATTATAAAATAATATTTTATGTTTTTCCTAAGGTGCCACTCATCCCTCTTATAAAAGGGAACTCCCCCTTCTCTCAAATTCATACCTTCAAAGCATTTTGGTTCGGCCAACCCCTACCCAAATATCTTATCAACATCCCTCACTTCATCCTAAAGTCCTAACTTTAGTCAGAAATCCAACTTAAGAAGCCCTTTTTATCAAATCAAAAAAAAAAGAACCCGAAGAAGAGGTAATAATTTCACCACCCTCTTCCATGTTCTTTTCTTTTTCCACTTCTTCTTTATTTGTTATTTGCATTATAGAACAATAAATCTAGTCTCTTCTATATACTGTGATTTTATTACAAATATGGTACAACCATATTCATTATTCTATCCATCCTTCAAATGACATGTCACCATACGAGCGTATGTACGGCTTACCGTCTCCACGTCGTGGTGAAATTGTTATTCAAAACATTATTATTTGGATGGGTATGATATTGATGTGTAATTAAAGTAAATAATAATTATAACATTATAATGATTCTGTATATATGATATACCATCCAATTATATATTATTTTAATATCAAAAGAATGATACTGTCGCTCGTACATACGTACAAACTACCGTCTCCATGAACACGATGAGATTCTTTCCCCATCGTATCCATTCAAGTCTAATTCTCATTTTATGATTACAAATAGTGTTTAAGGACTTTATATAAGCTGGATATGAATATGATACAACCTATCCATAACAAACATGACTTATGTAACAAAACATATAAAAGAAAACGACTAAGTTAACACCCGAAACGATGATAATACTAAGATATTATTAACAAATAAATGTTAAAAGATCATATATGATATCATATTAATGTAAATGATTCTTGTATAAATTAATAACAATATTTTCACCATTATACAGGAGGTTAAACTACCCTCAACTGAAGAAAATTACAAGGTAAGTGTTTATTTCACAATCTCTTCATTATTCAATATTGTTTATACATAATTATCTACTAGGACCTATTTATCATCCACATCCATGTTTCTTATAAATGTATTTCAAAAAATTATAAATATTTTATAGACCATGGGTTAAAGTCATTTATACAATTGTTTTACTTTTTATAAGATGTTTATAAAGGAATCTTTCTGTCGTTTTCCAAACAAGGTCCTTTTTAACCTTTTCGACGAAATTAAGGTAAGAATGTATTTTCTTAATTTATACGGTGGGTGTGGCTATTTTCTACCATTATAAAATCATTGAAGCTTCCCTTAAAAGCTTATAAGAATATTTTCAATGTAAATGTTTCCTTTTATAATAATGTGACTTTTAAATGATTTTAAAAAAGAGATATTTCTCTCAAATAGTTTTGTTTTCAACTATGTCATCTACCATTGATGAATTTTATGTTTATTTGAAGTTGATTTATTGTGATACAAAACATCCTTATTGTATTTAATGTTTTTTTGATATGTTTAACTATGGATGTGTTGTTTTTCTACCATTCATGGTTTATGGAGAATGTATTGACACATCTTATGCTAGTTTTAATGCGAACATTTATGTTATATTTAATCCTGTTCATATGAGGAATGCATTGGACATAATAAGTGACGAGTGGAGCACTCTATAGCTCCTCGATGCATCAGTAGGACTCATGAGACAAACTAGTGTCTTGGCATAAGGCATTGAAAACCTCTTATTTGTAGTCTTATCACAAGGCCTTGACTATGTGGTTATGATGTTATGACATTATGCATTCCATCATTATGAAAGTGTTTATTGATATTGCATGTGATTATTTGATTAGTAGAATATTCATGTGAGTTAGTAAATGGAAATATTTCATTTTATTTCTTCTATATTATGTTGAAGTTCATGTTTAAAAGGCTTTTGTTTTGGTTATACATTGCCTTAAAGGTTTATGCTTATTTATGAATGTTTCCACTATATTGTTATCCTTACTGATCATATGAGCTCACCCCTTTCTAGGTTTTATTATTCCTAGGATGTGAAGAAATATTTTATGAATGACCTGCAGGGATAATATGAGGGGATATGAGTGTGGTCTATGGAGACAAGATTTTTTTGTAGTTTTTTTCATTTTATGATGTAATGTAAACTTTATGAATGTATCTAGTGATTCAAAGGCTACTAAACTAATTAGTCTTTCGAGACTTGATCTTTTGTGATCACTCCAATGTTATGTAATAATTCACCGACTCTAGGTAACTGGGTTCAGGTCGTTACAGTTGGTATCAGAGAAAGTTTAGTACAAACCTTTGATGCTAGATTTATATAAACTCTTAATAGAGGACATATTCCTAAGATACAATTTGAGGATCAGTATAGAATAATTTCCTAGAATTTTGGTATTGTAGAGATTTTGTGAGTTTTCTGAGAAATAAATCCCTATTTGGATATGAGCAGGTAGAGGCGGCTCTGGCACATATCTACCTATGGGTAAAACCCAAAAACACTACTTTGAGCTAGACACGAACGGGAACTGGTGCACAACAACGGGCCTTGAAGCACTATTGGTTACGATACTCCAAGGGGATATGCTTAGGATAATTCTCATTTTCATTACAAACCATTATTAAGGGTTTATGAGTAATTACGTCCTCAATGAAAACATTTTTATGATTATGGATTATATCCCTAAACTCTTCAATTTATGTTTATTGTTTTACATGTTTTGATTTATTTATTGTGATTCATAAACTTATCTAGTGTATTCCATTGTTTAGAAATGGAGCCTAGTGAAAGGAATGGAAACTGTATCAATGAACGTACTCCATGTAGGGATTTCCCTCCTGCTCATGATAATTATAGTGGATCTGGTGATACAACTGTTGTTGATCTGCTTATCACTATACTGGGAAAACTCACTATGGTTATGAATAATAACCTTACCCATATGGAACACCCTGATCCGCAGTCTGGAGTATCAATGTTAGATCGATTCATGAAGCAACAACCACCAACATTCCATGGGTGTACAAATCCACTAGTAGCTGAGCGATGGATATATTTCTTAGAGAATATATTCCACACCTTTGGGAGTGGCAAAAGGGAAAAGGTTGTCATGATAGTTTACCACCTCACAAGAGATGTTAATAAATGGTGGTCCATGATTCAAAACACAAAGGAAGATGATGAAGAATCAAATATGGAATGGAGGGAGTTTAAAGAGATTTTAATAGAAAAATACATTCCTCATGACCATATAGCAGATATAGAAAGACACTTTCTGAGTCTAAGGAAAAAGGAGGATGGGAATGTTGCAATGTATGAGTCTAACTTTACATGGTTAGCAAGGAATGTAGAAGATTATATACGTATCCCAAGAAGTAGGATTGATCGTTTCTTTGATGGGTTAAAACCAATTCTCAATTGGGAATTAGTCTCACAATCCTTCTTGTCATACAAAGATATTATCTCATGTGCTATCAAAATAGAAAAGGAATTATCTAAGTCTTATGTCTTTAAAGCAAAGTAAGAGTAGAAGAGATCTACCGATCACTCTGGGAATAGAAATAAGGGTAAGAAGGGAAATGTTGAATATCCATCATGTAGTAAATGTGGGAAGAAACACCCTGGTACTTGACAGATGGGAATGGGAGTCTATTACAATTGTGGTGAAAAATCCCACCAAGTTCGTCATTGCAAGGGGAAGAAATAAGCTACTGATGTTCAATGCTACAATTGCTGGGAGATGAGACATTATAAAAATGAATGTCCTATGCGTCAGGGGAACTTACCTTAGAAAAGGCTGAGGGATCAAGGACAAGCTTATGCTATCACTAGTGCTGAGGTAGAAGCTCCAAAAGACGTGGTGGCAGGTAATTTAATGGTTTCCTCTTGTTTAACAAATGCTTTATTTGATTCTAGATCATCTCATTATTTTATATCTTCCCAATTTGCTAAGAAAATTAGATATTTCTAATTTGATTTAACAAGGAAGTTGTTAGTAAAAACTCTTAAGAGAAGTATCATTGCTATAATGTTCTGTGATTCATTTCCAATTTGAGCATATTAATGTTCTTTATCTGCTAATCTCATCGTCATACCTATGATTGAGTTTGATATAATCATCGATATGGATTGGCTTTCGGACCATGATGAAAAAATTTATTGTAAGAGGAAGGAGGTTACTATTTTTATGATTATGATAAAGAACACATTATCTTTAGATCAGAATCGCCACCACCTAATTCTTATCTAGATCCACCCACAGTAGCTCAAATAAATTCAATTATCATGGAGTAGGGGAATGAAATAACTATGAGTGAGGAAAGGAATGTTCAAATAGGGGATGTACCTATTGTGAGAGAATATGTAGATGTGTTTCCAGAATATTTACCTGGACATCCTCTAGAACGAGAAATTGAGTTTTCTATTGATTTAAATCTTGGTTCAAGGCCTACATCGAAGACCCCTTATATAATGGACACTATGGAATTAGTTGAACTAAATAAAAAAAATAGAGGAATTGAGTAATAAGGTATTAATTCACCCTAGTGTTTCTCCATGGGGAGCCCCTATCCTTTTTGTTAAAAAAAATGGATCTATGAGGTTATGTATCGACTACAGGGAGATCAATTCTATAAAAATAATAACCAAGTATCCCCTACCTCGCATTGATGATTTATTTGACCAACTGCATGGAGCTCAATACTTTCCAATGATTGAACTTCGATCTAGATACCATCAGTTGTGCGTGAAGTAGAAGACATTCCAAAGACAACATTTCAAACCAGGTATGGGAATTATGAGTTTACAGTAATGCCTTTTGGATTGACTAATGCACCCTATGTATTCATGGATATAATGAACAGTGTTTTCAAGGAATATCTCGAATATTTTGTAGTGGAATTTGTTGATGATATCTTGGTATACTCTAAAATCTACTAAGATCATGAAAATCACATGCGCATTATCCAAAAAACTCTTAGAAGACATGAATTATAAGGGAAGTTTAGCAACTATGAATTCTGGCTTCAGGAGATTTATTTTCATGGCCATACTGTCTCTAAGGATGGAATTTCTGTTAATCCTTCTAAGACCAAGGTAATCTTGGAATGGCCTGCACCGATGAGTATAACTGAGGTACACAGGTTTTTTGGTTTAGCAGGATATTATCGACGTTTCTTCTAAAATTTTTCCCGATTGGCTAAACCATTAACGAAGCTCACATGTAAAGGGGTTGAATTTGTTTGGACAAAAGAGTGTGAAGAATGTTTCGATGAAATGATGAGAAGATTAGTCAATGCTCATATATTGAATCTAGGATTAGGGAGTGATGGGTTTGTTATTTATAGTGATGCTTCAAAGAAAGGACTTGGTTGTGTCCATATGCAGAATGATAGGGTTATTGCCTATGCATCATGAGAGCTGAAAATTCATGAGGAAAACTATCATACTCATGATCTTGAGTTAGCAGTTGTTATCTTTTCTTTGATGATATGGAGACATTATCTCTATGGTGAAAAATGTGATATATATACCTATCACACAAGTTTGAAGTATATTTTCTCATAGAATGAACTCAACATGAAGCAAAAGCGATTTCTTGAACTACTCAAGGGTTATGATTGCACGATACACTACCACCCAGGGAAGGAAAATAAGGTGGAAGAAGCTTTGAGTATAAAGGATCATCTAGTTTTGAACAAATGAGAGATGAAAGGGATATAATTTTCAAAGATCTATTAAAGTTGGATATGGGAATAACCATGGAAGTTGAAACATAAATACTTTTTCAAATGGTTTCCAAACCATCATTACTAGAAAATATAAAGAGTTCTCAGACCGATGATGAAGTGTTTCAAAAGGAGATTAAAGCTGTGAATGATGGGAGATTGAGTGACTTTATGTATGAAGATGGAATTTTTAAATTTAGGAAGAGACTTTGTGTTCCCAATATACCTGATCTTGAAATAGAATTGTTGGATGATGCTCATAGTTCCAATTTCTCTATACACCATGGGAGCACAAAAATTTATAGATATTTGATGGAACACTTTTATTTGGACAACATGAAGAGGGATATTTTTGATTTTGTTTCAAGATGTATGGTTTGTCCACAGGTTAAAGATGGAAGGCAACAGCCTGGAGGAATCATGAAACCTCTTCCCATACCTGAGTGGAAATGGGATAATACCATGATGGAATTTGTCATGGGACTATCAAAGACTCCTAGAAGGAATCATGCAATATGGGTCATTATTGATCGTCTTACCTAGTCATCACATTTTCTTGATAAAAGAGAAGATCTACCAATTGAACGTCTAGATAGGATATATATTAATGATGCTGTGAGACTTCATGGAGTTCCCCTATAAATTGTTTCTGATCGTGATATCTTTTTTACTTCAATATTCTGGAAGAATCTTCAGAAGTCCTTGGATATTGAATTTCGTTTGAGCACTTCCTACCACACTCAAACAGAGGGACAATCAGAACGGACTATTAAAAACTTAGGAGACATGTTGAGATCATGATCACTTGACTTCTGGGGTATGTGGGACCAATATTTATCTCTGGTAGAATTTTCCTATAACAATAGCTTCCATTCAAGTATTCAGATGGCACCATATGAAGCTTTATACGGAAAGAGATGTCACACAACAACCTGTTGGGATGATGTTGGTGAAAGAAAACTCGTAGGCCCAAAACTGGTGGAGGAAACTATGGAAAAGGTTAAGGTAATCAAAGCCACATCAAAGCAGCTAAAAGTAGGTATAAGAGCTATGCTGCCAACTGAATGAAGGATTTGGAATTTCAGGTAGGAGATCATGTTTTCATGAAGGTATCTCCATGGAAGGGTGTTATATGTTTTGGTAAGAAGGGTAAATTGAGTCCCAGGTACATAGGAGCTTTTGAAATTCTAGAATGAATTGGGGTTGTAGATTACCGTTTGGAAAAGTCGCTGAGTCTTTCCAAAGTTCATGATGTGTTACACATATCACTACTGAGAAAATACTTTCCTGAACCAACACATGTACTCACTTATGAGGAATTAGAACTGGAACCCGATCTGTCTTATTGCGTAGAGCCCATCGGGATTCTTGATACAAGATAACAAGGGCTGAGAAACCGAACGACTCGTCTGGTTAATGTTATATGGAGAAACCATAAGATGGAAGAGGCAATGTGGGAACCCGAGGAACTTATGACAAAGAACCACCCGAGTCTTTTCATGCGGTAGTATTCTCTAAATTTCGAGGATGAAATTATTCAAATGAGGGGAGAATGTAACCCCACAATCTTACACAATACGCTTCTCTTTGAATAATAAAGTATCTTGGGTTGTACACAACTTCGAGTTCTAACACACCACAACCAATCGAACTAGCCATTATGAATAAGAATACAAACTTTTTGAAATTTTATACATTTTGTCTTTCAAAATTTACTTAATTTTAGGATTTTTAATATCAAAATTAGCAGTGTGAAATTTTGGTATTTTTCTGAAAACTTTCAAATTTTGATGAATTGTGAAAAACGCTGAGTAATAGTTGAAAACTGAATTTTTATTTAAATAATTATTTATATTATTTATATTAATTTTAGGTCAAAATAGATTCATAATACCTATATAAGTTCAATTTAATTTATTGGAGTCAGTTTATAATAATTTTAGATATATAAAATTTTTATTGAACTATTCACCGTCTTTTACCCATCTCCAATGATAATTTTCAAATTCACATAAAACATAATTTTATAGATTTTGTGAGTGTAATTACATAAATATGAGAGAAACAATTAATATCAAAGAGTAAAATGTGGTTCAACAAGATAAAAATAATTTTGGTTGAATAGTATCTTTTTAGTTTTATTTACCATGGTTAAAAGTAAATATGGTAATTACGGGTAACAATTATATTATTATTACCCTAACACATGTTCTAATTCTATTGGTTAAGTATAATTAGAACAAAAAAACCTTAGGAATAAAATATGAACAACTTTGGTCCACTTGGATTATAATAGGACATTTATTATTATTTAATTTATAGAAGAGTTAAAAGAGTTCAAATCAATGTTTAATGACTAAAACATTTTTAATATAGGGTTATAAATAAGATAAATTAGATTATAAATATTAATTAGAAATATAAAATTATTTCCTATATAATGGTATTTTATTTATAATTTCAAGATATGAAATAATTTCATTTATTTACGTCATAATAGTTATTTAGTAATTAACTAATTAATGAAATATTAAAATAATTGATATTATAAATATCCAAATAAATACAATTTGGGACTTTTTATGAATTAAAATAATTTTATATGTTAATATGACATGTTATGATTTCTTAAAAGAATTTTTATCGAATTAATAATGTTGTTATGATTTTAACAATAATTAATTATTAAATAGTGTAAAAATTAACATAAAGGAGTATTTAAAAGAAATATTATATTATAAATTAATATACTATATATAAAAATCTAAGGATTGGACAAAAGACTTATATAATGATATGTGTATCATTAATGAACCACTTGGGGTTCTTTTGGAAGTATATAGTATGATTATTAACCATATAATATCAAAATAAAAAGAGGCATGGTAAATGTCAATCTATTTAAGTAAGAGTTAAATATAAATGATAAGGATAATATATTGACACAAACCTATATAAAATCTATTGTATGATAGGTATTAGACACATACCCACCTTATCTTTGAAATAAGTTACTTTGGAGCCATTGTAAACAGAATATGAATTTATTATAAAATCTTATTTTAAGTTTTTCCTAAGGTGGCCCTCACCCATCTTATAAAAGGGCACTCCCCCTTCACTCAGAATCATACCTTAAAAGCCTTTTGGTTAGGCCAAACCCTACCCAAATATCCTCTAAACTTACCTCAATTCATCATAAAGGCATTACTTTAGTCTTAAAGTCATCTTAAGGAGCCATTTAGATCAAATCAAAAGGAAGAACCCGAAGAAGAGGGAATACTTTCACAGCCCTCTTTCAAGTTCCTTTCTTTTTCCACGACATATTTCTTTGTTATTTCCATTATAAAACAATAAATAAAGTATATTTTATATAATTTAGTGTTATTATAAATATGTTACAACCATATTCAGTATTCTATCCATCCATTGAATGACATGTCACCATATGTGCGTACGTACGACTTACCGTCTCCATGTTGTGGTGTAATTGTTATTCAAAACATTATTATTTGAATGGGTATTATATTTATGTGTAATTTAAGTAAATAATAATTATAAAATTATAATTATTCTTTATATATGATATAAAATTTAATTATATATTATTTTAATATCAAAAGAATCATATTGTCACTCGTGCGTACGTACAGACTTCCGTCTCCAAGAACACGATGAAATTCATTCCCCATCATATCCATTCAAGTCTAATTCTAATTTGATGGTTAAAAATAATGTTTAAGGACTTGATATAATTCTGTATATGAATAACATAAATCCTATCCATAACAAACACGACATATGTAACAAAATATATAAAATAAAACGAGTAAGTTAACACCTGAAACGATGATAATACTAAGATATTATTAAGAAAGCATTGCTAAATGATCATATATGATATCATATTAATGTATATGATTCTTGTATAATTTAATAACAATTATTTCACCATTATACAGTAGGTTAAACTACCCTCGACCAAGGAAAAGTACAAGGTAAGGGTTTATTTCACAATCTCTTCATTATCCGAGATTGTTTATACGTAATTATCTACTAGGACCTCTTTATCATCCACATCCATGTTTCCTAAAAATGTATCTCAAAACATTATTAATAATTTATAGACCATGGGTTAAAGTCATTTATACCCTTGTTTTACTTTTTATAGGATGCTTATAAAGGAATATTTCCGTCGTTTTCCAAACAAGGTCCTTTTTATCCTTTTCAACAGAATTAAGGTAAGAATGTCTTTTTTTAACTTATAAAATGGGTGCGGCTATTTTACGCCCTTATAAAATCATTGAATCTTCACTTACAAGATTATAAGAATATTTTCAAAGTAAATGTTTCCTTTTATAATTATGTGACTTTTAAATGATTTAAAAAAGAGATATTTCTGTCAAATAGTTTTGTTTTCATCTATGTCTACATCCTTTGATGGATGTTAAGCTTATTTGAAGTTGATTTATTATGATACAAAACTTCCATATTGTATTGAAGGTTTTTTGATATGTTTGACTGTGTATATGTTATTTTTATACCATTCATGGTTTATTGAAAAAAGTATTGACATTTTGTATGATAGTTTTAATACGAATGTTTATGTTATGTTTAAACCTATTCATATGAGGAATGCATTAGACCTAATAAGTGATGGGTGGAGCCCACTATATCTCCTAGATGCATCGGTAGGTCTCATGAGACAAACTAGTGTCTTGGAACAATTCCTTGAAAAATTCTTATTTGCAGTCTCGGAACAAGGCCTTGACTATGTGGTTATGATAGTCTGGCATTATGCATGCCATCATTATGAAAGTGTTTATTGATATTGCATGTGATTATTAGATTAGTATAGTATCTATGTGAATTAGTAAATGACATTATTTCATTTTATATCTTCCATATTAAGCTGAAGTTCAAGTTTAAAAGGCTTTTGTTTTGGTTATACATTGCCTTAAATGTTTCTGTTTATTTATGAAAGTTTCTGCTATATTGTTATCCTTAATGAGCATCTGAGCTCACCCCTTTCTCTGTTTTATTTTTCCCAGTATGTGAAGAGATATTTTATGAATGAGCTGCAGGGATAGTATGAGGGGATATGAGTGTGGTCTATGGAGACAAGATGTTGTTGTAGTTTTTTTTGTTTTTTGATGTAATGTAAACTTTATGAATGTATCTAGTGATTCCAAGGCTACTAAACTAATCTGTATTTCGAGACATGATCATTTGAGATCATGCCAATGTAATGTAATAATGCACTGACTCTGGGTAACAGGGGTCGGGGAATTATATTATCATGGCATATATTTTAAGGATTTTTCTAAAATAATTGGTCTTTATTATTTTTCAAATATGATCATTTCTTCTCATTAAAAAAATAAATTTTAAAGGGGAATTATATTTCAAATTTTTTATTAATGTTACACATGATAAATTTTATTTAAAATAATCAATTTAAATGCATTTGAATCAATAATACTCATTATTTTGATATATGTTAACTTTTATTATCAAAACACATTTTTTCTAAAAAACAATATATCATTATGTTTTACAGATTTAATTTGAAATTTATTTATTCCACTTATAGAGAGTTAATACTGATAAATTGATATCATATTGGGAATCTGAATGAACAATTTGGGTAAATATATCCCTTTTATTTATATAAATATGAATAGTGACCATGTTAACTATTTTTCACAATGATAACTGTATAATTGGTAAAACACGGTTAAAACAAGGGAGAACAGGTCTTCAATTAAACCCAATACATGAATGTATTTAATTTTCATGAATGTAATTCAAGAATAGACATCCCAAATTTGAGTTTATAAAATTTTGGTCCCAATTTCCATTCAAAATTAAATTTACATTATTTTATGTAAAACAAATTTAAAATATCACTCTCTTGAATTAAATATCTCTAAATTTTTTATTCGTGGATAAAAAAGTATAATATTGATTTATCTATTTTTAATTTTAATTTTATTTTTTTTGTTAAATAATTTTTTATTTTTATCAATAAAATAATTTCTTTAAATTGTTACATAATTCTAAAACAACACAATTTGAAAACAAATCATTTAAATGTTTTTTATAATTAATAATTTACTATTTTCTAGGTGATTTAGAGTATTTTTGGAATTTAATAGATTATTATAACATGTTAGTGATTTTTGGGAAGAAAATTATTTTAATTACATCACCGTATTTATGCCTTTCAAGTAAAATTTTTCAAATAGTTTAAAAAATTACATTAAAGACATTTTAAATCAAATAATATTTTATTTAATTATATAAAATTATAAAAAAAATATTAATGTAGGAATATGTGGAATATAAATGGTCTAAAATATCACTATTTTTCAATATATACTAATTGTTTAAATATTTGTATGATTATAACCGCTTAATATAGATAAAGTAATTACTATAGTAAAGGATAAAATCATAGAGCAAAGGGGTTACACCAAAAGATATGGTATAAAATTAATCCATAATTTTTTCAAATTTCCATAGATTACTATTTTCCTACATTTGTATCTTTTTTCAAATATGTTGATATAGGGAAAGATTTTACTTTAGTATACGTCAATTATATATGATTCCTTTTAATAATTTCAAGTATATCCTTCCCCACCATTATAAAAGGACAGAAATTCTCTCTTTTATTCACCAAAAATCGAACCATATATCTCAAAAAAATAGATAACATATATTTTAAAATAAATATCCAATAATTATTAGTACTTTTGTTATAAAAATAATTCTTTGAGGGGTATTATTAATGAATCTGAAGGACTCTTATTTGATGAAGAGGTAATTGTCCTACCCAACCTTTATCTAATCTTTTCATCCTCCACCTTCTTTGAATAACTATATCTTATCATAAAATAAAAAAATAATTATTGAAGGTGTATTAAAATGATATTATTAGTAAGAAACAACCATTATATACCCTCATTTTCTTTCATGTGAACTGAAAGAACAGCTCATAGAAGCGGGTGAACTACCACATCCACATTACAATAGAAGTAACGTTTCATCCCCATCAATCTTGGAAGGATATTATTATGGTTTTCAAGTTTATATGCCATATTTATGGATTAATTATTCACTAGAAATTATTATATCATATATTAATTTTTAATTTTCAATACATAGGAATATTATAACATCACTCGTTGGTATATGTTGACTACCACCTCCATAATGTGATGTGAAACATTTTTCATTTTTATTTTACATGGATGGAAATAAGTTTGTATTAAATTAGGATATATCATATATATGATACAAAAATTATAAAAAAAGATGAAATATTATATATCATTAATTCATTTCATCCACTAAAAATCAAAAAACAATATTCATAAATACATACAACCCACCGTTTCCATGAAACATCTAATTAATGTTCATATCTCTACCCATTATTCCTGGATATATATATGAAGTTACAAGGATGGAGTAAAATCTAAGAAGGGGGGGGGGGTCTAATTAGTTGATCACTTTATGTGTGTATCCAAACATTATGAAACTTTACCCTGGAAACCTAATACGTTTTCTTTCTTTATCCACCAGTATCAAATACTTAAACATGAATGAATAGTAAATAAGGTAAGGAACACATGATTTTCAAGGTTTGAACTCAATGTGAGAACCTACATCCTTTTTATAGCCACTATAGTGGGTCTATTGAAATCCACTATACTGAAGAAGTGAATAGAACTTATGCCAACTACTATTAGACACCTTATATCCCTTGATAGGAATAATTATGCTGACTCCCTTTAGCATACAATGATTGATTAATGAAAAAATTATCTAAAAAAAAGAAAAAAATATATTTTTGAGTATACTCCAAAAATTCTCAGTATGAATCCTCAGTCCCGTTCGGCTGATTTTATATTCATAGCATGGTAAGGATGGTTTCGATTATTATGTTCCATAAACAATCCAAGAAATGCATCTTCAATCTTGGAGAGAACATTTCACATTTAATCCCGTATAACTCCACCTTTTATGAGTGTGTGAATGGTAAAAACGAGCGAATTATATGAGCACATATTTATATGAAACATGGAAAACTAAGGTGGGAGTTTTGAAATTCTGTCCCACTTCTTCAAATCTCTTAAACTCCACTAATCTCTCACATTTAATCTTCAATCATTAAGTTCTTCAAACCACCTTAAATTTTTTAGAGATTAACGCAAAGTTGAAATTCAGGTTTTCCTTCTTGAACTATTCATATCTTCCTCAGAATGATAAGGATGGATCTCAGTTCTGATTTTATCATAACCCTGCTGTGAAATTAGGTTCCGAATTGCAAAGAAATTAGGTTCTGAATTATTCATTAATTGGGTTCCAAATTTTTCAAAAATCAGGTTCTGAATTTCTCAAAAATAAGGTTCCTAATTGTTATGAATTTATGTTTCGAATGGTTAAAAAATAACATTCCAAATTATTCATATATCAGGTTCCAAATTTTCCAGAAATCAGGTTCTAAATTATTCATAAATTAGATTTTGAATGGTGCAGAATTCAAGTTCTAAAATTATCAAAAACCATGTTCTGAGTTTCATAAGAAAACATGTTCCAAATTATAAGAAATAAGGTCCAACAATCATGTTATGTTTTTCCTTAGGAATCAGGTTCAGAAACAAGGTTATGTTTTTCTCAGGAATCATGTTCATAAATACAATTATGGATCTCCCAGGCATCAGGTTAAAATATCGGGTTTTGTTTTTCATAGGAATCAATTTCAAAAATCAGGTTCGGGGTTTTTTTTTCAGGAATCATGTTCAGAAATTAAGTTCATGTTTTTTCTTAAATCAGTTTTAGAAATCTTGTTCTCGTTTTCTCATGAATCAGATTCAAAAATATGGTTTTTTTCTTAGGAATCATGTTTCGAAATTAGGTTCTAGTTTTCTAAAAATCAAGATCAGAAATTAGGTTCTCGTTTTCTCATGAATAATGATCCAAAATCTTGTTATGGTTTTCTTAGGAATCGTGTTCAGAAATATGGTTCTAGTTTTTCTCCAGAATCAGGTTCAGAATCAATATATGGTTTTTCAAAGAATCAGGTTCAAGAATCAGGTTCTGGTTTTTTCAGGAATCAGGCTCATAAATTAGGTACTATTTTTTACAGAGGAATCAGTTTCAGAAATCATTATCTAGTTTTCTCTTGAATCAGGTTTAGAAATCAGTTTCCGAATTTTCATAGAATGTTGCTCAGTGATAATCGCTAAACCTCCTCACTATTTAATCAATAGATATTATCATATAACGTTTCATGATTTGTGAAAACTTTAAGATCAGAAAAGCATTTTTTAATTTATTTAGAAGGTTTCAGAAACATTATATCATATGTCTCATCAACAACATCATTTAAAATCAGAAACAAATTTTATACTCAGCAACATTAATTCAGCTCATCACTTCATTAAACCCAACAAATTCTTTCTTCCTGTATATCAATAAAATTCTTCAAAAAAATGATTAGTTGTTAACAAATACCAAACATTGATAAAACAAAAATATCACAATGTTTTTTCAATCCCCCCTTTTTATTTTTTGATAACCTTTATTAAACAACATTGCCAACTCTTAGAATTATTTTTCTTTTATCAAAACATAGCCTTTCTCAAAAGAGTGTGTCCTGAATCCACACTATAGGATAAAGTAATTTTATTGAAATATTTCCATCCCGTAGTTTTAAGAAAATTTTATGGCAATAAAAATATATAATTCTCTTACTCAAACTCCGTATTTTTCAACATAATCCAAAGAACAGTGGATATATTATTTTTGAGGTTTAGGAAGACATGGGAATAGACATAACTTAGAGTTTAATCCTCAATTTGAAAATCCTTTTTGTTATTGTTAATTTTATAAATATATCAGCTATATGATACAATGTTGATGTGTATTCCAGCAAAACATCTCTAGCATCAACTTTCTCTTTTATGAGGTGAAAATTTTTATCAATGCGTTTTCATCTTGAGTGTTTGACTGGGTTCATAGAAATATAAATTTCACTCTGATTATCACAAAGTATCTTCAATGTTTTAGAAACTATTAATTACAAATATTCCAACTGAACATTCATCCACATCATTTGAGGTCAATCCTGAGTAGCTACAACATATTCAGATTCAGCTGTGCTAAAAGTTACAGAACATTGTTTTTTGCTATACAAACTCACACAATATTCACCTATGAAAATTGATCTTCCTGAAGATTATTTTCTATCATCACAATCACTATCCCAATCAGAATCATTGTAACCATGAAACTTTAACTAATTGTTTGTTTCTAATAACAACTCGTATCTCAGAATCCTCTTTGTTTCCAATATATGTGATTATTTTAGATTACATTGATACCTGGATCATAAAGTAAAAACATAAAAAATATCAGTCTGTGAAGCTCTAAGGTAAAGAAGACTTCCTATTATCTTCTGAAATATTTTTTGATTTACAGTAATTTTAGATTCATCTTTGATTCAATATTTTTCTCACTGAAATAGGAGTTGGATCTTCTTTTGATTCTAAAATTCCAAAATTATGTAAAAATTACTTGGAATACATTTCTTACGGTAAGAAAGTGTATATTTCCTTTTGTTGATCATGTAATCCAATAAATAATGTTAATTCCCTCAACATTGACATTTCATAATTCCTCTTCATTTATTCTGCAAACTATTCACAAACTTTTTCATTATCCCGAGCAAAACTTATAACATCCACATAATCAAATACAATTAATGATGCGGTGTTAGAATATTTCACATATATGTTACTATCAACATTTGCTTCATAAAATTTTATCTTTCTCAAAAAAAAATCATGCTCTTAATACCGAGCATGTGGATCTTGTTTCATCCCTTAAAAATCATTATTTAATTAGATAACATTGTCTCCATCCTCATCCTGTATAAACCCAGAAAGCTTTTCAATGTATACTTTTTCCTCAATGTCAAATTTTATGAAATATGACATTAGATCCATCTAATAAACATTGTAATTACGATGGGAATCCATTGAAGAAACATTAGAATAGTTTCTAGCCTTACAATGGGGGAACATGTTTCATCACAATCCACACCTTCAACCTGTGCATATCCTTTATAAACAAGTCTTGCTTTGTCTCTTTAATCATATCCATGATCATTCAATTTATTTTTGTAAACCCACTGGGTTCTAATAACATTTTTTTTTTCTGAACTTTGATCATGTTCCTGTGATTAATTATTCTCAATCTAATGTAGCTCTTCATTCATATCATCCACGCATTTTTTATATTGAATATCCTATGAAACTGATTGCAGTTCAACATTTTAGATAAGTGATCTCTGATGTTCTAGTCTGAAATTATTTTTTCTCTAAAGTATAGCCTTCTGATTCCCAAGAATGTTTTTAGATTTAATATGCTTTCGTAACATAGGAAATCTCATGGTATCATCTTCATCATCAATTTCATCACCACATAGCTTATCTGAATTATGATAATTTTTTTGGATAATATTTAATATTTTCATATTTATCCCATATTTCATCCCCAACATTCCCAAAAACTTTTGTTAAGTTGCATTGATTATCAATTACCTTCTCATTAAATGAGTCCTCCAACTATTGTAAATGTTTGTTCTAACATTTTTAACTTCCCCAATTTTTTTAATAACCCATGAATGTTCCTACCACATCGTTCTCATCAAACATTCCAAAATCCTTGTTTTTGTCTTTAAGAAAACATGGAATTCCAAAGACATTGATGTATTCATATGAGTGTTTTTTTTGTTATACTATATTTCATAATGAGTCATGTTGGATTCTGATCTCAACAAGAATCTATTCTGAACATGTATAGTAGTACTAAAATCTTGTGTCCAAAAGAATTTTGAAATTTTGTATTTAGCTGACATACTTTTTCCTATTTCAACCAAGCTCATATTCATTATTTATACTACTCCATATTGTTGTGGAGTATATGGAGAACTATACCTATGTCTGATACCATGATTTCTTAATTGAATTTTAATAGCATTGTTTGTGAATTCAGTACCATAATTTGTTCTCATCTTCTTTATGTAATCCCCTAGTTCTCTATCAACATATTTTATAATGAATTTGATAATTTCAATAGACTACGACTTGTGCTTCATGAACAAAATGTTTTTTATTTGAATGAAATCATCAATAAAAGTGATAAAGTATAAATCTTCTTTTGTTGATTGATGTCTCATCGGCCCACACAGACCGGAATAAATAAGCTCAAGTGGTTTTCTAGATTGAATCTCAACAATTTTATGACCATTGTTAGTCATCTTTCCATTCTGGAAAGTAATGTAAACATCTTCATCTATTCTCTTCCATTCTAGAAAAATTCTGAATAACATCAATATTAGAAAGCTTGTTCATGTTCTTCTTCTCGTGGTGGAAAAGTAAATGATGCCACAAATTTTTCTCATCTTCAGTACTCAAATATCAAGATTTAATGGAATTTACAATTTTAAAGAGATTACCAATATTTCTTTCTCCTTTTGTAACTACTTTTCCATGTTTTATAATTCTGATGATAAAATAGTCCTTTCTAAAAATTACCACTTTACCATCATAAAAAAGTTGACTTACACTAAGTATGTCATGTTTCATCCCATCAACAAGATAAACTACCATAGACATTAGTTTCATCAATTCAATCTCTTTCATTCAAATTACATTTATTTTTAAGGAACTATAATTTCCCAAAGTAACATATCCTCCATCATGACTATTAACATGTTCCAAGATTTTTAAGTCACCCATCATGTGTGATGAACAACCACTATTAAGAATCCATGATCTGTTCCTATTACTTGCTTTCAAAGGTGTCTCAACAATGAATTATCTCTTATCAACCTTCTTATTTTTAGCTTTCATTTATTTCTTATCAGAAGAAACTTGTTATGGAAGGAGTGTTATACATCTTTCGGCACGATTATTTGACTGATCACATCTTCCACAAACATATTTGGGACATTCAAATTGATTAATTGTTGGAATGTTTCTAACATCTTGAGAATTTACATTTTTTACATTCTTTGCGTGGGGAAAGTTACTCATTCTTCTTTCACTATTTCTTCCACATTTATTGATCCTTCATCTGGGTAGTGATAAATTGTGCCAAAAAATATAAGCTCTATTCCCATATATTTTGTAACACCAACAAAAGCCTTCAAAACATGATTTTTTATTAAAGAATGATCTTTCTTTATTGAAACAATGTTGAGGTTGGAAAATTCTTTCATCCCAACTATTCTTAGGATGTGGACCATCTTACCCTTTCTGTGAGATTTCAACGTTTTTGAGTTGATAGGTTTCTCATAACTTTTTTCCACCCAATATTTCCCAACACCTTTTCTAGACACTAAAATGTTAGATGATTTAAATGAAACATTATTTTTTAAAGGATGGGATTTTTTATGATTCTCATAATATGCCATCTCAGTAATTTTAAAGGTCTCATCTTGTAAATTTGTAACATTGTTAAAGTTTGAATTTATGTTCCTCAAGGAATTTTTAGACTCAAGAGTTCTGATTGAACATTGTTCGCTTATTCTTCCTTAGAATATAATATGTTTCTCAGATCTTCACACACCTTTTACTATTAAATATTTCTATGATTGTATCTTAGAATCTTTTGAATCTATTCATCCTCTTAATTGTTGTCATTTTTTCAACCATCAGAAAATTCATCACGATAATTCTACATCACTCTAAATTATTTCATCAGAGATTTTTTTCTAAAGACAAGAAAGAACTTCAGTTCTGAGGTGTTACTCTCTATAAGATTCTTCACCACCTTGTTCACTCTTTGAAGCATCTTTTTCTTTCTTATCTTTTGAAATAAATTTTATAAATTTTTGTGAACATTCTTTTTCAAAAGAATAATTTTCAGTTGAGTTTGATTCAAACTTCATTCTAAATATGGTTCTCTTACTTCTGAAAGACTTCTTGAATTTTCTTGGAAGAATCCTCTTCATTATCATTTTTTTCCCACTTCTTCTATCAAGGATTTTCATCAGAACCATCTCGATATTCACTAACATTATTATTAGTGGTATTCATAAAAAAGTTAAAAATTTAACCACACTAAAAACAATTGAGGGAATATTTTACTTCATTCTTTCCTCTTCATCTATGATAGTTCTTATATATAAGGGATATGATCTTTTCTTTTGGCTCATCATCATCTTTGTTATAAGATTCACAATGATTGTATTTGTCAACTTATTTGATTTATATTTTTCTGATGGCTTCAATAGCATTTTCATCATTAATTTTCTTCTTAAAGATTTGTCCATTATTAATTTCAAAATCAAAAAGAATTGTATGCAATTTATTTAGAGTTAAATCATCCTTATCTTCTAAGGAAGAAATTTTTTAATTTAAAAAGTCTGATATGTTTCTCATAATTTTGTTCAAGAATTTTAAATCTCTTATGTCATCTCTAAATCCTTTGATGTTGCATACAATTTCATTAAATCTAGTAAAATATTTCATCATTTATTTCATTATCTCTCATCCTGATGTCTTCAAACATACAACTCCAGATTTTTGAATGATGTCCTTGACTTTTGTAATTCCTTCAAAAACACATTCTAGCTTGTTCCCCATGATTTTTGATGTTGTTAGACCCATCACCTTATGATAATATTTTAATTATAAGAACAAGAGAATTCCATTTCTATCCATTCAATTAACTTCTATGTTTCTCTTTTCAGCAAACGTCATTGGGGCATTTTTCTCAATAGGTGGAAAGCCAATAATAGTAACTTCAACAACATCAAGGACAAGAAATTTTGGATAAGGAATTATTCTCTTTTTTCATCCATAATAATTTCCTTCATAAAATGTAGGAATTCATCTATAGTTGAGTGAGTCCATATTTTACTTGATAAGGATTAAACAAGGGACTCTCCCTCTGATAGTACTTGAACTTCCATGCATAAATTAACAAATGAAAATGGTGGTTGAATCATTTTTTCACTTATTATAATTATCAAAACTTTAAGAAACATAACCCTTGTATCCTATTAAGATTTTGTTCCTTATCAACTAGTATCAAATACATAAGAATTGGAGAATAGTAAAGCAATTAAGGCACACATGATTAAAAATGTTTGGCCTCAATGTTATAACCTACATCCATGCCATAACAAATCTTGTGGGTCTATGGAAATATACTATAATGAATAAGTAAATACAACATGTTCTAACTCCCGTTAGAAACCTTTTATCTCTAGATATGAGAGATTGCACTCCCTCTTATTAGTTGACATTGTTTTTTTAAAGAACAAAAGAGCCAAAAAAAGAATAAAAATATTGTTGAATCTCCTCCACAAATAATCTATCTGAATCCCCAGTCTAGTTTGGTTAATTCCAATATTATCAGCATGGTATGGATGGTTCAGATTATATTTTTCCATAAACAGTCAAAGAAAATCTTATTCAATATTGGTGTGAACGTTTCACTTTGAAGTCTCATGCGCTCCCCCTTTTTATATTGTGTTAATGTTAAAAATGAGTGAATAATATGAGTATATATTTATAAGAAACATGAAAAACAATGGTGGGAATCATGGAAATCATTCCCACTTACTCAAATATCAAAAACTCCATAAATATATCACATTTAATCTCCAATCATTTACTTCTTCAATCCTACCTAAATTTCCATGAGATTTATAAAAACTTGAAGTTTTTGTTTTACATATTGAACACATAATATCATTCTCAGAATGATAATGAAGGATCTTGGTTTTATTTTTCTCAGAAACATGCTCAGAAATCAGATTCTGAATTGTGCAGAAATCAGGGTCTGAATATTACAAAAATCAGGTTCTTAATTGTTCAGAAATCAGGTTCCAAATTACTCATAAATCTGGTTCCATATTGTGAAGAATTCAGGTTCTAAATTTTTTAGAATTCATGGTCTGAATAATAAGGAAATAAGGATCCAAATTTTTAGAAAATCAGGATCTGAATTAATTATAAATTAGGTTCCAAATTTTTCAGAATTTAGGTTCCGAATTGTTCAACAAACAGGTTCCAAATTTCCTCAGATCTTAGCTTCCAAATTGGAAAAAATCAAGTTCATAAATGATGTTCAAGTTTTTGGAGGAATCGGGTTTAGAAATCATGTTTTGTTTTTCTTAGAAATTCGTTTCATTGTTCAGGTTATTGTTTTCCCAGGAATCTGGTTTAGAAATCAGGTTCTAGATTTCTCAGTAATGAGGTTTATAAATCAGGTTCTGGTTTTCTCATGAATCAATATTAGAAATTAGGTTCTAGATTTTCATAGGAATCATGTTTAGAAATCATGTTATGGTTTTCTCAGGAATCAGGTTCATAAATCTGGTTCTTATTTTCTAATTAATTAGGTTCATAAATAATTTTATGGTTTTCTTAAGAATCTTGTTCAGAAATTAGTTTTTATTTATCCATGAATCAGGATCAGAAACCCGGTTAACGTTTTCTCTAGAATTAGGTCCAAAAATCAGGTTATGTTTTTCTCAAGAATCATGTTCAGAAATTACGTTTTGTTTTTTCTCAGGAATCCGGTTCAAAAATTAGGTTTTGGTTTTCTCAAGAATCATGTTCATAAATCAGGTTATGTTTTACATAGAAATGAGGATCAGAAATCAGGTTTTTATTTTTCATTGGAATCATGTTCAGAAATCAGGTTCTGGTTTTCATTGTAATCAGGTTCAAGAAATCAGGATCTGAATTTTCTCAGAATGTTGCCTTGGGAAAATCATCAAATATCTTCACCATTCATTCAATATATTTTATCATGAAGCATTTCATGATTTGTGATTACATTAAGATCAACAAGGAATAATCTAATTTATTTAGAATGTTTGAGAAACTTTCTAACATCTGAATATTCAACAACAACATTCCAAATCAGCAAATTCATTCATACTCAGTAGCATTTATTAAGCTCAGAAACTCTCTTAAAACCAAAGTCTTCATTCTTTGTGTATATCAAAATTATTCTTCAAAAAAATTGTTAGTTGTCACCCAATACAAAACATTGATAAAACAAAACACCACAAAGTTTCTTCAATATAAATAATGAATATATTTAATATTTATATCATGATTAAAATTATATAGACTATGAAATAATGATTAATATTCTTGGACCAAAACTAATTAAAATAAAATATCATAAAGGATGAAATAGTTAACACCCAGAAATGAATATGTAAATAAGAAATTTTTAGTAAAATGGTGTTGAAATATAATAAGTGTACTGTTTCAGATATTATATTTATTTACATGACTCTAGTGTATAAATATTATAAATAAATTTTTTTATATAAGATATAATAGATTCTTAAATGAAATTAAACCTTAATGGGTAAGATATTTATGTTTTAATCTCATTTTAATTGAAAATTATTATAAATGAATTTTTAATAATGAATATTATATAATACTTTCTAATAAATACATTTAATTTTCTTTTATATTTATTAATTAGTGAGAATATTTTTTTAATACTCAATCTCTTCGATTTATGCTCTTAGGAGAAAAAATAACATTTTTTACTGAAGAATAAACTTAGGTTCCTCTTCAGTAAAAATTAATTTATCTACATTATCAATTTTTTTTAAATTTTTTCAATAATATTTTATTATTCATCAATGTTATTTTAAAATAATTTTTTGTTAATTTTTTTTATTATTTTTTTGAACTTAATCATAATTTACTTGAATAAGTTAATTTTGAATATTTCTCAAAATGAGAAAGGATTATTTTTTATCATACATTATAGGATTAAAACATCTCACATTCATGAATACTAAATTCTTTTAAAAATCCTTAAAAAAATCTGTGGATATATTAAAAGAATTTTTTTTCATTAATATACAGATTATTTTTATATTATATTTTTATATTTTAAAATTCAAATGATATTTTCTTCAGGAATTATTCTAGTAATCATTTATTGGAATTTTAAACAATAAAAAAAATATCTTATAGTAAATTTTTTCAGGACATGATCCAATAATACTGTATTTACTCCTTCATTGGATTTCTTATTGTTAAGAAGTTGAAATAATCATGAAATTCATTTTTTTATAAAGGGATATGTTATGGTAAATTTTTTTATGATCATGTACCATATATATGGGTGGATTTATGATTATGTGATGGATGGGACTATAATTATATAACCATCCAAATAATGGTAAAAAATTTAATGTTATATGTTCTTAATGGTTACATGGTTGGTTTTCCCAATCTGAAAAGAAAGTACATGAGAGGTTATCCCAAGCCTAAAAGAGGGTTCATAATAGGTTATCCCAACCCCAATGTAGGCACATGGGTGGTTATCCCAAGAAGAATATATTACGTATGTCTTGGTGGGTAGCCTTGATCTAATATTTAAATAGATATGAGTATGAAAAAAATGAAACTCTATTATGATTTAACAATTTTCCAATATTATGATATTATGGATCATGTTCTATAATCCTTTTATGATTCATATATATGGAATTATAATCCATTATTCTATAACTATGTTTTATGATCTATGAATTTATGTGAATTAATTTTAGTGTTTATTATCATGTTCTCACACTATTTATGCCCATGTAATTATTAAATGTTCAATGATATCTCTCTTATATTACCTTACTGAGTATATGAGGTATCCCTTTGTTATGTTTATATTCCACAGATTATGAATAAAGGCTTTTTGTATTATATTTTTATGAAGGCTTATATATATTATGAGATTAATAGGAGATAATATTGATATCAAAAGAACATATTGTTTATTTATAAAATTTCTAAACACACAAATACTATATGATTCTAGCATGGGTCATAATATTTATGAGACAATATTTATGTCAAGATCTTGTTTCTGGAATACGTGTTAAACTATTCTAAAAAATGGTAATTCCACCAAAACATATGGGCATTCATCATGAAAATTGGTTCATGATCATCATATGAATAGTTAATTTCATGTGGCTTAAGTGGATGGGATCTATAAGATACCACATGATCACTATTCTTAATAACACAACCAAAACCTAATCCTGGTGTGTCATAGAAGACTACATAGTCATACCTAGAAACTTGAATAGTTAACACCAATGAAGAATTCAAAAGACATTTTAGATCCCCAAATGATCTCTAAAAATAATCATCCTGAAAAAATTCACTCCCTTTAAAAAGGAGAGTGGACATAAGATAGTCCTATTTTGAGAAATACACAAAAAACCCTTGATTATACCATGTTAAACCTAAGAATATTTGAATATTGAAAAAAAATCATGGATGTCCCCACGTCATATGAGATTTCACCATCTTAAGATCAATTGAGATTCCATGTTTGAAGACAATGTGTCCCATGAACATCACTTCTTGAATCTAAAAATAACATTTTGATTTAATGGAATAATGTATGTGATTTCTAATTAATTACTAAACTACATTCATATTATGTACATGTATCTAAATGGACCTATCATAAACTAGTTCATCATCCAAAAACACCACCCTGAATGAATCATGATAATTATGGATGTTACTAAGAATAATATCTATATGAAAATTAGGATAATTGGTCAGAGAAAATAGAAATAAAATATACTCATAATGGCTATTCATATTCAAGAATAATGTTTTTAGAATATTACATTACTTTATTCATAGCTTCTGATAACCATATTGAAGATCAATATTATAGAACAACATCTATAACTTCAACTACTCAAACAGATTATCAATCCATAGAAGAAGGTACATTAATTTTCCATAAATTAGTTGAGTTTCCATAAATCAACGCATAAAATAAGTGTTCAAAATACATCATTTTAAAATATAATTGTTTTTTGGTACTAATAAGATACTAAGGAATATAAATATGTTCTCTATAAAATAATCCAACTGAGACTTCAACTCTATTAGTTCATCTAGTTACAAATGGTACGAAGAAATAGATATATATTGAGGACTAGGAACTATATAGATGGAGAAATTTTCCACTCTTAACTATGGAAAACTGGATAAATCAGAAGTAAACAAATCTCAAGAAACTCAATGAAAACTAAAGGGAGATCATTGCTCTATAACTCCCACTACAAATAAAAATAAATAACTAATATCACTTTCCCAATCTCTAGTGAAGAGGGTTTGAATCTACACATATGTGGGTCCCATTATCGTTGAATGATATGACTCACCCCCTCAGGTGTGGTAATGGATACACATTAAATATAGAAGAATATTTGGGCCTTATTAGAAATTCTCCCATCTAACCTGAAGATGAAATAGAGAGGTTTCATGTCAAAAAATTGAAAATTCCATGTATGATTGATATCTGATAAAGAGAAAACACAAGAAAGATGACATATTCCCCACTCTATCATTGTTATAAAGTGTATAGTAAAATTAATAACATTAAATAAGACATCCATATTAATTTTTAGAAGGTTCATAATATATTTTCATATAAATTAGTGAGACGATACCTCTCATGGTCATTGTACCTATATATTCTTCTCCTAGAGACTCGTCTAATATGTGAATAAGCTTTATTCAAAATTCATATATATGTATCCCCTTTTTTCGTGATTGGTATTATTTCCCCATAGTATAATTAATTTTTGTTGATATGATTTTAATAAGTGGAAAAATATATATGACATAACTTCTTTATGTGATATGAGCATCATTAGGAGTAACTATGTTGGGTTCCACCATAAAAACCCATTTTGAATGCCCAGTCTTTCTACACAGGATGAATGTAAGAGGGTCTCTTCCATTAATTGAAGGAGGTCTAGAGGAACCCCAATATCCATAACCACCATGAGACTTATTTAGGATTCTATTTCTCTTGATTTACCTCGGTAAAATTCCATTGGGAAAAAATTTAACTCTAGTAAACCCTTACTTATAGTCTAGGTCATGTGGAACCTTCAGACTCATATCCATTATGTCCGCATAAGAGGGTACATTTTAAAAGAAAAAATGAGAAAAAATATCAGATCAATGTTTCATAAATAACTGTATAGACATCATATATACATTTAATAAAATATTTGGGTCAATCTAAAAAATCTCGGTATAACATTTTACATATTTTTTCAATGTCTTGTAAGCCAACTCGAGTTAAAAAAAACTACATAGCCTTATCTACCACTATAAACATGGGATATAACTGATTAGTGAAAATTTTCATCAAATTCCATCAACTGTGATCCCTCTTTCTGCTTCATCAAAACTATTTAATCTCTATGTATCCTTATTGGACTATATAGATTAAAGGATGAACAATTAACCTTAATTTCTTTGAGAGTCTCTATAAAAGAAAATAAAAGCTCTATATTTGTCAACTTGTTCTCATCCTCTTGAAGATTTATAGAGATATGTTGTTTCTATTGAAGGATATTTTAATAATGATTCTATGATTAATCATTCTGAAGTACCACAATATAATCCATAATAGAATCTTGTGCAAGACCCTTTCCTAGAGATTGGACTACACATACAACAATATCAGTTAGGTTTTGGTCTATGAGAAGACTCACTCCATATGGTTTATAAGAATGTTATTTCTAGAGCCTTGTTAGATGTATTCTTAGAGTAATGATGTTATAAAACATCTTCAACCAAAATTTATGATAGAATATGTTCACTCTAATAAAAAAAATAAAAGAACAATAATTGGGAAACTAGTCCAATTTTATAAGATAACAATATTTTCTTTTCATCCTATCTAACTAAAAGTTAATGAAATCTATAGAATGAGATTAATTTATTCCTCAATGACTCCTTCCAAAAACACTCATTGTTACATAAGTCTTCTTATGATTATCTTTGGTGATTAACTCACTCATAACAACCTCTGAAGACCCATCATGACATCTTATACTACATACATACATCAAGGAATTACGCAGAACCTGAACCAATGATACCACATTGTCATGAAATCTCCTAGATAACTTGGTACCCTTATAATAATTCCCAAAATAACATATCTAAAATTTCATTACAAGTCCCTATATGTTAGAGAATAATAACCAAAATCATACAAGATAATAGGGTGAATGAATTTTCCACAAAATAATGAATGATAATGATACAAACTTATACGTTCTAAACTCCAAAGAGATATTTGTCTAGAAACAATACTGGTATATCAAAATGAATAATATTACATCATCAAAATACTCAGTTTAAAGGACAACATACCAAAGTGAAACGTAACTCTACTCCCAAAATGTCATGAACCCCAACCACCTCCTTGCAGAACATTCCATTTACTCAAAACTAGTAGAAGGAAATCTATAAACACATAAATGAATAGATATGGTGTGATATATTAATCCATGTAGGTAATAAACAAGTGATTTATAATAATACTCAATAATAATAAACCAAATAAAGCATTAAATATTAAATAAAATAGGGAATGATATTTCAATTTCATGTTTAGTTTAGAATCGTTCATTTTTTAAAAGTGATGTAATGGACTTCAATTATTGGTAAAATACTAATTACATATAAAATAGTATATATAAATAAAAAATTATGATTAACATAGTTTCATAATAAATAGATGATATATCAATATAATCATAACATGTATTAAAAACATCTTCTTAGTGGTATGACGATGTCTTGTTATAGGATCCTCAAACATCTCATATCTGTGATCATAGAAATATGTGTACACATATCCCCATGCTCAATCAAAATATAACACATATACAATCCATCATGGATAAGATAATCTGATGTATATAATATTATATTCTTCATCATTAGTACATTTCTAGGGAATTATCACCCTAGAGTTCTACTCCAAAATAACCCTCTATATTCCCAGGCTCTCATGTGGTTTAATCACTCAATTTAAAAATGGAAGATCATCTCCTTTAAATAATTCATCATTCAAAATTCGATTTCCCAATTTTCAATTTAAAAATCTCAAATTTCATTCAAACCATAAAATAGGTTTTTTATTGTTTAATTCCATTTCCAAACAATCCAAATCATATATTTTTATCCTTTCAATTTATGAAATTTTTTATTATATATTTTTTAAATCGATTCATTAAATTTATTCAAATTCAAAATAGATTCCAAATTCAAATTCCATTTGTATTGGGGGTTTTCCCCATAATAATCACCATATCAAATTAATTTTAAAATTCATATGATATTGGTTTTTTTAGAAATCTGTAAAATGCACAAGAGCCTCAACCTAGTTGGTGAGGACTCAATAAGTGCACCCAAGAGACAAGGGATTAAATCTAGGTGAGAGATAATTTACGGGTTACTGTAGTATTAATGTAGTAGTACTATAGTAGTTACTGTAGAAGTACTTTAGCAGGAATTGTGCAGAACTGTAGTAGGTACTATAGCAGGAACTGTAGTAGGCACTATTTGGCACCATAGTAGCCGTGAATATGCCCCCATTTGGGCCTTCAGGCCACTGATTTGGTCCCCAAGTCCTTTAAGACCTTCGAGCCATGCGGTCCTTCAGGTGGGTAAGGCCTTCGGGCCACCTCGAGGACTTTGGGCCTCTTTAATGTGTAGATGAAAAACAGACAACCTAAAAGGAACAAGCTTCAGAAGGAGGAGGAGCAAGGAGCTTTCACCATAGCAGAAGCTAAATGGATTGCAAGAATGATAGGTTATGGAACCTTCCATCGGGAAAAGCATGTGCATGCAAGGGAAAGCCTAGCCAAACATCCATGCGAAGGTGGAGAGATGATTTCACGAAGAAGATGTTGCGGAGGAGCAGTTCCAAGTTGTTATTCTGGGCTGCATGTAATGTTTGAAGCCTACGGGCAATGGTTTCCTCTAAGGCCAATGATCCATGTAATACTTACACCTACAGGCCTAGTAAGGGTTCCACCTTACCCCTTGAAAGGTGCATTATAAAAAATCAATAAAAAATGAAGGCCTTCGGGCCATTGGAGGAGGAGAAATCTGTAAAAATAAATTTTAAACAATAAGAAAATAATGGTTTACTCATATAGCCAAACTGAAACAAAACCACATACAATTATCTCATAGATTAGAATACCCAACACTCCCAATGATATTTTCCAATGAAGAGAGGGAATGATAGAGATCTTGAAATCTATCCTAGAATTTTTATTCAATTAAATTGAATTTATATCCATAAACAACATGATGATCTAACACTCTATAATAAGGAGGAAAGGTGAGGCTGGGATATGACATGAGATATGAGATTCACATTATTAAAGGAGATAAAAAAATTATCTTCCAATAATTAATCAATCATGTAATTGGTTTGGATGAGACAAAATTGTTTATTTAGAGCCTCCAAAGCCTAAATAATCTATTTATGTTGAGATACTTATGAGTGGGGATTTAAATGGGTTTCAAAAAACATATTATTATTATTTTGAATAAAAAAATCCCACATTCATGGTTAGTAGGGTATCACTTTATGGTATGAAAAACTCCAAATCCTAACCATGTTCCCCTATAATGTTGTCAAAAATTTCCACTAGATGGGTACACTTTTTTCAAATCATGTGCCTACTAGGAAAACCCATAATATATAAGGATGAAATTTTTTTCATTAGAGGGGAACATGGTTTGGGAATACCCAATTCCAACATTTCATTTATCAAAAACCATTAAACAAATAAAAAATAATCCACATGCAACCTAATATAATCACCAAACAATTGACGATAAAAATATGGGTTGTTGAGTACCAAAATTGAAGTAACAAGATGTTATATTCCTTTTTGTTGAAAGTTATATAATATATTTTATAGATGTTTCAAACATGTTATTAAAATTTTCAAAATCAATATTAATATTTATAATATTATATATGAACGTTTAATGACATCTTATCTCCTTTTTATTAATAATATTTCCATATTTTCATTATTTCATTTATTAATTTACTTGTTTTTTGTTGCATGTTTAATCATGAAATATATACTTCATGAACTTATTTTATGGTTATTTAATCATAAAATAATTACCATGAATTAATTAACAAATATTTCAACAAATTTTCTTTGAAAGAAAATCATGAACTATGATTATAGAAATTGGACATTTTTACCATCTTTAGATGGTAGTTTGTACATATACAAGAGAAATGTTTCCATTTTTCATTGACCATTATAGAAAAAACAGAAGTAATTTTTTATATTTAAATAATGATAATAATAATATAAATATATATATCATATTAATTTTTAAAATATTCATATATATATCGTCATTGTGGGGGGGGGGGGGGGGGGGGTTATTAAAATAGAGTCAAATCACTTCATGAATGTGGTGGTCCACACTTACATAAATGATGTTTTCATTTCTCTATTTTAAAAAATTAAAATGATATAATGTGTTTATAATGATTAATATTCCATTATTATCATATTTATGTAAATTATATCACATTTATTCAATATCTTTATCCATATTTCATTCAATTTTATGTGTTAGTGAAAAATGTATTGCATCTCTTCATGAGACTGTAATCCTCCGTTAATGTGAGTGATGTTTTCATATCCATTAAAATGGAATATCAAAATGTATATTTCATATAATTAATAAATAGGTATAATTAGTTTATAAATATCATATATAAACATTATACTCATCATAATACCCAACTAGGAGAGGTTTTAATGGAAAAACAGATGACATCAGTCCACAAGGTGATTATCATTCACATATAGAAATAACGATTTTGTAACCCATTTAATGGATGCATGGGATAGTTGTTTGTAATTAACATGATTTAAAAATGTCTCAACATATATAAGATATTATTATTTTTATATATTCTTTTTTTAATAATTGTTGTTGGTGGTGGAGGAAGAAAAAAAATTCTCTTTGAAAAATGTTACATCTTTTTCCTATGTCATGCTTTTGTTCTTACGAAGGGCCTTATTCGGTTTGATTAAAACATACATAATTGTTCTACGATGAGCTTATAGATGTTTTAAATTGATTAGGGTAGGAATTTATGATGAAAATGGGTGTGAAGGTGCAAATAGTAGTGGATATGGAGTACCTTTTTATAAGTTACATGAGTAAATCACTTGTAATTTTTGAAAATATTCAATCATATCCACAATTTGTATCATTCCAAAAAAATATAAACTGGGACAATTTATATCCACGTCAATATAATATTGAAATATATCTAGCCAATGGGTTTTTAAATGTTTTTTCATTTATATTCCGTTTATTTTTAGTTTAACCAATAGTAAATCCATTTTTACCAAAACTACGGTAATTAATTTTTTCTATTTTTTATAATAATTTTTCTAAAAACATAATGCTGAAAATATTAGAAAATATAAATTATTATTATTCCAAAAATTGAATGTGGTTGTCCATATTCTATTAAATGTTCTAAAAAATGATAATTTAAAATTAATCTCAATAATGGAAGGAGAAAAATGTGTTTTAAAAATAATAATTTAAAATTTTTACAAATTTATTATATGAAATTTCAAAATGATAAATATTATAATCACCTAAAATTTAATAATTGATATATTTTTGAACTAATAAAACATTAAGACCTTCTAAAAATGTATTTCACCTTAATAAATAATTTGAATAAAAAGGAATAATTTTGTTAAAATTATGTTTTTTTCACCATTAATCAAAAAATGAAATATTTTATAACAAAACACAAAAAATATCCATATTATAATTTTTATATTATGATTAAAAAATTATTACCGTTTTATCAAATAAATTTTCAATTTTTGTTAAATTATTTTTAAATTATTTTTAAAAATCGCGAGTAATCTATGTTACAAAATAATACAGTTTTTTAAATAAAAAAATAAATTTTATTTAAATAGAACTTACTTTATTTTCAATAAAAATATTACAATTATTTCCATTTTTTATTAATATACATTCCAAAAAACAGAAGATATATTTTTAAATTTTCGTGACTAAATATTATTTTAATAAATTATGATGTTTTATTTAAACCCCATTGTGTGTTAATCATAATCAATCAAAAAAAATTATTATAGAATTAATATATTGTTAATACATGAGGTGTAATATTATTTTAATTTTTTTTCATTTAATACATTATATATAAATCAATTTTCCTCTTTTATAATTTTAGGGTGTTATATTCTTCCCACCTAAAATGATTTCTTCCCTCACAATTTAAAAATGGTCTCAATAATCGAGGGTTTAAAATGTAATAACACATTTATTGAAAACCCCACATCATAAGATATTTAATAAAAATCATTTTAAATTGTTTCAAAATTAAATACCAATGTCAAATAACAAGGTTTCTATTTAATAAACCATTAGATGAAGGTGAAGATATGAATATGATTGAAAAGAATAAATAATAAAAGAGAGAGATATAGGTAATTTATCACAAAAATGTGAATGATTAATGAAAATTTAATTAACTTATAAAAATAAGTATATAATTTTTCAAAATACCATTAGTTCAACATAAATTAATAACAAATTATAATATTTTATTTGAATACCATTATCCAAGAGTTGATAAATTATTTTAGTGTCTAAGAATATAAGGAAATAAGGTCTACTAATAAATTTCTTTTTCAAAAGAACAATTTTATTCAACATTTTCTCTTGGAAAAATATCCAATTCCTCAAGAAAATCCATCAAACGTGTAGCCAAAAAATAAATTTTTTTGACTATTGCACTAAAATTCAGTTTTAATATATCGTAAGATGTTAAAATTTGTGAAATTTATTCATTTCTTTCTCTAACTAGTTTCAAAATCCAATATGGTTTTCACAATTCATCCAACGTAATATAGTATTCTCTAAACCATGATGCTAACACCAATACAGTGTCATTAATATTTACTCATAAAATCATTTAGCTAAAAACAAGCACATATTAACAAATACCCCACATAGGATATTGGTAGGTGTTAAACCATAACATTCTGCATTCATGGGTTGAATCCCCATGGGCTTACTAGACATGTTGGGTTATAAGCCGACATATATGTTATCTTTTTTATAAAACAATTTTTGTATAATTCTTATAATATTCCCAAAAAATGTAATGGGTATCCATGAAATATAATTAGTCATTAAAAAAACTTATTCACTATTGTTTTCGACACAATTTATTTTTCAAATTTACAATAATATTATCATAATATTATAAAAATTTAATTAAGTATCATATTAACTCCAAATTCTTTCAAATAGCTTTAAACTCGTGCATTTAAAATATAATGAAATTATTCCTCGAATAATATTTCCACCAATATATATACTTGGAATTAATTTCTCCTGAAATATCCATAATCATTTTAGTCTACAATCACATATTCCATAATAGGGTTTCTAAATTGTCCTACTTATGATCATCCTTAAACTCATAAAAAATGACGATATCCATAACGCTTATAAAAATGAATACAAATATTCTTCCCAAATTCAACACAATTAATAGATACTTAGTAATTTTTTTCACCAAAATATCATTGGTGAAAAAATATTTCTATAACTTAATTCATAAACCCAATAATATTAATACTTCATCTACTGTATTTCCATATATTTCCTTATTCTAGTATTTATTCATTAGAATATGTAATTCACTTGGATAATTACAATCACCCCCCCCAAATATAAGGAAATGATCTATAAGTTGATCCTTATGATTAGATTTATTCCATTAAATCATGTTTTTTATTTCTTATTTGGTAATTATATTTTTTATACTGTTATTTTTCACACATATTGAATTCATACTTTCATTTGAGACACTATATTGGGTGTCTATTTCCAAAAAATCTAACATGATGGAAATCAATCCTTATTTACTCCATTGCCTCCAAAAATTAGTTAATTAAAAACATTCATCCGTAATTTATTTGGTGGGTCCAAGAGTTAGTAAATATAAAGGTCATTAATCATATTTGACGATAACTTATTAGGCATAGTAAGGATATATTTTAATCATATAATTATACCATTTGGGATCTCATATTCACCACATGGCCATTCATTTTTGGTGTCAACAACAGTCTTTCATGTTCCATCTACAAACTAAAATAAAAAAAATTGTGTGAGAAACTATAATCATTATAGAAAAACCATATTATCACTTATAAGATATTTAAATCACAAAACCCATTTTTTTATATATGATACATAGGGTTAACCTAAATCGTTCGTTGTCATCATATATTCAATTTATTCAAATTGGTTTGTAAAAAAATATTAATTATCGAATGAATAACTTCCAGGATTTTCAAACCATGTATGTAGAAAGGCTAAATTTTATTCACCACATATTGATTAGGTCAATCCTAATTCCCACATTTTAGAGTTATTAAACATATAAACATCTATTCTAGAACAACATCCACTTATAGAATCCATACAGGGATGCATTTCAGGGAAAAACATTATATCTATATTACCAAAAAATTATTAGTTTCATATATAATTATTCGAATTGATTATTATAGGGTTATGATCTCGACTATATGTTTTCATAAATCTATTTCCCAATTTTTTTACTTAACATCCTCTAATATCAATGGTAGAAACCCTGACCCAATAGCCTAGATCCAATATATACTACATTATAATGGAATAATAAATAAGGAATATCAAAATGTATATTTCATATAATTAATAAATAGGTATACTTAGTTTATAAATATCATATATAAACATTATACTCATCATAATACCCATCTTTGAGAGGTTTTAATGGAAAAACAGATGACATTAGTCCATAAGGTGATTATCATTCACATATAGAAATGAAAATTTTGTAACCCATTTAACGGATGCATGGGATAGTTGTTTGTAATTAACATGAAATAAAAATGTCTCAATATATATAAGATATTATGATTTTTATATATTCTTGTTTTAATAATTTTTGTTGTTGGTGGAGGAAGAAAAAAAAATTCTCTTTGAAAAATGTTACATCTTCTTCCTGTGTCATGCTTTTGTTCGTACGAAGGGCCTTATTCAGTTTGATTAGAACATACATAATGGTTCTACGATGAGATTATAGATGTTTTAAATTTATTAGGGTAGGTATTTATAAAGAAAATGGGTGTGAAGGTGCAAATAAGAGTGGATATGGAGTACCTTTTTATAAGTTAAATGAGTCGATCACTTGTAATTTTTGAAAATATTCAATCATATCCACAATTTGTATCATTCCAAAAAATATAAACTGGGAAAATTTATAACCACATTAATATAATCTTGAAATATATCTAGACAATGGGTTTTTTAAATGTTTTTTTTCATTTATATTCCATTTTTTTAGTTTAACCAATAGTAAATCCATTTTTACCAAAACTACGGTAATTAATTTTTTCTATTTTTTATAATAATTTTTCTAAAAACATAATGCTGAAAATATTAGAAAAAATAAATTCTTATTATTCAAAAAATGGAATTCGGTTTTTTATATTCTATTAAATGTGTTAAAAAATGATAATTTAAAATTAATCTCACTAATGGAAGGAGAAAGAAGTGTTTTAAAAATAATAATATTAAATTTTTACAAATTTGTTATATGAAATTTCAAAATGAAAAATATTATAATCACTTAAAATTTAACAGTTGATATATATTTGAACTAATTAAACATTAAGACGTTCTAAAAATGTATTTCACATTAATAAGTAATTTGAATAAAAAGGAATAATTTTGTTAAAATTAATTTTTTTTCACGATTAATCAAAAAATGAAATATTTTATAAAAAAACACAAAAAATATCCATATTATAATTTTTATATTATGATTAAAATTTTATTACCGTTTTATCAAATAAATTTTAAATTTTTGTTAAATTAGTTTTAAATTATTTTTGAAAATCAAGAGTAATCTATGTTACAAAATATTTCAGTTTTTTAAATAAAAAACAATTTATTTAAAAAGAACTTACATTATTTTCAATAAAAAGATTACAATTATTTCTATTTTTTATTAATATACATTCCCACAAACATAAGATATATTTTTAAATTTTTGTGACAGAATATTATTTTAATAAATTATGATGTTTTATTTAAACCCCATGGTGTGTTAATAATAATCAATCAAAAAAAAATTATTAGAGAATTAATATATTGTTAATACATGAGGTGTTATATTATTTTATAATTTTCTTCATTTAATACATTATATATAAATAAATTTTCTTCTTTTATAATTTTAGGGTGTTATATTCCTTCCACCTAAAATGATTTCTTCCCTCACAATTTAAAAATGATCTCAATAATTTAGGGTTTAAAATGTAATAACACATTTATTGAAAACCCCAAATCATAAGAGATTTAATTAAAATAATTTTAAATTGTTTCAAAATTAAATACAAAAGTCAAATAACAAGGTTTATATTTAATAAACCATTAGATTAAGGTGAAGATATGAATATGGTTGAAAAGAATAAATAATTAAAGAGAGCGATATAGGTAATATATCACAAAAATGTAAATGATTAATGGAAATTTAATTAACCTATAAAAATAAGTATATAATATTTCAAAATACCATTAGTTCAACATAAATTAATAAAAAATTATAAAATTTTATTTCAATACCATTATCCAAGAGTTGATAAATTATTTCAGTGTCTAAGAATATAAGGAAATAAGGTATATTGATAAATTTATTTTTCAAAAGAAAAATTTTATTCAACATTTTCTCTTGGAAAAATATGAAATTCCTCAAGAAAATCCATCAAATGTGTATCCAAAAAATAATTTTTTTTGACTATTGCACTAAAATTCACTTTTAAGATATCATAAGATATTAAAATGTGTGAAATGTATTTATTTCTTTCTCTAACTATTTTCAAAATACAATATGGTTTTCACAGTTCATCCAACGTAATATAGTATTCTCTAAATCACGATGGTAACACCAATACCGTGACATTAATATTTACTCATAAAATCATTTAGCTAAAAACAAGAATATATTAACGAAAACCCCACATAGGATATTGGTAGGTGTTAAACTATATCATTCTTCTTTCATGGGTTGAATCCAGATGGGCTTACTAGACATGTTGGGTTATAAGCCGACATATACGTTTTCTTTTTTATAAAACAATTTTTATATAATTCTTATTATATTCCCAAAACAATTAATGGGTATCCATGAAATATAATCAGTCATTAAATAAACTTATTCACTATTGTTTTCGTTACAATTTATTTTTCAAATTTACAATAATATTATCTTAATATTATTACAATTTAATTAAGTATCATATTGACTCCAAATTCTTTCAAATATCATTAAACTCATGCATTTAAAATATAATGAAATTATTCCACGAATAATATTTCCACCAATATATATAAATGGAATTAATTTCTCCTAAACTATACATAATCATTTTTGTCTGCAATCACACATTCAATAAAAGGGTTTCTAAAATTTCCAAATTATGATCATCCTTAAACTCATAAAAAATGACAGTATCCATAATGCTTATGAAAATGAATATAAATATTCTTCCCAAATTCAAAATAATTAATAGATACTTAGTAATTTTTTTCACCAAAATATCATTGGTCAAAAAATAATTCTATAACTTAATTCATAAACCCAATAATATTAAAACTTCATCTACTATATTTCCACATATTTCCTTATTCTAGTATTTATCCATTAGAATATGGAATTCACTCGGATAATTACATTCACCCCCCCAAATATAAGGCAATGATCTACAAGTTGATCCTTATGATTGGATTTATTCCTTTCAATCATGTTGTTTATTTTTTATTTGGTAATTATATTTTTTATACTGTTATTTTTCACACATATTGAATTAATCCTTTCATTTGAGACACTATATTGGGTGTCTATTTACAAAAAATATAAGATGATGGAAATCAACCCTTATTTACTCAATTGCCTCCACAATATAGTTAATTAAATACATTCATCCTTAATTTATTTGGTGGGTCTAGGAGTTAGTAAATATAAAGGTCATTAATCATATTTGACGATAACTTATTAGGCATAGTAAGGATATATTTTAATCATATAATTATACCATTTTGGATCTCATATTCACATCATGGCCATTCATTTTTGGTGTCAACAACGGTCCTTCATGTTGCATCTACAGACTAAAATAAAAAAAATGTGTGAGAAACTATAATAATTATGGAAAAAACATATTATCACTTATAGGATATTAAAATCACAAAACCCATTTTTTTATATATGATACATAGGGATAACCTAGATCGTTCGTTGTCATCATATATTCAATTTATTCAAATTGGTTTGTACAAAAATATTAATTATCGAATGAATAACTTCTAGGATTTTCAAACCAAGTATGTAGAAAGGATAAATTTTATTCACCACATAATGATTAGGTCAATACTAATTCCCACATTTTAGAGTTATTAAACATATAAACATCTATTCTAGAACCACATCCACTTGTATAATCCATACAAGGATTCATTTCAGGGAAAACCATTATATGTATATTACCAAAAAAATTATTAGTTTCATATATAATTATTCAAATTGATTATTATAGGGTTATGATATCGACTATATGTTCTCATAAATCTATTTCCCAATTTTTTTACTTAACATCCTCTAATATCAATGGTAGAAACCCTGACCCAACAGCCTAGATCCAATATATACTACATTATGCTCATTGATTCATATAAGAGGAAACAATAATAGGGAGATCAAGTGATTAGCCTGAGATTATTTTAGAGGAATAAATAATGAATCAATGAGCATAATAAGCATGAAAAGGTAAGTAACTGAACAAATATTGTATTTCAATATTTTGACAGACATACCAAATATGTCATTGTAAATAATTGGACAGAAATTTCATTTAATAAATAAAATGGGAAGTAATTTCTTCAATAGATAACATAAGTACAAAATTATCATTGATAGTTATTCAAATAGAACGTTAAACAAATAAAAAGACATTATATTTAATTAATAAAATGACTTTATAATTTGATATATAAAAATAGATATATAACGTTAATCAATTGAAATCACATTCTATTAAATAAAAAAATTAGAATGAAATTCGTCTGGATGTAATATAATTGTTCAAAAATCATGAATGAAAATAAAATAATTATTAATTAATGAAGTAATTAATAATCCAATGTCATCTTTCCTAATAACATGATACCTCTAATATCACCAAAATTTGATAGGATTGTTGAAAAATAAGGGGTAAAAACAAATTTAACAATATTTAAACAACAAATTCAAATCATAATATGACTCATGGATCAAGTGTATATCTATAATCATGGACACCTATGTCTTCTATGTCTAAATAATACATCATTTGTTTAATAATAAATTTAGTTAATAGACAATTTTCCTTGTAATCCAGTATCTGTATTGAGTAAAACATAATTATTTGTCAATATTTTACAAGATGAAATAATTAAAATAAATATAAAATAAATATAAATAAATGATATATGGTTCAAACAATAAAAATATCCATTATAAAAAATATGGATATATAGGATAAATTTAATTTCCAATGATCATATGAAAGTGAAGATTTCAATGGAATTTTATTGACTACAAAAATGATTTATATATGTGATTGTCAAAACTATCATTAGTCAAAATAATCATAAAAAATCGAGAGAGAGAATAAGGTTGTTATCAATACAACATATCTACAGTTTAGAATATGTAAAATTATGTATTTTTTAATTGTTAAATATAAATAACATAAATAGTTTGTTAAAAAAATTCTTAATTAAAATTACATATTTATTTTGAAAATACCTTTTTAAAAAATTAAACATTTTGAAATAATTCTCATTAAAAATAAATTAAAAAATGAATATTTACATAATATTAAGGAAATAAATTTATTTTTAAATATTCTTAATAATTTCAATGGAATATTTAATTAAATTAATTTTGTGTTTATAGGTATTTCAATAAATTAAACACAAGTTAAAAATACATTCCTTTTTTAGTGTAAAGAGGTTTGAAAAGATATTTTTTTTAAAAATTACATTAATATTTCTTTGAGAACATAATATAAAATGGGAAAATGGGTAAAAATTTATTTATCAATCCAATTTTAAGTGGCTGAAAACATAATTTAAAACAAATTTTGAAAACACTATTTTAGAATAAAACCAAATTTCAACCGAGATAAAAATGATGAAAAATTTTCCTAAAAAATTTATCAATAATTTTATGTATGAAGAATTTTAAAATAGTGGTACTAAAAATAAATTTCATTTATTAAATAATTGTAACAAAATATAATTGTTCAATTTAGAAAACTGTCATATTATTTTTATCATATTGAGTTCATGAATAAATAACATCGATTTGAATGAGATTGTAAAATAAACCTCTAAAATGATCATAATAATGATGTTTCAATTAATCAATGAATCAATTATTTATATCAACTATAAATCCAATTAAAAAAAGTTAAAATATATTAAAATATTATCAAATGTCACTATACACTTATTTATAGAATATCAATGAAAATGAAAAAAATTGTAAAAACCAATGAAAATAAATTGGGTTATGAAATACATTCCCACCTAGTAATTTTGAAGTATAACATTTCTGGTGATATCTCTTATTTTTTTTTTCAGGCAACCATTTACCCTTATTTTGATCATACATTGGTTGGGACTCTCTTTTGTGTTGTATTGGGTTAATTTTAATATTTTTAAATACCTGTGGGGTTTTTCTTGATGGGCACACAGTTTGGGAAAACCAAGCACTTTTCCTGAGAAAACTATACACCACATTTTGATCCATAGTATGGGGGTTCAAGGTTTTTCAGAACCCTGTAGCCATAATTCATAAAACATTTAACCTTTTATAGATGGGTTTCTAATGATTGACATGGATTTTAAATTTATTTTTCCCACCATGGAGTAATCGTGTACCCCAAAAAGTAGGAGAACATAGTTAGGGAGCATTGTTTGTTAAAATTTCCATCCCATCAACGAAACTATCCATGTAGGATCCTAAACCTTATAAAATATAATTAAAATTCCATGAAACCCATTTTTATAGAACTAATCACCAAAATAATACCTAACATGATTTCAAACTCTTTTGGTGGATCCAAAGAGGGTTCTAGGGATCCTAAAAAACAATACATTAGTAATTATATATCTTATGGATGAAATCAACCCCTCTACCATATGTAATTTTATGATAATTTAGATTCCTCTCCCTCTCTCCTTTATCTACAATTTCAGAGGGATTAATTCCCCCATTTTTTATGGTTTAAATCATGGTTTCAATGGATATTTTATCATCGAATATTTATCTTAGTTTATCATACTATATCATCACTATTGTTATGATTTTTAGCATTATACATCAAATTGAGGTATACGAGATGTCAAGTATTCATTAATGATCATGTGGTAGGTGGTTTAATTGACAATTCTTTTAGTCTTGATCGTGATCCCATTTTTCTGTTTTTTCATTTCATTTTTACATTATTAAATTTTATTTAAAATTAAAAAAGGTGAATTTAAATCCATGATACATTGTGGACCTACCTTGATCACATTGGATCCATTATTGAATTGATTTTATGATTCATGTAAAACCATGGTTTTTTTTCAATAAACATGATGTTATGATTTATTAATTTTAAAACGGTGAATAACTAATTAATATAATCGAACTAAATAAATATTTAATCGATTATAATGGTATTTAAATTATTAATAATATTTATTTATATTATTTAATTTGTTTTATATTAATTGATTTTGAATGTGGGGGGTTTTATGGGTTTTAAAATTATTTATATAGAAATATAATACAGTGTGATTTTTAAAAAAATGGGTCTTCAGGTGCCTGAACCGCTTTCAGAAATCTTCAGCATGAAGACATGTGTGAAATGGGTTCATGCATCTAGAACCAATTTTTTCTACTTTTAGGAACGTAATATTTCTATTTAAATTTTCAATTGTTTCATTATTTTTATTTATTTCATTTGTTTTATTTATTTCTTTGATTTGTGATATGTAGAAATTAGTTTTTATTTGTATGGTTTGTTTATTTCAAATATACTGATGTGTAGATTAGTGTCTTTTGTATGATTAAATTTTTAAATTATGTGTTTGTTGTTTTAATTAGTATGTAATTTTTAGAAAAATTAAATATGTCATCTCTAAAATGTTGTATTAACTCATATTGAATGTTTATGAAAATTAAATATGTAATAAAAATGTTATTTCGAAATTTATATTAATTTAAATTATAATATTTTATATACTAGTAATATAATTTCTTAATAATATATTAGTTTTATGTATCCTATTGAAATTTCTTAAAAATATATAGATATTTTATTTGTTAAAGGAATAAAAACAATTTGGTATAAATAATAATTTAAATTATATTATTCATAATATAATTTACTAAATATATAAGAGACGTAGGTATTTAATATGTATTTCACCTAGTAAAATATATAATATGTATACAAAAAAATATGGTAATTTGTGTGATGACTGATCTTGAGATGACTAACCGATGCATAATTGAAATTGCATGTCTTTTTTGTGAATGTGGTTATTTAATTTGTAATAATTGCATTTATTTTTCTGTAATGTTGACTTGTGAGTAATCTCCAACTAAATATGTAAGGATCTATTTGTTCGTAAAAAAGTGTTATGTATTTTATACTCATATACCCCCTCACATGCATGTGTGTAAATGTGTAATTAGAAGGAAATCAAAAAGAGGAGTCCCCGAAGAGGTGTCCCTGATGAGTTGTCTATGAAGAGGAATTCTAGAAAAAGCGTTTGATGTGAGGTGTTTCTGTTTGATAGGAGACAGATGGTTGCTGAAATATCTAATAACAGAGACTACATGAGTCGAGTCATCAGTTTTTGTTAGATTATCAAATAATGATAAACTAATTTTATGTTTTAAGATCATGTCACAATTATTTATTTATAAGTAATTAAAATATATAACGTTATATTAAATTTTATTTGGTAATAATTCCATCATAACTATACATCAAATGTGAAAAATCAATAAATAAAAAGTCTCCAGATAATGTCAATTAATCAAAATAAATTTAAATAAGTAAAAATAATGATGTAGTATAAAATATTTTATTAATTATTTTTTATAGGAAACAATGTCTGCACAAATATATTGCAATATTGATACCATTTATATGGAGTATGGATTTATCTTTAGTGTTCCACCTATTAGAGTGTTAAATCTCTATGGTTTTATGAAATAGGAGGAAGTTCACAATAAGATTTATAATCGTGTAAAATTGAGGGTTGATCATTCCATTCCTTCAATCACATACCGACATCTACAAAATAAAGAACATTTTTGGAACAAAAATTACCCTTTGGTCAATGATTATGATTGGATGGATGAATATTCAATATTTAGATAGCAGTGTACTAATGGTTTAATGGATTTGTATGTGGTGATTTCTGATACAGATGTGGTGAAACTGACTACTACAAAACTGTCTTTTATGATCTATGTAGAAGTTGGTCCTTCACATCAGACTTTTGAATTGACACTTTGTCATATGAATCTAGTAATAGAAGCTAATTATGAATAATAATATCATAATTTTGAAGGAAATGTAGATGAGATAACTTTGTGCACTAATATAGAGAATGAAAGCATTTCGTTGGAAAAAGAATCTGGGGAGCCATCAGCAGAAGATGTGGGTGAGGGTGTTGTGGGGAATGAACCTTCTGAGGTCCCTTTGAGAGTTGTGGGTGAGGGTGATGTGGGAAATAAACCTTCTGAGGTTCTATTGAAAGACAGATATCCATGACATCCAATATTTAGTGAAAATCATCCTTTAGTACTAAGTTCCATAGATAAAGGAATGTCTCATGAAAAACATTTTGACTGGGATGTCATTGCACAAGCTTCTGAATTCCATGGAATTTTAGGGAATAAGTCTGAATCAAATGATAACACTATCTATGTTAGGTAGGAGTTTGAAAGTAAATTGTCCATGAAAAATGTGATAATGTAATACCACATTGAGTGACATTTCACATTTGGGTTTGATGGGTCAAAAGGACAAAATATATCATTCATTGTGAGAAATATTGGCTATAATGTAAATTTTTATTAAGGGTAATCTTTTATAATTTTTTTCATCTTCGATGATAATAAAATTAAAAGGGCCACAGACTTATGTGCATTTATTGTTATCATAGGATCACTTTTCCCATGATTTAGAGTTTATATAAATTTTTATTTGTGAGATGATATGAACAAGTCAGCATGTTCCTATTTCCCTTGTTAAGGAAAGAATTCAACAGTTGTATAACTATAAGATATCATATACCTAATCATTAAATTCAAAATAGAATGCAATTGTAAAAGTGTATGGTAATTGGGATGAATCTTTTTCTATGTTTCCACAAATTATGGAATTGTTTTCAATAGACAATAAGATTGTTTATCTGTTGGACACTGTTTAGTATGTGTTCCCCAATCACTAAGTTGATCGAACAAAGGTAAAGTTCAATAGAATTTTTTAGGCATTCAGTCCATGAATTGCAGCCTTTCCCTATTGTAAACAATTTATTCAGGTAGATGTACCTTTACTGTATGGTATGTATACACGTGTTCTACTCATTGCTACAACATAGGATGGAAATCGTGCTCCTCTGCAATATGCTTTTATAATGTGGAAAAGGGGAATTTTGAATATTATAGTAGGATTTTTTCATGTGTATGTGTTCATGTCACAAAAAAACCATGGTGTGTGTCTGATATATGATCGTCATCGAGCGAATATAGAGGTCGTGTTTTATGATGGGGTTTGATGGACTGAGCTTAATGTTTATCATAGTTATTTCATTAGACATATTGCAATTAATGTGCATTATCATTTTATAGATGATTCCATAAAGAAAGAGACCCTCAAGTTGGGTATGGTTTTCTAAACATTCATTTTTAAAAAAAAATTTATTCTCCATTTTAATACATTTTTCTATTTTGGTTTCAGTATAAGAAACCCAAAAAGAAATGTTTGATCGATGCCTTGAAAAGATCAGAACTGATAATGAAGATGTGTATAAATATATGATACAAATTTTGAAGGAAAAAGTGTCAACATCATATGATGGTGGATGATGATATGGCCATATAACCACTAATAATGCTGAGTGCATAAATAGGGTCCTCAAGTATTCGAAAAACCTCCTGATCACAGGGTTTCCACAAGATAGTTTTTATTGATGTGTTCACTACTTTGTTGACCGGTCCCAAAAAGTATATTAGAGGATGGAAAACAAAATGCGTTTTACACTGCATTTCCAAAGTGATATTAATCTAATACTGAATGAGGATTCAAGATGGACTATTCTAGCCATTGACAGGGAAAATAATATCTTTCAGGTACGATTATGTATGACCAAGGTACTTTCACTAGTGGTCGAGTGATTATAGTGATGTTAGATAATAGATAATGTGATTGGAAAAACATTCAGGAATTTAGTTATCCATGTGGACATGTTATCGCATATTTTTTATCAATTAATATATAATTTGAGCCATATGTTGACCTGGAATATTATATGAGAACTTTTTTGAAATGTTATAGTGTAGCGTGGAAGCCTGTTGGTGACTTTCATTCTATATAATTGCATTATGATCCACCGACAATCATCCCTGATTTTTCAAGGATTCATAATTTGAATTTTTTGTTTATGATTTTTTCAATGTCTATCAATTTCTAAATTATTGGCTTCGTACTAATTGGTTATGGCCCTGAGGAAGACCAAAATCAATTCAAATTAGAAATAAAATGGATTGGCCTCAGCAACGAGGAGAGGGAGTATGATGCAGTATTTTTCACACAGAATGACATACTTGTAAGAGATGTCCCCAAGTGGAAGAATAGAGCTCCACATCTCTTCATCCATGATCGAGTTTGTGTATTTCTTCTCGAATGTGTATATTTTATTTTGTATGTGTATGATTTAGTAATGTATCCTTTTATTTATGAGTTTCTCCATTTCCAATAAGTTTCAATTTTGGATTGTCTCGTATTTTTACTCATTAAATTTTTTTGTGATTCTCAAAATATTAAAAAGACAACATAGAACAAAAATGAATGTATCATGATTACACAAGTAAAAATGTCAGTTATCCACAAATAAAAATCACGTATAAATCAAAAATATTAACAAAATAATTTTTCATTTGATTTTTGATGATTTATTTAAATAATAGTTGAAAATTTTTATTGAATTCTCTCTAATAATGTAATGATGATATTTTTTTGAGTATGGTTGATTTTCCATTTCTCACATCGAAGATACTCATGTATCACAACTGCATTTAGAGGGAAGTTTAGTGCCTCCATTTAGTGTACAAAGATCTCACCATTTCCATCACACCGCACCACCTCATGATATCATCCCTCATATTTGTCGCACTGGATTATATGGTGTAGCAATGCGCGACTTAAACATTCTCAATCATCATATCATTGCTGTGCTTGTAGAGATATGGATTCCAGAGTCACATGCATTCCATTTAAGAGAGGAGGAGATGAATATTACCATGTAGGATGTGGCTATTATGTTGGGCCTCCCCATCGATGGTGTGGCTCGGATAGGCCGAGTTGGAGCAGACTTGCAAGAGCATGATCATTAACTACTAGGCATAGAGGTCCCCAATGATGATAAGACCATCTTTTGTGGTAGATTACACATTCATTTCTTAGACCCGCACTTCAGACATATAATAGAGGATGTCAATGAAATAATTGTGCTACGATTTTCACATTCATATATTTTGAGGCTGATAGATGGTTTGATTTTTGTTGATCACTACACTACTTTTGTATATTTGATGAATTTATCTTTTTTTGTGGATTTAGATGAGGAAGGCTGGTACAGATTCGGTTCTTCTTGTCTAGAATATACAGACTGGGAGCTATGTAGTGCATGTCGCATTGATATGATGTAGATCATAGGATGGATTTTTCTTCTATAGATGTGGGTGTGGGAGCACATACCACTTTTATCTACCCAAAATTGTGTTCCATTTCCATATGATATTGTAGTAGAGGCTTCGAATGGAAATTGGTATATTATTACTTCTTTATACTATCTAACTTAATTGTATAACTTTCTGTTATGAAATTTAAATATAACAATTGTATATAAAATTGGAGTCAGGCACATCGACATTTCGAGTCCCCCAGACACGACGTCCACATCTACTAACATATGATAAAACACAATCGACCACACAATGTAATTAATTATTATTTATATTGTTAAATAATTATTATTTATTGTACATGTATTCATTTATTCATTTTTTATTCATTTTTTCTTTCATATTTTATGGATTCCATATACAAATGCTATTATCCAGAGTCTTCTACTGTACTGTACGGTGATGCTTGCAATCTGCTCCTATAGGGTTCCATTGATTCATTTTCATATAGTCAAGTGGCATCAGACAGATAGAGTTATGAGGTAGCTCAGATTCTTTCAACCTGTTCCTAACTGAACCATTTATTTAGATTCACTTCATTCCCTAAATATGTCATGGAATAATTATTTTTATTGGAAGAGATACCTCAAAAGATATATTGATTTATGGGACAGATGACATGACTTCCAATTGCGATGGGCATGGACAGTGCGTTTTCAATTGGTGGATCATATGTATTACACAACATGGTACAATATGTCCCTAGTCAAAGTTTTGACACAACACAGATGGGGCTTTGCTGAGCTGGTATACATATTTCCTTTCAAAATTCACAACAATTTTTATACATATTACATTACAATGGCATTTTTTTATAGGATGCTCATACATATCTTATAATTCACATGTATGATCTAGTAGAGCACACCATATTTAACCCTTCATATTTTTACACCCTTTTATCATAGTTTATTCCTTCTTTGAACGAGATTTATCACAGAATTTATTTGATCAACCACGTGTTGAGGAGGCTGCGGAGACTACTGCAGATCATATAGATGTACCAGGGGTGACAACCCTATTTTGGATCTTGTTGTTCCTCATGAGTAGGATGTTCAGCATGACCAGTATGATATTGTTCTTCTATAAGAGGATAGTATTTTTCATGATCACTCATATGATCCTTCAGCTTCCTAGGCTTAACCATAGGTAGATACATACATTGACTGGGTTGAGCTGGATTCTTTATTACAGGCATCCAGAACATAGATGCCATCTTCTTTCCATGTAGGTGAGAGTTCTTACCAGCCTCCACTATTATTAGATGGAGGACAGGGTACAGACGGTGAGACTATACATCCACCACCAGTCATAGAGGAGGATGAGTAGGTGGATGTTGAGGATGATGTGCAGCGTACGCTAAAGCGCAAATATAGATGGATATGACATAGATACATCCATAATACACATGGTTGTGGGACAGAGGAGCATCCACGCAAGAGGCAAATATTGGTTTTATTTTTTATTGATGATTAATTATGTATCCACATTTCTATTATCATTTATAGAGTTCTAATTTATTTAATAAGTGTCTTGATATCATCAATTTATATTAAAAAACAATAATTTCTATTTAGAATTCATTAATAAATATTAATAATCTTCCTAAAATGATTTGTGAACTTCATGAAATCTTGCAAAATATTATTTATCTGATTTATTTGAATCCAAAAATCATGGATCATGATTCGTTGTTAGACAAAATGAAATTCCATATAGATGAATTTCAATGAATAATGAATAACTGTAAAGTGTAGATGATGATAATTAAAGATAAAAAATCACATTATGAGATGTATGGAAATAGATTTTCATTTTGACATTTTTGATAAAATACATATTCAATCAATTTAAAATGACATATGTTATACTGATAAACAATCTTCACTATAGGATTTTACAGTTAAAATACCTTCATCATGTGATAAAATTATGGTCATTGTGAAAAAATATTGATTTCAGATTCTTCTAAAATAAGAAGCAATCCTTATGATGGTCAAGAATGTGTTTGCGTATCAAAGAATATGTATTGAAGAAGATCATCTTTAGTGCATTTATATATTCTTTAAAAAAATTTGTTTATGATTGTTTCTCTTTAGGGGGAGGTAAATAAAGAAATATTCAATTACTGCCAGAATTAGCAAATAAATTAGAATAAAATCTAATTACTATAGAACATTCATGAATATGACAATAATGAAACATAAATATTATTCTCAATCCCTCTTCTTTTTTAACAAAAACAATACTGAATAGAAAGGGATTGTAATAGAATTAATCAAAGATGTAAGAAATTTTTTCTTCTAAAAATGATTCTTTTTTATCCATTCTATAGGCTGCGTGAATGGGATTCACACATCCTACTACTACAAATATGGCTTATAATAGTGCTAAAATCGGCCTTTAAAAGCGCAAAAAAGAACAGTTAATCTCGGCGAAGATAAGGTGGGGGTCCCCTTTATCAGGGCTAAAAATAACGCTGATAAAAACTACTTTTATCAGCGCTCAAAATAGCACTGATATATTATCTATTTATCAGCGCTTAACTAGTGATGATAAAGGCCAAAGATCTTGTGTAAAACCAGAACCTGCATAGAACCTACCCAGCACCTGCACACATTACAGCACCTGCACAGAGCATAAAAAACACCTGCACACAACACAAACAATACCCACACACAAAGAACAGAAGAACAAACGTGATACATACAATTTCTTGAAATAATGAATAAAAAGAAACACACTTCTATATACATTTCAAACAACGTTTAATTTGGTTACAATTACATTTATCCAACAAATAGTTATAAAAATGATGTTCCATCCTTTTTTGAATCCATCCGCTCTAAAAAAGTGTCATCCATGGCGGCCGTTTTCGAACAAAGAATTCGAACTGAGGAAAAAGATTTCACCTACATAATAAAACAAATATTATGTTAGTAATAAAATAATGAAATAATTAATGGGGTTGCTAAATGGAATTATACTAGTGAGGCACAAAACATAAAATAACTAATTAACAAAATTGGAGCATGGTTAGGGCTAATCATCTATAATAATCAAATGGCCCAATGTTTAGTAGAACATGGGCTATTTAATGATTTGAGGGGGAATAAATAAACCTAAAGTCTGGTTCTAAGGTTATGATTGTCTCACATTGATGGATAATAGTTTGTCAAATAATGTGATGAACTTGTGTAAGGTATGAGTTTTTGGGGAAGTATCTCTATATAGTTGAATGATGGATTTTAAGCCACTCAATGAAACTATACGGATATTAAGTGTGTGTATATTGATTCCCACGTTGTTGGAAAATTATTTATTTCACCCTTAGGCCAAATAATTCAACTAATTAATGAGTTTAATTAACAAATTTTCACTATCAACCATTAAATTAGGTTACCCTCATATATCACTCATTCCACTCAAAAAAATCCTTTACACACACTCTCCTCTTTCTCCCTTCCCCAATGGGATATCTCCCATAGTTTTAAGATAAATCAAATATTATCAGTTACATTAAAAGAGTGGTGGAATATCTTCACCCCTATTATCCTCCTCTATATTCTTATCCTTCTTCCCCTAACATTGGTTTCACCTATTAGGGATTTTGGTCTCCATTCAAAAGCATCATGATGCTATTGGATACCAATGATGGGCCTTTTTCAACGACATTAAACCTTGGATATATACCTATATCCATGGCTTAATACCATGGTTATATGTCCCCCCCATTCCATAAAAAAGAAGCACCCATGCCCCCTTCTCCATCACACCCCCTACACACTGCCCACCCCCGAGCACACCCCCTACCTGCACACTCTCTGCCCCCTGAACACCCCCTACCCCCTTCCCCAGCACACATTTGCCCACTGCACTTCCCCCTGCCCATTGCACACCCCCTTCCCACCCCTACATATTTCAAATGAACCCAGCACACCCCCTACCCTTTCCCCCTACCACTTTTCCCCCTTCCCCATCCCCCAGAAAACCACCCCTTCCCTCTCAACATGTCCCCTGCACATCATAATGAAAATACGTTTTATGGAAATTGCGCTCAATTTACATTATACACATCCTATATATCAACAAATTCTCATGTACTTTCATTCAATGTAAATACACATATATAGAGTCTCTACATCTCATAAAAAAACCCTCTTTAAAATTCACAAACACATTAAATCCATTTGAAAACACCCATTACACAACTTTCTCATTTCTTCATACACATTTAAAGGACTTATGCAAGAAAATCCACAAGAAATACAACTGCATTCATTTTAAAAATAACTTTCAAGTCTATACAGACCCCAAATTCCTTTGATAACACATTTTAACCACACAAACATTTCATATAGTACACTTAGTAAGAAAATACAACATAATAAAATCATCATATAAGGTAAAATCATGGAATCACCTACATAAAGATTGTAATCATCCGAAATCTGCTGGAAAACATAAAACCACACCTCCACAATACCTTAATAAGGACTGATTAAACATTAATATTGAATATATTAATGGAAACCCATGTTTAACTTGTGTTATTCCATGAGATTAACATCCCACAAGGATAGAGGGTCATGATTTAATGTCTTACAAAGATGTAAGACCGGGGTGGATCAAAACACTTATAAAGGTGGATCAGGTAGGTACATCTCTAGGAGGGAGCACCTAGAATGTTTACCTAATAGATGGATCAAAACTCCCAATGAGGTCTGACCCAAGTGTGGCACAACCCATAAAGGTATGGTTTCTCATTTTGAAGACTTATTCGGACACCACTAATGGAAATACAAGAGGGAATATAAGAGAAGGTGTACCCTAGTGAGGGGGTCACCATGGTTTACCATTGGTTGGGATTTAACCTCATGGAGGCTTCCTACGTACCCTATTTAGAATACAGGGATCAAAACCCATATATTTAAAAGAGGTATGTTGTGGGTATTACCCATGGTTATCTTCCCTTCACACTAGGAATACTCTTGGTTGGATGGGTATGGGTTTTTTTGGGGCTTATGCATTGTTAGATTCTCAGGTTCTTCCAAGAGTAGCAATGGGATGAATGGGAAATACGTGCTAAGATGGACCATGTGAATGGTGTGATACTTTTAAAGAGTCACGAGGCACAAAAAACATGTGGAGCTGTCTGTAAGAATTATTTTTGGTGCCCATGGGGCTCATCAAACTCCCCATACCTTCCATAAACTCCTCAAAACATCACAAGGACCATATTATACATGATGGTACATCACAGGGTTGATTCTTTTGATGATGTACTGAACGTTTGAGCTTGGATTTCATCTCAACCGGCCTTTCCCTTACATGAATTATCGTGGGACACATATTTTGGTTCCAAAAAATCCATCAATGATACTGATTATCTCATGGATCTACCTAGAAATAATTGTTCAAGTCAAACAAAAACACATGTGATCATATACAAGTTCAAACAAACGAGATACAGAAAATTGATATTGTTGATCCTCAGTGGTTTCATCGTTCACCCCATACACACTGCACACCATCATGCCTTACTTCAAAATTGATTTGTTCAAAGATCAATAATATAAATCCGGGGATAGAAAACATTGAGTAATAAATTAATATTTCAATACATTAGAGCATTATCAATTCACCAAAGAAGGTTGGAGGATAATCAATGATCATATATATATAACATAAGTAGTAAGAATTCACCTTCATCCTATTTGTGTAAAATCATTCATCAGTAATGTTGCCCATTTGTTTCTAAACACATGTATATCGTCTTCTGAATATGTTGTTTTGCGACAGTCATGGTAGTGCTGAAAAAATATAAATACACAAAGGATTAATAAATATTTTAAATGAACTCATAATTATTTTCGAAAATACCTCATCAGGGATGCTAGTTTGTTGATGAAGTATGATCTCTTTCATAAATTTACAAACATAATAACCAGATTCCTTTCTATTTGTTTGTTTTGGACACTAAAAAAACATCAACAACAATAAGTAATTTGTTTTTATATGTGTTTGGATAGTGAAATGATATTATATATACCCAGATACTTTTCCAGTTGTAGATCTTATAGGCATGCTCATCCTTATGCCCTGGATTCATTCCATGCATTAGAAGATATTGATGCACCGCCCTATCATAACAGAATCATCATTAAAAGATAACATAAATTATATAACTAGATGTTTAGTTTTAAAATTTTGGATATAGTGTATTAAAAATTAACAAATGCCATCATGTGTGGTCGGTTTGTTGGATATCCATGCATTGAATCCAGAAAGTAAATCTTTGGAGTATCCAAATTGTCTGCAATCAACATCCAATGCTCCCTAAAAATACAAAAAGAAATATGTAAAGAAAGAAATGAAAATATAGTTGATATGATTAAATTGTATAGTTTTACCCCTACATCATTGGTATTAAAAAGAGTCTGTCATCCGTAATTTTGTTTTCAAACGATTTGAGGAGAGATGACATTATTACAACCCCTTTATCAGAATCTATTTCATCTTTTAAAGAGGTGGTGTGAGGACTAACAAGTCCAATTTTTTGTTCATGGGGAAATATCTTCAATTGTTTTTCATATATACATCTGTGAAAAATATAAAATGTATTTAGTCAAAATTATCAGAGTATATTAGCTTTTGTAAAATAAAATAATGAAAACTTAACTCATGTATACATTTACAACTGAGGTGCCTAGCCATTCATACTTGAGGAGTTCATTTACATTTTCACCACTAATGAAATCTGATATTTCCTCTCTATACATATCATTTTAAAAATCAACTATGTGAGTACTGTCGTCTTTCAACTTTGTATCCACATGATCCATCAATGATATTAACTGTGGATATAGAACGGGCGGGGTGAAGGTTCTCTCCGTAGATTGTTTCAATCTGTTGGTTGATCCATGAGATAGTTTTGAGCTGATATTTCGTTTCACCCCACATTATTTGTCATTTTGTAATAAAATTCATCGGTTCAGACCTTTTTTCATTAAATGTTAAAGGTCCAGCTTGAAAAATAAATTCGAAGTGAATACCTTTTTGTCGACATGTTTTTTTACAAGAACTGTCGGCCATGCGGTGAATGTTCCAACAGATTTTTCAACCATATAAATGTCGTCATATGATCGTATTCACTATTCACGCTTCTAATCATATCAAGTGATCTATAAAATGTCATGTTCTCTGAGTCACTACCTACATTGGCTTTTTCCCCGTGTTTATTCCAACATGTATAACTTCGTTCTATTCCGTGACAGATCAGGTGTTCTTCCTACTCCTCTGGACTAATTTTCTTGAATAACAATAGGGTAAACATGGAAAAAGGATTTGAGAAGGGTCGCATGCATGATCTTCTGAAAACATGATAAACTCTTTCATGCCATCTTCTTACTCTTTTGTCAACAGATTGGCATTCATCCATTCTTTATTCATATTCATCGTCTTTATGGGTTCGATCTCGAGAACTTGCCTAATATTATATTTTAATTAATTAGGTAGCATTTTTTGGGTTTTATAAAAACAAATAATGGTACAAATTCCTTTAAACACATGTGAAATCCATATACATGGTGTGTCCAGTAGGGTAAACATCATGTATGTATAGGATACCTGATTTAATCTGACATATATCAAATTTATTCCTAGTTAGTCTTACAAAGACTGAATTATTCATTTGAAAATACATGACATTTAGAACAAATTGAGCTAAAGGCGTGTACTTTAGAAACATATTGAGTCACCTCACCAGCAATGAATCACATTTTTGAGGAATAAACGATGTGTAGTCCTTATATGACCACTAGGGGTGTATAGTCTATACACATCAAGACTCTATGGTATCTATACATGGTTTGAGTGAAGTAAAAAACACGTCATCCTGGGGTGTTCATTCATAAATAAAGTATACGTAAATTACCAATTTATATATTCCAATGTTCAAGAAGAACCAACCAACATTCAATTCATTTAGTGCGCAAACAAGGACCACCAACGACCACGGTTTTCAGTGGGGCATTTAGCCCGTACATTTCACCTTATAACCATAAATATCATATAGTAATAACATTCCAACAAGAGGAAACCAATGAGTAATAGGAGAAAATAGTAATAAATATGATGCTATCTCAATATACTCAAGGTGATGATAAGATGTTGGTCAAGATCAACTATGGGTTGGGACTGTAATAATATTTAATTGAAAAAAACAACTAAAAAATGATCCAAAAAGGTTGAAATTTCTTATACATCAAGTCCATTAAAACAACCAATGCATTATTTAAACCAAATATCATTGCTAAAAATTCATACAGGACATAACTACTCCTAAAAGCATTCCATGGTAGGTCCATCGATGTCCAACTCATCTAATGGTATCCTAATGTCAAATCGATCTTGGAGAAGATCATATAACCTCATAGATGATCAATGTGAGTATCAATGCATAGATGAGGATACATATTCATGACTCTCATCAGGTTCAATCTCCAATAGTCCATTAAAGAATAAATACCAATCAACTGTCTATTTTAGAGAACTATAAAACCCCATGGTAAAGTACTATGCCCTATGAAACCATTATATTCTATATCATCAAATTGTAATTCAAACAACTGATGCTCTTTTGGTATTATTTTAGAAATTGTGATAGAAATATAATTTTATCCCTAAAATAACTAGATTATAATGTTTATCTCTTTATTAAGAAGTAAATTTTATACCTCATCAAGGAAAAAATCCTAAAAATGTACTACCATTGGGGAAAAAGAATCCTACAACATTCTAGAAACATCTACAATATGCCTGACTATTTCTGCCATGAGAAAATACAATATAGATTGAATTGGTTATACATGACCAGATAGAAGATTCCTCTCATCCATGTGAAAATAACTCAGTCTATTTTGGAGATAAAAAGGTAACTCTCATATGGGAACAAATGATTTTGGATTTTTATAAAAAAAACTAACCCATAACAAAACTAAAATAAAATATTATCATAAAAAGAATGGGTGGTTCAAAAAATAAATGATAACCACCAATATATAGAGATCATTCATTGAAACATTTTATATTCTTGGACAATAATATCAATAGTGTGTCAATGGTGATAACACTATCCAAGATTTACACCTCCAAGCCTAAAACATTTACAAAAAGAGTGAAAAAATTAATGTGATTCTCTTTTATAAAAAATAAAATAAAGGGTAGATGATATAAGAATTGTACCATTGACAGTAGATGAGCAAGAATCCACAATAGCCATAGTAGAATACATAACACGCATATGACCAGCCCCTATACCCTAGGCTGGAGCTAGACTCCCTATGTTATATACTCATCCTTATACTGTCATTCCGGCATGGTGGTACAACATCCCCTCCCTTGACCAGAACATCCAATGGGACTCTAGCTACATATTATCAGAGGAGTGTTTGAGTCCTTCCCAATCTCTGGTTCCATTCATGTTCCCCTAAAAGGCTATATTTATGCATTCCCCTAGAAACCCACATTAGGTGGATGAATCTTTTATAAGCATGACACCTCAATTGCAACACCATACAAACTAAACAATCAAAATTTTAGATTTTAAAAAGCATCCCTTATTCAATTTTGTTTGTTAATTTAGGGGTTATCACAGAAGTTTTATAATCCTGGGGTGTTCATTCATAAGTCAAGTATACGTATATTACCAATGTGTATATTCCAATGTTCAACAAGAACCAACCAACATACAATTCATTTAGTGTGCAAACAAGGACCACCAATGGCCATGATTTTCAGTGGGGCATTTAGCCCGTACATTTCACATTATAACCATCAATATCAAATAGTAACAACATGCAAACAAGAGGGAACCAATGAGTAACAGGAGAAAACTCACCGCGAAGGTGTCGTTAAACACACGACAGAGGTGCGTACGTTGCATAGGAGAGGCGCACACCAGAGGAGATTCCCAACTTAAAATAAAACATTAAATAGGGGAAACCCATTAGAATAAAATAATCTAAAACCAAGTACAACATTTACCACTTCCCACAAACCCCAAAAGACAATGCATGCAAATAAATTTAAATTTATTGATAAAAATAACTATCTGATCACTAATTTTTATTCAAACCATTGGTGCAAACAAATCCAAATTGGAATTAGAAGGATCACATCCTCGAGAAATGAAATCCAACCATAATAGTGATCAAGCATAGAACAATGTGAACTAGATAGAACTCAGGATGGGGAGTAAGCCATCATGTAATAACTCTAAGAAATTGGTGTGGTGAAAAAATCCCAACATCCTATTATTATTTGTGGTGTGATATGTTATACTCAACACCCGATGTAAGGGATTGTGATTTTCCTATATTCTCAAAAATTACCTTACCATCTTATGTTATCCTCTATAAAGGTGTATTTTAATTTTAACTAGAATTGGGAATTATCTCCCATCCATCAATTTAATTAGGACCATTTGTATAAGTAAGGCATTATTCATATTCATATATATATTACAAAACATGAAGAAAAACATCTCATATGTCCCATTATCCATGTACAAATGAAATACACAATTATCATTCTATATAACATGCAGTAGACAGTGTTCCCTTTCAACCCATTATAGATCATTTCAATTTATTTAATTAATTCATTAATTTAAAATAAATCCATCATGTAAAATTCACTCCTCATTATTGTTACACATCTAATTTGACCAAGAATGGAAAATTCACTAATAAGGCTCAAAGGGTATTCAAAATGGGCCATAATAAGTATGGAAATTTCCTACAAGGTAAATTCCATTATGAATCTATGAAAAACACCTATAATGTGTCTTCAATTCCATTTATATACCCTTGTATCATGGGAAACCTCATTTAAAAGCTTTGACATAAACTAAATAGGTGTTTAGTGTAGTTAATAATTTGACATTAAAGGGATAATTTTACATGGTACACTCAAGGGGTGTCCATAAAAGAGTTCAAGAACATCTAACCCATGAAAAAAAAATTCAATATGTGTTTATTGAGGTGCAAGGATTAAATAAAGAACTCAATAATGTCCATAATCCATTGACTCTTGCAATAACACCTTAAATCAAAATTTCACGTGTTCAATTCAAGAGGTACAAAAAAAATTACCTAAAAATGAATATCAATAATGGTAGCGGTGGCGGCGGAGGCAACACTAGAGGTGGAAGTGGAAGTGGCAGCAAGGCGGTGGCAGCAGCAAAGTCAGAGGTGGCCTCGGAGGCAGAGGCAGCGGAGGTCGCGACAACGAGGGTGGAGGCGGTAAAGGCAGCGACAGTCACGGTAGCGGGGACGGGGGCGGAGGTGGTGACTGCGGTGGAGAAGGAGGAGGACAAGGAGGTGGAAGGAAGGGACAAGGAGGATGAGGAGGAGGAGGACGAGGTCACGGTGGCGAGGGGCATTGTTTAGCTTCCGTGAGAGCTTGACCACGAGCAAGCGAGGATGTCCTGTTAGGGTTATTAAATAAAAACCAACAGAACCTTTATCAACCCTCATTAAAAGTGCTAATAAAGGTATGTTTTATCAGCGCTAAAATAAAAGCAATGATAAAATATTCATTTATCAGTGCTTTTTTAGCGCTGATAAAGAGATACCATTATCAGCGCTTTTAGATAGCACTGATAAAGGCATACCCCTTTATCAGTGCTTTCTGTTTAGTGCTGATAAAGGGAAGCACTTCCCTGTCCCTGTTTTGTGGTAGTGTCCTTCAGAAACTTCATAAAGGATTTGGATCCCCGTTCACGAATTTACCATCTCTTGGATGTGTGAACCAGATTCACACATCCATTATCAAATCTGTGCAATATAGGTGAACCCTGTTCACGCATCTGGAGACTAATTTTTAAAAAAAATTCAAAATTTATCCCTTTTCTATAAAAAACTTAAAACCCATAAATAAAAAACCCATGAATGTGTTAATGGGGAATTTATCAGGTGATCTATTATGATTAATGTAATGAACCATGGTTTTTATTGACAAATTATTTATTTCCCCATGGTTTAAATGATTGATATAATGGTAAACATTGTTATGAAGATATATTTATATAATTGATATTTTTGATTGATTGGTCAATGAGATGTGGGTCAGAGACTAATGATAAAAATAACAAGCTGGATCAAGAATACTGATCTAGTCCAAGAATAAATGATTTTGAACAATTATTTGTGGGTTGGGTATAGATACTACAAATACCCATGGGGTTCCAGAATGATTCCCTAGGCCCCTAATATTTTTTTACTAGAAAAATATTCTAATTTCTCATGATATGGGTACCTCCACAGATGCTCCAATGTTCCCATATTGTAATTATAATTAAATTAATCCCATTAATGTTTTAATTGTGAAAGAACTCTGGTATGTGGTTCAGAGATTGTTATGGGATGAAACATATAAGAATAGATAGGGTGAAACTATGGACCTGGGGCATATGTGGTAGATTAAATAAAAATAATTTGAAACTTGTTTACATTTTTATTTTGATTTTTATTGTTTAAAAAGATTCATAGAAAACAATAGAGTTTATATTACATTTTTTTTGTAGTGGAATACTGTGATGTACTGACACCCAAATCAGGATTTCTGATTGGTACCCACATAGACTTCATTTTTTCATGATAATATAAGGGATAGATTCCTTTGGTAGATGGATGAGATGCGATTTGGGATAGGGAATGGTTGAGGAAAAGGGATATTTTTTCAGGACTGGATTAAGAGACACTATTGTGTCATTATTTTAGGTTTTCATTAGATACGTAATAATTTTATGGAGTTACATATTTACTGCTTTGTTTTATGGTTATTTTTTCTATTTTGAATTTATTCCAGTGTTGTTTAGTTGATAATTTATTATTTTAATATGTTTATTATATTTCATATTTATTTACATTGTTTTTGAACTTTGATAAAGTGGGAATTTTCTCCCATACATACATCATAGACCCTCTCTACTAGTCGATATCCTCTTCTATATGGGAATTTGTGCCTAATGTTACATAACAAACTGGACTAGCACATTGATATTTAACACATTTTTCGGGGTATTAAAAGGATTTATCATAAGTTTTTTTTATCTAATTTGAGTAATAAAAATATTTTGGAATTGTACTAAATGTAGTAGGATGAGTCAGACCTTGTTTATAAGATCACGAGTGGGACTAGTTATTCCATGTACGGGGAAAACCACCAGTGCACATGGTAGGATTGTTGTTTTTGAGTTTTTCTATTACAATTGATTATTATATCATCCTTATTGATTTACATGATGTATGCTGTTATTTTTACTATATGATTTAACTCATGGATCAAATATGGAGAGAAATATGTGTATGTGCATGCATCATTCTAGCCACTCAATAAATAATGTGACATGCATCACTACAAACATGTATAGAAATTTTTTTCATGTGTGAGTTTTTCTATGAAAATAATTTTCCTTATTTGAATGATTTAAAATTATAATTTTCTTATGATTAATTAATAATGGATAAAGTAAAATAATTTTATATATTTGGAATAGATAAAATTGGTTCCTATTGAGAAACATTGAATTATTAACGTGTTTTACCTATTGATAACCATGACATAAGCGATGGGGGTGGAGGGTAGGGATAGTTCCATAGTTCTAACCGAAGCGTAGTGTATTCATGTTAACTTTTCATTGACTTATGTGAATATATATGGTCAAAATATGTTTATTAATTTTTTTTGTTTTCTAGGATTCTTATTTTAAATTATCAATATATTTATCCCTAAAGAATATTATTGGTTTGTATGATAAAAGAATTTATATGAAATGTACCTCCAGAAATAGAACTAGAGGCCCCGATAGTTTATACAAATGTTATAGGAGAGAAGTTCCATTAACATTTCCTGATTTATATAACATATAGTAAGATACATAATGAAGGCTTTGTAAAGTATGCTTGAACTACATATGGAGTTACAGTTTCAACACAATATGAATTTCAGCAGACATGTCAAACTTGAGGTAGTTGAATTTTGCTATGAGTCTCTCCAGACCATACTATATCATTTAGAAAATCCTCTTGAGAAAAGTTTCATGTTGTATTTTTATATAATTTGAGGATTAGTGATGTGATTATGGGATATTTAATATTAGGATTATAAGTTTTATGACTTGGTTTATAAATAGTTTTTGGAGAAATTTCTAGAACACTTTTCCCAGATACTCTTATGAAAAATAGTGTGAAAGAGTTTATGTGGAATCCATTGGGAATCATGTTTGGGATGTGATATATCAATCACTTTATCATCATGTTGAAATTTTTCCATAAACTAGTAATAGATAAGGTTACTAAAGTGAAAATTTTTCAAGAGGGACATAAATTATAGATTAATTTTCATGTTAATGGCATTTGGTTTAAAAATTTTGTTGAGTTTGTAAATTAGGATATATTTTTTAGGAAACCTAGAAGATGATTATGATGGATAACATGTGGTTTCTACATTATGACCAAGATGTTCATCTTCTCAAGGTAGAAAATATCAGTATGATAAAATTAAATAATAGAAGTGAAATCACTGTTTCTATTTGGAAGGATTGGTTATCTTCAGAAATATCAACTGCATTTCCATCATAATGGTACACCTAGTCACATTCATATACATTGCCCCCAACAACTAATAGAGCTTCAATATTGTGGAAGGATGGGGAATAAATGATGATTTTAAATGATTCCATTATAGTTGGATATTGATGGAGGATCTAGATAGAATTAATGTATGAGAAGTGTATCTTCTACATCGTACTCGTTTTTCACATTAATTATTATTGGGCATGTTTTTCGAGGTGGTGGATGTGGTAAATCATATTAATAGAACCCATATGTGAATTGTTGTGTAGGTCAAGGGACTCAGACCATAGCATGGGGAATAGGGTCAAGATAGTCTCATGTATTTAATCTTGTACATATAGAAGGAGTTTGGATCATTGATAGTCAAGGGCACAATTCTTATAGATTATATACTTTTTAGAGCTTTTTTTTATACATGAGCCTTTAGTTCATTTATATTTTATAAAATTATAATGGTTTGAGTCTGATAGTGGAGTTTTTATGTGGGTTAATGATGATTGGAACACTAAATGGTGTACATTGCAAGATAATATATATATGAAAGTGGTTTTCCACCGATGTTAGTGAGTATATCTTAATTTGGGATATGTGTGTGCCTATCATGTAAGGATCTATAAGTATTTTCATTATGGACTAACTTGTATCATACCAATCCCAAATCAATTATTACCATATGAGAGTAACATGTACTTGGGGAAATAGTTTTATTCATCATGAAGAATGGAATATTGATGTAGGGCCTGCAATTTTAGTTCATTATCAACTAGGTGAGATCACCATAAAGGTTTCATGTATATTGTAAGATGATGAGTGAGTAAATTATAGTGTATTTCCACTTGTAGATGGTAATTCCATTTATTTTTCTCTCATTGACATTTTTATTATGAAAACATAGAAAGACATTTAGATTACAATTTAGATAATGTCTAGAGCTGCACTAGTTTCTCTTCCACCCATAATTTGATCAAGTTATAGATGATTTGGCCAATGAAATATTTGTATACACTAGGACTCATGATTATCACTCTAAACACATTGACATAGTCATAATTACATAGAAAGATAATATAATATACACTAACATATTTATATTTTAATTCTAGATTGAATGGTTATGTTTCTTCAGTAATATCATCTCTGAGAAAGGTGTTACATTGGATCAAGAGAAATTTTAGGTAGTGATTTCATGGTGGAATCCATATAATTTTTTTTGAATCTAAATCTTTTTAGTTCTAGGATATTATTTTAAATGTTTCAACCTAGGATTTTCTTTTTTGGATGTTCCAAAATTGTGTTTTTCTATGAAGGGTATCAAGTTTGAATGGTGTGGATAATATTAATACACCTTCAAAGAGTTGAATATGTTTTTGAAAACCACAAAAAACTTGATCATGAATGGAATTATTAAATGGATGATATCTAGATGGCCATGGTGATTTATGCCTTAATGTGTTGGTGAAATTTTCTTTTGGGATAATTGATTATTGTGTATTCTAACCACAAATATCATAATTTATATTCTTTCAATGTGATAGTTTAATATTCTACAGCATCAGTGGGTTGAGTATAAAAATTCATTTGATTTTTTTCAAGAATATAAATCAATAAATGGAAATAATGTTTCTACAACTTAGAGCTACAAGAAAAAAATGTATGTAGAATAAGAGTCCAATTCTGAAAGGAAGATGATGAATTTTTGGGTTTAGATGAAAATATAGGTTCAAGAGGGCCATTGATAGATGACCTTAGGTTTCTTATCAAAGATTACACATTTCTTTTAAGATCATTGAGAGTATGTATGAGGACTGGAGTGTTTGGACATATGGGAAATCATTAATGAGGGGATTCACTATATGCTTAGATTATAGATGTATATGAAATCTTCTATTTTGTTAGATGTGTTCTTGTTCACATGTGTATGTGTGAGGATATGATACATGAGATTCATGCCTCTAAATGTGTGGTTCATCCTAGTTTTACCAAAATATAATATTACCTATGTTGAAAATATTGGTGTTCATACATGAAAAGCTAGATCGTAGATTTAACCAAATTATGCTATACTTGTCAGTAGATGAAGGATGTGCATCAGTGACCCGATGTTCTATTACAGTCATTGTTCACTTTAGAATGGATGTGGGATGTTATTAACATGTAATTTTTCTTAGTAAATTGAATGTTTCCTCAAAATAATTAGATGATGTGGGTTATTATGTATCTGTTGAGAAAAGTATCTCCTTTATTTATTTTTTGGAAAATTTCCGTAGTTGATCACTTGGGGATATATATGTCCAATAGATATTACATTTACATGGGGTTAGATAGTGTATATTTTCAATCAATAATATTTTATTTAAATCACTATTCTAGAATTTTTTCCAAAAATCATTGGGTAACCAGGTGTTTCTATTTATGGATGTTCATTAGTATGTGGATGGGCGATTAGAGTGTAAAATTAAATTTCTAGAGGACATGTTATGGTCATGCATCATAGATCTTAGTGAATCTTGAGAGAATCTCTTAGCTCTGTATTATTTATTCTATTAAAATAGTTATCATGATACTTTTTAGTTGGCACCATATTTGGTCATTTATGATAGGTTAGGTAGATAACCATTGCATTGGATGGAGGTAGGTGAGTCATAGTTTTTGGGACTGAGTCTCATGATGGATATGCTATAATAGATTTAGTAGATTCAAAAAACCTATGGAAATAGTGTTGAGATGAATTTATTATTATTCTGATCATCATCATTATCCTCTTTAGATTTCTGTGGGAGATCATTTACTTATTTAGGTGCTACTAATATTGAGTCACCAAAGGATTTGAAGGTAACTATGGTTAGAAACCATGTTTGTTAAAACCTTTTATATGGTGGAGAGGATCAAACTGCTGGCATATCAATTTGATTATTAAAAGATGTATAGTAATAAGGATGATGTTTTTTGTGTGTCATAACATTGGCAGTATCACTTCGACGCTTCTCATGTGATCGATGTTGAGGATGTTGAGCTTGAGGCTAATTCAAACTTTTTTGAGCATAAGATTACAGTTTTGGTTCACCGTGAGAATTTTTGTGGGACATACCATTCTTATTTTCATAGTTTTGGGGTATCATGGTCATGTTCTATGGGAATCATGGGAGATAGAATTAGATATGTATGTCCAATGGACTAAATTTTTACCTTAGATGTATAGTGATTCTTGGGAGTATGAATTTAGGATGATATGTTATAATGTGGAGATATTTTGAGATTATAACCAAGTTGATGATATTTCATACCTATTTTCAAGAATACAATTTCCAATTTTTTATCATACAATTTTAGGAGCTTAATTTGTGGGTTTTTAGGTGAATTTAGAGAATTTTAAATGGACATGTGCTATACAAGGTTTGTAAATGGTTTGCTAAAACCAATCTATTATACCTAGGAAACTTTGGTCTCTATTTTGAGCCAAATAAATGGGGTTCATGATATGATAGAACTGTGAAGCCACCCTCCATGAAAAATAAACCATTACATATTGGGGAATTCTATTGTTGGGGAATAGTTTAGAGAATCGTTTTCCCAACTAGGAGTAACTATGCATCCCAGATAACATTGTCTTGTAGTTAGGGTGCACGGTTTCCTAAACCATACGACATCTCTAAGAAACTATTTTTACATTATTTTGAACTATAAAATTTAGTTCAAATTTCATGATCCCCCCATTTTACAACCTTAATAACCCATATTCGATATTACATGTTTTTAATCATTTTTTGAGGATTCAGAGAGGGTTCCAAGGAACCTTGATCCCCTTCCATTGGGAATTAAGAATTTCCTTAAGGAAATATAACACTCTAATATATATAATTTCTTCTTCAACTGGATTCCTCTCTCTATCTCTCTCACTCGTATTGATCACCCCTTTTTAGAGGCATTAATTACTCATCTTTTGATAGTTTAAATCAAGGTTATAATGGATCTTAATTTTTTAGTCTTGATCATATGGTTTCAGCATAGATCATCCTCACAATTGAGATTTTGTTTTTTCATTGATTAAAGAGATATAGTTTGTCAAGAGTTCATCAAAAATAAATATGTTTTGGTATAATATCTAAATATTAGGGTCTTGATCGTGATCTTGATTTTTTAGTTCTTTCACTAAATTTCCTCAATTTTTTATTTCAATTTAGATTAAAATTATGAATTTTATTCCATGAAATTGTGATAATCATAATTTATCCTTTTGGACCCATTGGATAATTTTTTATGTGCTCTATTAAAACCCTTGAGTTGTACCAATACACTTGAAATTAAAATTTATGAATTGTAAAAAGAGGAAAATTAGGTTATTGTAATTGAATTGAATCCTTAATACATGCTTGACAATGAGATTTAATGGGTTGATTGTATTAACATTTATGAGAAAATTATTTCAAGATTAATTGATGATGAATTATTAATGGGGAATTTATAATGTTACCCCATGAGATTAAATTATGTAACCATAGTTTCTGTTTGTTATTGAAATGGATCTTTTTTATATGAATGATTGATAAGAAGTTTATTAAAGTTAAACATTCATATTATTTATTATGATATTTTTAATGATTAACTGATGATTTGTTCGAATAGGTAGAATGCGCCAAACACCATTGGGGTGCCAGAAAACTACACTAGGCCCCCATTGAATGAATGTGAACAATGATTTGTGGGTTGAGAACTAATTCCCTCAATTTCCAAGGGTTTATAGAATCATGCTATAGGCCCCCAAGATATAGGAACTAGATTGATGTTCCATGTGACTGATATACGAGCTCCTGGGCTGGTCCTCCAGGGTACCAAAAAAGAAATTTGAATTATATGAGTAATTAAATAACAAGAAATAATGAAATATTTTATCCATATGATTCATGGTTCAAACATTACCATGTTACGTTGTATCTATGATTTGTTCTATTTTCATTGTGATACTATAGTGCCTACATGGTTGATTAAAGAATAATAAATGTAAAACCAATTTAATTTGGTCATTTGACCATTATTCTATATAAAAATTCACATAGTGTAATAGTTTGTATATATCTTTATACGTCATTGGTGGTGGCCAACTGATTCGTACTAACACCCTATTTCGTTAACCTAATAGGTATATGAGTGGACTTCATATTTACTCGACCTAATAAGGAACATCCCAATATTAGATGGATGATTTGGGATATGTTATTGAGAATGGATGTGGAAAATATATATGTTTTAGTGATCTTAATTGGATACACATACGTGTCTTTATTTTGGGATATTATTTTACTCCAGACTCTTATATCCAATGAAATTTTTATTTCTTTAGTTTATAGTCATTTTCTATTTTTTGTATTTATTAATTTGTTTTCCAAATGATTATTTATTATTATATTATCATGGATATATAGAATATTTATTTCTAAATTCTTGATTCTTTGATGAAAAGGGTATATTATCTCCATGTTATATAATAAATCCTCACTTCTAGTAGATTACCTTAGGTTTACCAAGAGGTGTTCCTAAGGTTACATAATGAACAAGATCTAGAAAGGTGGTAAGTAATATTTTTTTGTTATAGAAAGACCATAATATATATATATATATTGTGTGTCTGTGTGTGATCATGTTTTTTTTAATTTTTTTATAGATAACATTCAAGTGGTGGGGTTGTGAAAATTTAATACCATTACATTGTGAAGGCGGAAGTCCACAAAAACATGAACGATGATATCACGCACATAGACACATAAATATATATAATAAAATGATACATTATCTATTTATAATTTCAAATATTTCAAGAATATAATAATTAGATCATTTATTTACCATATTTTCATTGACATTATCATTGTTACATTCTATGAAAAGATTAATGAAAAATGAATGACATCACATCTCGAGGTTGTCATCCACCATACACATGAACAATTTCATCATTTCCCCTATGAAATAGAATGAAAAATAAAATATATATGATATAATAACCATTTTGGTATAATTTTTTGAAAATATAATATATATATAATATATCCACATTCATAGAAAAATATGAAAGGAGGTAATGTGAATAAATGAATGATATCTATTTGCAAGGTCGTAGTATGATATGTACATGAATTATGATTTCTTAACCCATCTGATGGGTGTGGAGGTGGTTGTAGGTCATAAACATAAAATAAAAACAACATCATAGTGTATGTAATGTATTTATATTATTATGTCACCATGTTTTCATACTAATTAAATGATGTGTATAGTGTAATAAATTAAAAATGCTCATTGAAGAACATTACCTCTACATCGGGTATCCTCCTTAGGTTTGCACAAAAAGCATTACTAATATTGCTTCACAATGATTATAGTATAATAGTGTGGATGTTTTCAGTGTTTTTGGGTAGTTTTTTTACAATACAAAGGGATGTTATTGTTTGAAGAAGATAGGATATGGGTGGTGTTTTATAGGTGACGTGAGTGACACACTTGTAATTTTTGAAAAGATACAATCATACACACTTTTTTCATACCAAAACTCACTAAAATGGGACACTATCAAGAATGGAATATATAGCGTGTATATATTAACATTAAATGTGTTTTTGAAGACTTTATGGGTTATTTTTTACAATTATATTTTTAGTATTACCACCAGGTCGATCAATTTTTACCTTAACCATGGTAATTAATATTTACAATTTTCACTATTCATTTTGTTAAATATTTAATTTTATCTTCTTATAAAATATAAATTATTATTATTAAAAAAATTGAAACCATTTTTCCATATTATATTCTCATTATTGGAAACTTTTAATTTTAATATGATCTCATAGTTGCGATGAGAAACCAAGTTATTAATGAAAAAATATTCAATAGTTTAAAACATTTTTATATCAAAATTCAATATGAATATTATTATAAGGATATAAAATATATTAATTTATATATAATTTAAGTAACATAACATTAATTCATAATAAAATGTTTTTACCTTCCTGAATAATTGAATTGAAATGGAAGGTTTCAATTTAAATTCATAATTTTCCACCATGTATTAAAAAATGAAAATTTCTTGAAAAATAACAAAAATATAACTTAAAGGAATTTTTATATTACAGTTTCAAAAAAAAATTTATAATAAAAAATAAAAAAATTAAACATAATATTAAATTATTAGTGCAATGTGTGACTAATATATCAGTTCAAAAAATACATTTTATCAAAAAAAATTCATTTAAACGAGTTATGTGTTATTTTTAATGGATGGATAATCATAATATTTCGATCTTAGTTAGTAATATTCAGACCCCACAAAAAATGGATTGTTTTTAATGGTCAAATTTATATAACCTTTAAATAATGTATCATATTTTTTAACCAGGTGTTACGTGAATCGTAATCTATTTAATAAATTTAAAATATTATAAAATAAATATGTTGTACAGTTTTGGGGAATTATAATATCTTATAATAATGTTTTTAATACCCTATATCAAATAAAAATATCCGATTTTATATTTTGTGTTATTACATCTACAATTTCCAAATGGGTGATTTAGTAGGCTTCATTCACATATTCAAAAGAATCATAGGATTTACTACTATATATTCTTGTATGCTCACCCTACATATAAAAATATAATTTCTAGGTTTCATGGAGGACTACATAGACCATGTTGAACATTAGTAACATGAACTATTTTATAGTTTTTGTGTCACTTATTTATCCTCATTTATAGATATTTACTTTCGATAACAGTAATAGTATCAGTTTTTATATGTACATTGTGAGATGTTTTTGGTTACATTTTACATTATTTCATGGGGTTTCTTATGAATTCTTCATCCTATATTCAAATATTTTTTGTTTAATTGTTGTTAACACCTCATATTTATGATATATTTTAACCCTCAATGCTATTCTCCAAGTTTATCCAACTAGAAGTGTGACTTAGGGATACATTATCTCTGTCCATTTATAGCGGTATCATTGGAAGAAGGGGTTTATGATAGAGTGGTGTCAGAATTTATGGTTGACAGATAGGATAGAGTTCATTATTAGGAATGGTAAATTTTTCATTTATTGGAATTTAAATATTTCTAATTTACCTAGGTATGTGACATACGATTGGAAGAGTCACTTTGAAATACGATCTGAGATCATCCCATGATTGGTTACACGTACTCTTAGCTTACTGATAGACAAACTGAGATAGACCTATTTGTAGTTTAGATAACTATGTTAGTTACATGAATCAATATGACTTGTGTTATTCATTTAATTTGGTGCTTTTGGGATGTAAAAAGTAGAGTGAAATTAATTAAAGTGAATATTAAAAAATTTCCTTACTACATTGGAATATGAACTGTTATTTATCTATTAGCTATGGAACCTTGTTTTCATCCACATGTCATGTTGGTAGTATAGGTTTTGTAATAAGGACTTGTTTATTTCTGTAAGGTAGATCTATGGGGTGTGGATTATCAGTGGAAAATTATTTTCTATTCTTTTTAGTGGCATCGTTTGGGAAATTGTGAGAGAAGTGTTTCCATTGAGGTGACAGGGATCTATTTACTGGAGAAATACATTTCCTTCTTTTTGTTCTAGTGCCCAATGTAGTACCGAGTTCCCATGGTAGTTATTTAGTTGCAGGGATTTATGCGTTAGTGGTGGATGTTGTATCTTGCTGAGGCTAAGGTGGTAGATGTTTTTTGGTCAACATTTACAATGAGTTTTGAGAACAGTTCACTTTTTTTTCATGATGTTAGTGAAGTTGTGGAAGCCACATCCTCTTCATTGGTAAAGTATGTCAATGAAAAAGATGGGATTTATGTGTAGTACATTCTAATATTTTTTCCACATTTTATTTATAAAATGAGGTGGATTTTGTGATACATATTAAGGAGGTTATTTTTATAATGCTTTAGGCTAGTGTTTTTATGGTTTTCTAATAATCATCATAACTAAGGCCCATTGGTACTCTGAGATCAGTTTATTGGATTATTATTCCATATTGATTCCCTCATCAACGTCATCCAATGAGACTGTTTAAGTAGCTGAGGTATAATTCTTGTTTTCGGTTGAGGGAATTTGGAGCTGGTAGAGGCTAACCACATGTTGTTCCTCATGTTTAAGAGAATATAATCGAGTGTGGATACAGATGTGTCAATTAAAATAGGGGAAGAGGAGATGGACACTGTTTGTTGTAGTTATTAGTGGTTTTAGTTCCATAGGGAATACAAATTATTCGATAAAGTATCAAATTTTTATCCATCGTTGTTTTTTCTTGATTGATTTTGGAGTTTCACACATTCTTTTAGTGAAACCACTCTAGTCACTACTCTAGGGCGTGACTTCGGGATGCTTCTCATTCCTCTAGTTTGGATATTACTAGTTGGAGTCCAGACTAGATTTATTTTTTGTGTTGGTTGTGTAGACATATGAGTGTTTGAAGAAGTCCTACATGGATCTTTTCATCATACAGATTCAGTGAAACAATGTAATTCTCATCATTGAATGGTTTTATTCCGAGCATGATGTAATTGAATTATTTTGGAGTATTTTTACATTCATTTATGTGGATGGAAAAAAATATCATTCTCAATTGTGATAATAGTTGTCATGTGGGAACTCAACATGTGTAGCCACGTCCTTCCTTGAGGGATGAGTTGTATGTCAAGTCACTAGAGACTGGGATGATGGAGGTTCATAGAGTTGTTGAAGAAAATCCTGGATTTTTTAATCAAGGAGGTTGTGAAAATACACCTTCTACATAATGTTTATTTAATGATAGATATTCCTTCCTATTATTCTATGATATCAATGGATCCTAATTTTATAGATCCTTTTTAGTTGTTGGAGTTCAGAGTTTAGTTATATGATATAATATATAGAGCATTCATCAGTCACAGTGTGTTATCATGATGTCTTCTTGTGTAATTATCTTTAGAAACAATGTTTTTTAATTTTAAAAATTTCAAAAATTTCTAAATATATCTCTAGAGCATGGCACAGAGACAATGTGAGATTATGAGGATTGTGTGCCCATAATTATCTTTTTTAAAATACTAACTATATTTTATATTATGTATATTTGGTTACTTATGGAAAAAATGAGGAATCTTAAACGGATGATTGGATCAAAAATCTGAGACCATGAATGGGTATAGAATGCACTAGGTGTGATAAAAAATTATCATGCACAAGATGCTAGGATCCCTCACATATTGGCATCTAATGTATGTGACTTAATTAATTAATTAACATTTTATTTTGAATCATTTCATACCTAAGAAATGGTTATAAATTCATGGTTTAGAGGATTTGGCCTCATAATACTATTTTTTAAATCACCTCTCCTCTCTTCATCTCATATCTCATTAACCAATGAAGAGTGAAGAATGATGATGAAACCTTGGATAAGGACGTATCAAGACTTGGTGAACTCAATAGATCTTACTCCTTCATTTTAGAACATGTTCTTCACCAATGATCAAACGAAACAAGAGGTAGGACTCTTCGTTTGTGTTTTTACGCCCTAGATTAATCATTGAGAATAATTATAATTAATTCTTCATTTTTCACCCTTAATTTACAATATTTCATGAGCCCAATTACATGGATTTTAATTTTATTATTCCATGTTCTATCCTCAGTGACCCAATCCCAATCTCCAACCCAGAACACTTGGTGGGAGATGCTTACAACATTTAATTTTGGTTCATTTCTCCCCTATTAGTACGCATCTTCAATAGTGAAACCCATTGAATCATAGTTCGATAATTTTTGGGTGACCCATGTTCAATAGGGTGCTCATATTGGGATCAATCGTGTGGAACAACAATAGAAATGGGGGAGAGGAGTGGATCTAGAAATGAAATTATGTTAAGATGAATAATATATAGGTTTCAAATCAATCTGATATGAAATGAAGCTTCATGGGCGTACGAATAATAGGCCAAAACCCTCATATTCGAAAGAGGATAATTTGTGATGAACAATGAAGGTATTCCATGTTCTTTATAAGGATCTAAATATTTCAATGTGGAATTTGGAAATATTGAACATGGTTGAAGAAGATTTATAAGGGTTTACATGAGTCGTATAAAAACTCAGGTTTCTAAAAAAATCCTAATTACATGCCGTTTTTAGAAAAGAACACACGATGTGTAGCATCCCTCAGTGGTGTTGCTAGGGTTTGATAAGAGATAAGGATTGAATTTTGTGTACTCCTCTTGACATATTTTGAATCAATTTTCCATGTGAAGGAAAACACTACTAGGATCATGGCCTATTCCGAGCACATAGATTCATGTTGGTCACATGGGTGGAATCTCGTGTGAAATGAAACACCTTCTAATGAAGTACAAAGATACATGGTCTGAGTATATAGACAAGATCAAAGGACACAACCACAGTATGGATATATAGAACATTGAAAGTAGTAAATGTACAATGATTTCTCTAATACATGATATATGACCCATGTACCGGTCTCAGACGTGACCAAGAAATGAAGAGGTAAATCACACCATGTGGGACAACTCATGTGTCATGTATTATTTGAGCTCATCTAAGAAAAACCAGACCTTCGATATCTCCTATATTTGAACATGGACTTTGGCCCACGAGATGATTATCCTCGGTGTTTTCTCACATATGACATGATTGTTACCTCATAAGTGGCTATTGAGAGACAAAATGAATGATCCGGGTTATAATTCATAGAGATGACACCCAATTAAAGAAGTGATCAGACATGCATATTATAGTAGTTCAAGGCTGACCATCCAGTTGTTCATGGTAATGTAGCCTTCAAAAATCGTCATGGATGACCCTCCAGTTGGGATGGGTAGTTTAGTACCCAACAACCTTCTAGGATGTCCCTCTAACTATCCTGGGTAGTGCAATCCTCAATGACCTTATAGTATGACCCTCCAGCTGGGATGGGTAGTGTACTCCCTTTGGAACATCTAGGATGACCCTCCATCTTGGATGGGTAGTGAAGTCCTAGATCAAATTCTGGGATTACCCTGCTGGGCTGGATAGTGTAGTCTGTAATGACTTTTTAGGTATTACCTTTGACTATTCAACATAGTGGTGAGGAGTGTAATGACATAACATTGGACTCACAAGAAAGAGGGTCTATTTCACCATTGAGACTCTTCCTTCTATATGACATAAAATATTGTGGTTTAGTTAGTGCTACCCAAAGGCGACAATGTCATGGGGTCATGATTTTAGAAAATTGGACTTGTTTCTCATGGAAAATCACATGAGGTGTTGAGAATCCAAAAAGTATTTACCTTGGAACTACTGGCTACTCATATTATTGTGCTGATATGTGAGAAATAAATCTTCTTAATCTCCCATTTTGGCTTCTTTGACTGGGTAGATATATAAAATTATTATTACTGTACCAACTCCATTGGTATTGGTTACTCTCCTTCCAAGAGAGTCAACGATTCATGTGGTATACCATGTGCTTTATGTTTCTATATTCTCATGGTTGGATGGGTTTACTCTTCAGATAGAGGTATTAATGACTCTATGTGGATTTCTACTCTTTAACATTTCATGCTCTATGTGTTTAGATGTTTCTAATTACCTACTTTGTTTGGATGAGCTATAATTATATTATTCCCCTTTATTGTACCATGTTCAATATACTGGTTCCCATTTTTTGTATCACTTCCTACCCCACCATCACATTTTTTATGGAATTCTATGGAGTATATATATACAAACCCTACATGGGCTCTTCCCAAAAGGTGTTTTATCTTTTTTAGATGGCTAATGAGTCGATCCTGACTATAGAGGATCAATGGGATATAGGCGGCTTTGACCTCATACGATGGCCATAGTTGAGATTTAGGATTGGGGATCTCTCAGATATTACTCTTTTTCAGTTTCCTCTAGGATACAATATGTTCTTGGTTTGGGTGTGTGTTTTTTCCTTTAATTTTTGGTTGAATCTACTATACTTTTGTACCGTCTATAGGTTCATGAATGTTCATTTTAACTTATAGTAGTTTGAAATATTTTTTATACTTTTCCTTCCCACTTTTTCATTTAGTGGGTTTTGTGTGTGTGTACAGGTTTAGGACAGGGCCTCCGAAATTTTAGTTCTATATTCGGTTCTTGTTCCCACCCTCTGACCAATGGAGGCTAGTTTAGGGTAGTATAAACATGAGCCTGGCTTTGGTCAGGTCATGATAGTGTGGTATCAAAGGTGGTTCGACCCTTGGGACTTTTCAAACATTTGACTAAAAATATCTATGCTGTTTTTGGGGAAATATTATCAACATTTCTCGAGAGCAAATCTAAAGCTAGGGAGTCTAATGATGGAGCAGGAGTTGAAATATCCATTCACAAAGACCCGATTACCCTCTTATCAACATGTAACCCTATGAAATTTGTTATAGGGAAAATGGTAATGATTTATATATGATAAAACCTTTTAAAATCTTTCATGCTTAATCTCCCTATTCATTTTTTCATTTATTTATTTATATAGATATGCTCATCTGAACGTGGTACTGCATGAGAATTTCATAGATTCCACCCTATTGATTTCAAGCCAAGATACCCATTTTGGTTCATTTCGATGACCCCATAAGAGATGAGGCCTCGGTTCAGGGTCCTTATATTGATAGCCTTCCTCCCAATGGGCAGGTAGTAGGACCCCCGCCCATTGAGAAGAAGATAGTCCAAGCAGATTAGGCAGAGGATAGGCGTAGGGTGAGTGCCCCCAACGAGTTCCTTCACCATAGTTCTCTATGGTTTCACTGTGAGAATGATCATCAGGTAGTAAAGAATTGGCTAGAGTAAGTGGTCCACATTTTTAGGATTTTTCAGACACTAGATGATATAATGGTGGGTTTGGAATCCTGTATTTTCAACGGTGCAGGTGAGCGTTGGTGGAGATTAGCTACCAAGATTCATAATGAGTCAACACTCTCATGGAATGACCACAATTAGATGTTTTTGGAGGATTAATACACCTTTTAATTATGCTAAATTCGGATTCAATAGCTTCTTTAGATTCACAATGGAGGAATGATAATAACAAAGTATGTTGTGAGTTTTACAGAACATATATGCGACTCCCTTGACATAATCCGAGATGGATACTTATGAGCAAGGAAGTTTGAGAAGGGGCTCTATAGAGAGATTACTACAAGATTTTTTCCCATGTAAATCCCAAGCAATGCTGTGGTGCTAGAATATGAACATCATACCGGGAGATTCTTCTCAGAGGGTTGTAAGATAGCTAAATTTGGTAGTTGGAACGATAGAGCTGAAACATCTATAGTTGCATGTAGATTCCAGAGGTCTCAGAATAGGTGGCCCTTTCTTGATTGGCATCTAGGACATGTTCATTCCATGCAAGAAGTTTTATAGAACACCAGGATAGCCTAGAGAGGGACCATGAAATTTTTTGGATGGGTGAGATCACATGGCACATGAGTGCCTTACCAAATGAGCTGAGAATCCCAGAAATGCATTTGTTGGGATACCAATTCCGAGGAATCTCCATCATTAGGGACTTCTTAGGTGGGGAAAAGGTGGTCCCCTGGGAGGAAGATCTCGAAGAGGGGAAAGATAAGCTGTTGGTGGGGGATGAAGGTATGAGGCTCTTCAGCCACCCCCACCACAAACCACATGTTAGGCCTAGGGAGCTCACGGTCGAGGCAGCGAGCAGTTGCAGGCATTGGACACCTATGATACTATGTCAAACAAGATTATCAATGGTACGAACTATGTTAAGTATAATATTTCATCAATATTAGTAGAAACAAATTGTTGCCATTATTTTATCTCACAAATCTTGGTGCGGGATCTGTATCACACCATGGAGATATAATAACACAAGATATTCCTCGAGTATCCCATAGGGAACATTTTCTTAAAATAATTTATATATTGATAGTACAAGATATCACTTGGAAGAGGGAGGTTTGGGTGGGACCTGATGATGGGATCTTATTATGTTATCTTGGTCATGGATTGGATTTCCATGTTTTGAACCTAAATTGACTATCACCGTATATTAGTCAGAGTCCTACATACTGATGGGACATGGTTTTTTGTTTTTAGTGAGATAGACATTGTAGCAGGACTATTGGGTTTTTTGAGCAAGTGGATATATCATGTATCCCATCAAATAGTGAGTATGACCATCGGTGATACAAACTCTTTGAGCATATGGATATCATCAGTTGTGGAGGATTATATGGAAAACTTCCCTGAACAAATTCTAGGACTACATATTCTGTGAGATTTAGTGTTTTTAATTAAATTTCAACCGAGGATTTCCCTGATATCTTTTACCCCATATCATATGGCTCCCAAAAAGCTCAGGGAAATACAGTTTTAGATTTAGGAACTTCTTGAGTAAGGTTTCATCTGACCTAGTGTGTCCCCCTAGGTGGCTCCAGTTCTATTTGTGATAAAGGAAGACAAAAGATTTCAGTTTTTCATGGATAATCATCACCTAAACAAGGCCATGATAAATAAAACATAACCCTTTTCGAGGATAGATGACTTATTTTATATGTTTTGGTGTTTGAGATAGTTCCCTAAAATCGATCTCAGGTCCGGATATCACAAGTTGTAGTTTCATATGGTTTATATTCTGATGTAATCTATTAGGGTTTTTATGGACACTATGTGTTCCTTTCCTTTCAGTGTGATATATTCCCCTGATATTTTCATGTATTTCATGAACCAGGTTTTCCATCATTCCATGGACCAGTTTTTCATTATCTATATTGACGAAATACTCATCTAATATATGATAGGGGAGGATAATGGATAACATTTGAGTAGACTCCTTGATATACTTCAAGACCACCAGCTTTATGTAATTCTCTCGAAATTCTAGTTCTTGATATAGGAGGTTCACTTTTTAGGGAATTTTATCTCCTGATTAGGAAAAGTTGTGGATCCTCAAAATAAAAGGGTAGTTCTTCTTTGAGAGCCACTGAATAATTTGTTATAGGTGTAGAGTTTTTATGGCTTGGAAGGGTAGTACTAGGATTTTTTGATGACATCTCTAGTATTGTATCAACTTTGACCTCTCTGGAGGAGAAGTGAATGTTGGTTACATGGTTGGAGTAGTGCGATAAGGCCTCTAAGGAGTTGAGTAAGAGGCTGATGAGCCCTCAAATTTTGAGGTGACTAGTGGAAGGAGTGGAATTCATAGTGTATTGAGATGCCTAATGAGATGGGCTCAGTTGCATGTTAATTCAATGACTAGTGGTCATCACATCTGGGTCTAGGTAGTTGAGACCACATTGGAAGAATTATCTGACTCATGGCTTTGAGCTAGAATCGGCGGTCTTTTCCTTGAGGATGTGTAGGCACTACCTTCTGGGAGTGATTTTTTTATTATACCCAGACCACTATAGTCTCAAGTACATCCTCACGTACATATACCTGAACTTTTGGAAATGATACTGTTTGGAGATCTGACAGGACTACAAAATCAAGAGAGTCTATACTCTAGGGAAGGGTAACATTGTAGCCGAATCCATTATTATGAAGTCACATTCTCTCCAAGTGAAGTAAGATTCAAATTATTTTTCTTCCCTTCAGCTAGACCTGATGAATCTTGAGGTTTTAGTTTTCATAAAGTTTATGGTGATGAAACATTCTATCCTTAAGCATGTGAAATATTACCAACTAGGAAATAATGATTAACTTGTTATATGTGATCAGATATCCACAATAAACTCACGTATTGATATCATGAAAGAGGGAATCATGAGATCATTTTCCAAGGGCGAATATTGGTTCTTTTTTCCCTGTGAGAGTAAGTTATGTGTGAGGTCCACGCTTCTCCCATAGCAATACATCTCGATGTGGGGAAGATGTATATGGATCATCAGTGATAGTTTTGGTGGTCCTTCATGATATGAATTGTAGCTAAGTTCATCTCATGATGCATTACCTATCAACAGGTGAAGGATGAGCTCCAGGTTCCAACAGTTTTTTTGCAACCAATTTATTTCCTAGATGGGAAATAGGATGACATATCCATAGACTTCATCGTAGGGATTCCGTGTATAGTGAATATCCATGATGCCATCTAAGTGATTTTACACCAGCCAAAAATGTTCATTAACTTCATTTCTATATAAGAGATGATTTTGGTGGAGAGTTTGGGGTAGATATATGTGTAAGGGATCATCTTCTATCATAGGGTACCCTCAATGAGGGTCTCTGATCATGAATATCGATTAACATCATGTTTGTAGAGAGTCCTACCGGAGGAATTGCATACCCATCTTCATATGAGTAAAACATTTCAACCCCATACTGAAGGGAAGAATGATGACACAATCCATGTGGTAAGATAAATGTTGTGGGATTGCATGTTTGATTTTAGTCAGAGATGGTGGGATGACCCAAATCTATTTTGTTTCACATACAAAAAATAGCTACCACTCCACCATCGACATGACACCTTTTTATAATTTGAATGAGAGACCCTTCTGTTCAACCTTGTACTAGACAGAGATGGGATATTACTCTCCATTAGGTCTAGATTTGGTGTATCCATCCATGGAGAATGTACAGATCATCATTGAATGGATAAATACATCCTAGAGTAGATTTATTTCTTACACAGATCATTTTCCTATGCCCTTGGGGTTTAATCAGGGAGTCCATGTCTTCTTGAGATTCTCCCTCATTAAGTATAATGTGTCTATTTATATGGGGAGGAAATATGTCCCTAGGTTTCATTGGGTCATTCATGATCTTTTCTAGGGTCTGTTGAGTTTCATATTCCCTCATGCTGCCCCCACAACTGGAGTAGGTGCACAACGTATTCCACATGTCATAGTTGAAAAGATATGTGCACGAACCCACGAACATCACTGACATGGGAGAGATAGAAATATAATATGGAGCCACCTTTTTAGAAACATGGAAACATGAACAAGAGTTCCTAAGTGTGGAAGATGTAACATGAGTTGTTTTATTGGTTTATCTCTTCATGTTTGAAAATATTAATGGAGGGAATGATATTGTGGCCCATTTTTTTCCTTGAAAGATTTTAAAATTTATCAATATATTTATATAGAGTTATGCACTGAGATGGAATGTGATTTCGAGGATCGGTGTGAATATATTTAACATTATAAAACTTTTAAAAATATTTTTTAATGTGCATGCATGGTTACTTAAATAATATCATATGACACATAAACAAATGATCACATTGTAAATTTAAGACCACATTTGGTTCCAGAATGTGTTGTTTTCCATGTGCAGCGTAAAATGAGTTTTCATAGGACGTTCAGTTCCATCCCTCATTAGTGGAACATGTATGCGATTTAATTAATTAATCTATTAATTAATTAATATCCATTTTAACCAGAAATATGGAAAACAATTAATGGAATAGAGTAGTTGGAATCATAAACTTATTTTTTCCAATGACTTCTTGTCTCTTCTTCTCATTTCTCATTAAATAATGACGAATGAATAATGATTAGGAAATAATTGATTTGGACATATCATGAAATGGAAAATGAGAAAAATAATCCTCTTCTATTGGTGAATATGTTCGTCACTGATGATCGAATCGAAAAACAATAGTACTCAACATTGGTGTTTTTAGGTAATAGATTACACATTTAGCAGGTTGATAATTATATCTTTAATTTTCACCATTGATTTCAAACATTTTATTATCCCAAGTACCCATATTTCCTATTATTTATCTGATGTTCTATCTGTGGTTCCCCATTCATGATTTTTGACCAATAACTCTTGGAAATCAATGCATAAAACATTGTATTTGGGGGAAATTCTCCCAAAATTCATCGCCTCCTCATTGAGTAATCCCATTGAATATTCATTTGATAGTTGTTGGGTAAATTGAGATTGATCAGGAACATGGATTCAGATAGAACTTGTGGAATGAAAAATGAATTTCAGGCCAGGAACATAACTGGAAATAGAATGATGGTAGGATGAATAATCTATATGTTTCACTTTAAAGTGTTGAGAAACAAAGACATATTGGCATACAAAAAGTAAGACCAAACCCTCTTATTCAATAAAAGCTAATTTATGATGAATGTAAAGAGATTATGTATTCAACAGCAAAATACTATGATTTAGGAGTGAAATCAAGAGACTATTACTGCAATTGAAGTAGATTAGGAATCAGTGGCCTGAATCAATGAAATTATATGATTTATAGAAAAACCCAACTACCCTCCATGTTTACCATATAAAACACATCATGTAGCGTCCCATAGTGGTGACACAAGGTTGTTTGAATAGATATGTATGTCATGATGTGTACCACACATGAAACAACATGTACCACCTTTCCGTGTGAGGTGAGAAATGTAAAGGAACATACGACTAAGAAAACAAACTATGTCGAGAAAAGGGACATAGTCTATCCACATGGGCAGAATCCTATATGAACTGACATATTGGGTACAAAATTACATGGACATGGGGTCCATGTACCTGAAAACATTGTCATATTACACGTATAGGACCAGCGAACATAGCCTTGGTCCCGGGTAGCATGAATGCTACATGTAGTCCACTGACATGATATACTCTACTACAAGAGATAGGTCTATGTACTATTATTAGACAAGGTCAGGCGACGAAGAGGGGTCACATTCCATGTGGGACCCCTCACATGACATGTACTGTTTGAGATCATACGAGAAATATTTTATCTGTTGTATCTCTTTCATTTGATCTCAGATTTTACCTAGTGAGATTTATATCTTGATTGTCTTTCCATTTAGAATGTGATGGTTCAATCAAGATAGACTATCAGAATATTAAATTAATGATATTGTATGGAATTCATAGAGATGAAACCCGATGAAAGCAATGATCAGATAGGCTTATCGAAGTCTTAACCTCTTGGTGGGCTGTGTAGTGTAGTCCCTGATGACCTTCCTGGTTGACCCTATTCCTGGCCTAGGTTTTTTATTCCCAAATGTCCTTTTAGTATAACCATCCAACTGGGTTGGGTAGTGTCATTCCCAACAATATTCTGGGACGACCCTCTAGTTAGGCTGGGTAATGTAGTCCCCAATGACCTTCTGGGATTACTCTCCTGCTGGGCTAGGTTGTGTAGTCCCGAGCGACCATCCATAAAGACCCTCCGGTAGAGAAATATTATGTAGTCCCTTATAAAATTTTAGCCTAACACTTCATCTAGGTTGGGTATTATAGTCCCCAAAAATCATCTGGGATGACAATCCAGCTGGGAAGGGAAGTGCAGTCTTCGAAGTCCTTCTAGGGAAGACCGTCAACTACATGACAAAATAAAGAGGCACAGTTTGACATACTTATTGACTCCTTAGAAATAGGGGTTATTTCCCCACTGAGAAAGGTCCTTGTGACATGATATAAAACCATGAGGGAGAGTCATTTCCACCCAAATTGGATTTTGTCAAGGTGCGGTGATTTGAGCCCCTTTAACTTGTGTATCATTAGAAGATGCATGAGGGTTTGGGGATCCATGTTGTATTTACCTGGAAAATATTTTCTACACTTCTTTATGGGATGAGATGTGATATGGATATCTCCCCACTCTCACATTTGGGATTATTTGACTAGGAATATATAAATCATTCCTTTTACAGAACCCACTCTTTGGGTCTTGGTTTGAATCCTTTTAGACAATGTGATGATGTGCAGGGTATGCCACATCATTTCCATGTCTATATTATCATGCATAAACAGGTCTACAATCTGAATATTGGTAAAAAAACTCGATGATGATATCATCTCCTCGCTATTTTGATCTCCATGTGTTTGTATGAGTGTACATTCCAACATTATTAGGTTGAGGTGTGGTTTTTCATTCAAATTTATTATACCATGGTCTATACACTGCTTCAATTCTATTGTATTTTTTACTGCTCCCCCATCACCTTTTTATAACATTCTACTGTGATGTATTTACTCACCCCTATATGGTCTATTCCTAATATCTATCTTGTCTTTGGTAGATTCTAGACTGTTCGATCATGGATACAGTGGAGCATAGGGATATGGGATTCTTACACTGAATATGGTGGTCGTAGTTAGGATTCTGGAGAAAGGATCTCTCAATTGTTACTCTATTTTACCTTCCAATATGATGGGAAAAGTTTCTAATTTGTGTGTGTGGTTTTCCCCATTAATTTCCATTTGACACTATCATATTGTTGTACCATCTAACAGTTGGGTTCGAGAACCGATAAGAATGGAACAACGTGTACTTGAGATTTCTCCAGAATCCCAAGCGTTTATTACAGTCCAACCATGAATAATGAGTTTTCTTCAACCATGGTCAAAGTCATGTATTTTTCTCCAAAATCCTCATATCTATCCAGATAGCATGGAATCCCTTCATCGCTCATCACAAATCTTCCTCATTTGAAGACAAGGGTTTGGACAGATCTACTGTATGCCATTGTGTTTTTGTTTATTTTCATATGGATGTGAATTATAAGGATGATTCATCCTTCTATGATTTCGTTACTTAGTCTATGCCACTCCGACAATTCAAATGTCATTCTACAGGATTAATCTGGGTTTGCGTGCCCAATCATTCTCGAGTTGTTTGGTAATTGTAGAACCGGGATTCAAAGGGATTCCTTAGTGTAGACATGAATAAATATGAGATAAAGGCACCAAAATCAAATGTTTTAAACATCACATGTGAATAATTCTAGGGTTTTGATCAACAATGTCACACCAGGGTTAAAAAATAGGATAAACGATATTAAATCCATGAACTTGGGATCATAGAAGTTTGAAATAAAATGTTATAATTGAAGAACAAGTTATCAACACGCTCAATGTTTAATTCGGGGCCTAAAAACACCAAATACGATTCACACCTCATTTTTGGTTCGATTTAGGTTGATGAATATATTCACCAAAGAAGGAGAAGAACATTTTGTGTTTGACACATCTTGATCTATCTAGATAAAAGGATTCCTCGTCATACTTTGTTCATTGTTCACTGATATAAAAGGAGAGGAATACTGGAGAGGTAATTAGATAAAATATGATTATGAGTCCAAATACTCTAAATAATGAATTTATAACAATTTATATGTTTTAATTAAGGATATATATTAATTAATAAATTAAATCTTTTGCATGTACCTACAATGAGTGAGGGTTCAGAACATCCTGTGGTAACTCATTTTATGTTACACTTTGGGAAAACACTCTGTTTCAGACGCAACTATGGTCTCATATTTCCCATCTGATAATCTCTTTAGGATTCATCCTGGTTTCATTATGTAACCACATGTTCACAATATAAAATATATTTCATATTTTCATAATGTGAATTTTGGTAACACCAAGCCCCAGGATCATACACAATCTTAGTTCCTATCTCTAAAGAAATATTTAAAAACATTTCAACATATTAGAAGGAAAAAAATTTGTCTCCACATTATCTAAAAAAAGTATAGTATTTTACAATTATCAAATGAATACCAATTATTAAATGATGTATTTTTTAACAATAATTTCACTCTTCCAGGGATATTTGATATTTTTTAGCACTTGAGATGAGTGAGTTGGTTTTATAAAATTGATATGTGGTCCATGTATCACTAGTTAATGGTAATGGATGGTGATATCATAAATCCTACTTTTAGATGTAGTTATGGACACATAGAGTTTGTGTTCATGCAATTTGATGTCATTAATACATCAGATGTTAACTTGGTGATCATGAAATCTATATTCTATGAATTCATAGATATATTTGTAGTTATATTCATTGTGGACATATTTTTATAGTCCATATTAGAGGAGGGGTATTATAATCATATCAAAGCTATATTCCACAATATTTTATTCAAAAAGATCCAAAAAATGTTGTCTAGGTCTATTTTCTTTCATGATATATGTATTTACATTTTCATGTGGTGTACTATCAATGTGTGTCAATGGAACTGTTGAAGGTTTAAAATGTTTGTTCTATGGGATGCACCAATGAATGATGTCTAGAATTGTAGTTCTATTTTTCTCAAATGATATTATGGATGGTTTTTACCCAACATGAATTGATTTGATTCCCCTATAAATATATTTTATAAGAAGGAAAATTATTTTTTAGACTGATCATTTCTAGAAACATCTTAGTCACCTTAAGGTAATGTTGGCCAGTAGTCCACTACATCGATGCCTTGAGGAGGGTGTTTTGTTTAAGGATTTTGGAAAATCATCTGATCTGGTCATGGGATGCATGAAGGTGTAATATAGGTTAGTGATATATTAATGGTCTAGGGATTTACATCCCAACAACCATAAATATGCCACCCATGAATATGATATAGAAGAAGTTGTGTTTTTTCTAAAGGTGTCATGGAATTAACTCATTCGAGGGATATTTTCTATCTTCACAAATTACAAGAGTATGAAATATATCTTTTATAATCATGATATAAATATTTGACAACATATGTGGTCAGTGTATCATTAGTAGTATTATTTCATGATCTCTTAAACCTCCTTAAAGGGAAATGTTAAGGCAGAAATATTGATTCATTATTCTCATGGAGATCTCTCTAAGGTGTCTGTGAAATCTTGGAGGGTGATAAAGGAGTTGGTATCCCATCATTGGATGTTGTTAGGGAACATTTTTTTAATTTATTGTTTTATATGACAATTCAATCACCTATAACACAAATGGGGTAGGATCATTATTGGAGTGAGTCTTTATAAGAAGTTATGCATGATCGTGTTAGTTATGGTGATACTTATAAGGGATGTTAAAAGGATAATAATAATTAGATGTTTGAGGGAGTGTTATTTATTTTAGTAAATATGTTCATGGAAGTTCCCCTGGGATCCAATCCTCATGATTCATGTAAGATTAAAGTGTGACAAATATGTATCATTGTTTGAGGATGCAATTTTGGTGGCCCATGATAGAATGGGTAGTAGTAGTGATTGTGGATAGGTGACTACTTTTCCAAAAGGAAAAGGTATAGGATTATGTTCCTCAACATATATTGAATCCCTTATATATTCCCCTATGTAAATTGGACTACATCTAGATGAAAATATTAATAGGGTTACACCATGATGAAAGAGGTTGTGATTCACTCTAGCTAATCCTAGACTAATTGGTGAAATCGTCTCACTTCATTGAGAATAGGGGATCAAGGTTTTTGGAAGATCAAGAAATGAGTTATATGGAGGAGGTGGTGTGGATTCATAGAGTAAAGAGGTATATTATGATAGACTAGTTTTAACATTTTACCTCATGGTTTTGGATGGAATCATAACTTGATTTTTTTCTCAGTTCTTCATTAGTACTTCATTCCACCCTTAAATGGATGGGTAGATGGAGCAAACTATCTAGACACTATAGAACACATTGTGGGAGTTTTTTCTTGGAAATTGGTGGATCATGGGTGAGGAACCATCCTTTGGTTGAGTTTTCATGAAATAATATCTTTCACACATAAATTAGTATGGATCCATTCGAGTCATTATATGAGCATAGATTACCTTTCTATTTTTATATATAGAGTTTAGGGTGGCATTAGTTCTTATCCTTGATGTAGTTCAGATCACAATAGAGATGATTCATTTTATGCCTATGAAAATGAATAAACCACAAGACTAGTATAATTTTTATTACCATAATAATAGATGTCCCTTAGAGAATGAGGTTTGAGACCATGTGTTATTGAATGTCTCCCCTTGATGATAGAGTTAGAGATTTAGTCAAAGGAGTATGTTTCTACCTTGTTTTTTGGGTCCTTTAAGGTATTGGGGTAAGTTTATGAGGTGGACTATCTATTGAAATTTGCAATGGGGTTGGAGAAGATCCTTGATGATTTCCACATGTCTTAACTTCAATGATATATTTATAATTACTCCCATGGAATCAATTGGGTGAGTTGGATATCGAGGATGATACGACATTTGTATATTCAGTAGTATAAATACATGATCATTGATAGAATGTTTTTTGTGGATGAAATCATCACTTTTTTATATTTAATGGATAAATGGTGTAATGAAATAGAGTACTAGTGAGTTAGATATGTAGATATGTTCACAATGCTAGGATTTGTTTTGTTTTCCAATATCATATTTATCATTGTGACATGATGATTAGATCTTGCTATACTATAAGATATGTTTTTATTTTGGATATATGAAATGTAATAATGTTCTGATTGATGAAATTGGGGGACCTAATTCATAATTGAGACAAATTATACTATGCTTAAATTAACCCCAATATGTTGAGTGGGTGCGTCCATAAGTGGATATTATCTTGACCTCGATTATGGAATTACCAAATTTGTGTGTTTTGGATAGTGTGTTGTGTTGGTTGTAGTGGTAGTTGGTTTAGGTTCATTAGGAGTTGAAACGACTATATAGATGGTAAAATTATATGTTTATGATTCACAATGAGATGTTTTTGGTTGTGTGTAAATGTTGTTATATGGTATGTGGAGGTGGTTTATTGATGGTACCTGATATTGAACTACTGTTTCTAGTGAGATATGTGATGTGGATGCATTATGATTTGGTTGTTAGTGTGATTTTTTGACCCTTTGCATTATCAAATTTGGATGGTTGTAGTGTTTTTGTTATGATTAGATATTTTTTAGGTATCTCATGGTGTGGTTGTTCAAATCTCTTTTTTTACTAGGTATTATTTTGATTTTCTGAGATGATAATTGTTTAAGAAATATCTGATGTATCAATGCATGCCTTCCAAACCTGTTATATTTCTAGTTTTTGTGGTTGGTCATGTTCATTAGAGGCTCCTGATGATTTTAGAGGAGAATAAGACTATAAGAGTACTACAGTTGTTGGTTTATGACATGAATCAAATTCACAATGTGAGTTGGTATTTCATGAATTGTGTAGAAAGATGGTGTAATTGTACGTGTGAATTAGTTTAGTAATTTGTGAATCAAATTCACATTGGGAAATTTGTTTCCTGAATTTTAATTATATCGAGACAAGGCTACCTAAATTTTGGTGGATGTAATTTTTTTCTTATATTTTATTTATTTACTGTTTATGTATTGTGGCTCCCATGAAATTAAAATCATTAAAGGGGTGCACAAAATGAAACCATTGGAATATTTTTAATATGTAGAGTTTATTAGTTTTATTCTTCCCATTCATCCAAAACCCAATTCTAATCATTTTTTGTGGAGTCTTAATAAATTTTTATAGTTCATACATCCATATATTTCCAACTTCATTCCTTGTGTTTTTACAGACTCTCATTGGCTATCTACTATGATTTATCAACTCTTCCCAATGGTTTTCCATACATTCTTCTCTTATAGATATATTGTGCTGGTGTAGTTTTTTAGAGTGTCTATGGTTTTCATTATTGATAAACATTGTTGTGACGTAGGTGGAAATATGGGTATTTCAGGCTTTATTGGTTTGTGGGAGTTACTTCCATCACTCATTGGTGCACAGAAAGATCAATAATTTTTTGAGGTAGAGAATCCATCATTTTTCATATTGTGTAACATATTAGGGGTATCTAATCTAAATATAAAGGATATTTTGATGCGATAATAAAAGGTATTGAATTTTATAATTTTAATTGATGTATAATTTGAATGATTTTATTTCTTTTAAAGAATTGATATTATTTTTACATGGTGGATTGTGAAGTGCCCAGATCAGTGTGAATCACTGAGAGGGGGAGGGGGTGAATCAGTGATCCCTTAAAACTTTTTACTAATTGATTCTAATCAATTAAACCTCTATGGATTGTTAAGGCCTCGATCCACTCTTCTTATGTCTCTCAACCTTTCCCGGATAATGCAGTAATGAAAAGGCACAGGACACAAGGATTTACAAGGTTCGACACCAAAGGCCTACATCCTTGCCATGCTCTCTCAGCATGGATTCTCCATTATAACCTGTTAAAATTACAATGGTCGATACAGAGTCCCACTGTATCTCTCCTGAGTCCCACAGGAGGGTCTTTATACTGCGTCCCACAGTGTTACCAGAGTCCCACTGGCCTGCTCCAGAATCCCACTGAAGACTTCTTCTCCCTGAGTCCCACAAGGTCTTCTCTGGCTCCTCGAGTCGCACGAGTAGCTCTTCTTCACTTTAAGTTCTTCAACAATCCTCAGCAGCCTGGGATAAAGGCTGCTGGCCTTGCTCTTCTTCTGATCACTTGTGGTGAACAGGTCTTCTCGTCTTGCTCAAGATTTATCTCCTTCTTCTAAGGATGACCTGGCCTCTCTCCAATTACTGAATACTCAGACAATTGATATCTTTATCTTCGGTCTGGTCCAGTCTCAGTTCACATCAACTTCATGTACTGAGTGCATGACAGCTCTTCATCCTCATGCACTGATAGCATGGCCTTCTCAATTCTTCAAGATCTTCAAGTCTTGGACTCCTCAGATGCACACCACTGATTTAGCACTGTTCACGTGTGCACGTGCATGCATGCATACCTGCACTCTCCTCTTTCTCTTCTTGGTGCAGTAAACCCTCAGAGGGTGTAATCAATTATAGCACACACCTTCTCACTTGTACTTCACACGTTTTATCCAATTTGTTTACACACTTAGAGTGTGTTCTACTTTAGTGTGGGTCACCTTCTTCTTCTCCTTCTTAGTGTGTACACACCACTTAGGCACACACTAAGGTTCGGCCTTTACTTGTTAAGCACACACAAATTCTTCACTTTGCACACACACTTGAATGAGTTCTTCTTTGTTGTGGCCTACACTTCATTTCTTTCACACACCCAAGGCTACGGCCTCTTTGTTAATTTTTCACACACAAGCCGTAGAGTCTTCACTTTGCACACACAAGGCTATGCCTCGGGTCCTCTTCTCCACTTGGCACACACTTGGCCCGTAGGTGTTCTTGTCCACTTTGCACACACACAAATGTGGTGGCCACACTCCTTTTTTCTTCAAACTTGCCCACGGCCTTCTTGTTCTTTTTCACTTAGCATGTACACACAAAATGTGTGATCTACACATTGCACACAAGAGATGCAAGTCTCGGCCTTCACTTGAATTGCACACACACAAATAGTGTGGACTTCCTCCTTATGCACACACACACACTCAAATGAGGTGTGGTCTTCACTTCACCCACACAAGGCTACGGCCTCTCACTTCCTTTGCACACAAGACTTGTTCTTTTATTCTTCTTTGTACACACCCAATCCAAAGGCTACGGCCTTCTTCACTTCTTTTCACAACCACCAATGGCTACGGCCCCCTCTTGTTCTTTTTGCACAAAAGGCACAAAGACCTCGGCCTTCTCAATTTTCACACACGAGGCACGAAAGCCTCGGGTTCTCTTCTCTACTTGCACACACAACACCAAGTGTGTAATGCACTTCACCCGAACCCAATCTTCAATGGAGGCACACAAGTTGCTTGGGTGTAGCGGCCTCCTCCTCTTCTCAACCGCGCAAGGCACAAGACTGTGGCCAGCGTGCAGGGGTGCAAGAGCACAAGGTACAAAGGACCTCGGCCGTGGGCGCGCAAGTGCAAGGGTGCACTTGGGTCTTCCTGCCGCGCAAAGGGAAGGCGCGCAGGGGTCCCCCTTCGTCTTCTTTCACGCAAGGAGTGCGCAAAAGGAACTCTCGAAGCCAAGGGTGGCTTCGGGCTGCTTCGTCGTGCAAGTGGGTTGCGCGGAACTCCAAACTTTGTGAGGCACAGAGGCTCTCACGGGACTTCTCTTTTCAGAGGATCAGCAAGCGATCAGAGAGCCTCGGGTGCTCCTTTTATAGGCAGAGGCTGCCTCGCATCATCCGCGTGATAATAACTCAAATTCCCGAAGTTTTCGGTTCTTTAAAATCTTCAAATCTTGATTTTTATATTCTGTTTCAACGCGGGTTTCCTTTTCTTTTCCTTCGGTTTCCTCCACGTGCATGCGACTTGGAACGCATGCACGGCCTTCGTTTTAGGCTTATCCCATGCAAAAACACCAACCACGTGGCCTCGGCAGCTTTGCTTGCCTCGGCCGAACATCGAAATTCTCCATCTGTTGCATGCATGCCCTTTTTATTGCATGATTAGGTTCAGGTTGTCCAGACGAGTCCAATGGTGTCTTCATCTTCGGCAATGGTGGCCGGAAACTCGAAATCACTGCTCGGGTTACTCCTGGTTCGAACGGTGTTCGTGGGGAGCTTCGGGGTGGCTCGACGAAGGAGACGAGCTGTTCACCGTTGGATCAGGTGATAAATTATCCTCGGACGGCCTGGATTTGATCGCTAGTGGCGCGATTAGATGAGCGGCTCGGATCTGGCGCGCGATGAGACGGACGGCCAGGATCTCTTCCGCGGGAAAAATCCGCGTCCCACATCGAATCCTCGCCCGGTTTTCTCGCGGCTTATAAACATGCCGCTGCTGCAACACCCCAATTGAACTTCCTCCCTCCCGGTGCCGCCCCGCACCGGGTTCTCTCTGCGGGCGCGCTCTGCGCCCACCTTGCTCCCTGCGGGCGCGCTTCTGGCGCCCACTATGCTCTCCGGGTGCGCGGGTTTCACCACCGCCTGCCCTCGGGGGCTTACACACGGCCCCTCTGCGCTCCTCCGGGCGTGCCCCAGGCGCCCATGCGGTGTCTGCGGGTGCGCCCTGCCGCCCTGGACTCGCCCCACGGGTTCCCCCTTGGGCGTGGCGCCTTAGGCCCACATGAGCCTTGGGGTTGAACCCTCAAGGTGTCCACGGGCTGGCCATATTTTTTGGCAAAGGAAATGTAAAGACTTTGTTAAAACAAAGTTCTCCTCCATATGAGTATAAGACAAATGCCACATTCCAAGCCACTTCTCTAAGCCATTCTTCTCCTTCATCTTCTTCTTGAGAATTCAAACATTAATCTTCTTGATAAGAAACAACTCCTCAATTTATAATTCTTCTTCATCATTTCATTTTCTACTTAGGAGAGAATTCTCAAGGATCTCCATCAACCGAAGCTCCTGAATCAAATAATTCTTCAATTCTCTTTGTTGATCTAATCAGAGATCAAATTGGGACTTCTTCAGATTCACATGCACTAAGTGTTAGTGCATGGATTTTATTAAACCACTTCATCCACTTAGAACATGTGAATGGATCATCTTCATGTTCACATGCACTAAGTGATAGTGCATGGACTTCATTAATGCACATCATCCACTTAGTAGTTGTGGATGGAACTCTTCATCTCCTCATGCATTTTGAAGACAAGGCATGGTCTTCTAAAAGTGTTGTGACTTTGTATCCAGTTGATACAAGTTCTTGGAACTTAATGATCAGCTCAAAAATCGTCAGATTTCCATGGAGAATGTTTCAACCATATTCTCCTATGTCACTTAGTGAATCTCCTAAGTGACATGCATCTTAGTACCATGGCCATTCTCCTTCATCACCATCACCATCACATCCTTTGACATTCACATCTTGACTCCTTGACATCCATTCATTCCAGGACAACTTCATGCCTCATTGACAACAAATGCAACACAATGCACTTCAATCTCCCCCTTTGTATTTGTTGTCAATACTCCACTTCAGCACATATGAATGGGTCAATATGTGTGCCAATATTTTCTCCCCCTTATTGGCAATCAAATGCAAAGGTGTGGTGTGGTTCTCCTCCAGAAATATCTTCCTCCCATTGAATAGCATCTTCTTGAAAATCACTAAGAGAGGGATGATGTCACATGTTCTCTTTAGCAAAGAACCTTTAGTAAATCAACTCTAAGTCTACTTGGGCTAACCCGGTGTAGAAAACAAGAGTGATGTAACCAAGGTAATCAATGCTGTCCAACATTCTCTACACATGTGAGATCATGATTAGGGGTTTGAAATTTTTCAGATATAACAATGAATTTGCTAAATCCTGCACATGCTTCACAAAACTCATTAGAGAGTTCAGGTGCAAAGATAAAGCTCCCCCTTTCATCTACTTTCTCAAGATGATATTAATTTCAGAACATCATCTTCTTCAAATTTGATCCCCCTCAAGGGGTGCACTCCATTTTGTCCAAACCATTCTCTAGCTGAGAAATGATCATCATCTTCAATTCCCTGCAATGTTAGCACATGTAAATACCAATGTATAAGGGAATAAGATGGAACCTCCTTGGTTCATCAATGTGAACAACAAGGTTGAGAAGATTCTCTCAACCGAGATGTCCCATTTTCACCAGTCTTCACACTTGCACATTTGATCTTCATTGATGATTGTGCTGGTGTGGATCTCAATACATCTTCATGTGAAATTTTCTTCTTCTCTTTTGACTTAGCAATTGCCAGAACTTCATCTTCAGCTCTCTGTAGATCTTTGGCAAGTTGCAACTGATTTGGCCATATGACAAGTAAATCATTTGGAAGAGTGGCCCCAGTTCTGGAAGTTCCACATGGTTCCTTTGATGCTGTCAAGCTACCTCTCTTAGGCAACTTGTTTTCAATCAATCCCTTCTTCTTCTGGATTGATTGTCTTTTGGAGTTCAGTCTGCTTCTATTTAGTTTCATGGCTTCTTTACAAAGGTCCATGATGTGTCCTTTCTTTCCACAGTAGAAGCATGTTTTCTTGGTGGTCCTACTGGATGCATCACCCTTCTTGGTCTCAGACTCCAAGGACTTCTCTTTATTTCTCAAGCACTTCTTGGGAGAATTTTCTACTTTCTTCTTGCTTCCCAATGAATCTTTTTGAGCCAGGTTCTGTGATCTTTTCTTCTTTTGAACTCTGGATACAGTTGGAGACTGACATGTATCTTTTTGACCACTTTTGCAACCATCCAAGATGTTGTCAAGTAATCCAAATCTATTTGCAGTAAACAGATGTCTCTGGACCTGTGGATGCTGCTTCTTTTCTTCTGGCTTGCTCCCCCTTGGCATGGGCTTCCTCTGTGCTTTGGCATTCAGTGGATTGTACCAACAATCCTTTGCACAATGCCCATACTTGTTACAACACCAGCATTGTCCCACGAATCTTGACCTCTTCAGTCCTTCTGATTGTAGGGTACTTTTCTTGACCTGTTGTGCTATTTCAGGAGAGCTCTGCTTCTTTACTGTCTTCATCCATATTTGTTTGGAGTTATTCTTCCATCCTGCACTTTTTGTGGAAACACAATTAGAAGCATCAGTACAAGATGGTATGGATGGTACCTTCTTTCTGGAAGATGTTGCACTTTTATTAGAGGATGTCTTTCTCTTAGAATCATCCTGCTCAAAGCATACTTGAGTAGCAACATGTCTTCTTCCAGCTGACTGGGAGGATTCAGCTTTAGGTGATTGCAGATGTTTCAATATCACCTCCAGTTCTAAGCACTTCATGTTAAGGGAGTTCTTCTCATCCTCAACAGCTCTTAGCTTTCCTTCCCAACTTTCTTTCAGCTGATTCATCTGGTCATCACGCACTGTCTTCAATTCAAGCAATGAATTGTCAAGCTCCTTCACCCTTTTTTCTTTGTCTTCAAGTTGAGCATCTTTGACAACCATTGAAACTCTGTGTCTCTTTTCCAGTGCATGGAAAACATCTTTGATCATTATCAAAAATATTTCTTTCTCAGAAGAGCTCCTTTGCAATTCTTCACAGGTATCTTCATATCTTTCATTGCAAAGGGAAACAGTTTCATCTTTGGCATTCACCAGCCTTCTGAGAGTGTTGGTTATGCAAACCCTTTTAGCCAATTGGACTTCCAGAGAATTGGCTTCATCTTCTAGCTGTAATTTTTCTTCTTGAAGATCAAGGAGGCCTGTAGCTATACACATTGCAACTTCCTTGGGGACTCTCTTCTGAAGATATTTGATTGCATTTAGAAGATCATTGTTTCTTCCATCTTCATCACAGCTAGAGCAGGCTTCATCAGAAGAATGATAAAAGGAATTGTCATCTGATGTGACTTTCACATTTCTTTCCATAGAAGGAGTTTCTCTGATTGCACCAGCCTTTTTCTTCATCTTCTTTGCCTGTTTCTTCATTCTGTTTTTCAGAGTCTTGGTAGATATCTCCATTTGAGGCTGTTCTTTCATTTCCTCAAATCTGCACTCCATATAGACTCTCTTAGATCTTTTAGAGGTAACCTCCCTCTGATACCAATTGAAGTGCCCAGATCAGTGTGAATCACTGAGAGGGGGAGGGGGTGAATCAGTGATCCCTTAAAACGTTTTACTAATTGATTCTTATCAATTAAACCTCTATGGCTTGTTAAGGCCTCGATCCAATCTTCTTATGTCTCTCAAACTTTCCCGGATAATGCAGTAATGAAAAGGCACAGGACACAAGGATTTACAAGGTTCGGCACCAAAGGCCTACATCCTTGCCATGCTCTCTCAGCATGGATTCTCCATTATAACCTGTTAAAATTACAATGGTCGATACAGAGTCCCACTGTATCTCTCCTGAGTCCCACAGGAGGGTCTTTATACTACGTCCCACAGTGTTACCAGAGTCCCACTGGCCTGCTCCAGAATCCCACTGAAGACTTCTTCTCCCTGAGTCCCACAAGGTCTTCTCTGGCTCCTCGAGTCGCACGAGTAGCTCTTCTTCACTTTAAGTTCTTCAAGTATCCTCAGCAGCCTGGGATAAAGGCTGCTGGCCTTGCTCTTCTTCTGATCACTTGTGGTGAACAGGTCTTCTCGTCTTTCTCAGGATTTATCTCCTTCTTCTAAGGATGACCTGGCCTCTCTCCAATTACTGAATACTCAGACAATTGATATCTTTATCTTCGGTCTGGTCCAGTCTCAGTTCACATCAACTTCATGTACTGAGTGCATGACAACTCTTCATCCTCATGCACTGATAGCATGGCCTTCTCAATTCTTCAAGATCTTCAAGTCTTGGACTCCTCAGATGCACACCACTGATTTAGCACTGTTCACGTGTGCACGTGCATGCATGCATACATGCACTCTCCTCTTTCTCTTCTTGGTGCAGTAAACCCTCAGAGGGTGTAATCAATTATAGCACACACCTTCTCACTTGTACTTCACACGTTTTATCCAATTTGTTTACACACTTAGAGTGTGTTCTACTTTAGTGTGGGTCACCTTCTTCTTCTCCTTCTCAGTGTGTACACACCACTTAGGCACACACTAAGGTTCGGCCTTTACTTGTTAAGCACACACAAATTCTTTACTTTGCACACACACTTGAATGAGTTCTTCTTTGTTGTGGCCTACACTTCATTTCTTGCACACACCCAAGGCTACGGCCTCTTTGTTAATTTTGCACACACAAGCCGTAGAGTCTTCACTTTGCACACACAAGGCTATGCCTCGGGTCCTCTTCTCCACTTGGAACACACTTGGCCCGTAGGTGTTCTTGTCCACTTTGCACACACACAAATGTGGTGGCCACACTCCTTTTTGCTTCAAACTTGCCCACGGCCTTCTTGTTCTTTTTCACTTAGCATGTACACACAAAATGTGTGATCTACACATTGCACACAAGAGATGCAAGTCTTGGCCTTCACTTGAATTGCACACACACAAATAGTGTGGACTTCCTCCTTATGCACACACACACACTCAAATGAGGTGTGGTCTTCACTTCAGCCACACAAGGATACAGCCTTTCACTTCCTTTGCACACAAGACTTGTTCTTTTATTCTTCTTTGTACACACCCAATCCAAAGGCTACGGCCTTCTTCACTTCTTTTCACAACCACCAATGGCTACGGCCCCCTCTTGTTCTTTTTGCACAAAAGGCACAAAGACCTCGGCCTTCTCAATGTTCACACACGAGGCACGAAAGCCTCGGGTTCTCTTCTCTACTTGCACACACAACACCAAGTGTGTAATGCACTTCACCCGAACCCAATCTTCAATGGAGGCACACAAGTTGCTTGGGTGTAGCGGCCTCCTCCTCTTCTCAACCGTGCAAGGCACAAGACTGTGGCCAGCGCGCAGGGGTGCAAGAGCACAAGGTACAAAGGAACTCGGCCGTGGGCGTGCAAGTGCAAGGGTGCACTTGGGTCTTCCTGCCGCGCAAAGGGAAGGCGCGCAGGGGTCCCCCTTCTTCTTCTTTCGCGCAAGGAGTGCGCAAAAGGAACTCTCGAAGCCAAGGGTGGCTTCGGGCTGCTTCGTCGCGCAAGTGGGTTGCGCGGAACTCCAAACTTCGTGAGGCACAGAGGCTCTCACGGGACTTCTCTTTTCAGAGGATCAGCAAGCGATCAGAGAGCCTCGGGTGCTCCTTTTATAGGCAGAGGCTGCCTCACATCATCCGCGTGATAATAACTCAAATTCCCGAAGTTTTCGGTTCTTTAAAATCTTCAAATCTTGATTTTTATATTCCGTTTCAACGCGGGTTTCCTTTTCTTTTCCTTCGGTTTCCTCCACGTGCATGCGACTTGGAACGCATGCACGGCCTTCGTTTTAGGCTTATCCCATGCAAAAACACCAACCACGTGGCCTCGGCAGCTTTGCTTGCCTCGGCCGAACATCGAAATTCTCCATCTGTTGCATGCATGCCCTTTTTATTACATGATTAGGTTCAGGTGGTCCAGACGAGTCCAATGGTGTCTTCATCTTCGGCAATGGTGGCCGGAAACTCGAAATCACTGCTCGGGTTACTCCTGGTTCGAACGGAGTTCGCGGGGAGCTTCGGGGTGGCTCGACGAAGGAGACGAGCTGTTCACCGTTGGATCAGGTGATCAATTATCATCGGACGGCCTGGATTTGATCGCTAGTGGCGCGATTAGATGAGAGGCTCGGATCTGGCGCGCGATGAACGGACGGCCAGGATCTCTTCCGCGGGAAAAATCCGCGTCCCACATCGAATCCTCGCCCGGTTTTCTCGCGGCTTATAAACATGCCGCTGCCGCAACACCCCAATTGAACTTCCTCCCTCCCGGTGCCGCCCCGCACCGGGTTCTCTCTGCGGGCGCGCTCTGCGCCCACCTTGCTCCCTGCGGGCGCGCTTCTGGCGCCCACTATGCTCTCCGGGTGCGCGAGTTTCACCACCGCGTGCCCTCGGGGGCTTACACACGGCCCCTCTGCGCTCCTCCGGGCGTGCCCCAGGCGCCCATGCGGTGTCTGCGGGTGCGCCCTGCCGCCCTGGACTCGCCCCACGGGTTCCCCCTTGGGCGTGGCGCCTTAGGCCCACATGAGCCTTGGGGTTGAACCCTCAAGGTGTCCACGGGCTGGCCATATTTGTTGGCAAAGGAAATGTAAAGACTTTGTTAAAACAAAGTTCTCCTCCATATGAGTATAAGCCAAATGCCACATTCCAAGCCACTTCTCTAAGCCATTCTTCTCCTTCATCTTCTTCTTGAGAATTCAAACATTAATCTTCTTGATAAGAAACAACTCCTCAATTTATAATTCTTCTTCATCATTTCATTTTCTACTTAGGAGAGAATTCTCAAGGATCTCCATCAACCGAAGCTCCTGAATCAAAGAATTCTTCAATTCTCTTTGTTGATCTAATCAGAGATCAAATTGGGACTTCTTCAGATTCACATGCACTAAGTGTTAGTGAATGGATTTTATTAAACCACTTCATCCACTTAGAACATGTGAATGGATCATCTTCATGTTCACATGCACTAAGTGATAGTGCATGGACTTCATTAATGCACATCATCCACTTAGTAGTTGTGGATGGAACTCTTCATCTCCTCATGCATTGTGAAGACAATGCATGGTCTTCTAAAAGTGTTGTGACTTTGTATCCAGTTGATACAAGTTCTTGGAACTTAATGATCAGCTCAACAATCGTCAGATTTCCATGGAGAATGTTTCAACCATATTCTCCTATGTCACTTAGTGAATCTCCTAAGTGACATGCATCTTAGTACCATGGCCATTCTCCTTCATCACCATCACCATCACATCCTTTGACATTCACATCTTGACTCCTTGACATCCATTCATTCCAAGACAACTTCATGCCTCATTGACAACAAATGCAACACAATGCACTTTAGATTGTTTGAGCATGAAAACCAACTAAAAATCAGGGCTGTAAGGATCCTTTTTTTTAAAATGATGTGATTTATTATGTGTCCTTCTCATTTTCATTCTTCAGAATCATATAAAATGAATAGAAATTTGATAAAACATATATTTAGATAATAAAATGGTTCCCTTGTGATCTATTACTTCTGTGATAATACCCCTAAAATAACGAAGTTAAATTTATATAATGCCTATATTAAATCTAATTATGTATGCAAATAAATTTATTTTTAATGAATTTGGTTATGATGGAATTATGTTTCTCTGTGGCATGGAAATGAGGAGATGGGTTTGTTTGGACATGTTGGGGGGTGGTGATGTGATACTTTGTTTGGTTGTCTAACAGGTCAATTATGTGATGGTTTCATTGGACGTGTTTTGGGGTGATGGTGATGGAAGGTGGTTTTTGATGAGGTTATGTGATGATGTTGATATAGTGATTATTCTCATGGTATAGTTAATGTGTCATTTTACTATGCTTCGTGGTGATGCGTTTTTCCAGTTTCTCATGTAATAATAGAGTTGTTAAACAATGATTAATATGCTTTTTAATGGAAAGAAAATGTGTAATTAATAAAATAAATGGTACTACATAGTGAGTATTTGATTTTATTGGAATGAAAACATGGATGTTTCATGGGGATTGTATTTTTAATTTTGGGTTATGCATTTAGAGGTGGCAGATAATGTGTCAATTTTTTCATTTTTTTAGTTCTTTTTTGGGAACCCATAAATTCAGATTGTGTGTGGAAATATTTGTATAAATATATAAACTGGTATATTAAATGATATTTCTATACACACACATGCCACATCGATCATTATGTGTTAATACATGAATATTCACATGAGGATATGGGGTGTTTTTAAAACATACTGATGTTGTAGATAGATGTCTCGCTAGTTTTTCTGTCACGACCCGTCCTCGGGGCCCGTGCTGTGACTACCCCAAGCCCGCCTTCCTTAGGCCAGGGGCTGGCGACTAGCACCAAGGCGTAAATCCCGGTAAAAAGGGAAGCCATTGCCTTTGTAAAGTAAACAAGCACCACAGAGTAAGCAAGCGGAAAAGTAAACACTAAGTAAAAACAGAGTACAACTGAAAGTGCGGAAAAGTAAGTGGGCCAGTATACAAAACCAAACTAAAAGTAAAGTACAACTCAAAAGGGAAAACAACAACTGTAAAGTAAAAGCTGCTATGCTGAGCTGTCCACTGGAAATCCCACCTGAAGGGTGGGTACAGATAGCTCCACTGCTCCTCAGGTCCCGCCGTCCCTCCGAGCATGTCCCACCCAGTGGTCCACCTCCAGGTACCGTCCTGCTCTGCAAGCCTCAACCACGATCAACGCTGTCCATCATCTGCAACCAACACAATGTAGTGCGGGCATAGCCCGTGCAGGGGTGAGTATAAGGTACTCAGTAGGGACCCCGAGACCCCCGAAGGTCTCCTAAAATCCACAAAGGATAAACCACAATGGAAAGATACAATCACGAAGTAACAACCGACACTGCTTAGGTATATGCCCATACATATACCTAAGTCCTAAATTCCAATACGCTCCAACCTCCGAGCCCAAGTACAACTCAGTCCACATAGGAAAATATACGTATTCCACACAGGAAAGCAAAACGTAATCCACACAGGATATCACAACACAATCCACACAGGAAGGTAAATAGAATTTATCTCACACAGGTATACTTCTTCGAAAGATGATATAGATGATCACTGATCCATCTAAGTCGTCGGACCCACAAAGGATATATAGGTACTAACCCCCGCAATGACCCACACAGGATCAGACCCACACATGATCTGTAGGCGCTGGTTCACACAGGACCGCTGAGCGCTGACCCACACAGGATCGGACCCACACAGGATCGGTAGCACTGATCCACACAGGATCGCTGAGTGCTGTAGTCGTCATCATCAAATCCACTAAGGATCTCTGCACAGTCGTCGTCGCAGTCACAGTAGCAGTCGCAGCCAGCTCTAGGGTTCCCGCACACAGCAAGCTCGTACGGGAGGGTCCGCTCCACGAGCTGAGAGGCTGATACATCAACTGTCACAAAGTCCAAATTTGATGTATCCAAAAGTTCCGTATCGTCAACAGGAACTCAACGCAATAGACGGCGCGTCAATCGAACGTCCGGTCTGAGAGTTAGTGGCTTTTCCGTTCCAGGTGCCCGGTTGGTTTTTAAGACAAAACCAACCCGACTGAACTCCACCTGCATCCAAAGCTTGGGCGGATTATGCCAAAAGATCCGTCTCACTAAGAGGAACTCAACAAAGCTGACGGCACGTCAATCGGACGTCTGTAGCTCAAGATATGAGCGTTTCCGCTCCGAGGGCCCGGTTGGTTTTGTGTACGAACCAACACGGACGAACTCAAAGTATTCCGAAACCTTGAGTGCGATATACCGAAATGACCATCTCGATCCAAGGATCGCATCGCTGCTGATGGAGCGTCGTTTGGAGGTCCTTAGCCCGAGTTATGGGCATTTGAACCTAAATAGTTCGGTATCGGGGGTTTCGGGCCCGGGCCGACTCGGCCCGAGACCCCCTGGTTGGCCCGAACCGGGTCGACCCGCCCCGGACAGGGTCGGCCCGGCCCAGCCCAGCGAGGCCCAGCGCGGCCCGGCCTGGCCCGGCCTGGCGGACCGGCCAGGCGCGCCGATCCGGCTCAAGGCAGCGCGCTGTGCGCGCTGCCAGCTCGGCCTTCGGCCGAGCTGATTGAGAAACGGGGGGCACCTGCCCCCCTTTTGTGAAACTGAGGCCCCCCCCTTCATAATGGGGGGCCGTTTCGGCTGGCTGGGGGAATTAAATTCCCCTGGATTTCTTCATTCCGGCTGGCCCGACTTGGCCGGTCGGCTCCCTATCAACGGGACCGGCAAGGCCGGTCCCCTTCCGACTTCCGACACCGGCGGCCCGGCTGGCCGCCGGTCACCAAGCTTCGCCGCGGCACGGAACCAGCCACGACCCTTATCGTCCGGCACAGTGCGACGGCACTGCGCCCCTTCGCCGCGACCCCGTTCCGGCCACGACGACTTCGACTTCCCTCAACGCGATGCGACGACATCGCGTTCTTCAATCTCTTTCCATGGCGCAGCGCGATGGCGCCGCGCGTATCTTCCGCAATATACCGCATGGTGCGACGACACCACGTTTTCTCATACCAACCTCAAGAAACCATCATGAAAAAAAGGAGGAGGGTCGGCTGTGTTTGTGCGGTCCGACCCCCTCGCGTTATTCGATAACAAAAATGGTTTTAATCCACGATCATCACCAAGTTGGTATTCATGAGAAATTAAATAAAATAAAACCCCTACCTCGGTTTCAAGTGCCGAGCACGTCAACAAGCCGTGGAAGACAAGCGTCACAGAGGTCGGGCGTCGCAGGAATCGAACGTCGATTCTGTTGATGTCAAGGTGCGTCCGAAGAGGTAACGTCGCTGGAGAAGCTTCGTAAGCTGACGAAGAAAGTCCGAAGAGGAAGCGGCGTCTCCTTTCGTTGACATGGGAAGAAGATCGAAAGAAGAGGCGTCGTCGATCTTTGGAAACACACCGGCTACGAAGAAGAGATGTGGCGTTCTTCGTCGGAGATTAAGTGTTCTTCACGTTCTTCATCGTGGTTTGAAGAAGAAGAAGAAGGCTCCAAAATTCTCTCAAGGTGGCAAGAGAAATCTTACCAAAATAAAATAAGTCTAAGGATTATTTTATTTACACAACTAAACCACTTGAATTTCAAAATTTTGAAATTAAAATAACTCATCTCAATTAATAACCCAAGTTGTCAAGATTAATTAGAGAGGAGTTATTGGGAGTTTAAAGGGGAGATGAAGTGTTAGGGTTCGTGTGGGCCCCACCACACTTAATCCTCTCAAGGGAGGTTAAGTGGATGTGGGTCCCACCCCTAACTCCCTTTGGGAGGACATAACCAACATGGTTAAAAATAAATTGTGTTTCCACAATTTATTTAACTTCATTTAATTTCCCCCAAAACTAACTCTCAACCCGCATAAAACGCAACCTCGGAAAAGGTCTCCTTAAGAGAATATCGATGCTGCGAGTTTATCGGTGCCCTCGGAATTCGATTTCGGGCACCGGTTCAAAAGCTAGAAATTCCTGCTCGTTCGTTCACTGAACATACCCGAGCCAAAATTCAGAAATTGATTCCGGGCACACCGGGCCTCGAAATCAGGTGCCGTCAGAAACCGCGCTCTTGTAAAATTCTAAAGAAAATTAAGAAAAACTTTCCCTTGAATTTTATGGGTCTTTACATTACTGCCACCTCAGGGATTTACGTCCCTGTAAAGATACATCAAAACTAGGGAAACAAATGAGGGTACTGAGCACGCATCTGAGCCTCCCGCTCCCAAGTGCTCTCCTGGAGATTCCCGTGCTGCCATATGATGCGCACTAGAGGAATCGACCGTCCACGTAGGACCTGCTCCTGTCAATCCTCGATCTCCACCGGGATCTCCGTAAAAGTCGCCCCATCGTCAACGTCAAGCTCCCCATGGTCAATGATGTGCGTCGGGTCGTGCACGTATCTCCTCAGTTGAGACACGTGGAAGACGTCGTGCACCCGGTGCAACTGAGGTGGTAGAGCCAGGCGATAAGCCACCTCGCCAATCCTGCTGAGGACTTGGAAGGGTCCGATGAAGCGCGGAGATAACTTTCTGCCTTGGCCAAATCTCCGTATACCACGTCGAGGTGAGACTCGCAAGAAGACGTGGTCGCCATCCTCGAACTCTAGTGGTCTCCGCCTCCTATCAGCGTATGACTTCTGCCGGCTCTGAGCTTTCCTCATCTGCTCCTGGATGAACTAGACCTTCTCTATCGTGGCCTGGACCATCTCCGGCCCCACAAGTGCTGACTCCCCAGGGTCTGTCCAGCACAAAGGAGATCTACATGGTCGGCCATACAACGCCTCATACGGTTCCATCCCGATGGTGGAGTGGTAGCTGTTGTTGTACGCAAACTCCACCAAGGGTAGGTGGTCCTCCCAGCTACGACCAAAGTCAAGGACACATGCGTGGAGCATGTCCTCGAGAGTCTGAATGGTCCTCTCCGTCTGACCAGCCTTCTGAGGATGAAAGGCTGTACTCAGATGTAGCTGCGTCCCGAACACCTCCTGCAATCCCTTCCAAATCCGGGAAGTAAAGCGAGCATCTTGATCGGAGACAATAGATGAAGGAACACCGTTAAGATGTACAATCTCCTGAACGTAAAGACGTCCCAAGATCTCCACTGAGCCCTGCTCTCTAATGGGTAAGAAGTGTGCCGACATGGTGAGTCGGTCAACAATCACCCAAATGGAGTCGTGACCTCTGGAAGTGCATGGAATTCCAGTCACGAAGTCCATAGATATGCCGTCTCACTTCCACTCCGGAACCTCCAAGGGCTGTACCAAGCCTGCTGGTACCTGGTGCTCAGCCTTCACCTACTGGTAGGTGAGGCACCGAGAAACGAACTCTGCCACAACCTTCTTCATGCCTGGCCACCAGTGCTGTCGTCTGAGGTCCTGGTACATCTTCGCCACTCCAGGATATACCGCCAAAGGAGAAGTGTGAAACTCTCTCATCACCTCCTCTCGTAAAGCGACTAGTACCAAGGTACGTCCTATGAAAAGGATGTCGTGTTCTGCTCCAAAGGAGAAACCATCAGGTGCCTGTCCCAAGGATATCTTTGCACGCCACGTCTCACAGTCAGTGTCCCCTCGATGTGCCTCTCTGACCCGATGTAGAAGTGGAGGAGTGACTGTGAGTGACTGAAGGAAGGCTGCTCCATCTCTATCCATGATGGATATCTGCAAAGAGGCTAGCTGCTCCGTCGCCTCCTCAAGTAGCTGAATGCCCGTCCTCCTGCTGAGGGCATCAGCTACTATGTTCCCCTTCCCAAGAGTATAGACTATCTCAAATTCATAGTCCTGGAGGAACTTGAGCCATCGCCGCTGTCTCAGGTTCAGGTCCTTCTGCGAGAAGATATACCTGAGACTATGATGATCAGAAAAGACTGTAAAACATTCGCCCATCAGATAGTGTCACCATGTATTCAAAGCGAAGACCACTGCTGCTAACTCCAGGTCATGGGTAGCGTAGTTATGCTCATGCGGCCTCAAATGAAGTGATCCATTGGCGATCAATGCCCGCTCTTACATCAGGACACAACCGAGTCTGATCCCTGATGCATCGCAGTAGACTACGTACCCTACTCCCTCCTCAGGCAACCTCAAGATAGGTGTGCTGGTCAATCTCTGTCTCAGCTCCTGGAAACTCTGCTGACATCTGTCTGACCACACAAAGGGTTTACCCTTCTTTGTCAAATCTAAGAGCAGTGCCGCAATCTAGAGAAGTATGGCATGAATCTCTGGTAGTATCCAGCTAATCCCAAGAAACTTCGAACCTCCGTCATGCTCCTGGGTGGCTCCCAAGCTAACACTGCCTCGATCTTTCCTGGATCCACTGCAACTCCCACCTCAGAGATGACGTGTCCCAAGAAGTGGACCTCACGTATCCAGAACTGACACTTCGAGAGCTTACCATAAAGCTAGTGTTCTTGGAGTGTGTCTAGTACAACCCGTAACTGGTAGGTGTCCTCCTCCTCAGTCGTCGAGTAAATCAAAATGTTGTTGATGAAGACCACGACAAATCGATCAAGTTATGGCTGAAAGATCCTGTTCATGAGGGCCATGAACACTTCTAGAGCATTGGTTACGCCGAATGGCATAACCAAGAACTCATAGTGGCCATACCAACATCTGAAGGCCGTCTTCTACACGTCCCCGTCTCTACCTCTGAGCTGATGATAGCCTGACCTGAGGTCTATCTTCGAGAACCACCGTGCTCCCTAGAGCTGATCAAAGAGGTCATCAATTCTCGGTAGCGGATACTTGTTCCTCACTGTCACCTGGTTCAGGCGACGATAGTCAACACAAAGTCGCAAGCTCCCGTCCGCCTTCTTGGCGAACAAAATCGGGGAAGCCCAGGGTGAAACACTGGTTCAGATGAACCCCTTGCCCTGCAAGTCCTCCAACTGTACCCGTAGCTCTCCAAGCTCGGTGGGGGCCATCCGATATGCTGGAGTCGATATCGGTGCTCTCTCGGGGTATAGGTCAATATAAAAGTCTACCTATCTGCGAGGAGGTAACCCTGGAACATCGTCGGGGAAAACGTCCACAAACTGATCCACCACTACAGGAAAACCAGGACTCTGCACGTCAACTGATCCTAGGATGAGGCTAGCCAACTGATGAGTGATGGGATATCCTCTCCTCTGTGAGAGTCCATCCTGTGCTGCAAAGGCTCCCTTCTCGCCGGTGAAGGTGAACCTACTCCCTTCAGTGCATACACATCGAACCTTGCGCCTAAAACAGTCAATCTGTGCATGGACCATAGATAACCAATCCATGCCCAAGATGACATCGTAAGGCCTCGACACTGCTACAAGAAGATACCAGCCGAAGCTCTCGCCTCCTAGAGTAAGCTCACACTACCGGCACCGGTGCGTAATCGTCGAGTCTGCTCTCGGAGGAGTCTCTAGCCGTAAGGATCGAGCCAACGGCTTTGTCGGAATCCCCGAGCACCGAACAAGGGCAGCGGCTATGAAAGAGTCACTCGCTCCTGTGTCTATAAGTACTACAGCAAGGGTGTAATAGACACATATAGTACCTCGAATCATCTCGGGCCTGCCGTGGTCGTAGGCCTCTGCTTCCTAGAGCTGTGCCTGTCTTTGCCCACCAACTCCCTGTGGTCGGGGTGGACCTCCTGGTGATGGTGGTGGTAGAGCCTCAAAGCGTCGCCCACCACCTGCTGCTCGGCCAGCTCCCCTGCCTCGTCCGCCTCCTCCCTGCGGACCGCCACGGTTGACCCTCTGCCTCTGCCTTGGTGGTCCCTCAACCATATGCTACTCCTCGGCACGGCGGGTCGGGTAGTCACGAGCCATGTGGCCCTGCCCGCCGCATGAGTAGCGCTGTCTGCCTCTTGAAAGACTGGCTTCACGCTGTGTTCCCCGCACTGCTGAGCCAGTGTCCTGAGGTCGTCTGCCTGAGGGTCTGGTCTTCCTGGACCCCTGAGTCATCCGTCGACTGCCTGCTGTAGAAGACTCTGCCACGTGCCGCCCTACGGTGGGTCTCGGCGCTGGTGTAGACTCAGCAAGAAAACTCTCAATCAAAAGGGCCTGCTCCAGTACTCCCGTCTGAGTCGGAATGCTAAGGGAGATCAGAGATGCCCTGATCTCATGTCTCAAACCCTACTCAAAGGTCCGGGCCTGGAAGAATGGGTCACGTACCATGTCGGTCGAGTAGCGCGAGAGATCGGTAAATCTCGTCAAGTACTGAGCGACCATCATGCTGCCCTGCCACAGTTGAAGAAGCTCCTGAATGCGCACCGCACGGAGGGTGGCTGGGACGAACTCCAAGCGGAAGAGTATCTCAAAGTCCGTTCAAAGTAGAGATGCCTCAACGTGCACCTGGAGCATCAAGCTCCACCATCGGCCCGCTGCTGCGTGCAGTAGGCTCGCAGCGAGGATCACCATGAGGTCTGTTGGTGTCCTCACTAGCCTGGAAACTCGTACGACTACCTCCATCCAGTCCTCGGCTGCCTGGGGGTCCGTCTCCCCACGAAACCTGGGCGGTCGCTGGCGCTGAAACTCATGAACTGCGCTGAGGCGACGTGCATCGTCAGTGGCTGGTGCTGGAAGTATCGGGGGCTCGGCGGGAAAAGCTACCGCCGGTGCCACTGCTGACAAAGGGCCCTGCACCAAGGCCTCGTCGCTCCGTGGGCTGTCATCACGCTCGACTCTCGGAACCCTAGCTGGCTGCCGTCGTGGGGCCATCCTAAAAAGGAAACAAGTGCACCACGGTCAGAACAGTATACCTGGTGAGCTCATATAATGTAATCACAAAGAAAACTTTGAAAAACACATGCAATCAATGTTTTCGTGCATTAAGTCGGAAGTCAGAAGTCAGGGTCCTGGTGTACGGATACGTCGGCCGCCGCACCAACACTGGACTCCCTGGACTGATAACCACACTCAATACGCTAAACACTATTGTTTCACATAGAAAATATCAGAGTTAGCGGTAGAACCGAACTCCTCTGATACCAATTTGTCACGACCCGTCCTCGGGGCCCGTGCCGTGACTACCCCAAGCCCGCCTTCCTTAGGCCAGGGGCTGGTGACTAGCACCAAGGCGTAAATCCCGGTTAAAAGGGAAGGCATTGCCTTTGTAAAGTAAACAAGCACCGTAGAGTAAGCAAGCGGAAAAGTAAACACTAAGTAAAAACAGAGTACAGCTGAAAGTGCAGAAAAGTAAATGAGCCAGTATACAAACCCAAACTGAAAGTAAAGTACAACTCGAAAGGGAAAACAACAATTGTAAAGTAAAAGCTGCTACGCTGAGCTGTCCACTGGAAATCCCACCTGAAGGGTGGGTATAGATAGCTCCACTGCTCCTCGGGTCTCGCCGTCTGCTCCGAGCACATCCCGCCCAGTGATCCACCTCCAGGTACCGTCCTGCTCTGCAAGCCTCAACCACGATCAACGCTGTCTGTCGTCTGCAACCAACACAACGTAGTGCGGGCATATCCCATGTAGGGGTGAGTATAAGCTACTCAGTAGGGACCCCAAGACCCCTGAAGGTCTCCCAAAATTCACAAAGGATAAACCACAAAGGAAAGATACAATCACGAAGTAACAACCGACATTGCTTAGGTATATGCCCATAAATATACCTAAGTCATCAATTCCAATACGCTCCAACCTCCGAGCCCAAGTACAACTCAGTCCACACAGGAAAGTATACGTATTCTACATAGGAAAGAAAAACGTAATCCACACAGGATAGGACAACACAATCCACACAGGTAGGTAAACAGAATTCAGCTCACACAAGTATACTTCTTCGAAAGACGATAGAGATGATCACTGATCCATCTAAGTCGTCGGACCCACAAAGGATCGATAGGTACTAACCCTCGCAAAGACCCACACAGGATCAGACCCACACAGGATCTGTAGGCGCTGGTTCACACAGGACCGCTGAGCGCTGACCCACACAGGATCGGACCCACACAGGATCGGTAGTACTGATCCACACAGGATCGCTGAGTGCTGTAGTTGTCGTCGTTGAATCCACTAAGGATATCTGCACAGTCGTCGTCGCAGTCACAGTAGCAGTCGCAGCCAGCTCTAGGGTTCCTGCACACAGCAAGCTCGTACGGGAGGGTCAACTCCAAGAGCCGAGAGGCTGATACATCAACTATCACAAAGTCTAGAGTTGATGTATCCAAAAGTTCCGTATCGTCAACAGGAACTCAACGCAACTGACGACGCGTCAATCGGACGCCCGGTCTGAGAGTTACTGGCTTTTCCGTTCCAGGGGCCTGATTGGTTTTTAAGGAAAAACCAACCCGACCATATTCTACCTGCGTCCAAACCTCGGGATGAGTATGCCAAAAGATCTGTCTCACTAAGAGGAACTCAACACAGCTGACGGTACGTCAATCGGACGTCCGTAGCTCAAGATATGAGTGTTTCCGCTCCGAGGGCCCGGTTGGTTTCGTGTATGAACCAAACCGGCCAAACTCAAAGTATTCCGAAACCTTGAGTGAGATATACCGAAACAACCGCCTCGATCCAAGGATCGCATCGCCGCTAACGGCGCGTCGTTTGGAGGTCCGTAGCCCGAGTATGGGCATTTGAACCTAAATAGTTCGGTATCGGGGGTTTCGGGCCCGGGCCGACCCGGCTCGAGACCCCCCGGTTGGCCCGAACTGGGTCGACCCACCCCAGACAGGGTCGGCCCAGCCCAGCCCAGTGTGGCCCAGCCCAGCGCAGCCCGGCGCGGCCCGGCCCAGCCTGGCGGACCGTCCAGGCGCGCCGGTCCGGCTCAAGGCAGCGCGCTGGGCGTGCTGCCAGCTCGGCCTTCGGCCGAGCTGATTGAGAAACGGGGGGCGCCTGCCCCCCTTTTGTGAAACTGCGCCCCCCCTCATAATGGGGGTCCGTTTCGGCTGGCCGGGGGAATTTAATTCCCCCAGATTTCTTCATTCCGGCCGGCCCGACTTGGCTGGCCGACTCCCTCTCAACGGGACCGGCAAGGCCGGTCCCCTTCCGGCTTCCGACACCGGCGGCCCGGCTGGCCACCGGTCACCAAGCTCCACCGTGGCCTAGAACCGGCCGCGGCCCTTGTTGTCCGGCGTGGTGCGACGACACCACGCCCCTCCGCAGTGGCCCTGTTCCGGCCGCGGCACCTTCGACATCCCTCGACGCGACGCGACGGCGTCGCCTTATTGAATCTCTTTCCACAGCGCGGCGCGACGGCGCCACGCGTATCTTCTGCAATATACCGCATGGTGCTATGACACCACATTTTCTCATACCAACCTCAAGAAACCATCACGAAAAAAAGGAGGAGGGTCTGCCGTGTTTGTGCGGTCTGACCCCCGCGCGTTATTCGATAACAAAAAGGGTTTTAATACACGATCATCACCAAGTTGGTATTCACGACCAATTAAATAAAATAAAACCCCTACCTTGGTTTCAAGTGTGGAGCACGTCAACAAGCCGCAGAAGACAAGCGTCGCGGAGGTCTGGCGTCGCGGGAATCGAACGTCGATTCCGTTGACGTCAAGGTGCGTCCGAAGAGGTAACATCGCTTGAGAAGCTTCGTAAGCTGACGAAGAAAGTCCGAGGAGGAAGCGGCGTCTCCTTTCGTTGACACGGGAAAAAGATCTAAAGAAGCGGCGTCGCCGATCTTCGGAAACACACCGGCTACGAAGAAGAGATGCGGCGTTCTTCGTCAGAGCTTAAGTGTTCTTCACATTCTTCGTCGTGGTTTGAAGAAGAAGAAGAAAGCTCCCAAATTCTCTCAAGGTGGCAAGAGAAATCTAACCAAAATAAAATAAGTCTAAGGATTATTTTATTTACACAACTACACCACTTGAATTTCAAAAGTTTGAAATTAAAATAACTCATCTCAATTAATAACCCAAGTTGTCAAGATTAATTAGAGAGGAGTTATTGGGAGTTTAAAGGGGAGATGAAGTGTTAGGGTTCGTGTGGGCCCCAAAACACTTAATCCTCTCAAGGGAGGTTAAGTGGATGTGTGTCCCACCCCTAACTCCCTTTGGGAGGACATAACCAATATGGTTAAAAATAAATTGTGTTTCCACAATTTATTTAACTTCATTTAATTTCCCCCAAAACTAACTCTCAACCCGCATAAAACGCAACATCGGAAAAGGTCTCCTTAAGCGAATATCGACGCTGCAAGTTTATCGGTGCCCTCAGAATTTGATTCCGGGCACCGGTTCAAAAGTTAGAAATTCCCTCTCATTCGTTCACTGAACGTACCCGAGCCAAACTTCGGAAATTGATTCTGGGCACACCGGGCCTCAGAATCAGGTTCCGTCAGAAACCGCGCTCTTGTAAAATTCTAAAGAAAATAAAGAAAAAATTTCCCTTGAATTTTACAGGTCTTTACATTTTCCTTCTCGGTCTCTCATCAATGTGGGTAGATATAAAAAATTATATGATGGTCAGATTATTGTTAGTGAACTATATCAACCCAAACCTGAGTAAGTTGTTTATACCATTACAAATGTTGTGTATTTTTTTTATAAAAGATACTTGAATAAATACAAATAATTACATAAAACAAATGATATTTTATTGACTGAGGTTATGAAGAATTAGAACCCAAAAGTACATTTAAATACAATTGTACAAAACATGGATAACATTAAACAAAAAATCAACAGCACTGCCCCCACTTCATAAATTTATCATAGCACGACCACTAAACATGTGACAATAATTTTAATAAATGTGGTGACCATAAAAAATTGCCTTGTAAGGGATTTTTCAAAATAAATAATATAACTATTTTAGAACATCTCTTGGATTTTTTTATAAATATACCTAAAGTAATATTTGATAAATATTCTTAAAAACAATTAATAAAATAAAATAATGATACCTAAAAATTGTTTAGGTATTCCTCTTCAAAAATAATAATTTTTTGTGGTTCATTTACTATACTTGGAAGACTATGTCTAAAAAACATACATAAGGCCACCAGTCATTTCTAAGACTTATGGGTTCACTCCTAAAAACATCACTTATTTCACGAGTTCCATATTTTTGGAAATATTTTTCCCATGAGCTAGCCTTTCCCATATCTATCCCAAAACATTTCCAAAAAACACTTACATAGTATAACATTCCTTTAAAATAGTATAAATATCTTTATAAAACCAACATATTCGTAGTGATTATAAAATCCTTTAAGAGGGAATCCCATTCTTGGAAACCATTTAATAATGAAGATCTACAAATTCTAGACACATTATTTGAATGCATGCATGATCATACAATGTTGATATTGTCATGTATGAAGTATAAGATGGCCATAACCATCAAATGCTTAACATGTCAGGGGATGTAGATGAAATTTTGAAAATAAAATAGTATCTTGACTAATAATTTCACATGAAATTATAAGTATATGTATATATATACATACTTATATATATATATATAAACACACACACCCACACCGACACACATATATATCCTTGTAAAACAAAAATAGATTGACATAATGATAAAAACTGTAAAAACATTGGCTTTATAAATTATGTTTAAAACAAAAACCCTTAAAATAATAAGATATATATGTGTATATATTCATGTGTAAACATACATCTGTATATATATGTATGAAATATTTGTAAAAAAATAACCATTTTGAATTCTAAAATGACCCTCAGATTCTTAATTTTTAGTAATAATGTCTAGGTCCAAAATACTTAACTCATGTATATAATAAAAATAAGAGGATAAGTACGTTTATATATACATGTATAAACACAATTTTATAACCCTTTGAAAAAAATATCAATTTGATAAACTAAAATACACCCTTATAAAACCATAAAGATAATTTGATAAATAAGATAATCAATCCCCTTAAAAAATCAAATTTAAAAATAATAAATCCCTTTAGAGATTTTATAAAATTTAATTTGTAAACAAAAATGACACTTACCTCAAAGTAATGAACCATCAGTCTTTATTCTTGAGACTTGGACAGACCCGAAACAATTAAGAAGAGTGTGGATGATATTTTTGGATATGCATGGTCTACACAGTGGGTTTTACATTCATATATATATATAATAATTTGATGCTTGTGGAGCAAGATCAAATTGGAAATAGTTGTTCCGTTGATACAAAATGTTATTTCAAAAGTGCTAAAAACATTACTATTTTCCCAATTATGTTGCATATGTTATTATTTTATGTTACAATTTTATCTTTATATAATATTTTATCAATAAATATTTTTTCTATGTTATCTTACTTTTTTAGTCAATCATAATTATTGTTATAATGTTTGATGATATTATTTTATGCCTTTCATTAGTTTTTTTTTGTCAATGTGAAATTTTGTTTTTTATATAAAATTATTATATTTTAATATTGAGACTTAGTTTTTATATCAATAATGAATCACCCTTAACTCATCCCACTCATATTATTATCATTTCATTTTTTTAAATTGATATATTAACCATTTTTTACTCGTTCCACATTTTTTTCAACTAAAAAACATATCAATTTATTTATATTTATGATATTTGTGTGTGTGTGTGTCTCTCTCATTTTCATAACATGATTAGTTCAAATGACACACTTTTTTAACCTATATATATAGAAATTTCTTTATAAAGGAAATATTATTTATATTTATAATTAAAAATATTATATAACAAAATCATAAATTATTTTCATGCATTTATGAAATATATTATAATAAAATATGATAATAATAATAGTTTTCATATATATATATAAATTGTTTCCCCTTTAATTATCATAATTTTTTTAAAATAAATTATAATTATCATATTTTTTACAAAAATACTTGTTTCAATGAATTACTTGTTTTCACATTTTTTGAATTTTTCATGATTCGCACTTCAAATAGTTCAATCATCAATCCAAATTTCAATCATCCTACCCATAATTTTAACATTTATATATTTTTTCATTTTTTCCACATTTCAATGTTTTTTTATTATATAATTATAATATAAATTTATTTTTTATAAATAGATTTAAAAAACTATTAAATAATTTAGAATATTAAATTTTAAAAATTATTATACTAATATATTCATAACAAATTATAGGTCATGTATATTAAAATATATTAATTTAATTTAATATTAATAATTCAACAACAAACACATAAGAATTTTATAAAAAAAATTAAAATAATAAAAAAAATTACATAATGTATATTAATTTTTAAAAAATACTAATAATAACAATAAATTTATTTAAAACGTTTTGGTATACCATTAATTGTTTTTATATTTACTTCCAATTCCTAAAAGATTTTATTAAAAATAATTAATTTAAATTATAAATACTATAAATAACTAATAATGATAAAAGATCAATTTGATATTCTTGTGGTGTTACATTATCCCCACTCAAAAGAATTGTTTCCCCACAATTCATTCATACACACAGGGAAAAAAATATTCCTTAACAAGCCTATTTACATTTAATAATTTCATTTGAATTTTTAAAAATTATCTAGACCACTCCTCTGATACCAATTATAAAAAACCAAACCCAAATCCTTGGATCATTCCATTACAAATATTGTGTAATTTTTTTAAAAGATACTTGAATAAATACACAACATTATATAAAGAAGAGGATCTTTTACCAAACTAGGTTTTGAATAATTAGAATCCAAAAGTATATTTAAATACAATTGTACAAAACAAGGAAATATTAAACAAATATTCATCAGCACTTCCCCCACTTTATTAATTTATCATAGCATGACTACTAAACCTGTAACAATAATTTTAAGACATGGGGTGACCCCAAAAAAATGCCCATTAAGGGGTTTTTCAAAACCAATAACATAACTCTTTTATTACGTCTCTTGATTTTGTTATAAATGTACCTAAAATAATATTTGATAAATATCCTTTGAAACCCATTAATGCATGAATATAATGATAACTAATAAAAATTTAGGGACTCATATTCAAAAATAATAATTTTAGGTGGGTCATTAACGGTGTCTGGAAGACCATGTCTATGAAAACATACCTATGGCGACCAGTCATTTCTAAAACTTATAGGTTCACTCCCCACAACGTCACTTATTTCACCAATACCAAATATTTGTAATCATTTTCCCATGAGACTACAATTCCTATATCTGTCCCAAAAAATATGCATTAAACACTTACATAGTATACAATTCCTTTAAATGAGTATAATTCTCTTCATGTCACCAACATATTAACAATGATTATAAAATCCATTAAGAGGGAATACCTTTCTAGGAATCCTTTTAACAATTATGAACCATAAATGATAGATACATTATTTAAATGCATGCATGATATTATAATGTTTATATTTTCATGTATGAACTATATGATGTCCATACCTATCCATGTTTGACATGTTAGGGGATGCAGATGCATGTTTGCACAGAAAATCATAGCTTGACTAATTATTACACATGAAATGATATGTATTTGTTTATACACACAAACATATTTATATATATATACACATTCATATATATACACACATATATGTATATTCCCTAGTAAAACAAAAATAGCTTGACCCAACGATTAAACCCTTTAAAATCATTGGTTTTATAAATTACGTTTAAACCCAAACCCTTAAAACAATAAGATATATATGTGTATATATTCATTTATAAACACACGTGTGTATATATATATAACACTTTTGTAAAACAATGAAAACTTTGAATGCTAAAATAACCCACATATACTTAATTGTTAGAAACAATTTCTTGGTCAAAACCCCTTAACTCAAATATATAATAAAAAATAATAGGTTATATATCTGTAGATATGCATATATATACACATATATATAAAACTTTGAAAAAAATAGTAAATTGATAAAATAAATTACACCCTTATAAAAACATAAAAATAATTTGATAAATAAGATAATAAATCCCCTTAATTTTTTAAAAAATTAATAAACCCCTTACGTGAGTTTATAAAATTCAATTTGTAAAAAAAATAACCCTTACCTCAAAGTAATGAACCATCAGTCTTTCCCCTTGAGGCTCGAAAAAACTAAAAACAATTAAGAAGTGTGTCGATGATTGTGTGGGCTATGTACGGTCTGCATAGTGGGATTTACATTCATATGTATATATTAATTTGAATCTTATGGAGAAATCTAAAATTGGAAATAGTTATTCAGTTGATACACAATGTTATTTCAAAAGTGCTAAAACATGACAATTTTTTTTACCAATTTTGTTAATTTGGTTATTATTTGTTATTAAGATTCTATCTTTATATAATAATTTAACAATCAATTTTTTCCACATTATCTTACTTTGACATTCAATCATAATGATAATTATATTGTTTTTTCGTTTTTATTTTATGCCTTTTATTTGTTTTTTGTCAAAGTAAACCAAATTCGACTTATGTCTTGTTATTATATTGTAATGTTGAGACTCAATTTTTATATCATTCATGACTCACCCTTAACCCATGCCACTTATATTATTATCATTTAATTTATTTAAAATTGTTCTATTAACTATTTTTTACTCGTTCAATAATTTTTTAAACTATACCACATTTCAATTTTTTATATTTATCATGTTGGAAATTATATATATATATATATAAATTTTTTTCTCAACATGATTAGTTCAAATAAGAAAATTTTTAACCTACATATATATGTGTTTTTTATAATAGAAATTTTATTTATAATTAAAATTCAAAACATTTATATAAAAAAATTATAAATTATATTCATGCATTTATAAAATATAGTATCCTAAAAAATTATAATAATAATAGTTTTCATATATATATATATATAAAATTTTTCCACTTTAATTATCATTATTTTAAATAATAAATTATAATTATGATCTTTTATTTATTAAAAATAATTTTTTCAAATCATTTCTTAATTTTATCTTTTTTTGTATTTTGATCGATCCACACTTCAAATAGTTCAATCATCAATCCACCTTTCAAACATCCTACCACACATTTTCAAATTTATATTTTTTTATTATTTTTGTATCTTTATTTCAATGTTTTTAAAATTATATATTTATAATATAAATTTATTTTTTTATAAATAAATTTTAAAAAATATTTAACAATTAAAAATTTAGAATTTAAAAAATTATAATACTAATATATTCATAGAAAAATTATAAGTCAAGTATAATAAAATATATTAATTTAATTAAATATTTATAATTTAACAATAAACATTAATACAAATTTTATAAAACAAATTTGAAATAATTAAAACTTCACATAATGTATATTAATTTTTAAAATATCTTAATAATAAAAATAATTTTATTTAAAAAATTTCTATCCATCTTTAATTATTATTATCTTAAGCTTCAATTAATAAAATATTTCATTAAAAAAATCATTTAAATTATATGAAATATAAATAATTAATAAAGATAAAATTTCAATTTGAAATTATTGGGTTGTTACATCATCCCCCATAAAAATAACTCTTTTATTACAATTAATTAGTACACACATGGAAAAAAATATTACATAACAAGCATTTTTAAAATTATTAATTTCATTCTGATTTTTCAAAATTATCTATATCATTCCTCTAATACCAATTATAATGACCAGAACCCAAATCCTAGGTTCTTCCCTTTACAAATGATATTTTTTTATAAAAGATACTTGAATAAATACACTGCATTTCATAAAACAAAGTATCTTTTACCGACCTAGGTTTTGAATAATTAGAATCCGAAAGTACATTTAAATACAATTATACAAAACAAGTAAATAATTTAACAACAATTCATCAGCACTACCCCCACTTTATAAATTAATCATATAACCACTGCAAAACATATAACAATCTTTTTAATACTTTGGGTGACCAAAAAAATTCCCATTAAGGGATTTTTCTAAACAAATAATATAACTCTTTTACAAAATCTCTTGAATATTTTTAATAAATATACCAAACATTTTATTTGATAAATATACTTATAAAACCATTAATACATTATAATAAAGATAACTAAAAATTAATTATTGATTTATCTTAAAAAATAATAATTTTTTGGGTCATTAACGGTACTTAGCAGACCATTTCAAAAAAAAATCATACCTAAGGCCACTATCATTTCGAAGACTTATGGGTTCAATCCCCACAACGTCACTTATTTCACTTGTGGAAATGTTTTGAAAAACATTTTCTCATGTGCATGCATATCCTATATCTATCCCAAAACATTTCGAAAAGACACTGACTCAGAATCAAATTCCTTAAAATTCTCTTCAAGTCCCCAATGTATTCTCAACGATTATAAAATCCTTTAAGATTGCATCCTATTCATGGAATCCTTTTAATAAGTAAGAGCTATAAATGATAGATAAATTATTTAAATGCATTCATGATCATATAATGTTTATATTTTCATGCATGAACTAGATGATGGCCATACCTATCTATGCATGACATGTTAGCGGATGTAGATGCTTATTTGCCCAAAATATAGTTTCTTTACTAATAATTGCACATAAAATGATACATATATGTATATATATATACATGCATATATACACACACAAAAATATATATATACACATAGATATATATATATATCATTGTAAAACAAGAATAGAATGACACAACGATTAAACCATTAAAAAACAGTAGTTTTAGGAATTATGTTTAAAATAAAAACCCTTAAAATAATTAGATATATGTGTGTGTATGTGCATGTATAAACACACATGTATATATATATAACACCTTTTTAGTACAATAACAATTTTGAATTCTAAAATGACCTGTACATACTTAATTTATAGAAACAATGTCTAGGTCAAAAACCCTTTACTTATATATATACTAAAAATAATAGGTTTTCTATTTTAATATATGCACATATATACAAATATATATAACTCTTTGAAAAAACAACAACAATTTGATTAACTATAATACACCATCATAAAACGATAAAGATAATTTGATAAATAAGATAATCAATCCAATTAAAAAAAATAAATTTAAAAATAATAAATCCCTTACGTGAGTTTATAAAATATAATTTGTAAACAGAAATTATTATTACCTCAAAGTAATGAACCATCATTCTTTCCACACGAGACTCAGTCAAACTAGAAACAATTAAGAAGAGTGAGGATGATAGTTTAGGATATGAAGGGTCTACATAGTGGGTTTTACATTCATATATATATTAATTTGAAGCATGCAGAGAAAGCTCAAATTGAAACAGTTGTTTGAATTTACACACAATGTTATTTCAAAAGTGTTAAAAACATAACTATTTTTTCACAATTTTTTTACTTTTATTATTATTTAATGTTACCATTTTATCTTTATATAATATTTTATCAATCAATTTTTTTTCACATTATCTTACTTTTTCATTCAATCATAATGATTATTATATTATTTTATTATATAATGTTATGCCATTAATTTGTTTTTTTCAAAGTAATTTTTTTTTGATTTATATAATATTATTATATTGTAAAGTTGAGACTCTATTTTTATATCAATCATGAATCACCCTTTACTCACGCCACTTTTATTCTTATCATTTCATTTTTTGAAATTTTTATATTGACAATTTTTTCACATTCCACATTTTGTTAATCTAAAAAACATATCAAAATTTTAAATTTATCATCTTAAAGTATATATATATATATATATAACTCATTTTTAAAAAATGATTAGTTCAAATCACACAGTTTTTTTAAACTATATATATATATATATGTGCATTTCTTATAATAGGAATATTATTGTTTTTATAATTAAAAATTTTATATAACAAAATCATAAATTAATTTCATGCATTTATAAAATATATTATCTAAAAAATTGATTATAATAATAGTTTTCATATATATATAAAAATATATTCCCCTTAAATAATCATAATATTTTTAAAATAAATTATAATTTTTATATATTATTTCACAAACATACTTTTTTCCAAGCATTACATGATTTTTATTTTTTATCATTTGAATGATTCACACTTCAAATACTTCAATCATCAATCCACCTTTCAAACATCCTACCGCACAATTTCACATTTATTTTTTTTTCATTTTTTCTTTATTTCAATGTTTTTTTAAAATAAATAATTATAATATAATTTTTGTTTTTTATAAATAAATTTTTGAAAAATATTATACTATTTAAAATATAGAATTTCAATAATTATAATACAAATATATTCATAACCAATTTATAGTTTCTGTATAATAAAATATATTAATTTAATTTAAATTTTTAATTTTACAATAAACACAAATAGAAATTTTATAAAACAAATTTTAAATAACTAAAAACTCATATAATGTATATTATATTCTAAAAAATCATATTAATAATAATAATTTTATTTGAAACATTTTGGTCTACTATTAATTGTTATTATCATTAACTTCAATTCATAAAAGTTTATACTAAAAATCATTTATTTAAATTAGAAACAATATAAATAATTAAAAGATAAAAGTCCAATTTTAAATTCATGGGGTGTTAATTCAATTATGTGATAGACTGTGTGTATTTGTGTGAGATGTGATGTGATTGTGATATGATTTGGTCACCAAGGTATATCTGGGAATGATGTCATATGACCATGATATGGGGAAAAATATATCGGGGGCATGCATTATTTGAAGAGAGAACAAGGTTGATTTCATTAATGTTCATGATACAATACTTCAGAGGTTATGGAAGTGGACATGGTGCGATGGATGACGTGTTTTCAATTTATGATGTGATGTGACCATTTTGTATGCTGCTAGAATATGTTATACAAAATATATGATATTTCTATGATGTATGAAGTTGGTTTGGGAGATTTTTGTCCCACAAAAACTATGGTGAGGGGAACACTTTGTGGATTTTTTTAGTTTTATGTTATTATACTTGGATTTCATTATTTAGGGAGTGTTACATGTATAGGATTGTATGTATAGTATACCTTTTTAGATGATGTTGGTGCTGCTGTTTTCTCATGGGTTCAATTTTATGTTTTTTAGAATGTTCATGAGAGACTTTGGTTTTCATACTGAATATACATGTACACTCAACCTATAGACATAAAATAATTTTTTTAGTTTTCATGAGGAATATGTGGACTGTTCCAGACATTTAAATCTCTATCTTTTGGATATATATTGTGTTACTAAATTATCCCTAATTTTTCATATTTATATTGGATAACTCAATTATTATTAGTTTTTTAAAAATTCTTTTGGATATGGTTTTGGATTCCTTATTAATTATTTCTAGTTGTTTCTTATGATTTTTTCATCTTATCTACCAATATTTATTATTTTATATACATTAATTCCTCCCATATATGATATATTTATACCCCAAGTGCTAGTCAACATGAAAGGGACTATTAGAGGACAAACTGAGGGGCCATTATATTCGACTCCTCTCATTTTGGTACCTTTGGTGAGAGGGGACCTTGAAACTATAATTGTTATTTAATCTAATTTTTCGGAATGTATTAATTTTCAAAACATGGATCAAAATATATATTCAAGTCATTTTTTGAAATGATTTATTATTGAAATTTTCTAAAAACAGAAAAGCATTCTTGGTTTTAACATATATGGATATGAAAATAGTTTCTGTCCCTATGACTTATCAATGATTTTAATCTTCCCTTAAATGTTTCCTAGGTTATAAGGAAATGGTTTCATTAATTTTGGGTAAAATTTAATATTGTAAAAAATTTATTTCAAAATGGAATGGATTTTTTCTTCAACATGGTTTTGAAGATATTTTTATGTAATTTCTATTCACTGATGACAACAACCTATAGTGTTTATTATGTATTTTTGAGTATATGACCCAACAGTAAAATATTTATTCTTTCTATGGATGGTATAGGATTATAATAACAAAAAATTTATGAAAATAATTTATTTTATATGGGATATTCTATAATTAAATTATTGAATGATTATGAAACCCATTTCATTTAAGTGGTTTATTTTATGATGAAATATTTATGAAACCCATATCATTTTCATTGGTTATGAAATGATTAATGATTTATGATCATTGGGAACAGATATGTATGATTTTCATTCGTTTATGGGTAGTTATGTTTTAATATAAAGATGGTGGTAACATTATAACCAAGGATGATGGTTATGTTATAACTAAGGATGGTAGTTATGTTATAACCTAGGTTGGGTGGTTATATTATAAACTGAAATAGGTAGGCCCAGAAATATAAAACCCTCAAATGAAATGTGTAATGAATAAAATATCATTTTACAAATAGGATAAGAATAGGGTGTGAACCCTGATGAGTAAGGTACATTGTCCACAATGATATTATTGGGAGTGAACCTTAACTATTATGGGGATTTTTTGAGTGCAACCAACACACTATAATAATCTTGGATGTAATCATTGACTACTAAGGAAATATGTTTCAATGATTATCTATATTCAAAAATTTTATGTATTATGAATATGTCATGCTCTCATGGACAATGTTATTTGATTTCTCTTTGATTAATATCTTATGATATTCTCTTTTTTCTAACAATATTTATGATTATTATCAATAATATTGATGATAGGAGTTTCCAAATGTCAAGATCACATTCTCATACCCTTTACACATGTTATGTTTATATCTATTAGGTTTACCCTTACTGTGCATCTGAGATCACCCATTCTAGTGTTTCCATTCACTGTGTTGTGAAGAATGATTTCAAATATTGTATGTATATTAATATTACAATGTGGTAATAAAATTATAAAATATTTTAAAGGTCTTTCATGAAATAAGAAGCTTTTGAATCTTGTCTCCAAAGAAAGTAATCATTTACTATCATCAAGTGTGTATTTTTTTAATGCAATGAATATTAATTTATTAACATGTCATATTTATATATAAAAATATTGGTTCATAAAAACATTACTCTTTAATATGTGACATGTTCCATTCAAATGTAACGACTCTCACTATTTGTATAAATATGTCCATATTAGTAATTATGAAATATCCTATAACATATTGTTTAAGAATTTCACTTACAAGAATATTTTGATTTTATAGATTTATATCAAGTGAAATGAAAGAGAATATAGGGAGAAAAATGTAATGATTTGTTACTATTTCGGAGAATTAAATTTTTCTATGTAACTCTATCATTGGTAGTCATAATTGTATCATTTTAAATGTTATATAAACCACATGTATTTTTTGGAATTTTTTTTGTTATTGATTAATGAACCAAATATTATTATAAAAATTTATTATAATTCCATTAAATATTCATCATTTAAAATCGAGTAATAAATTTTGAGATTCTATTTCTTCAATAATTAGAGTAATTATTGTTGTCAATATTTTACTGATGAATATTTTTTGAAAATAGATTACAGAAAAATAATGATATAATGATTTATGAGTACAATAAAATGATAGGTGGTAAATTTAACAAGATTAAATTCTCATTATAGAATTATAAATTGTTAACAAACAAGTTCTATTTTACAAAATTCTTAGGAAAAAATTATATAACAATTATAATTAAGAGGAAACCATTTGAGAAATATAATTATGATTCTCATTCATGATGGGAATGTATATAAAAATAAGATTATATATATTTTATAAATATTTAATAATATTAATGTTATGTTAATATAAATATTTGTGTGGGTACTTTTGATTGTATCTTTCGGTTTAACCTCTGATTTTATATTGTAGGGTCTCGACCAAACAAAATGTAATCTTTTATATACATACAAATTCCTTACGAAGATATATCATTTTAATGTTTCTATATAATTTAAAATTATAATTAAACACATAATTAAACCAAAACCTGGGAAATTAATTTTTTTGGTAATTTTTAAATCTTGAATAGAAATGTAAGATAGATTACATCATGAATTTATATTCTTAATTAATACATGGAATCATTAGGAAAACCATATATTGTTCACGGAACTTAATAACTAATTGGATTGGAATCCTATTTTTATTTATTAATTCAATTGGATCAAAATCATAATGAAGCCTAAATATAGTTTTATTTTTCTTGGTTTCATACCAAAATGGAAAAAGTGAAAAGTAGTATCAATTGATAAATTTATCCCCTATAAGTCATTTTATACTACCCATATAATATTTTCCTCACCCAACCAACTAAATTTGTGACATTTCTATTAGATCATAATTTATTTTCATGGGCCATAAAATATTTCCCCAAAAATATAAGATTTCAAAGTGATGTAATAGATTTGGACTCTGAATATTTAATCCATTCTCATAAGAGAGTTCACCATGTGTCTGTTATTGTTTGATCATGAAAATGGCTATTTCTAAAAACTTGTAACACATTTTATATATTTTTAAAAAAACATATATTCTTAAAGTAGATTTCTAGTTATGATCAATTTTTATGGTAACCTTATAAGATATTATACTCTATGTAAAATTTGTATAAAATGTTCTTCCGAACAGCATATTTTTATTTATGTATGGAAATTTCCATAGATTCAGGATACAATTATTGAAATAAATAACAAATAAAATAGATAATATGTATAAACTAAAATAATATACATTATTATGATGTACTAAAATTAAAAAAGGATTCTATAGAGTTTACAAATGGATCATATTTAAATGATAAATATAGAGCTACATTTAGATATGATCTGTGCTGATTTTATGATGTAAAAAATTCTCATCCAAAGAATCATGAACCTAATATTGTGTAGATATTAGTCGAAAAAGTAAAAAAATTTGTTAACTAAAAACAAATAATATTCTATTAGAATAGAATTCAATTTAGGAATAGGAAGGATTATGTTCTACTCACATGTGGGGTAGAGAAATTAAATCATGAAATAATATCAAAAGAATCATTTTAAGTTGTTAAATATTCATTTCTTTGGATGGGGGTATCACTAATTCAATGTTTCAAGTTGATATATTGCTAAATTTGTTTATTTATTTCATTTACTAAAATTAGGCTAGTGGAAACACATTATGAAATTAGTGGTCATTCCTAGAAGCATATACCAACTCTCCAATTATTAAATCAGATTTATTAATAATTAGTTAGATATTCCCTAATTTTAAATTATTTCCTGATTACTAAGTACTAGAAAATTTTTATATTATGTTATTTTAATATATTATTCACTTTATTATTTGGTTTCATACACTTACCAGATAATAAATAATACTATTTACGGTTTTTAGTAGTAGGATTACTCATGGTTTATTAGAGATATCAAATAATTATTCTAGCTGAGAGTAATGTATGAATTGATATATGTTTTCCCTATTCAAGATGTAACTAAAATGGGAGATTAATTATTGAGGATTCATATGTTATAAAGGTAAGATATGTAGAAATTATGAAAATGGTGATTTATTATATTATTGGGTTTGATATTTTGGGTATGTCAATTTTATTTTAATATTTAAATCAAACTCATTTTAATTCACATAGATTACACAACACAATTAATGTCTTTATAAACAATAAAACCAAATAAAACAAAATTAATAAACACTAATAAAACCCCCTCTCTAAAAAAATAATGGGTCAAACTTTTTGAAAATAGTCACTCTAGTTCACATTTTTTTCTGAGAGCCCCGAGACATGGAACACACCAACCAAGCACTATTTTTGGGAAGAAAACTAGTGTATCTATATCTTATTTTTTGTTTCTTTAATTAAAATTATTTTTATATAAAAATAGATCTAGTTTAAATATTCTTATTAATTATGATGAAATTGATGAAAATACGGTACTGGTAATAATTAGAAATCTGTGGATCACTATGAAATTGGATATGTAGTTTTTATTTATCCCATTATTATATTACCCTTTAATATTTATTCCCCTCAACTAGATCAACCTTATAATGCGAAAAAAATTTATGAAAATTTGGTCTAGTAGTGACTCATCTTAATAATTATAAACACAATTTTCATAATAATAACCAGCTATTACAATTGAATAATCAAAAATATTTTGAACATAAAATTTGAATGATAAAACATCGTCATAAGTTTAATCATTTGTAAAGAGAGAATACTAACATGAATTTTAATCTATTAGGGTATTTTTGAACTAGATTTAGGTCTACTGGGATCCATAAGGTTGTAATTAACTTGAAGTCATTTCAATTCAACAATGATGGATCATGAAAGGAATAACTATAAATCATTTTTTATATTCTATTTAAAACATAATATTAACTTTAAATGGAATTCATCTATACTTTATTCCCTACATTATGGAGTACATAACTCATGATGATTTTTACAAGATCGAGAATGAAATTGAAAAACAATCTATGTTTTTTTAAAAAGAATAATTTGAATAACCTTGTTAGGGAAAGAACATCTCATGATCATTATATCAAGGTTTTATTTTCATAGTAAAATTTGTATATATGATTATTCTAGAGGATCAATGATTGATGAGTGACTTACTAACATAACAGATAAAATATAAAGGATCTAAAAAAAATTTCAATGATTTATCAAAACATTTAATACTAAATGAATGAATGAGGTTGTGATTTATAAATCTCCATTACATGAGAAAAAAATTAAATAATTAACTCTCATGATATATTTTTAAAATTGGATTGGGTTCATGAGGCATAGCCTTCCACCCTAATCCTAGTGTTTTTATCATTTTCTATTACAGGTGATCAATGCAATGATAAATTCCCTCATCTATATGAGAGATGATATGTCATATAAGATAAGTAGTACTAGTTGCAAGCAACTAACTACCATGGATTAAATGATCTTTTGAATATTCAATATAACAATGAAAACCAACATCCTCTAGGATCACCTTAAAAACATGATAATTAATAAACATTTAAGAAATTTTTTTATAAAAAAATTATTCTCAGACCTCTAAAATATAACAATAAAAATATACATCATGGCCTTTAGTAAATATTATCATAAGATGATTTATGGGGTCTCAAAAAACCCAATAGTCCCTGTCACATCATTAACATCAAGGATAAATGGATCATTTATCCAAATTATATATAACATATATAACATAGTAAATAAAGGATTAGGTAATAAACATATACAATCAAATCTTAATCCCAAAGAAAATTTTAGTTTTATTTAGTTGTGATGTGAAAAGGAAGTGAAGAGTAGTGAAAAATCACCATTGGATAATAAAAAAATGTGTAAACCCCATGGAACATGAAAAATATGTCTCTCATAAAAAACCTAAAGAAGAATACATTTTGAAGACACAACTAGTGAATAAGGAAAAGATTAAGGTCGTGATATAAGTGGAACCTCAACCACAACATACATTCCGTACAAGATTGATCCCAACCAAGAGAACAAGTGGATACTCATTCAGGAAATTTTTCACAAAAACATTCTAGATAGTATATACAAAATATCCAATCGTTGTAGTATATCCATAAAATCTTTTATTATTTAAGGTTTATTAGAGTGGTGTAGACTATGAAGAGTAAATTTCAAATAGATGAGAATGTTTCATTGTGTGGAAAATTTTATTTTCTAATATCCCTCTATGTACCAAGTAAATGTCTAGACGCAAGTAATTTTTCTATCCCTTTATCAATAAGAGATCCTAGATTGTAAAAAATATATTTTGTCTTGGGATCTTTAATTATTTTTATTCTTTCATCTGTATATTCTTTAATATAGATATGAGAACTGAATCCCACCCGAATAATTCTTCATCATTATTACCAAACTCTTACCCACCAAGTTTATGTTTTAGATTATTTTCTAATTTGAGTTAATAGACAATTAATACCAAATTAATTTTATATTTTTAATAAAGAAAAAATAAATTTAAAAAACTCATTCTTGTATTATCATAGGAGGGAAATTTTTTTGTCTTCTAAAATGATCATAATGTATATTAATGAATACATTTAATTGGTTCTGATGAATTTAAAATGATTTTTAATATATTATTTTTAATAAAAATATCCTCATAGTGGAATATATTTCTAACCAAACTAATTATAAAATTATATTTTATGGATTACATGAAACGAAAATCATTCATTCAGTAGTTTTTCTATGTGAATTTTTGAAATTATATAATTTTTATGGTAAATAAAATTTTGAAAATTATTTAAATATAAAAGTATACTTTGTTCTAGAATAATTGAGTAAATAAATGAAATTTATTTTCAATTATTATTACAAATTTCAATTAAATCATCATCCATACATGTTTCAGTTAAAACATGGAGATTTCTGAGAAGAAATTATTATTTCATCAACCACAAAACAAGACCAATGTTTATTTCATTAAAACAAGATTTCTTAATGTAACAAAGAATCCTTATATCTCAATTTAAAAAATCATGTATCATAATCATGTTTATAAATTTCTAGAAATCTTAAATTAAAATGATAGAGTCATTGATTGTTTTAGGATACATTGTAATTTTTAGTCCAATCAATGTTTTTCATTAAAGTATCATTGAAAATTAGTCCAAACCTATGATGTAGCCCTAAAATTGATCGAACCATATTTGGTGAAAGTTTTAAAAAATGGAATTTAATTATTTGTTAGTTATGGAATCATATAAATAGCCCTCAAATAAAAATATACATTACAATAAAGATTGTATCGAAACATTTTGGAATCCAAATATTAAAAAATGAAAATAATGAGCCTAGTCCCACTAAGATTTATAATAGTTGGACGGTCTACATTGATTATTTGAAAATAAATTCATGTACCAATAAATGCCTATTTCTCCACCACTTATGTCCTCTATGTTCTATATATTCTATTTTTGTATGTTAAGTAGTATTTTTTAATTAATTCTATTGGTAATTTTATCCACATATATTGGAAGGCCATGGTATTACTATATTCAACTACTACATTCATATGTTTACAAGAAAATGTATTCAATTTGGATTAATCAGTTTCCTTGGTTACTTTATTAATTTAATTTTGATTATCTCTTCGGACCTGATTGTAAGATTATTGGAGGTATTTCATGATGAGTGTACTATTTGTGGATCACGATTTGATGTTTTTTTTCAAAATATAGATAATATTTTAATTATATGTAATGTAAAATATACAATTATTAACATTAAAAAATTCCATTACACAGTTAAAAATTGAAATATATTTGGCCAAATAATTTCTAAATATAGAATTAAAAAATACATGGCCATATATAGAATTATTTATTCACTACCATATACCACAACTATATGACACATTAAATTATTTTTACGGCATGGTATGTTTTATAGATGTTTTTTTAAAAACATAAATAATATTGATTAAACTTGATTAACCATCTAGAAAAGGAATTTATTCTTCTTTTTTATGAGTCCATCATGGATGAATTTTTGAATAATTATAAAGGATAAAAACCCTCAAATTTTACGACCCAAATAAAATAACCCATTTTAAAAATATTCGGATTCTTAAAAAAGTGATATTGGAGATTTTACAACCCAAATGGTTAAAGAGAACCCACTATTGATAAATTAAACTTAGAAAAATCTAAAGAAGACCCAAACCAATTGTAAAGAAAATAGTGAATGAAATTTTATCTTTTATAATTTCCATAGTAAAATTTTTCACATATTTAGTATGAAATAGAAAATATATATTTTTCTTAATCATGAACAATATATGTATTTCTCATCCATTAGTTATTAAATTTTGATTTATGAATTCTCCATTGTGGTAAATAAAATGATAACGTGAACAATTACTTTTTTTTGATACTGTAAATAGATTCTTAAATATATTTTATTTTGTTTCAAATTCTTTATATTATATTCAGTATAAAATAATGTTTATTTCTCTCATTTATTTCAAATTTAATAAAATCATTATATAGTGTAGTTATATCATAGGATATGAAATTGTTTAAATATTATGATCACAATATTATTTTTAAAATTGATTTTTGGGATACATATTCATAAGAACTATGGAAAAGGGTTATCTATGAAGAATTTCATGGTTTAATAAAAATTGTATTATTATGAATCACTTTTTTATCTAAAAACAATGTGAACTATAGATTGTGATTGATTGAAACCTTAATGAGCCTCTCTAAATGTAATTTGGATAAAACATATAGACATGAGTAAAACAACCAGTTCAGAACTAATCCAAATTCCTTTATTAGTCAACATAATAATATTTTAGAGTGTGTTAATCATATAATAACAGTTATAGTGACCTAAGATCAAAATAAACATGTATTTCATATAAACCAGGACTATTATAATTATTATCATTGATATCAATTATGTTTTGACTATTTTTTCATATGTTTAGATGTATTCATCCAATAAGTTCTTTGAAAACATCATTGATTAGAAAAATTAAATATATTAAAATTGAGAAATGGCATGAAATAATTTTATTTATTTTGAAAATTCATGATGATGTGGAAAATGATATTTCTAAAATAAATCAATGAACTATCATTGAACTTTCAAATGGATCTTTGGAAAACTTATCTTTTAGTATACATATTTTGGATGGTTCTAGTTGTTAATATGTTGACCTGGATAAAGTATATTTTTTTAGAGACATAGAAATTGTTTTTTTAAATTTAATTGAGTGGAGTGGATATGATTCAGTAAAAATCCATGATAATCAAAATTATTGTTCACCCTTTTTTCATAAATTTTGTGTTTGTGTGTGTAATACTAGGAATGGTAATCATTTTCAATGATTATTTCATTTTATTTCATATGGGAGAAAAATATATCTTTGGAGAGTAATGATATACATAATTTAAAAAAAATGAAACTAATTTTCCATTATAATTAACCCCATTATTTAATCAAAACATTGGAAATTATATTATTTATAATAATTTTGTAAATCTTGAATTTAAATATCTATTGAATTGAATCATAAGTTGTAATTATTTAATTTACCCAATGATTTTTTTAAATAGATTCATTAGTGTTAGAATTAAATTATAAATATTTATTAAATTTTTATTTAAATTTATTAATTTATTTTTATATAAGTAAAAAAATAATATAATATGTAATATTTTTTATGGATCCAAACTGAAAATGGAATGTTAAAAAGTATTATCATATAAAATGGGAAACATACATATGACTTTTTTAAATCCCTTTTGGATTGTTTCCTCAGCCTCCTAGAGCCATGAGTGACTTTTCTTATGAGATCTTAAAAAATGGTCCATTATAATATGATATTTCTCTCATTTTAGGTAATTTTTAGTCATATGTATGATATTTGGAGTACGTAAAAAAACATTAAACCACTCACATAAGATATTTATACAAAGATAAGATAATATTATATATATAATGACTATTTATGAAACCTCTATTGATATTTTCTACCAACATTAGATATTTCAAAAAATGAAGGAAATTTCTTGTCATCTCATATGATATTTTACTCTATGACCATCCATTATGATATTTTTCCCATGTTGTATGTTTTCATCAATGTATGACTTTATCCTTTGGAATTTTTAGTCCATGTGGAAAAAATATAGAACACATTAAATATAAAAAGGAAATAAATAAAATTCAAATACATTATAATATTATATCCAAGTCATGTAAGGATACATTATAGATACCATATATTACTCATGTAATTGAATAACACAATGAATATCTATGTTGAGAAAGGTTGAAAACCCAATTAAACAATATGATCACCAATTAAGTAAATAATGCAGCCATTAATGTATTATAATATGGGAGTTAAAATCTAAGAATATTCTAGAATAATGTAATTTGATCTGAGAAGGAGTCATTTCAACTCATATAGGGTATAAATCATTGACTCTTGTAACATGAACCAGATATGTTATCTATGTATCCTATTTTACACAACTATTGTGAAGAGGGGGGTTACTAAATCATTAGACCAAGTTAAGAAGATCATGAATTTCTTTCATTCATCATTTTATATAACATCTCTATTGGTGGAAAATTATACCATTAACTGACGATCATATGATAATCACCTGAATCACCTATTTATGAATTTTATTCATTTTTACTTAATCAATTATTATTGATTTATCAATGAGTTATTGAAAATTTTTCATAGTAAAATATTTTCATTTTCTTTTCATGTATAATATTATTACCTATTTCACTATTGGATAAACATAGGACACCATAGAATTCGTCACATCCATCTCTTCTTATCAATGGTATGAAATTTTTTTCATTGAGATGTCTAATCACTGGTATTTGTGAGAGTAGTGGATGATGTGATTTTTAAATCTTCTTATTCATCACTATATCTAATATGGGAGTATAATGAGCCATATATCTTATGTTTAATAAGAGAGTACATGATAAATTATATGGATGGTGATTTAACATGTTATTGGTGTGGATATATTAGGTTAGAACACTACCCATTAAAAATTGATTACAAAATTCATGTTTCATCACACTGAACACTTGGAATAATTGTTTCAATAACCACAGATATTTCAAATAAAAATTTAGAATCACACACTCTTGACACCCACTAATATAAAGAGAACCTGGGTCTCATTATTCACCAAATTACAATGGGGAAATTTTTTTATTCAGATCCATGTGACATGTATTTTATGAATCTTATACATTATAAGTGGTGGTATGGGTACCCAAAATATTAATAATAATTTTTAATAATTTTTTAAGGTGGATGGTAATTTATATTATACATCCTTGATAGTATCATACATATTAGGTTGATAATGGATATAAAGAAACATTTTTGGATGATATTAGAATAATAAATGACGAAGGGTAGTGAAAATTAAATCATTAATATTATTAGAAGTGATAAAATTTATTAAAAAAACCGTAACTATGATTTATTATTGTGTTGATAATGTAATATGAATTTTTTCCATTTTTATTTAGTGTATCGTTTTAAATTCCTATATGAGTATAAAGATTTATGGGTAGATTACAATAATAATGTAGAAGGTAATTTATCTTATATTTAGTAATAAAAATTTGTAATCATCTAAAATAATTATTATATAATGGTATTATTTACTATAGGGTTGAAAATATTTTTATTTTTTGGTTACTACAAAAAAATTAATTAAAATTCCGGGATAAGATTTAATGTTTTGTATATTCTATTTTTTAATTTTGTGATAAGCTGTTAAAAGAGGTTTACTACATGGAAATGTGGAGGTGATGAAATATCAAATCAAAATATATTTTATTTTTTTATGAATCCTTAAAATAAGGTATGGAGATAGTATTCACCTTTCCTTATATAAATGATTGTTGACACAATGTGCTTTACTTACAATACATTAAACATTTTTACGATGATTCTATTTCAAGGTTAAATGATATCATTTATTTTATTCAATATTTCAAACATTCAAGTCAGAACTAAAATAAAATATTAATGTCTTTTGTGAAAATTTATAATTTATCATATGTTGTGTTTATTCATTACTATAATCTTTTAAAATTTTAATTTGTGATCTGTTTTCTCAAACATGACATTTAGTTGTAAAGTTAAATTTTTTGGATAAGATGTTGTGTTTTTGTGTGTGGTTGGGATAGTGAGATGATGAAACAATTTCTCTATTGAGTATTAATATCCATTTCCTTTTATTTTAATCAATTATGAATTAATAATGAGGTAACTTATCATGATAATGTATATTTGAGTTGAAACATGGTGATTTATCCATAATATTGGGGATGTTAACACTCTTTTTAGAGAATATTGATGAATTTTGATGAGATATAAGATAAGGTGCTGGTATAGAATAAAATATTTTAGTAGGGATATTCTAAAGGTGTGGAAGATTAATATATTGACTTTATATCATTGAGATGTTTTGGATGTATGTTTTCATTTAAATAGTAATGTCATATTATTGATAAAAAAATTATTATAATAGATATTAATTATATTATATAAATCATTTATAGAAACATGATTTATAAACATAATTTTGTACTAGAGCATTAAATTTGTCCGAAATAAAATCTTTTTCAAGATTTTATTATTTTTTCAAAATATATTTTTAATTTTTTAGAAATGATATGGAATTTTTTGTGGATGAATTTTGAAATATAAATAATTAAAAGTTTATTTTGAATTATGATTTAGACACATATATAATAATACAACAATATTTAATTAATTTTTTTGAGGAATGCATTTATTAATTGAGCTATCAATAGTCTATTTCATTTTAAGGATAAACTTTTTTAAGAACGATTGTGTGAAATTCTTTGAAATTTTAATAATAAATAAACTTCATGTCATATTAATATTAATTATTTTATCTTATTTATTCACATTCATTACAATAATTTTTTGTAAATTTTATGACTGATAATGTAATTATTCTATGAAAACTACTGTTTCTTCCAAGTATTATATAGTCTTATTCATATGTTAAATTTATAAATATTAGAATTTGAAATTAAAAAATTGGAATTCATTTTCAATATCACTATATGAAAAATAATTTGGGCTTATTTTTTGGCATATTTCTGAAAGGATTTATTTTTTGTAAATATTGTATAATATTACTTTTGATATAAACCTTCCTTAATTTTAAGGTATTTAAAATAACCATTTATATTTTAATTTGTGGTTGTAAAAAAGTAAACCCAATCAAATGAGAATAATCCAATTAAAACGTATAAATATATATTGTAATTTATTTTTGTTAAAAATTTATTTTAGGTATAATAATAATTTTTTAGAAAAAATAATTATTTTCTTTATATTCTGGATATTTATATTCAAAAATGTTTTCCCACATGTATAAATCTAATAATTATAAATGGATCACCTAATATTAATTAGTAGGTTAATATTTATCAATTATTTCTATTTTTCTTTTTTCCATAAATAATAGTGATCATGGTAAAAGGTGTTCTCCATGGTAAAGGATAAAACATGTTAACTATTTATAAATTTAAGTTATAAGGGAAAAATTACATATTAAATATAATGACAATATTTTTTTTCAAAATATATCAAATTATTTTTATGAATGAGATATATTTTTTATTAAAATATGATAAGTTATAATTTATATATTATTTTAGAACATTAAAAATTTATATGAATTTAACTACTCTAAATTATAAAAGGTTACCCATTATACGCTATTATTTTCATTATATGATCCATTTATCATCAACTGTCCTTGAAAAGATACCTTCCAAAATTTTTTCCACATATCCTAGGGGTCCTACTTAAACCAATATACTAATATATAAGGAATATGTTTTAATTTAGTGCATGTTTCTCAAATAAGATGTATAAATCTTAACAAAGTGTTTTCATTTATATTTCTGCTTCATCATCCATCAACTATTATCTGACCATGATGTTATTATAACATCAGTATAATTGATATAAATAATTATTTTCAGGTAATAACATATTTCTATCCATTTTATATCTAATGTGAAATGAAAATACCACTCATGTTTAAGTGTGGCTTACCACATCCACAAAGTGATGTGTCTTGTTTTTCAGAAAAAACACACAAATATGGTTATTAATATTTATTTTGTGAATATATATGAATTCCATAAATAAATATTTAATTTTTAATGACATCATATTACTTTCCATGTTATTCTCCAATCCATTGGAAAATGAAAAAGTCACTTATGCGTATGTGTGGACTACAACCTCAAAAAAATTTGTGATTCATTTTTTAATGTTTTTCATCTTATATTGGTTCTATAATAATAATTAATTTATAAAAATTAATATTATTTAATAATGAATATTATATTTAATATGTAACAAATACCAATTTACTATGGTCAATTAAAAAATTTTGTTGTCGGATTATATACTGAAATTTCTCAAAACATCTAAAATGAATTAATATAATTTAGTAACAATATAATACATGGAAATAAATGAAATAAAGTAGGTAATAATAATGTAATTAACCTAATAATGGTTATTAAGAAATTAATTGCATAACATATTTTAATTATATATTGTTTAAAGCATCTATGTTACGATCCAGATTAAATGTAATAGATTTTTATTTAAAATTAAACAATAAAAGTTCTATTATATTTAATCACATATTCTAAAATCTATGTTATAATATTTTTTTCTAGTGATTGGTTAATATAATTATATTTTATTTTAAATTAATTTTTAAAATATATTTTATATTCTAATATTTTAAAGGATTGATTTTAAATTTTTTCAAAAATGGTTATGGGTACCATGTTTCAAAAAGTGTTAAATGAATCTATTTTAACATGTATGACATGGGCATAGTTTCCTGGAATCCAATTTTTTTTATTTATAAAAAATGGTAAATTTTTTTTAAATGATATTTATTTTTTATTTATCTATAAATTTTATTTAAAATTTTTTTATTTAAAACATATATTTATCTTTTTTAACATGGTTCTATAATGTGCTTATAAAAATGTGTTAAATAGAATAATATTAATTATTTCACAGTGGGATGGAAATAAAATATACTTATAATTTATTATATTTTCCATTGAAATTATTAATGATAAAGTGTGAGATTTATAGTGATCTCCAATTCTATAGGCTAATGATTTTGTTCTTCAAGGAGTATATATGTCAATTAATCGAGTATGTTATTCCACATTTAAGAGTCCTAGTAATAGTGATAAATATTAGTGAAATGAAGATGATGTATCAATGTACTAATGTGAATATTCTATTCCTAAAATTGATTTTTCATAAAAAAAATTGATTTCTTATGGTCAAATAATGACCATATGTTTAAAAGAAAGATAAATCCCATTTTAAAGGTGAAAAGTATATTTTTTGGGAAATTTTATTGAAAAAAGAACATGTTTTAAAAAAACCCTCATTATTGTGATTTTTTAAATTTATCTATGCTGATGAGGTGTTTTATGAAAATATTTTTATTTTAATTTTGATTTCTTACGAATGTAAATTATTACAGGATATTAAAATTATCTATATTAAAGGAATATTTTCAATGGTATATATCAAATTTCAAAATATAGTAACATGTTTCTTTAATTTTATATTATTTACTGATGCTTTTATGCTCATGAAATATTTTAAAATGATTTTTAAAGATAGTGGATTATTAGGAACTATATAAATGTATCTATATAAACAATGAGGAAACATCAATAATATGTTAACATTTTTTGTATGAATCTATATCATAAATTTTGTAAACCTATATTTTTAATGAACTATCAGTTAGATGTGATCATATTGATTTGTATGTGTTTTTATTTAATAGTTTTTCCTAATTATTTATTATATAAATCTTTATGATCTTATGGATGTAATAAAATTCATTTCTTTCTATTAAACTCATAATTATGGGTTGATTAAGTAATATTTCATTATAATTTTAATGAAATTAATTGTTTAAAAAATACAGTCCCAATGATGGTGTTTTGAATGTATATTTCTGAGATGTTAATTAATGGATTATATTATCCCATCTAGACATTAATAATTTTATTGTTACTTAATATATTCAATACTTATTTTAGAATGGATTTTGTTAGGGTAAATAAAGGTAGTGAATTGGAAAGGTGTCATTAATGAAAAAATTTTGAGGGCAATAAAAAAAGATAATATTTTTATTCCCTTAGAGTAGACATTTGGCTAATCAGAGTCATCTTCATTTAGGAAAATCATAGTTTATTTACTAACTAATTAAAAATCACAAAACAAACTTGTATTTTTTTTGTTTTAATAATTTTCTAAAATAGTGTAAAAATACGAGAGATAATGATATGATAATCTATTATAACATAACATAAATATAAATTGAGAAAGTACATGGACCAAAGGTATTGATTCGGGTTCGTTCATTAGTAAATATATTTGTTTTATATTTTGTTTTATAATAAAATTTTGATGTATCCTCCTTAAACTACTATCCACTTATTTATTGGTTTTGAAATCTAGAATGATGATACAATATTAATTCCACCATCTCCTATAATCACTGTTGAATACATAAATTATTTGAGAGTGTGCAATCGTTCTGGATCCAACTCGATCATATTTCATTTCAAACATTGAATGTATCATTTCAAACATGTGAAGACCTTTTTTTCAATAGAAGGGAAGGAAATGTTTTAAACTAAATAATAAATGTGTTGTTCATATATTTTCATGTATGATAGTCACAACACACACACACACACTTCATCCACTTACACCAAACATTATATAAAACCTGAAATCATTTAAAAATAAAATTCAAGAATAATAAATCATCCCTAATGGAAAATCCTCAGGTTAAGAAGTCAAGATTTAGTTAATGAGGTAACTATATAATATAAGAGAAGTAGATATGAAGAGTATGTGATGGATAATAGAATTAAAAGTTGATGAAATAAAGGTATTGGAGTTTTTATTAATCGAATATATTATGTTATCGTATTGAATGTGAAAAAAACTATAGTAGAAAATAAATAAGAAATGAATATACAATACATGCAAATTCGGTTTCCCCATCCTCATATCTTTATACAATAATCATCCAATATTATTTATAATGTTTGGAATCCAAACCATTAAATTATTTCAAATCATTAGTATCTATGTTTATCTTGGTCAAATTTTTATTGTATTTTTTAAAACCACTAATTGAATCTTCATAAATATCAATTCCATCCAAATATCATATTTTATAATGGGAAAATATATTAAAGACTAGAATTATAGGGTATTTTCTACTACATGTAATTTCATAGAAACCATTTCTTCCATATTCATATAATCTTCTCACTATATTTCATTAAAATACTACTAAAAATTAGATTACTATATTCACAGCACATGAACCATCTAATAATGGAAATCTCTCTAAACTGAATTCTCCCTAAAAACATCATTATATTAATATGATAATCACTTTTTTAACCATTTCACTACGGAAAAACACTCATAATTAAAATTCAGGCTACAGTGGGGCATTTAATCTCTTGGAACATCCCTTTCCATTGATCAAATACTATGATTATATAATTTCAGGATCACACATTATGTATCCAAACTCATATGATGCATGAATTCAAGATTAGTAAACACCACAGTGCAGTGGTTGGTACAATGATTCATGATTCCACATCATCCTTCCTAGTGTCTAGCTATAGTTTTTTTATCAGGAAAAAATATGTATCCTTATATTAATTTCATGGTAGTCGCATAGGATCATGAAATCTATCCATGTCATCCCAAGACACTGGTGGTGGAATTGAGGTTGTTCTTGATCATTCTCAAAAATCATCCATAGAACTCTCAGATAACTATAGGCAGCGGTGGGAAATATCAGAGTTGAAAGTTAATGATGAGAGGTTTAAAGGAATTGTTTTAGGCATGGGATAGTAGAACTGAGGTAGGAAGGTTTCGTTTTGGTAGGTAGGGAAAATTACCCATGGAGTTTGGTTCCATATCAATGATTTTGTGAGGGGTGACAATCACCTATAATGAATCTTAGATAATTATGGGAACACAAAAATGTTGTATGGATGTGCACACGTAACACCTTACACCTATGAAGTGGGTCATGCATTCATGAATGACCCATGCAGGCCATCAGCTACATGGGATCCTACCTATATGACCCAAACACTCTACCTACAACACTATAAGAAATTCCTCATCAGCTTTCTTGTATTTCTAACCCTCCATTGGCACAATAAATTACATTAAACCTATGTGTTGAAGGAAAACGTTGTTCCAAACCATATTTTACATGAATTTTTAGAAGAAACAAACATAGTAAAATTACACATGATATTGAAAATAAATTTAAAGTCAAATTTAAAAGTTTTTTTATCTATTATACTTTATAATATATCATTAATTAAAATATACCACATTTTATAAAATTAATTAATTAAAATTAAATATTATTCAAAATTAATTCAAAATAACTATGGACTATTTAATAATGTTGACCACAAAATGAGTCCATAAAATAACACCAATGAAAAACTATTCTTTTCTTTAATCGTACCTTATAATCATTGAATTAAATATGAACACAATATTTCCAATATTGAAATATCAAGTTGAAAAAATGTTGATGTTGAAATAAATTTATTGGTTCCAAATAAAACATATATTTCATGTTTTATTTTAAATAAAATATTTAATCCATGAATTTTAGTGTGTCCCATTAAAAAGTATGGAAATTGTCCTTTAATAAATTTATATATCTTAGATTAGTGTTTTAAAATTTTTATGTAATTAATATCTAGTCATTGAATTTTTTCCTCTAATCTCTCATGATACAAAATCATACTAGAGTTACACTCATTTCATGATTACATGATCCATTTATATAGGAATGAAATGTAACAACTTTTAGAAATTTATAAAGACAAAAGTAATATGAAATCTTATGTACATGAATATAGTGTTCTAATGGTTTTGATTCTTCTAGTTGGTAGGTATTTATGTGAAAAATGTTAATGAATGAGGAGGATGATTTTCTCACGAGTATATAGCATGATATAAAAAGTATATTTGTAATGAAGATCCACCATGTAAATGGAAACTAACACATCACAAGATCTAAGTAAATTTAATAAAATATGAAATCATAATAAAATAACTTCACCTTCTTGGATTTTATTTATTTTTAAAAAATTTCATTTTTAAACTAGTTATTCGATTTTTTAACCTTTTTAAAATCCGTTATTTGAATAACCCTCATATCAATTTTCTAAATGCATATGACAAAATTCATTAAACTAGTATCTTATTTTTTTGATTCATCCACATCAAAAACAATTCTTTTTCTTATTTTTTTCATGAATTCAAATTAATGAATGTATAATGGATGTATCCTATACTATTACCAATACTAATGTCAGCTACCCCAATGTTTTTTCCTTAAAAATGTAGTTCATCCGTCCATGATGGAATCCCTCACCCAAACTCTTCAATATTAAAATAAAATTAAAAATATTAATTTGAAAATAGTATTTGGTAAATATGGATTATTATATTGATAATTACAAATAAGGTCTTGCATTGTCACCATGGGCCACACAAGGACCAATGAAAAGAGTAGTCTCAAGTTTAAGGGTTTATGAATAATAATTATTTAACCACGATAAATTTATTTATTTGTTAGTCATATCTTTGATAAGATACAATGAATTGTATATTATTTGGAATTTTCTTTTAATTCTCAAGAAATATTCTCAAGATTAAAAATGAAGTATTCGGTTTAGATATCTGATAAGGTAATGAACATGAAATTTTAGAAATTAACTAATGGGGTGACTAAAAATAAAAAATCTATTCAATGATATTTTATAAATTAAATGTATTAATAAATGGTATTGAAATTTAATTTAATTGAATAAATTAATTCTCTCAAATAAGGAGTCATTATTTTATTATCTATTCTTCACATTATTAACTACAATTTTCAACCGTAATCATTCAATGTCACTATAACTAAAATAAAAATAATCAAATCATAGGTTTCCTAGGAAACTCTCATATCCTAGTTTAGTCATGTAATTAAATTATTCCAATAATGGGCTTGAAATTTCTATATTAATGGAAAATTCTATAATTTGAAGTATAAAATATATTTTTAGAGTGATGTGAGGCGTTTTAAAAATCAACAACATCTGAATGAATTGCCTTTACTCTTTAGCTTCACCATACTCTTATCTTTTCTATTTTGGGCCACTTTATTCCATCGGGGACCTACAAAATTGAAATTAATAATTTAAGGGACATGTAATTAAAGATTAAAAAGAAAGAGTGATTTGGGAAAAATTTCTTAAATAATCCTAAGAATGAACATGAGTGTCCCAAGGATGTAAATAATGGTAAAAGATTGTTTAATAACACAAGTAGGCCACTATATTCTTACAACCTCTATATGGGTCATTCCATCAATAATTTATAATTTTTTGGTTGGTGATCATTCTTTATAGGAACCATTATGTCTTGTACTTCCTAGAATCCATGTCTTTTTTCTTTTTGATGAAATTGTGGATAGCAGACTCCAAATCCTCACCCTTCACAACAAAATATATCATTCATATAGGGGATATTTTGATTTATGGTTATTCCTCATTATTGGTTTCTACATATGAAACCTTTTTTCATGTAAATTTTATTATCAATATATAATTCTTTAATTGTATGATAAAAAGTTACTAAATAATTTAATATTAATTGGACTGAATTAAAACAAGTTGAATTAAAAAAAATAAAATTATCCCTTTTAATTTTTTTTCATACTTTCCTTTGTAAGGGACACATTTATTCTATTGAGTACATCCTCTAATTCATTTTTAAGTATCACTATATTCTCTATGTTTTCCTAGAGAGTTAAATGTTCATATTCCTCATCTTCCTCTAAGATAAAATACGATTTATCTAAATATCATTATGCTAAATATGTTTATTTAATACACAATTTACATTAAATAAAATTAAATGAGAGAGTGTTTAAGATAATTTTTTATTCATTTCCCTATTTATTTTCAATATCCTTTTAGTTATAAGTTCCTCAAGACGTTGGGTATCACTAGATAAAGGTAGTCAGTTGGGATCCTCTTTTGTTTATTATAATTCCAACATATATCTAGGGTATTTACTCTCAAAATCAAGAGAAAAATAGAGTTGTGATGGTGATTAAACATTGATGTTTGGAAGACCAGCTTGACATTCAACTATTTCCCAGTAAATATAATACTGATATAATCCCTTTTCATCTCATATATTTAAATTATCATTTGAGTATTCATATTTACTCTTTAAATATTCATTGTATGTTTCTATTTATTCTTTATGATGGTTGGGATGTGGGTGTTCCTCTTATATAGCCTCAATATTTTGGACCTCTTCAATATGATTGTGACATTCCAATGGATCTTAATATTTTTTCATTAGTCCATGAATTTTATAACTTATATCATAAATATATCATCTACATAATGAAATTTGATACATTTATCAATCAAATTCGCCAATTTCTTGGTCTAATAAATGATATCATCATGTCTTCAATGTTAGAGGGATTTAATAGCCTTTTCAACCACTGACTACTAGTCATATTGATGTCTGTAATTGATCTAGGAATTATATTATGGTATTTTTTATACATATTGGAATAAAAATAATATATATAAATACATAACAAACAGTTAACTATTATTTACAATGTTAAATTATATAAGTCAACATACAATTTTCACCCCCATAATGGTCCATCATTTTGATGTACAGTATTTTTGGGGTTTAGAAAATGACACACTTTACATTTTCAGACAGTAGATCAATGGTTTAACAATGTCTTCTAACATTATGAGATTCATAATTTATTGAAATACTAATTCCAATTAATAAATAATAATTGTTTCTTTTGATTTAATTATTTTACAAATAAGTCGATAAAATAAAAGAAATAAAGCAATTTTAATCTATCTAAACACACATTGCAAACTATAATGAAAAAATTTCTTCAACCAATGGTTTTTATTCCCTTTACCTCATTATTGATAAATGTTTTTTATGTTTATTTTTAATTACCCAATTATGAAATACCAATCAGAGATTACAAATCTGCTTTTAATGGTTGTGAATTCTATAATTCCAAGAGAATCAATATTCTGCCTCCTCCTGTAATCAATAATGATGACATACATCCATCTAGAGTGTGACATCTTTTAAGACCTGACACCTTCAGATTTCATTTATTTCACTAAGTCTCTCAATTTTAATGGGTGAAGAAGTTTTGTTAAATGGAAGGGAGAGAAAATTTTAAAATAAAAAATATATGTTATGTCATGATCCGGGTCATGGTGTAAAATACCTACACCGATATACTTTAACCTTATAAAAGAAAAATTGAATCAATCTTGAACAAATTAATGTTGAAAATTCAAGAATAACCCAGCCTCCCCAAAGGAAAACCCTCTTGTTAGTCACTTGTTGTTGAGTGTAAGAGGCCATAATAAATAAAAGGGAAATAGTAGAGAAGAGAAAGATATTAATGAGGGAATGGAAGATTAGAGTAAATATATGTGGAACAATTTAAATTAATGTAATTAATGATGTTAAAATAGTAAAATAATATATAAACTAATTCACCAAAATTATAGAAAAGGAAAATAGAGTAGTGGAAGTAGTCATGAACCTGACCCTTTGATCCTTTATGTGAAAGCCTCTTATCTTATTCTTATAGGGGTAATCCCATATTATTCATTTTTTTAAATATTTAGAATCTTTATTTATTTATTTGTAATTATTAAATTAATTTTTTCAGATAATGTGTTCAATATATTAAAATTTTAGTTGTTTCAAAATTTCATACAATGGTTGGGAAAATATATTGTGGCATGGAATTATATGGATTAATGGATACTACATGAAATTGTAGCAAAATCATTTCTTCCAAAGATTTATGATCATTCATTTATATGTATTTAAATCATACCCACAACCTATAAAATAGCCTATACACAACATGAATTGTCATTTGATGTAGCATTTTGGAAATATAATCCTCCACAAAAAGATTGTTTTTACAATCTAATCATTATCATGGTCCAAAAAACACTATAAAAAACCCTCAAAATTACAACATAGGAATCACTAAATAGTTTCATATAATTTAAAAACTCTATACATTACACCAATACCAAGATATGTCAATTTTATGTCCACCCATGATGCATCTCAACTCCTGTGACATAGGGGTTCATAATTAGTGAACTGCATGATGCAGTGGCAGGTGAGATGGAACAAGAATCCACCTATACGTTCACAATGATTAGTCACAATATTTTATATAATGATAGGAATTCATATCTGTTTATTGGTTTCATAACAGTTATATGATTCATTGAAATTCATTTTGTTCATCAAAATGATTTGGTAGGGGATGTGATCTCATGATCCTGATTTCCCAAACATCAGCCAGATAATTCTATGGTGAGTAAATGTGGCATTGGGGGATATAAAAGGAGAAATGTGGTAATGAGTGTCAAAAAGGAAATTCCAAAGGTGTGTGGGGGGTGTGGATCCATGACATGATGGTGTTGATTCTATAATTAGGGAACATTACCAAGAGAGTTTTGTACCACATCAATGATTTAGTGAGGGTTTATGTTCACATATAATGAATCTCATGGAATAAACGGCTCAGAATCCAACCACAAGGGTGGGTTCCCACAACATTTCACACAAAAAAATGGTTTTCACAGACTTATGTGTCCTCATTGGGCCATATCCTAGTAGTTGTGTGGACTCCTCCCCACATGGACCAAACTCTATACATACTTCACTATTATGCTCTCTCCATGGGAGTTCTTGGCCAACAGTCTCATTTTTTGTTTAGATAAATGAATTTTATCCTATAGGGTGATGGATATCCTTAGGTTATCCCATTTTTTAAATTATAATAATTTTAAATACATTGAAAAAATTCCAAATAATATCAAAAATAACACCAAAATCCAATTATAATTTTTTTATTATATTTTTATTGATATTACTTCAACTAATTAAACTTCTTCTAATTATTAAAAATAATGAATTTAATGGGAATATTATTCAAAATAAATTTATATTCCAATAGAATAGCTCAAAAAAATTATTAAAACATGTTTACATCAATCATCCATTTTAATAAGATATAGTGAATAGTTTTAATTTGAACAAAATTGTTTGAATATTTGATAACATAGTTGAAACATGCTACTAATAGTGGTACCAATTAAATAGAGCAAGCTAAATCACTACTAAGGAACATTTTTTTAGTGGATAATTTAATGACCTAAAACCAATTATCATTTAGTGGATCCTTTGATCCAATAGTAATTGAAGGAAGTATCAATGATGTAGAAAATATATTTCAGTTATTGGGTTATTCTGAACAACAATTGGTAATAATTTCTATTTATTGTTTTGATGGTGAAGTACATATGTGGAGGTAAATTATTAAGAATACATAATAAAAATTATATACATATAACATAGAGTGGATAGTATTGAATTTAATTTTCAAGTAGAATTATTTTCATAAGGTTTTTTTTTAAATTAAGATCGAAATGAATTTTTTTTAATTAATTAAAAAATTAGAATGTTTTTATTAACTATTATAATGAAAATTTGACTATATTGGTGTTGTATGTATGAAATTTAATTCTAGGATCTTATTATAAAACTAATAGGACATTCTCATGATTGAAACCATTTTTATGAATTGTATGTCCCCCTCAAAAATTTAGAAGATATGATAATGTAAAATGGATTTTATAGAAGTTATTGATGGAGATTTTCAACATTAAAAACAACAAATGAAATATGTGTTATATGTGGAATGTAATAACAAATAATATATCATTGAAATATAAATGTAAGATATTTAAATGTAACTCTTGTAATAAGTATTGGATGATGCATCTTTGGGAGTATCATATAAAATTTGGAAAGTGATACTGATGTGGTACATTGAAGAATTTGGACCTTTATTGAAATTAATAAAATATTGGTAATGCTCAAATAAAATATGATAAGTATATAGTCATATTTTTTATATATATCCAGATGGGCCATTATGAATATGTATGTTTGAAGATATTTATAAATAATGGGAATCATTAGAAATGAATGAATAATGGTGTTTAAAATTCATTCATGATGACCATAGAAAATGATAGACAATTAAATGAACTAGGGAGTGGTAAATGAGTTTTTTATCGAATTATTTTATTGTCATTTTTGATTCACAGTCCACACATTGTTTTTATTTTAAATATTTTTCATGTGAAATAGTAATATCTACTCAATAAATATATAAACATATTTTAGTAAAAACTCATTGTGGAAGTGTCATAAAAATATAATTTCATAGTAATATTCAAATTATCACCTATAAATTTATTTTTCTTCAATCATGTTATTTTTACACATTGTGGTTTGTTGTTTTTGTGTGTATGAATTGAATTTATTTTTAACAAGAAAATACATTTTACATATCTGAGGAAATTGAAAAAAATTGATTTATAATTGTTATATATTCATGAATTTATATTTATAATGATATTTCAGAAAGATCAGTCGCTAATTATTAATGGTTGTGGATGTTTTCTAACTCATATTATCAAAATATGGGAAATTTTTCATATTAATGATGTGCTAATAGTAAATTAATTTCATCATATATTTCCTGAAGATTTTATTGATGGTATTTTACACAAGGAGGTTAAATTCCATGTTAAATATTTTTTTGAATATAATTATAATTTAGAACACCTTTATTAAATATTCCTTCTATAGAAATTGTAATTTCAAATTCAACTATATGTGTATCATGAAAAGGGTATTATTCTCCCTAATGGTTAACCATGTGGTGATATTATTTTGTTTGTTGAAAAAATTAACATTAAATTGAGTCATTTCATTGATTAATGTGAACTAAAGAGAATTTATATAAAGAACAATGATATGTTTCATCATATATATTATATGTCTTATCGTCTTCCTTGAGTGAAATGATTTTTATTGATTGATCTAAAGTGCGAATATCATCAGATTAAATTTATGGAGGAATGTATTTATATGATTACATTGTAAATGAAATGTGATTATTATGATTTTTTTATTTCTTTTAGTATTACAATTGAACCTTAAATACTCATTGATCTTATGAGTATAATTTCACATGAGGAATTGGATAAATTACTGGTATACAATAATTAAATTATGGTTTATTTTGATATTTTTTAAGATCATGAGAAATTAATATATATTTTTTGTAGACATTAAATTAAAATATTTTATATGAAATATTTATAAAATATAAATATTAGTTATATTAGCTTTCATTACAAGGGAATATTATTTTTAAATGAAGAATAACTATTGATAATGTTAAAAAAATGTGTTGTGAGAGTGTCCAATACTTATAAATGTCACTAATGATAGAAATTTTCCTTGATATTGGGTTATATAAAATCTATTTTTTTGAAAAATTTTATCATTTAACTCTCACAATAACTATTATGACATGAAATGGGTTTAAATTCAACCTCAAAATTAATGTGTTAAATATTTTTATGAATTCAAATGAAGATTGGTAAATGATCCAGTGTTGGCCTTCCTCTATAGAAATAGTGAGTGTATTATTAATGTTCATTATAATTTGATGTTATATTGTTTTTTATTAATTCATTTTGATTTTTTAATGTTATTCACAAAATTGAAAATACATGATAAAAAATTCCATGAAAAATATATTGAAAAATTTATGGTAGTTTATACTTTCAAAATGAGGAGACATGTTTTATAAGGGGTAAATGTGAAAAATATAAAGACCATAAAGGTTTAGAGTATATACCAAATCAAAAGATTATTTACCCAAGTCATAGAAGATGTTTAGATCTGATGAAGTATTATGATCCCATGATTAAATTTCATCCAGATAATAAAATCAAGGTAGTTGATTACAAGAACAAGAAAAACAATATTCATTATCTATGATATGTTTGGAACATATCCTTTGTTTTATATTTTGTAAATATGACCCATTAAATTATAAATTATTGTCTCCTTTAATTTTTACTAAAACCCAAACCTTTTAAACATATTATTACATTATATTTATCAACTAAAATATCTTAATTAAAATCCCAATGATCAAGAGACCAAGTGTATTTGTATGTCTATGTTCATAGTATATCAATGTTAGGATAAAATGAATATATTATTATTTATTCCCTTTATTGTGATCTTAAATAATTTTGAGCCCCCAAAATTATATAGGATAATATTTGAAATTTATAAAAAAATGTGTTGTGAAAAAAATCATTGTATGGAAATTAATTGTGTAAAGAAGAATAATATGTGAGTGAACGGTATAACATTATATTGGAAAATTGGGGCCCATGAGTAGTATCATGGATGCATATTGTATATATTAGGGTAATATATGATCATGGAATCATAGGAAATTTTCCATCACCATATAACATGACATAAACACGAGTAAAAGATAACATTATAGTAAATATAAAAAATTGGACATAGTCCCATAATTTATTTTGTTTACTACAAAATAACTTATGTGATAAAAAAATATGAGTAAAAACATTACCAAATTCATTGGAGTGGTACCTAGTAATGCCCATAATATAATCTATAATAGTCTCAAATAATTCTCGTAGGTAACACAAATTATTACATGATAATTATATATATGTTCCATAAAAATAAACCACTAATAATGTATAAAAAATAAATATCTTTGGAAATTAATGGTCTATATTACCATGTCACATTCCATTACCAATTGAAATTTCACAATGAAGGAATTTGTATGATTTAAAAATAACATGTGTTAACCCATTGATGTAAGAGAATTTGAGAAAGTTTAATTCACGTAAGAAACATATACATAGTATTTATAGTCATTCCATATGAATAATGGTTGCTTTTGTTAATGAATATAAATACTTTTAAATTGATTTAATACATTCTTGAGGAATATAATCTTTTCACAATGAAAGTCAGTTTTGAAAAATTATATTCAAAAAATATTATTGGAAAAATTTACATTGAAAATAAACCTAAAATAATTATAAAGGAATATTCAAGAAAATTTATTGTGTAAAATACTCTTTATGTAATACTTGTTAAACAAATTCCTTTCACATTTTTTAAAAAATGTCAAGAAGTACCTCATCAAGGAAACTAAAAGAATATTCTTAAATAATTGTTTTAAAAAAATAAATAACATCAAAAATGGTTTTAATATATGATACATGAATATAAATAATATTAAACCGCCTTATCAATATAAAAATGACAAGTTATAGAAAGGGTTCTCAACAAAAGAGATAAATATTGTCAATTTTCCATAAAAAATTTTGAATATATTTTTATATACAAAAGAGAGAAAAATTTTACTATTAAATAAAATGCCCTAAATGAATTCAAAAAAATAAAATTTATTCATTTTAATTATTCAATGATTAGATAATTTTGAATAGTGTAAATTAAATCATAACCAATGCAAATTAAAATGATATTGAAGCATAAAACCATAACTATTTGGTATCTTTTGGATAATATATCCCATGAATGATGTACACTAATTATAACAGAAGAAATGTTTAGTTAAAAAATGTTCTTGATATAATATTTAATTTGGTAATATATACAGTATTTAATATTTGTTAAGTTCTTAAAATAGTTATGTCTCAATGAAGGGTGTTTTGTGGAGAAACCCCTACCTCGAGTCTTGTAATGGTCTGTAATCTATTTTATATTATTGATAAAAAACATAAAACAATAATTTATTTCTTAATAACATTTTATATTTTTATTATTTTTAACCTAAACCTTTAAATTCATTTATATTAATTATTTTTTTAATTGATTGATGGGTGATGTCCACAATAGTTGTTTTGAGGATGATTAATTCATTATTTTATAATGAAATTGATGTGTTGTATACGGTCTATGGGTACATTGTTAAATAATTTAAATAATTTAAATAATTAAATAATTTCAATTTTAATACTAAAATATTACTTTTTAAACCAATAATTAAATATGGTTATGAATAATAAAGTATGTTACAATCATAAAGACAACACGTCATGAGCACACATGAGTAACATTTCTATTTTTTCAATCTGGATAGAAAGATGGGAAGTGTTATTATATATTTATTGAATTATAAATTTATAAGAAATATCAAATTATTTCAGTAATTATTCATTATTATATCATCCATGTGATTTCGTAATAAATTAAAATAACATCATTTTGTGAGGGGTTAGTTCTAAATACTCAAGAACAACATTATCATTTTCCAGGGATGGAAAGGTAAAAATGTAATTGATATATTATATTTTAAAAAAATTTATGATCTTCATTATTTAATATATAAAAATTAAATCCATTTTCATGAAAAACCTTTAGAGGCAATGATGGAAAATTAATTACATCAGCTCACAGGGTGGTAGTATGCCTTTAAAATAAAAAATGGTTTCTTTTTCTATTTTATAAAAGTTGAGAGATATTTATGTTATAGATTTAAGATATTAAAATATTTTTAAATCAGTTATAAAGCTAATATTGTTTCATTGTGAGTGAGAAATACTTTAAGGAGTTGGAAGAATAAATAACACAAGGATTCATGAATAAGAATGTTTCCTTCTCTTCTAACCACATTGTTGGGATTACACCTAATTCCTTCCTATAATGGTATTATGATATAATGAAACATTTAAGAAGAGGTTAAACAATTAAGTAACTTATTCGGTGGGGGTTTTCTAAATCATCGGGTGTTTATTTGTCAAAGGAGAGGGAAGCAGTTCCCTTTTATATGGGATAATGAGTGGAATTCATCTAAATAACCTAAAATATTTAAAAATTGGAAGTTAATCTCAATATAAGTTACACAAAAGATTAAATATAATGTAATGGTTAAGATCACAATCTGATCTAGACCTCTAAAATTCAATTCAATCATTTTTTATTCTTTTTATCCTATTTACCTCAATGGTCACTCATTTTTACCGTTTTAATTTTTTTACCACGTTATTTATTTTTTAACACCCATTACTTATCATTACAAGAAAACAATAATTGAAACTTATTATAAAATATATACTACTTGGATTAAATTTTTTTTCTCAATAAATTAATATTTCAATTATAAGATGATTTTTTACTAACTATATGTTAGGTAATAAAAATTTAATGAATATAAATAACTATTTAAGTATATATAATATAAAAATTATTATATATAATTATTAATTATATTTTATATTAACTAATTTAAATGTGGATGCATTATGCACTTTAAAATTGTTTTTATAAAATGTGTTTTAAATCTGGAAAATTAAATTATCTTAAAATTTGTTATAAAGATGTTTTAAACTAAATTATATGGATAGTTAATAACTAATGAGAAGTTTATTTATATAATATTATAAAAATAGAACTAAATTTAAATTATTTATTTTATTAAAATTAAATGAAAGTTTTTAAAAAAATATATCAATTTACATTATTCATTGAAAAATCAATATTTTCTGAAAAATATAAAAATTTCACCCTAAATATATTATCATTTTATCACTAAAAAATGATATTATTTTTACCAAATAAGTTTTCTACATTTATAAAAAACAAATAGTATTACTTTATTACAAAATACAATAAAATCCATTCTGAATAAATCTTATTTTTATGAAGGATAAAGACAATTTACTTAAAATTTACTGATTATTAAAAAAAATTCACAGGAAATTAATATTCAACCTTGAAATTATAGATATTTCATAAATTATTTAATCATACCTATAAATACTAATTCAATGAATATGCTATAATATTAATATTAAAATAAAAATAATATTTTAATAGTATAATGTGTTTAGTTAAAACTCAGTATATCTTGTTACAAATTTTATTGTAGAAATAAATTTTTTATGATGAATTTAATTTATGTTCATAGGGTGTTACAATATAGTTAAATATATCAATGTAATCAATCTTGTTAGACATAATTAATAATCCTCATATAGAAGATCATTGTTTTAAAGGTAGAGTTGAGTTTTTATGAGGTGTAAGATTATTTTATTCAATATTAAAAAAAATTACAATTTTTAGAAATTGGATTTGTGTTCCATGTGATCCCAAATTAAAGAAAGAATTTTTATTATACCCTTATATATTTTAATTTTCTATTTAACTTAGAAGCACTAAGATGTATAGTGAATATTGGAAATATTATATGTGGATAGAATAAAGAAGGATATTGATAATTTTTCCATGAAATACTTGGTGTCCTTATAGGTTAATATTGAGAGAAAAGTACATTACGAAATTATTTATCATATTTCAGTTTCTGAATTGAAATTAGAGAATATATAAATCTTTTTCAAGTTGAGAATACCCAATATATCTCAATTTAAAAATGAAATTTGGGTTATTTTTGATTGATTAACTAAATAATCACATCTTATTCACATTCATGATAATATATCATTAGAGCATATTTATAGACTATATAATAACAATATATTCATAATATATAGAGTTCCTTTTTCTACTGTATCTTATAATGATCTTAAATTTACCAATTATTTTTCTAATGGACATCAAATTAATTTCGTAGTGAATTAAATTATTGTACAAATTTTAATTATCAATGTCACAAACCTAGCCAGGTCAACCCTAGCCCGGTCTCCCAGCCTGGTGTACTACATTTCTTAAAGGGTGTTCCTGATCCCCACGAGCAAGAAACTAGTTTTGGGCATCCAAACAAACATGAGGTACTAATTTAGACAAATTTAATATAACTAGGACCATATAAATAAAAAAACCAAACAATCCACATTAACCAACAACTGAACATAAAAAAATAAACTATTGGTCTATATATAAAATACAACTAAGAATGATGAAATATAAAATAAATAAAACAACTGTACAACTACCACACAATCTCTATGTAACCCTTTTTTCAACTCCAACCACAAGAAAAAACCTACTCCAAAAATGAGCACCTACCAGTGAACCTGAACAGAAGTCTGATCCTGCCGCTCGAATGATAAGATAGGCATGATCACCAAAATTCTCCGAAGGGATGCCTGAAATAAACCACTAAATACAAGAATCCAAATTCCAAAAATATTCTATTAACACCATTTTGAAATATAGTTGTAAAAATATAGTTTTCACATTTTCCAAAATAAAACACAATATTTTCCATTTGAAAAAATAAATTCTATTTTATAATAAATTTCCAAGAGAGAGAGAACTAGGGACGTTCTTAAAAAACAGATTCATAATAAAGGAAAATATATATAACAACAGATATAATAATAGTAGTATAAATAATAACCACGGGTGATCATAAACATTCGTAGACTACCCCTAAATGTACATGGTTCAGAACCACCAATCTATGTATTGTGAATCCCAATTGTCTATAACCAACTGATCACTTCCATTGAAAAAATATCTACACTCCACATATGGCCTATATATCTACTAGTTGGTATCAACCCATCTAATTTAGGTTTTAAAGATACTATCAGTAGAGCATATAAAGGACTCACATGAACCCATGGTGATAACAACAACAATAATAATAATACTATTTATGTAAGAGGTCATCACACACATGACCCATCTCGGTCATAACCACTACACATGAAATCCCCAAACATGAACACTAATATATGATAATGGCTAAGGGATATCCCTCTAAAAAATGTGTCCCATATACATACAAATGCATTTCTTAAAATAAGGATCTAATAGGGATGCTATAAGATATAACTATTTAAATCATTTCACAAAAAAACAATGTTTCCAAATGAGTGCATACATTTATCCATCCCCAAATCCTTTAAAAAGGATAATAGAGGCCGCATGTTTGGATGAAATGTGAAAAATGGGATTTCAGCTCGACATAACTATAAATGTTTCCAAAAAATCTCACAAACACTATATTCAAATTTACAAATCCAAACTAGGTATTATGCTCGACACACACATCCAAACTCTTCACTTTATCTAGAGGATCCTAGACACTTTTTGAAACTCAAAAAAAAAAATCTTCATGGATAAATGATCCAACCCTTGAAAACACAATGAAACACATTTTTACATATCACATCATTGTAAAATCATGGAACATTTAGAAAATAATGATTTTATAAAAAAATAAACTAAAGTCATCACCTTAATTTGATGATAGATCCATATTTTCACTTAGTGAACCCATGGATGTTCCAAAATCTAGTGACACACCAAAAACCATTAAAACACTCAAAACACATTTCTATAAAAGACCCATTACCTTGAAAACCATATCCAACCACCCATCGTATCAAGAAAACATAAAACATTCCCAATAAGAACCATTAACTCTTCCCATAACAATTTAACAAATTTAACAACCCACACCATTTCAAAACCATACACACTAGACCAAATAAACAACTAAATAACAATTTACGAAAAAAATGTGAGGGAAAAAAATTTCACAAGAACCCCTAATTTCTCATTAAAGGAACACTACCATTTATAATGAATTACCCAAGTGCCAAAATCCTAGTCATTTCACATCATGGTCATTAAGATATTTTTTTTAATAATTTCCATCAACATTGTTAAACCATTTTAATACAACTATGGATATAGTATAGGTGTGAGAAAAATTTCAAAATTAATTAGAACATACAACTATCTAGGGAGTGTTTTGAAAAAGAGAATATTACAAACTCTTCCTAAACTAATGTTTGGATGGATTAAAACATCAAGGAGAGGGATATCTATTGCCCATAAATGATCTACACACCCTCTAAACAAAAAATTCCACAAATCTTTCAACATGAACCATAGGTTATGAAAAGACATAAAATACTAAATAATACCCATGGAATTATAGGGGTAGGAGTAGAAAGAAGAAAAGAGGGAAATAATCCCAATAAAATAACCTTGAATTGATGATTTATAATATAAGTCCCCGACCTTATACCATACTTAATATTTAATTAAATGGATAATTCACATTTAGGATCTTTTCAGGTTTAGAGTTTTAAAGAATTAGATCATAAATCATGAATTACATTCCACATTTAAACAAAGTGGTTACAAAAAAGATAGTATTCGTTTTTTCCCATCAACAGAAACATATTTAAAATAAAACATGGATTCTTTCTTGATACTTCCTTGACACTATCATCATATCATGCACCTTTTCCTTGACCTGTGAAAAACATTTCAAAAACATGGGATGAGCATAAAAAGCTTAGTAAGGGATATAAAAGTACGAAAAGAAAACATTAGTCCATGTATGAAATCATACTTTACTCATAAAACATAATAATTTTAACATAACTCCTCAAATCATGAATAAATCATAGAAATCATAAGGCATAAAGGTAGGTTGAGGCATTAATAACATTCCTACGTAGGGAGTAACCCTCTTGGTTAAGTTTGAAATACCCATCACAGTACATTCCATAAATCTCTTCAAAGAAACCTTAATGTTTAACTCCTTCACGTTACACAATGCATTGAAGAGCTATATCAGGCTCACCCACCCTTAGTTTATCATGGAACCACCCATCTTCATAATAATGCCCAAGAACCATAACACAATCGTATCACATAAAACATGCATAAAGGAAACATAACATTTCCACTATTCAATCACAAGATATAAATACAACACATTATTATAAAAACATTATGAAAACCATTTTCAATACCAAAATAAAAGAAAAGTAAAACATGGTTTTTATTTTTCATTTAAAAAAAGGTATGGCTTGTAGAGGAAGCCGAAACTCAAATAATGGTCACGACAGCGGAGAAGTTGTTGTCCCCACATACGTATGACAAATACATTCCCTTTTTTTGTTTAGAAAAACGCTTCATATAAAAATACTCATTTTGGATAAACATAAAATTCAAAGGGGTTTATACACCGTATAAAAGAAGGTTGTGTATAAAACAAATTATTCCTCAATGAAAGGAGATTGAGATGAAGTCCCATACAAAGATGGTATCCTTGGATTAAGGATAAATCAATTACATAATTATGTGTGACAAACGAATACACCAAATATAAGTGGATATTAATTTTAAAACAATCAGATTTTCATAGAGAGACATATTCAAGGAGTGCAAGACTATCCCAAAGAATCAAACTTGGGTTAAGAAGTTCCCTTGCAAAAATTTGACAGCCTAACGACATCACTTCAAATTTCATAAAATGAGTTGATGAGAGATAAAAAGGGTAACTCATAACTTGGACATAAAATTTACATCAATAATTATATATAAGAACATATCCCAACATTACAATATGTAAATTAAAAGACCCAACAAAAGAAGTCTTTTAAAAAGAGGTGGGTGAAAGGTTCCCTTACCGACTTGGGTATCTTTTGAAACATACACCCCATGAAAGAAGGAAAATACAACATTTATGTAAATAATAATAATCTAAATTATATTACACAAAAAGTAAAATAATGGGCAGTACATATACCACTCAAAGGAAATGGTGGAAAAGGTATCATAAATCTCACAGGAATAAAAGTGAGATGAAAAACCCCTTACGAAAACTTGACAGCCTAACGACACCACATAAAACATCCAAAAAAATGGATTGATGAAATAAAATAGGGTCTATCATACTATTAACGTGGAATATACAGTAATAGGAATATAAAATAACATTCCCCAACTAAGAAAGATGAGCTTAAAAGAAACGACATAAAATAGAGTACTTAAAAAGAAAGAGAGAGGTAGGATCTCTTACCTCGTGTCCGACATGACTCGATCATTATTTAATCTCATGAATAATAAACTTTGGTAAATTTATAATTTCTTAAGGACCTACTTTAAAGATTATTATACAGTTCATATCACATATTATAATGTTTTAAAAATTGGTTAATAAAGTGAGTTCATATCAGACATTTTTGTCGATGTTCGGTACATGAGTAAAAATTGAACTTGTTGGAAAAGAATTTTCCATGTAGGTATAGGTACATAAAATAAAGAATAGTATTTATGTATTAAATATCATATATATCCAGTATATATTCATTTTATACTATTCCATAGCATTCAGAGATAAAAAATTAAAAGCACTGTTCATGGAGACGGTAGGCCGTACGTATGCATGAACGCTACTTTCATTTTTTTTTCATATTAATGGAATTAAAACAAAATGAGATATATATATATATATATATTATAATTATAGAATTATATCCATCATTTAGATGTAATATATTACATATATATCCATTGTATATATGTACTTATAATAGTACATAACATTTGGAGATAATAAATGATATGTACCGTTCATGGAGACGGTAAGCCGTACATACGCATGAACACTACTTTCATTTCTTTTTTTATTCAATGGAATGAAATAATAATGATATAAAGGTATATTATAATTCCAGTAGGATATCATATGTAATACCATTAATTCCATCCTTTATACGTCCCACATATGGCATTAACGAATCAAATCACTTTGAGGGGGCGGTAGTACGCACTTCCTAAAATGAAGATATCACGTTTACCCATAATGGAAACCATAAAGGTATGCCATAAATGAAAAATACAGAAGCTTAAAGAAAATGTAAACATATTATATATCATATCTAGATATAGTGAAAACTTAATGTCCACCTTTGAAGGAGTTAAAAGAATATTGAACAATCATCGTTTTGTGAGGCAGTAATTCGCTATCCACAGAAACATTAGTTATTTAACCATTAGATGGAGGTGTGTGAAAGTGTAGCTAGAATAATTCTTATAAAAACATCCTAGTATATTTAAGATACTGGTTTTGTTACAAAAAAAAGTAATAAAAATAGTTTAGGGGTTTGGAGAAGCAAAATAAAACCATAGAACACAAGGGGAGGCATTACCTTTAAATCGGGTAACTCTCTTTGATTTGAGATCAAAGGCTTAATTGGAAACTATTATGCCCAAAGTGAGGCTTAAATGATGAAGAGAGGGATGTGTAGAGATGAAATGGTCAGGGTTTGGCCGTGGAAAAGGCTTGAGAGGTGTGTGTAAGGAGGTAGAGGTGGGGGCCTTTTATAAGAGGAGAGGAGGGGAACTCTTGGAAAGTTATAAAATATTACTTTATTATAAAATGATTTTCGGATTTTAAAGGTCCCAAAAGGATATATTTATAGGATAAGGTGATAAGGTTTCTATTCCCACCCATACAATAGGTTTGTGACAAGTTCAAGACTTATATTGCACCCTATCGTCTCATTTTATTTAAATCATTCATTTATGAAGTAATCACTGCATCATCACGGTGTCATAAATAAATTAATTTTTGTAATGTCTAAAAATTATGAATAAAATATAATGATGTAGGAAATATTGTTATATTTCTGATGAATATTTATAGTCAAAACTATGACTTATATAACCCCATGTAAAAATTGTTTTAGTAAAACAACACATGTTTGTGACATTTTAATTTTAACTTTAAATAAAAAGGTATTAATGTCATTTTCCAACCAAAGTGGCTCCATGGGGTCCCCAAGTTGACCCATAGATTTTCATGGTCGGACATGACTCATCCAATAAGGTTAGAACATGCATCAATGTCATTTCATATTATTATAACATTATCTTTACTTTAAATTACACTAATTACCTCTAATCGCGATTAAAAACATAAGAGTTACTATTCACCAAAAAATTATTTTAATCCCATTGAACCAAATTTTACATCCTAATGACAACCATGTATGTCGGATTTTTGAAATTCAAACCATAGAAGAAGTAAAGTTTCATTTCAATGAAAAAACAGTTTTTAAACTACCACTTAGTGGTTTCACTATTCATCAAAAATTGAACTCTTTCAGAAAAATACCAAAAATTCACCCGAAGCTATATTTGATATTCCAAATTCACAAATGATATATATTTTAAAAAATTCAAAACATATAAGTTTCATTAATTAATTTTATTATTAATTCCCGTTGTCAAAACAAATAGCGTGTTTTTATGAAAGAATATCTATTAAAAGATTGACAGTAGTTTAAGTCCAATTTCAAAGTGAAATTAATTCCATTGACCAGTATTGGATTAAATGGTAAAAATAAATTCTAACTTATCATTAAAAACAATTGAAAAGATAATCTAATCATATAAATAAATTAGATTAAAAAGAGGTTTTGAATTAAAAGACAACATTTTTTACTATTCATTAAAAAATGAACTTTATCGGAAAAATACCAAAAATTTACACAAAGTAAATTTTGATGTCCCGATTCTAAAGAAGAAATTTATTTTGTCAAATATAACACATAAAATTTTCAAAAAGTGGATTTAAAAGAGGTTCTCCATCAAAATACGGTTAATCAACCTTTTAAAGAATATTAGAATGTTTACGCTAAAAATTGGATTCACTCGCATTTTTAATCCTCTAACATTTGTTGTAAAATGTAAAAATATTTGAAAACATATATAATCATTTTGTAGTTAGTTCTGTTCATTCCCACCATTATAACGGCTAGGCATTAACTACCATTTAAAATAATTTTATTTTATTATTAGAGTGCAACGTAAGATTCCCAAGAAACTTGTTGTTGCGTATTGGGTAGGCCATCAAGCATAGTGTCCCCTTTAAAGTAATATTAATATTTATACACAAATATGGATAATTGTGAAAATTTCATATTCTTTATTTACCTGTGGTGTTATATCCTTCCCCCCTTTTGGGAATTGCATCCTCGCAATTTTAAAATTGGGCTTGGAAACTTCATTGAAAAGCCCACATCGGAACAAGAGTCTGTAAAACAATCACTTTAAAATAAAGAAAGAGAAGTACAGAGGTCACCCGAGTTAACCCATACTAGGATTCCATGTAGGAAAACATGGATATGGATGAAAAAACAAAGGGTAATGTTCTGAGGGAGAGTGATAGTAAACATGTCTATGAGAAAGTTAACCATAAGAAAATGACAAACTTGTGATGGGTTAAACGGTATTCGATTCCCCAGTAGGAAAAGTTAACAGACAACATTTTTGTTTTAAGTTACTCTTCATTGAGGAATTTATTTTTGAGCTTAACTAAATCATAATGAAACATACTTACTTGTCACGTAGACTTTCAACTTTTACTAGATTCCTTAATCAAACTCATAATTTCTCTAAAAGACGAGTATTTAGGAAGACTTGTTCGCATTAAGAGTACTATAATAAACTTCTTGAGAATAACCTAATCGACAAAAGAGAAATATATATTTCCCATGTCTTTAGACAAAAACCAAAACCAAAATTGTTAGTATGATATCAGATAATCCACAAAAGTATAATCCTTTATAAAAAGAAAATATATTCTTAATCTCCAAAATTTGTCCAAAAAAACCCAAAGTTCAACAAAGACCATTCGATAAACAATTGTCCATAAAATTCTTCAATGTAAACCAAACTAAGATTGAAACCCAAATATTTGAAGGATTTAATCACATAGTCTTCCAAGGTACAAATTAACTTTTATCTTTAAATGACATAAGTTGCTCTTAAATTCTCATATTGAAAATTAAATAACCTAATCACATATCCTTCGTGATAGGTTAATCATTTCAACAGATAACCCAAAATAAATATACTCTTGATTTCTAAAATCATCTAACTAAAAAGAATTAGTCAAATTTATTAGGGACTTTAGGTATTCCAGTGGGAGGCAATAAATACCAGTCGCACTTTGGTTGTGGGTTCGATTCCCACAGCTTTGTCCGATGCGACAAGTTGTCACACGGTCTGCGTGTTGTCCTTTTTCCAAAAACTATATAATTCATAAAACATTCCCCAAAACGAGATAAAATCTTCAAAAATAATCATATCATATTTTAACCTAAAGTTTATCTCATGCCTATCATTTTCCATCATAACATATAATAACCCATAATTATCACAAAAGTAAGGATCATATAAACTCTAATGGTTTCCTTTATAATTATTACCTGCACTTCCACATAGATTGGTCATCTCGTACATGATGCATTACAGATCATACCATGGTTCAAGTGGTTTATCATGACTCCTTGATAGTTGGTTTAGAACAACCACGAGTTTCCTCATTGAATCCGCCATTTCATCCAGTCTCTTAATCAGAGAACCACCACAGTTTCCTTCAATCCTATTGTCACTTTAGTGCCTTCTAGATCCATCCATTCACTAAAAACAGAAATGTCAGTGTGAGTATATCAACAAAACCATCATGTACTAATGAGGAAGATAAACAATAAGATATACTTACTCATTCAATTTATCTAAAACTATGACTCTTTCTGAAATCCTAACCATTATGGTAATGACACTTATGCTTAGAGAATAACCTACCCTCTTAAGTTATCTAAACCGACCTCTGATACCAACTATAAGGCCGGGACCTTAAACATTACTTAATATTGAATTAAATGAATAATTCACATTGAGTATCTTTTCAGGTTTAGAGTTTTAGAGAATTAGATAATAAATCATGAATTACATTCCACATTTAAAAAATGTGGTTACATAAAAGATAGTATTCGTTTTTTCCCATCAAAGGAAACATATTTTAAATAAAACATGGATTCTTTCTTGACACTTACTTGACACTATAATCATATCATGCACCTTTCCCTTGACCTGTGAAAAACATTTAAAAAACATGGGATGAGCATAAAAAGATGAGTAAAGGATATAAAAGTATGAAAAGAAAAAATTAGTCCATATATGAAATCATACTTTACTCATAGAACATATGAATTTTAGCATACCTCATCAAATCATGAATAAATCATAGAAATCATATGGCATAAAGGTAGCTTGAGGATTTCATAACATTCTTACGTAGGGAGTAACCCTCTTGGTTACGTTTGTAATACCCATCACTGTATATTCCCAAAATCTCTTTCTAGAAACCTTAACGTTTAACTCCTTTGAATTACCCAATGCATTGGAGAGCTATATCAGGCTCACCCGCCTTTAGTTTATCACAGAACCACCCATCTTCATAATAATGCCCAAGAACCATAACACAATCGTATCACATAAAACATGCATAAAGGAAACATAACATTTCCACTTTTCAATCACAAGATATCAATACAACACATTGATATAAAAACATTATGAAAACAATTTTCAATACCAAAAGAAAAGTAAAGTAAAACATGGTATTTATTTTTCATTTAAAAAAAAGTCATGGCTTGTGGAGGAAGCCGAAACTGAAATAATGGTCACGATGGCGGAGAAGTTGTTGTCGCTGCATACGTATGACAAAAACATTCCCTTTTGTAGTTTAGTAAAATGCTTCGTATAAAAAGTTTCCTTTTGGATAAACGTAAAAGTCCAAGAGTTTATACACTGTATAAAAGAAGGTTGTGTATAAAACAAAATATGCCTCAATGAAGGGAGATTGAGACGAAGTCCCATACAAAGACGGTATCCTTGGATTAAGGATAAATCAATTACATAATTATGTGTGACAAACAAATAGACCAAATATAAGTGGATATTAAGTGTAAAACAATCAGAGGTTATTCACACATATTCATAGAACTACATATTCAAGGAGTGCAAGTTTATCCCAAAGAATCAAAATTGGGTTAAGAAGTTCCCTTGCAAAAATTCGACAGCCTAACGACATCACTTCAAAATTCAGAAAATGAGTTGATGAGAGATAAAAAGGGAAACTCATCACTTGGACAAATAATTTACATCAATAAGGATATATAAGAACATATCACAACATTAAAATATGTAAATTAAAATACCCAACAAAATAAGTCTTTTAAAGACAAGAGGGTGAAAGGTTCCCTTACCGACTTGGGTATCTTTCGAAACATACACCCCATGAAAGAAATACAATACAACATTGATGTAAATACTCATAAATTAAATTATACAACAGAAAAAGTAAAATAATGGTCAGTACATATACCACTCAAAAGAAATGGTGGCAAATGTAGCGTAAATCTTACTGTAATAAAAGTGAGATGAAAAACCCCTTACGAAAACCCGGCAGCCTAACAATACCACTTAAAACATCAAAAAAAAGGATTGATGAAATAAAATAGGTTCTATCATCATATGAACATAGAAATTACAATAATAAGAATATAAAATAACATCCCCCAACTAAGAAATAAGAGCTTAAAAGAAACGAAATAAAAGAGAGTACTTAAAATGAAAGAGAGAGGTAGGATCCCTTACCTCGTGTCCGACATGACTCGATCATTATTTAATCTCCTAGATAATAAAATTTGGTCAATTTTTAATTTCTTAAGGACCTCATTTAATGATTATTATTCAGTTCATATCACATACTATAATGTTAAAAAAATTGGTTAATAAAGTGAGTTCATATCAGATGTTTTTGTCGATGTTCGGTACATGAGTAAAAATTGAACTTGTTGGAAAATAATTTTCCATGACGTTATAGGTACATCATATACATAATAGTATTGATGTTTTAAATATCATATATATCCAGTATATATTCATTTTATACTATTCCATAGCATTTATAGTTTAAAAATTAAAAGCACCGTTCATGGAGACGGTAGGCCGTACATATGCATGAACGCTACTTTCATTTTTTGTTATATTAAAGGAATTAAAACAAAATGAGAGATATATATATTATAATTCCAGAATGATATCCATAATTTAGATGTAATATATTACATATATATCCATTATATATATGTACTTATTATAGTACATAACATTTGGAGATAAGAAATCAAATGTACCATTCATGGAGAGGGTAAGCCGTACGTACGCATGAACGCTAATTTGATTTCTTTTTTTTTTGTTTTAAAAGGAATGAAATAATAATTATATAAAGGTATATTATAATTCCAGTAGGATATCATATGTAATACCATTAATTCCATCCTTTATACGTCCCACATATGGCATTAACGAATCAAATCACTTTGAGGGGGCGGTAGTCCGCACTTCCTAAAATGAAGATATCGCGTTTACCCATAATGGAAACCATAAAGGTATGCCATAAATAAAAAATACATAATATTAGGAAAAAATAAACATATTATATATCATATATAAATATATTTACATCTTAATATCCACCTCTGAAGGAGTTAAAATAATATTGAACAATCATCGTTTCGTGAGGCAGTAATTTTCCATTCACAGAAACAATATGTTCATTAACCATTAGACGGAGGTGTGTGAAAGTGTAGATCAAATCCTTCTTACAACAACATCGTATTATATTTAAGATAATGTTTTGTTACAAAAAAAGTAATAAAATGATTTTAGGGGTTTGGAGAAAAAAAATAAAACAAAAGAATACAAGGGAAGGCATTACATTTAAATCAGGTAACTCTCTTTGATTTGAGCTCCAAGGCTTCCTTGGAAACGATTATGCCAAAAGTAAGGATTCAGTGATAAATAGAGGGATGTGGAGAGATGAAATGGGCAGGGTTCGGCCGAGACAAAGGCTTCAGAGGTGTGTGTATGTTCGTAGAGGTGGGGGCCTTTTATAAGAGGAGAGGAGGGGCACTCTTGGAAAGTTATAAAATATTACTTTATTATAAAATGATTTTCAGATTTTAATGGTCCCAAAACGATATATTTCGAGGATATGGTGATAAGGTTTTGTAATCCACCCATACAATAGGTTTGTGACATGTGTAAGACTTATATTTCACCCGATCTTCTCATTTTATTTAAATCGTTCATTTATGAGGTAATCACTTTATCATCACAGTGTCATAAATAAATTAATTTAATTAATGTCTAAAAATTATAAAAAAATATAATGATGTAGGAAATATTTTTATATTTCTAATGAATATTTATAGTCAAAACTATGAATTATATAACCTCATTTCAAATTTTTTTAGTAAAACAACACATGTTTGTGACATTTTAATTTTAACTTTAAATAAAAAAGTATTAATGTCATTTTCCAACCAATGTGGCTCCATGGGGTCCCCAAGTTGACTCATGGATTTTCATGGTCGTCCATGACTCATCCATTAAGGGTAGAACATGCATAAAGGTCATTTCATATTATTATAACATTATATTTACTTTAAATTACACTAATTACCTCTAATCGCAATTAAAAACGTAAGAGTTAATATTCACCAAAAAGATTGTTTTAATCCCATTGAACCAAATTTTACATCCTAATGACAACCATGTATGTCATATTTTTGAAATTAAAACCACATAAGTGGTAAAGTTTTATTTAAATGAAAAAACTGTTTTTAAACTACCACGTAGTGGTTTCACTATTCATCAAAAATTGAAGTTTTTCAGAAAAATACAAAAAATAAACCCTAAGCTATATTTGATATTCCAAATTAAAAAATGATTTCTATTTTAAAAGATTCAAAACATATATGTTTCATTAATTAATTTTATAATTAATTCCCACTATCAAAACAAATAGCGTGTTTTTAAGAAACAATATCTATTAAAAGATTGATACTAGTTTAAGTCCAATTTCAAAGTGAAATTAATTCCAATGACCACTATTAGATTAAATGGTAAAAATATATTTTAATATATCTTTAAAAACAATTAAAAATATAATCTAATAATACAAATAAATTAGATTCAAAAGAGGATTTGAATTAAAAGACAACATTGTTCACTATTCATGAAAAAATGAACATTATCGGAAAAATACATATAATTTACACAAAGTAAATTTTGATGTCCCGATTATAAAGAAGAATTTTATTTTTTCAAATATAACTCATAAAATTGTCAAAAAGTGGATTTAAAAGAGGTTTTCCATCAAAAGGCGGTTAATCAACCTTTTAAAGAATATTAGAATGTTTACATTTAAAATTGGATTCATTTGAATTTTTAATCCTCTAACATTTGTTGTAAAAAGTAAAAATATTTGACAAACATATATAATCATTTTTTAGTTAGTTTGGTTCATTCCCGCCATTACAACGGCTAGGCGTTACCTACCATTTAAAATAATATTATTTCATTATTAGAGTGCAATGTAAGATTCCCAAGAAACTCGTTGTTGCGTATTGGGTACACCATTGAGCATAGCATCCCCTTTATAGTAATATTAATATTTTACTCACAAATATGGATAAATGTGAAAATGTGATATTATTTATTTACCTGGGTTGTTACATCCTTCCCCCCTTTTGGGAATTGCGTCCACTAAATTTTAAAATTGGGCTTCGAAACTTCATTGAAAATCCCACATCGGAACAAGAGTCAGTAAAACAATCACTTTAAAATAAAGAAAGTGAAGTACAAAGGTCACTCAATTTAACCCATAATAGGATTCCATGTAGGAAAACATGGATATGGAGGAAAAAACAAAGGGTCATGTTCTTGAGGGAGAGTGATAGTAAACATGTCTAGGAGAAAGTTAACCATAATAAAATCACAAACTTGTGATGGGTTAAACGGTATTCGATTCCCGAGTAGGAAAAGTTAACAAACAACATTTTTGTTTCAAGTTCATCTTCATCGAGGAATTGATTTTTGAGCTTAAATAAATCATAATGAAACATAATTACTTGTCACGTAGACTTTCAACTTTTACTTGATTCCTTAATCAAACTCATATTTTCTCCAAAAGAGGAGTATTTAGGAAGACTTGTTTGCATTAAGAGTACTACAATCAACATCTTGAGAAACACCTAATCCAAAAAATTGAACTATATATTTCCCATGTATTTAGAAAAAAACAAATACCAAAATTGTTAGTATGAGATCAGATAATCCACAAAATTATAATCCTTTATAAAAAGAAAATATATTCTTAATCTCCAAAATTTGTACAAAAAAAACCCAAAGTTCAACGAAGACCATTCGATAAACAATTGTCCATAACATTATTCAATGTAAACCAAACTAAGATTGAAACCCAAATATTTAAAGGATTTAATCACATAGTCTTCCAAGGTACAAATTAACTTTTATCTCCAAATAACATCAGTTGCTCTTAAATTCTCATATTCAAAAGTAATTAACCTAATCACATATCCTCCATGATAGGTTAATCATTTCAATAGATAACACAAAATAAACTTACTCTTGATTACTAAAATCATCTAACTAAAAATAATTAGTCAAAATAACTAGGGACTTCACGTAGTCCAGTGGTAGGTAATAAATACCAGTCGCAATTTGGTTGTGGGTTCGATTCCCGCAGCTTTGTCCGACTCGATAGGTTGCACGGTTTGCGTGTTGTCCTTTTTCTAAAACTATATAATTATTAAAAAATTCCCCAAAATGAGATAAAATCTTTAAAAATAATCCTAACATATTATAACCTCAAGTTTATCTCATGCCTTTAATTTTCCATCATAACATATAATAACCCATATTAACCTCAAAAGTAAGGATAATATAAACTCTAATGGTTACCTTTATAATTATCACCTGAACTTCCACATCGATTGGTTATCTCAGACATGATGCATTACAGAACATACCAAGTTTCAAGTGGTTGATCATGACTCCTTGATAGTTGGTTTAGAACATCCATGAGTTTCCTCATTGAATTACCCATTTCATCTAGTCTCTTAATCAGAGAACCACCACAGTTTCCTTCAATCCTATTGTCACTTTGGTGCCTGCTATATCCATCCATTCACTAAAAACAGAAATGTTAGTGTGAGTATATCAACAAAACCATCATGTACTAATGAGGAAGATAAACACTAAGATATACTTACTCATTCACTTTATCTAAAACTAGGACGCTTTCTGAAATCCTAACCATTATGGTAATGCCACTTATGCTTAGAGAATACCCTAACCTCTAAAGTTATCTAAACTGACCTATGATACCAACTATAAGGCCCTGACCTTAAACCTTACTTAATATTGAATTAAATGAATAATTCACATTGAGGATCTTTTAGGTTTAGAGTTTTAGATAATTAGATCATAAATCATGAATTACATTCCACATTTAAAAAAAGTGGTTATATAAAAGAAAATATTTTTTTTATCCCATCAACGGAAACATATTTAAAATAAAACATGGATTCTTTCTTGACACTTCCTTGATACTATCATCATATCATGCACCTTTCCCGTGACCTATGAAAAACATTTCAAAAACATGGGATGAGAATAAAAAGCTCAGTAAGGGATATAAAAGTATGAAAAGAAAACATTAGTCCATGTATGAAATCATACATTACTCATAAAACATAAGAATTTTAACATACCTCATCAAATCATGAATAAATCATAGAAATCATAAGGCATAAAGGTAGCTTGAGGCATTCATAACATTCTTACATAGGGAGTAACACTCTTGGTTATGTTTGGAATACCCATCACAGTATATTCCCTAAATCTCTTCAGAGAAACCTTAAAATTTAACTCCTTCACATTACCCAATGCATTGGAGAGCTACATCGGGCTCACCCGCCCTTAGTTTTTTCACGGAACCACCCGTCTTCATAATAATTCCCAAGAACCATAACACAATCGTATCACATAAAACATGCATAAAGGAAACATAAAATTTGCACTTTTCAATTACAAGATATCAATACAACACATTGATATAAAAACATTATGAAAACCATTTTCAGTACCAAAATAAAAGAAAAGTAGAACATGGTATTTATTTTTCATTTAAAAAAGGTATGTCTTGTAGAGTAAGATGAAACTCGAATAATGGTCACAGCGGCAGAGAAGTTGTTGTCGCCGCATATGTATGAAAAAAACATTCCCTTTTGTCATTTAGTAAAACGATTTGTATAAAAAGATTCATCTTGGATAAACTTAAAATTAAAAGGGGTTTATACACCATATAAAAGAAGGTTGTGTATAGAACAAAATATGACTCAATGAAAGGAGATTGAGACGAAGTCCCATACAAAGACGGTATCCTTGGATTAAGGATAAATCAATTATATAATTATTTGTGACAAACGAATACACAAAATATATGTGGATATTAAGTTTAAAACAATCAGAGGTTATTCACACATATTTATAGAACGACATATTCAAGGAGTGAAAGTTTATCCCAAATAATCATAATTGGGTTAAGAAGTTCCCTTGCAAAAATTCGACAGCTTAACGACATCACTTCAAAATTCAAAAAATGAGTTGATGAGAGATAAAACGGGTGACTCATCACGTGGACATAAAATTTACATCAATAAGGATATAAAAGAACATATCCCAACATTATAATATATAAATTAAACCACCCAACAAAAGAAGTCTTTTAAAAAGAGGAGGGTGAAAGGTTGCCTTACCCACTTGGGAATCTTTCGAAACATACACCCCATGAAAGAAGGACAATACAACATTGATGTAAATACTCATAAACAAAATTATATTACACAAAAATTAAAATAATGGGCAGTAAATATAAAACTCAAAGGAAATGGTGGGAAATGTTGCATAAATCTCCCAGGAATAAAAGTGAGATGAAAAACCCCTTACGCAAACTCGACAGCCTAACGACACCACTTAAAACATCCAAAAAAATTGGATTGATGAAATAAAATAGGTTCTATAATAATATTAACATAGAAATTATAGTAATAGGAATATAAAATAACTTCCCCCAACTAAGAAATAGGAACTTAAAAGAAACGACATAAAAGAGAGTACTTAAAAAGAAAGAGAGAGGTAGGATCCCTTACCTCGTGTCCGACATGACTCGATCGTTATTTAATCTCATGAATAATAAAATTTGGTCAATTTATAATTTCATAAGGACCTCCATTGAAGATTATTATTCAGGTATTATCACATATTATAATGTTATAAAAATTGGTTAATCAAGTGAGTTCATATCAGATGTTTTTGTCGATGTTCGGTACATGAGTAAAAATTGAACTTGTTGAAAAATAATTTTCCATGTAGTTATAGGTACATCATATACAGAATAGTATTTATGTTTTAAATATTATATATATCCATTATATATTCATTTTATACTATTCCATAGCATTCAAAGATAAATAATTAAAAGCACCGTTCATGGAGACGGTAGGCCATACGTACGAATAAATGCTACTTTCATTTTTTGCCATATTAATGGAAATAAAACAAAATGAGAGATATATATATTATAATTACTGAATGATATCCATAATTTAGATGTAATATATTACATATATATCCATTTTATATATGTACTTATAATAGTACATAACATATGGTGATAAGAAATGAAATGTATCATTCATAGAGACGGTAAGTCGTACGTACGCATTAACGCTACTTTCATTTCTTTTTTTTTTGTATTCAATGGAATGAAATAATAATGATATAAATGTATATCATATTTCCAGTAGGTTATCATATGTAATACCATTAATTACATCCTTTATACATCCCACATATGGCATTAACGAATGAAATCACTTTGAAAGGAGCGGTAGTCCGCACTTCCTAAAATGAAGATATCTCGTTTACCCATAATGGAAACCATAAAGGTATTCCATAAATGAAAAATACAGAAGCTTAATGAAAACATAAAAATATTATATATCATATATAAATATAGTTACATCTTAATGGCCACCTTTGAAGGTGTTAAAATAATATTGAAAAATCATCGTTTCGGGAGGCAGTAATTCGCCATCCACAGAAACAGTATATTCTTTAACCATTAGAAGGATTTTTGTGAAAGTGTAGCTCAAATCCTTATTATAACAACATCCTAGTTTATTAAAGATACTGTTGTTGTTACAAAAAAAAGTAATAAAAAGAGTTTAGGGGTTTGGAGAAGCAAAATAAAACAAAAGAACACAAGGGAAGGCATTACCTTTATATCGGGTAACTCCCTTTGATTTGAGCTCAAAGGCTTCCTTGGAAAGGATTATGCCCAAAGTGAGGCTTCAATTATGAAGAGAGGGATTTGGAGAGATGAGATGGGTAGGGGTTGTCCGAGCCAAAGGCTTGAGAGGTGTGTGTAAGGTGGTATAGATGGGGGCCTTTCATAAGAGGAGAGGAGGGGAACTCTTGGAAAGTTATAAAATATTACTTTATTATAAAATGATTTTCGGATTTTAAAGGTCCCAAACGGATATATTTAGAGGATTATTTGATAAGGTTTCTAAATACACCCATACAATAGGTTTGTGACAAGTGTAAGACTTATATTTCACCCTATCTTCTCATTGTATTTAAATCGTTCATTAATGAAGTAATCACTGCATAATCACGGTGTCATAAATAAATTAAATTTATTTAATGTCTAAAAATTATAAAAAAAATATCATGATGTAGGAAAAAATTTTAGATTTATAATGAATATTTATAGTCAAAAATATGACTTATATAACCCCATTTAAAAATTGTTTTAGTGAAACAACACATGTTTGTGGCATTTTAATTTTAACTTAAAATAAATAGGTATTAATGTCATTTTCCAACCAAAGTGGATCCATGGGGTCCCCAATTTGCCCCATTGATTGTCTTGGCCGGCCATGACTCATCCAATAAGGGTAGAACATTCTTCAAGGTCATTTCATATTATTATAATATCATATTTACTTTAAATTACACTAATTACCTCTAATCGTGATTAAAAACATAAGAGTTACTATTCACCAAAATATTATTTTAATCCCATTGAACCAAATTTTACATCCTAATGACAACCAGGTATGTTGGATTTTTTAAATTCAAACCATATAATTGGTAAAGTTTCATTTAAATGAAAAAATAGTATTTAGACTACCACTTAGTGGTTTCACTATTCATCATAAATTGAAGTTTTTCAGAAAAATACCAAAAATTCACCCTAAGATATATTTGATATTCCGAATTCAAAAATGATGTCTATTTTACAAAAATCAAAACATATAAGTTTCATTAATTAATTTTATAATTAATTTCCACTGTAAAAACAAATAGCGTGTTTTTAAGAAACAATATCTATCAAAAGATTAACACTAGTTTAAGTCCAATTTCAAAGTGAAATTAATTTCAATGACCACTATTGGATTAAATGGAAAAAATATATTCTAATTTATATTTAAAAACAATTCAAAAGATAATCTATTAATATAAATAAATTAGATTAAAAAGTGGTTTTGAATTAAAAGACAATATTTTTCACTATTCATTAAAAAATGAACTTTATCGGAAATATACCAATAAATTACACAAAGTAAATTTTGATGTCCCGATTCTAAAGAAGAATTTTATTTTTTCAAATATAAGACATAAAATTGTCAAAAGTTGGATTTAAAAGTGGTTCTCCATCAAAAGGAAGTTAATCGACCTTTTAAAGAATATTAGAATGTTTACGCTTAAATTTGGATTCATTCGCATTTTTAATCCTATAACATTTGTTGTAAAAAGTAAAAATATTTGACAAAAATATATAATCATTTTGTAGTTAGTTCTATTCATTCCCTCCATTACAACGACTAGGCATTAGATACCATTTAAAATAATATTATTTTATTATTAGAGTGCAACGTAAGATTCCCAAGAAACTCGTTGTTGCGTATTGGGTACTCCATAGAGCATAGAGTCCCCTTTAAAGTAATATTAATATTTTATTCACAAATATAGATAAATGTGAAAATGTCATATTATTTATTTACCTAGGGTGTTACATAGAATCCACTGAATATGAGGAATCAAGGAAGAAATCCTATGCATCTCATTTTATGTCCCATGGTTGTCCATTGTAGACGAGGTGTTTTGGAGTTAAATGGGTATGAGGGTAGATTAGAAAAAATATTGTTTTAAAATTATAGTACGGTCAATATAGTTTGGCTGGATCATTTTATGAAATATGGGGTAACCATGCGGAACTCTCTACCTAGAAAAGAGGGACCACATGTTTACATGGGAACTAGAACATGTTTGTGCACAGGCTATGTGTTCTGTTCTCCTCAGCCTGAATTGGACACATAGTGTCAGACCGATTGCTACATACCATGTGGAAACCTTTCCCCCTTTTAAAAAAACTCCCAAAATCACCATAAAAAACAAAACAAATCGAATGCGAATCAAATAGGATCCTTGAACCAAAGATCTAAAACATATAAAATGATAAAAATAATGATTTTTTGAGGTCATAGTGTAAAAGTTCTCCCCATAAAAATCACATTCTTCATATAGAAAGTCACAATGACCAATGCTAAAGAAAGACTAATTTCATGCCCAAACACAACTGAGTAATACCATGAATCCCGTGTTGAAATCACTCTCTACAAGTCATAACTCACCAAAAAAAAAGAAAACAAAAAAAGGGAGAACACATTAGGGTTTTGTCCACTAAAATAATTTTTATTACGTAAACACATCAATAATACAATACACCCCCGGGTGGGGGCAACATGGGAACTCCCCTCCCAATCATACCAAACATCCTCACACTAAAAAACACTGGACATACCGCAACCTGAAACATAGAAATTCTTAACCTAATGTAAGCCAACCGAATAACATGAACAAAAATCCCACCCAAGGACCCAAACATGGATGCTACTACAAAAAACCCTTGAATTCCTGGTTTCCAGAGTTGTAGACATTCTATAAGATCCAATGACCCCCCCTGAACAATGGAAATCAAACCAACATCATGATTTAAAAACAATATTCCCTAGTAGGTTAAATCTACAACACTAGGGGAAAAATGAAATAAGACTCAATCCAAGACCAAAAATATCATCCAAATATAAAACCATCCCCCATAATATATCCAATAACATTTAAAATAAACAAACAATTCCATAAGAAACATTCAAAATAATAAAGCAAATTAGAATATTGATGAACATGTTCACCAAACTATTATAGTATTGGATGAACATATGTTTTCCTGATGAATGGATATTAGGAAAACGAAATATGGGATGGGGTTTCTCATAATCCAAGGTATTCCTGGCTATGCACGAGTTTCACCTTGAGACATATGGCTGGGGCCATAATGGTTGAAGAATCTCATGCCTCAAAGTAAGGCACTATCAACCCCGGATTAGGACACATTCACCGAATGATACTTATTTCATCACATAACTTCATGACCTAAATATCCACAATGGTAGAAAGGCATCGGAGTGATGCGATAAGGCCGCATAGAATGCCTAAATCTACCACACTGGTGGCACATAAGAAAATGGTCCGACAGACTAGAAGCTAACATAAATGAATTATATTTTTCAGAAATAGGTTCTTTAGAGACATTGTATTCACTATATGGGGAACCCTCGTGAATTACTACCTCCACCAGCTACCCTCAAACTCCAATTAAAATGAAACATCAAACCTCCATTGGTCCACAACTGAACCCTATGTAAAACCCATGGCATCACATAATTTTTCAAACTCAAGAGTTCCCAGCAACCCAAAAGCACACTCTACCTCTTTAACTCATTTACCTACCTCTAACAGACCACTCTCAAATTTCATAACAAGAAAAACCTGAGAAAAACCAGAAACCCATCATGACTCATTGATACATTACATTCCATTCTAGGCAGCATACATCGAACAACATGAAGAACACAATCAAAACTAACATCAAGAAAATAACTATTAAAAATTTAACACCCCAACCTGAGAAAACTAGCTGGAAATCCAAAATAGATTTATGAACAACCAAAATAAACACCCCAAGATAGGGGAAATAGGCTCATATGAAAATCATATACAAACAGAAGCAAAAATGGATTTTTTAAAAATAAGTATATATTTAAAATTTCCAAACATCATTATCACAAGGCAAATTTCAAAATTTTGAATCACATTTTACACAAAAAATCCAATTTATGAAATCATTTCATTATTAAAATCTATTTTAGATAACCCAAACCAAGAATTTATTTCAAAAAAACCATAACTATGGAATCCTATGGATCATTACGTGTGCCTCTATCCATTTCCAACCACATTACACATAGGGAATTCCCCACACACTTTCTGTTCAAAACAAAACATACATGATCCCTATAAAGAATACCAAGTGTTACACCCTTCCATTACAAACAACTTGAAAAAATACATATTTCATTTCTTACCCACATGATTTTCAAAATCTTTCATTATCAACAAAAAAACGATTTTTAAGAAAATCATTTCTATTTAAAAACAATATTCATTTCCGGAATCTCTCTTACACAAACCAAGAAAAAAATAAAACAGAACATTCAATGAACTGCCATAGTGAGGGACTAGTAGTTATTCCTAATCTGGTGACACGGTGGTGGCCATGCCCCATGAAAGGCATGACATAAGAGGACCTTAAACTAGTCACTTGGACTCCACAAGGGCCACCTATCCATGTGAGGTAAAAATATGACACTTGTTCACCACTATTTTCATCCCTCATCCCAAAACAACCTATGAAAAAGGCTTAATCCAAGAGTACCATTGGTAACTCAAGTATCATCCCAAAAAATGATGAATAGACACTGACATGTAACCTACCTCATGAGCCCCAAAAATCCAAATCTCATACACCAAAACATCCCAAATAGGAAGACCCTACTCTAATAACCTTTTTTAGTAACCAAGATGGGTCATCCCAAACACTTTTACTCCACCCGATCAGTGGAAATGCTCGAGGGGTGTTCTCAATCCCCATGGGCAAGAAACTAGTGTTGACCATAAATACATGAAAGTGGGAATAATTTATCCCCAATGAAAATAATTAGGGCCAAATAGAGAAATATAACAACACAAGCCACAAAAACCAATTACTAAATATAATTAAAAAAATTGGTCCAAATACAGAATACCAACATATATAATAAAAACTAAAAGAAAGGAAATTTAATTGATGAAATGAGATCTCCATGCGATATTTTTATCACCACAAAAAACAAGACTAAATCTGCTCCAATAGTGATAAACTACTATGTAACCTAAACCAAAATATGATCCTGCAATTAGAATGATAAGATAGGCATGAGCACTAAAATTTTCAATAGGGATACCTGAAAGAAACCATTGAATCCAAGAATATCCTTTCCCAAAATTTTCAATTAACACCAGTTTGAAATAAATTCGAATAATGGTTTTGACATTTTTCATAACCACATGCAATAATTTTTATTTACAAAACTAAATTCCATTTCAAATATATTTCCAAAACAGAGTGATCTAGGTATGTGCTAAAAGAACCAGATCAGTAATGTATGAAATTAATCTATATCAATATAAAGTTAACAAGAATTGTAAATAATAACCATATGTGATTATAAATACCCCTAGAAAAACCTGGGATGTACCCTATTCAGAACCACCTTCCGACATATGGTGATGCCCCGTAGTATATAACCAGATAATATCCCTTACAAAAAAACATGTTGCACTCCACATATAGCCACAATATATAACTAATTGGGTACTAACCCACATAATCAGGGGAGATATGATACCATCACTTGATCTTCTATGGGAAACCCATGAGCCTATTGTTATAATAATAATAATAATAATAATATTGTGTATGTTGGAGGCCAACAAATAGTTGTCCCAGCCTAGCCATTTCCACTACACATGCGTACCCTAATCATGGACCCCAATAAACGAAAACACCTAATGTATATCCCTGTTATAAAGGTGTTCCATATACATATATATTCATTTCATAAAACAAGGTTCCAAATAGGATTATATAATATAAAACCATTTAAAACATTTCAAAAAAAAATCAATGTTAGAAAATATGCTTATCATATATCCAAAGTCAAATCCTTTTGAAAGGTTAAGACAACAACCAATTTTGGATTGAAAGTTACAATGGGGCCTTTAGCTCTACATAACTATAAATGTTACCAAAACATATCATAAAAATGTTTTCACATTTACCAATCCAAATAGTCCCATAAGCTCCAAACACACACCTAACTACTTCACGATATCCCAAGGGGACCTTACACATTTTGAATGTCAGAAGAAAGCATTCTTCATGTCCATACATTCCAAACCTTGAGAACACATTGAAAAACATTTTTTGGAACCAAATTAGAGACAAAATCTAATTTAGAAAGCGTAGAAAATATATAAAAACAGGCTTTTAGGAAAACAACAACTTAATGGAATCAATCCATTTGATGACACATCAATGGGTCCACCTAGTGCACCCATGGATGGGACAACATCTAGTGGCACACCAAAAACTAATGAAACACACATAAATCAATTCCATAAATCATACATTTTCTTGAAAACTATATCCGACCACTGTATATATCTATAAATCATAAAACCATCCCATTAAGAACCATTAAACTAGTCCCAACACATTTTGACACATTTAAGAAACCATTATATTTTAAAACCACTCACACTAGTCCAAATTTACAACCATATATAAATTTACACAATAATATGAGATTAAATTATTTCATAAGAACCCCTAATTTCTCTTTAAAGGAACACTCCCATTTAAAATGAACACCTAGGTGACAAAATCCTATAAATTTCACACCACGGTCATTAAAAACTAGTTTTTAATAAATAAAAAAAATAATGAAAAACCATTTTCATGCATCTATGGGTATATGATATGTGAGAATAACTTTTCAAAATTAATTAGAACCTTAAAGCGCTAATGGATTGTACAAGAAATGAGATAATTTTAAACACCTACCTTAAATCAAATATTGATGGAGAAAACATCTAGGAGAGAGATATCTCAGCCCCAAAAACTATCTACACACCCTAGAATCAAAAAAATCCACTAATCAGCCAACCATAACCCAAGGGTTAGAAAAATAGAGTAAATACATAAGAAATCATAAGGAAATAGAGGAGAAGAGTGAAATGAATAAATGGGGGAAAGAAACCCTAAACACTCACCTTGGATCAAAGAGGGAGAATCCATAGAGAATTAGGAATAAAGGAGGTGGCCTAGGTATATCCCTTCATTCACCATTGATGACCAATGGGGAGGGTCATTTTTTGGATAAATGGATAGGATGGTATATTAGGGAAAAAGATTTGAAATTCTAATATGGTCTGCATGGTTTGGCGACACAGTTTTCCAAAACAAGCAGTAGCCATGAAAAACTCTCTACCCAGCAAAGTGGGATCACATGTTTTCCTAGAAAATAACACATTACTATGTGATTAGTTTTTTCATACTTACACTGGCCACACAATGTCATTATGATTACAACTAACCATGAAAAATCTATTATCCCTTTGGAAAACACTACCAAACACGAAAAATGATTTCTTTACTTGGAATAAAACATAATACTAAAACCGATGATCTAAAAATAAAAGGATTAAAATAAAGAGTTTATGATGTCTTTGTGTGATAATAAATCCGATTAATAGTCAGAGTAGAAAAATTAGAATTTTTCAGAAAACATTTTGACATGTTCATTTCATTAACATTGAAATAGGGATCAACATCTACCTTTGGTTGATGTTTTAATGATAAAATTTTTTCATCCAACGAATAAATGGATCATTTTGAGAAATTATATGGAATTTAGAGTTGGACAAGATCATGTTTGGATAGTGATGGATAAATATTGTTTTTAGAATCAGAACTGGTAAATGAAATTGTTGAGAAGGAATATATGATTAATCAGCACATGAGGGGATATAAGAGATGGTATATGAGATATGCATATAATATAAGGATATACCATTTATTTAATATTTGTGATCATTTCATTCATAAAATATATCCTAAAAAATATTTTAATGGGGTTTCATGAAAATAGAATGTCATGCACATTGTTTATTGGCATATATGACATTTTTTAAATTTTTTTTGATTAGTTTCATAATGATTTGGCATAAATATTATTTTTTCTATGGTACAAGATTTGTTTCATGTTTTACTATTAAGGAAATTTTCATCAAATTCATCATATATTTTTATCCCCAGTGACGTTCTGTTAGAATATAATACATCTTATGAATGAATATAAAATTCATATTTTTGATCACATAGATTATGTGTAAGAAAAAAAGTAAACTCACCATTTTTAGGGGTAATGAAAAAACATTATTATTGGATAATATTCATGGGAATAATAAAAGTATAATAGGGTAAAATATTACTAATTTTTATTAATAAATAATATTTCAATGATGCAATTTATTTATGGAGGGATGAGGCGTGCCATACATTACATACATAAATATAAAATATTATTATATCAATATTAATTACATATCATTATGATCCATTCCTAAACCATAATGGTTTAGTGTCATCAAGTATATGGACACCTGATAATATTTCACTTAAATGATTTTCAGCATATCCCACTATGTTCTTCACAACAATAAACATTTTTTGAAATATTATATTTTAAATTATTCATAATATCATATGGAATGGAAACATAATTATGGGTTAGATCATATGAAAAGTAAAGGTAAATAATGATTATATTTAAAAATAATCATTTTCAAGCATTACATTAACATAAAAATAATAGAACATGAGCATATCAGTTAAAATTAGACTTAAAGATTCATAGTAATCATCATGATTAATTTAAAAAATATTGGCTCTTCCTATGGAATGAATCATAAGGTAAATAAATAATTTTATCCATGAAACCATAAAATTATTCAATGAACAAGTCTTAAGAGTGTTTCATAAAGTGTGGAATAATCACACAATCTTTCTATCATATCTACCCAACAAGGAAGTCATCAGATATTTGGTTTGGGCTAACCACACATGTGATTGATTTGGGATTGGGAAAATGTCTCATATACCGACTTTTAGGCATTGGAATATTCCCCATTTATTGGGCCATGATTTTTATAAATTAATATTTCATTTTTAAGTGAGTATTCAAAAACTTGCACAAATAAGTTTTCATTGAATATAATGATTTAGTGACATTGGATACTAGATGAATAATATTATTACTTAATGAATTATTTTAAAAATAACCGACAAGGATCTCCCCATTTAGTATTCTTTAGTGAAAAAAAATATTTAAAACCATTATGCATAACCATGCAAATTTAAATATAAGAAATAGTGTCCTTAGATATTCAATAAGGGTAATCATGGGTTACTTAAACTGATGACCATATGAAATCATAAGGTATGCATAAGGGTAGATATCATTACCATAACATGAAATTTTAATAACCAATTTTTAAATAACATAAACATGATTGAATGAATAAATCATTAACATTTAAAAATGAATGAAGCATATGAGTGAGAAAATACCATAAGTCAATCATGAAACATATGTCTATTTCATAAATGTGTGGAAACATCACAATTAAAAAAATAATTTCACATTCACGGTCACCTAATAAGTTCTTTAAATCAAAGTGGAATAAGAATCCCTACTTATTTAAAATATAATAATGGATTAGGAATCACCACCTATATGTGATAGTGGATCAAGAACATTGACTATATTCCCATAGTGGATCAATTACATCGACTTACATTTTACAAGTATATCATGAAATATAAAGCATTACATAGTGAATTGATGGGATAAATAAAATTTGAACCATCTATCCCAAAATAAAATACAAACATATGTGTTCCATATAATCATTAATATTATCGATGTAGTATAACATGTTCATGGAAAATTGGTTTCCTAAATATTTCATCAATCCATTATGAAATATCCAATGGAAGAAAATTTGTTTTATAAATATACCATCATAAAAATGAAAACCATCCACAAAAAGAATAATAATTGAACCATTGGATCATATCCACCTCAGAAAATAATCAAAATAAAAATTTGTTATTACTGATAAATAGAAGATCTATAATAATATCATTAAATTCAATCATGAGGACTATACACCATACAATTTGAAATCATTTCATCATGTATATAAATTACAAATATATTATAGAAAATTTTTGTTTGAAATGATAATTGGAAACTTATAATAGAATAATGAGACATTGATTGTTCATGATTAGAGGATGTTTTATTCATCAAATAATATTTAATTGAATGCAATATTTTCTCTTATTTGTAAAATTTCATAAATTATCTCATTCTAAAAACAAAAAAAAATTCATTAAAAAAGATATAAAATTTTATAAAAATGGTAATAAAAAAATTAAAAAAAATTTTGACTATAAAAAACATTTTTGAAAACATTTATTTAAAAAAATTATTTTTTAAGACAAATAATAAAAACATAATAATAAGAAATATTTAGTTTTCCTTAAAAATATTCTTTTAGTTTTAGACTATTTAAAAGACTTTAAGACTCATATTGTCAATAAATAACCAAATTAAAAAGAATATTAATGGTATGTATCATATAAGTATCATATAATTTCTTTACCCAAAATTAAAGGTCGAATAATCCCAATTAAAAATATGATTAAATCATAAATCCCGTAACTCATGTATTGAATATATATGTACATGTTTGACCATATATTATAATAAGTATATGTTTAATGTAAAATTACTATTGATCCATAATAATATATATCATAAAATATATTATTTATTTGTGACATGTTATCTCCCATTTATTAAGAATTCATTAATGAAATTATTATGGCAGGTTATAAATAATTTGTTTTTCAAGAATTTTTTGGTTCAATGGTTTGAATAATTTACATTGATAATGGAAAGATAACCATAAAAATAATAATTATTATAAAAATATAATACATATTAAGTATATACATATTTATAGTAATCCGTAATGTTATACATTGAGAGATGAATTGCACAGTTCATTGACATATGAGGTTGTACGTACTGATAAACGTTGTTTTATCTTTTCAATGGATGGAATGAATGAATGTAAAATAGGCATTCAACTATATAGAATTATTATAATATTATATTATTCATATATAATAATATATTCATTCATTATTACGATTCATATAAAAAGTAAAGTTCATTTCACATCACTCATTCAAGGCGATAGTCCACACATACAGACATGCATCATTTTCATTTTCCATCAGATTGGAAGGTAAGAGGGTAGAAATAAAATTATAATTATGTTATAATAAATATATAATAAATAACATAAATTAAAATTAAATAGATAATAATATATATATATGATAGGTGGTGATGTAAAACCAATTACATTGGTTCATGCGGTGGTAGTCTGACGTACACAGGATTGGAAGATTCATTTCACATTTTTTCGAAGAGGTCATGGATATTGGATACTATAAAAAAAGAAGAACATAATTATATTTGTAATAGAATGGTGTTTTTTCAACTCATATGTAAAGTATTTTAAAGTGTTATAAGAGTAAATAAAATGAAAATTCCTTGTGAAGAACTATACATCCTTTTCAAAAAAACTCATTATGTTTACACCAAATGTCTTACCTGGATGAATTTTTGTTCTAGAATATGAATATAGGTCATGGGAAGGGATGTATGTAAGGAATTTTATTTTAGGTATTGGATGAAAAAAACTATATGTGGGGAGAGAACATGTGGTTTCCTTTTATAATTTTTTGGACTGTCGCACTTGTAAAATCATAGTGTTCTAAAGTAATGGAAGATCATATTGTTGTATAATTGGGTCAAAGTGGATCAAATTATAATTTTATATTGTAAATTTACCAATCCCAACCACTAATAAGGTTTTATAAATGTTATATATTGTTTTAATACATTTTTAGTTTAACCCTCAAAAAATATATTTTAATCATAACAGTGGTAACATGTTCAATTATCATACTAACTATTCATTTTGAATAATAATTAATTTAAACATACTACATAATATTAATTATTCAGATTTAAATTATTGAAGTCATTATATAGTTTTTAAATACATATAACTTCTAGAATTTAATTTAAAATAAAACATTCAATTGCTTCAAAAAAAAGTATTCGTAAGAGAATGTTTTGTTAATTATAAAGCATTGTTACATTAATATTCAACATAAAAATAATTACAATAAAATTTATTGATTAATTAGAAAATATTGTAAATTTTTTTACTTTTTAAAACATTTTAACTATAAATGGAACATTCTAAATGTATTAAATGAAATTAAAAGTATCTTAAATATATTAATTTTTGACTATTTGTCAAAAAAACTATCTTTTTATAAAATTATCAAAATAGTACTATAAGTTAATTTAAACATGTTCATTTATAAACGTTTAAATTTAAAAAATTAAATTTTATATTATTTTAAATATTAATTTTAACATAGGACCACAAAATTCATCCGAACTGAATTTTAAAAAATTAAATTAAATTTTAATCATATTAATGGTTTCATTATTTTTAGTGAACCAGGAAAAAATATTTTATAAAATTTAATACATTTTTTGATTATCTAATTCCATTATAAAAATTCACGAATAATTTACAATTTATTTTAAATATAAAATCATACATTACAATGATAAAATCATTTTTTAGAAAACCCACCCTTTAATTTTTAAATGGGTTTTATTTCAATTTATAGATAATTGATAATAAAATATATTATTTTATACATATGAATAACATAAATTATTCTATATTTATTTATTCTTTATTCATACAAGTAAATTTAAGGTTTATGTGACAATTGTTAAATTATATAATAATATTTTACTAGAATATTGTGGCTTGTTTAAACTTATTATTGTGTTTACAACATGTTATTGATGAAATAAAATATATTTGAAAAAAGAATCATAAAATCATATGTTTTTAAATTGTTCCCCAGATGAAAATATTTTATAAATAAATTTTTTTTTTACTTTGTCATAGGCAACTAAATATAATTCTGAATCATCATATCTTTAGGACCCCATATAGCTTACTCAGTTTGGGGGTATGGTAACCTAACATCACCAGGTGAGTATTCTTGTTTAATATAAATTCATATATATGATATAAATTATCTCCCTATTTTTCATCAAATGATTTATCATTTTTAAATTGTATGACCTTTATGTAATTTATATATGATGAGTGAACCTTGTACTCCCTCAAGAGATATTCATGGAACACATCATGATTATTAGAGTGGTTTAGTGGAAGAGGAAAATGATATGCTTACATCAAGACTTAAAAAAATCATAGGGGAAAATATACCTAGGTAACAAATTTCTTTCATCCCAAACATCATAAATATATGCTGTAGAGAAATTCATAGAAACACATTCTCACTAACTTTATATTTTGGATCTCATTGAAAGTTTTCTACACAACATTTCTGTCCAATTTTTTGATTCCTTTATATGGCGTAGAATTTAAATAATATTCTATATCATTTCATTGGATTTATCATGTACTAATATCTTCATTTCTCAAAATTAATTCAGATAAATTAGTCTTCTACACTTATTTCCATATTGGGTTTCCAATGAATCCATCTAAATAATCAAGTGAAAGCTATTGTTGTTTGAAAAACCAGTTAGTGCAAGATGTATATCAAAAAAACCTTTTAATTAACATGAATAAGATATCAACATGTGTTCTAGTTTTTGAATTTTTCTATTGAAATTACCATCACTATGCGGATGAACTGTATTTCTGAATATTACCTCTACATCATGAGCCTATAAATGAATTTTTTAATACATCATGTTAAAACTTGGTTCTAGATTGCATTCAATAGAATGTGGTAATAGATACATACATAAATCATTATTAATGTATATTCAGAAATTATGGTAAGTAGATTAGTCTTCTCTGGGAGCGAAGAAGTGAACTGTATTTTAAAGAATTTGAATACAATGTGAATTTCATTATGTCTTCTAGAAGTTTTGGAGAGTTGGACGAAACAATATGTGGTGATGATTTCACTTTCCCACTCTCATAAAGATAATGGTTTTAAAATACCAATATAAAATTTTCTCCCATCCATAACATGTGGTAATACAAGGCATAGAGACAAATATTTGGAAATATCTCATTTTTTGTCACATATGACATAATTTTTCAGATCACTATACAATAACATTCTACTTAGAAGAATTCATTATTAAGAACTATGAGCTTGATCCAGTATATCCCTCCTAAAATATGGTATGTATAGCACACATACAAAGATCATTATCCTTATAAATTCATTATAATAGAGTTTTAAATCAATAATATTTATCAACTTATTTGGTAGATCTAAAACTTTCTTATTTTCTACTTTTATCATTACGTTGATAATTGGTTGAAAATTCATTGGAGACAAATAATATTTATTCAATTCCATCAGTATTTTTGGATCATTCCTTTAATAATATATATTTATTGGAAGTTTTTATCCTCATCATAGATAAGATAACATGATATTTTTTGTTTAAGGAATATTTCATCATGTTTTCCTTATCAGGGCAGCAATGTATTGGTCAATCGTAGTCATTAATCATTAAAAATATTATTCTCTAGTGAATCTTCATCTATATTTCTATTAATATATACAGTATTCCTTTATAATCAGTAACAGACCTATGGGAATCGTTGATTTTGTTTGGTTACCAAATTAAAAAATTTAAAACACCAATCAATCTAACCACTAAACAACGCGATATTATATGATGTTAATGTCTGATTCTGGTCCCAAAGAGATGAGGATTAAAAAAAATATAAATTAAATAATGAAGTCCCAAAATAATTACAATTTGAATAAATTTAATCTAAGATATTGATAAGGTTATTGTTGATGAATTTTGAGGAATAAAATAGAAAAATGGTTTTGGGAAATAATGAATCTAGGATAACATGGTATGATATAATTATTTACGAACAATGTAGTCATCAGAATCATGTCATAGTGTGTCTAATTTTCTTGGTAATCACCCCCACCATTAAATCTCATTTTACCATGGAAAGGTACATTTGATTATAACTAATGGGTAACCAAAAACATTATTTAATCATAGGGTAATAACTATTCCAATAGACATGGAGGAATTAAAAACCATATATCTCACATTAATAAATAAAATTCAATCAACTCAAGAAATGGTCATGATAATGGAATGAATGAAATTAAACCCACATCCTGGCTCTTCTTATAGTGGTCATGCAAAAATAATCAAATAATAGGTATCAATGAAGATCCAATATTAAAACACATCATAAATTGTAATAAAAATTACCATAAATTATATAAGAAATCCTCATTTATCATGAATTCCATGACCAAATCAAATCACACCATCAATTTATCCATGAGTGAGTGAAAATAAAAAATCAAAAAACCCTAAAAAGAAGTATTAGTATGCCTCTACTGTTGCTCTATGTTTAGATTTCATCTGTTATTTAATCTCCCTCACTATTCTAAGACGATATGAACATGAATTTAAGATGTGGATTTATAGGGTTATATTCAAACCCTTGGCCCCTTAACATATCTATTTTTACTCTAAAATTTCAATGTGTGTAATTTTAGATGATGTATAATCTAAATGAAAAGTGAATTATCTGTATCTTATTTATCTCGAAACATTCATAAAATGTATTTGTTATATGTTATGTAATGTTCTTCCACATTGAGAAAACATTCAAGACTTATAATAGGTGGTGTTCCTTATCATTATGAATTCAAATCATGTAATGAAATACATGATGTGTAAATTTTATAATTTATCTTAGTATCTCTACTATATCATCATTATTAAGTTGTCACATATTTTATAGGTGTGTAACTTCTCTCAGCTCTTCAATTCATCTCTTTTCCCTCATCTAAAATGATTAGTTTTATCCTACAGTTAAACATATAATCATAAAACCATTAAAAATTTGACAAGATTCAAAACTTATTTACAAGAAAATAGTGCATTAAAATACCATAACATACATAAAATCAATACACAAATCAAATAACCCCATACATGAATTTAGAATTATCTTCAAGTATGTAATTTCATCATAATATAATGGATTCTCACCTTATCACACTTCATGTTCAATGTTAATGAAATCCATTAATCAAAAATGAAATTACATATTCAAACATCACATAGGAAAATTCATCAATGCCACACTTTTCAAATAAACAAATTGACCATGTTTCTTAATTTATTCCTTTGAAATACTTAATAATTATTTGTAATACATTTTTACTATTCATTTTATTTTCAATAATCATACAATTTTCAATTTACCTCATATAAGTTTTTACCCTCATAATATTGGATGAAATTTAAATACAATGATGCACATACTTATAAAAAATTTACATACCAAAGGCTTTATAGGTATATAAAATCTTCTTCATTTATGTAAAAAATAACATGTAATCATGGGGGATTTTTTGTTATGATCGAATGAATCTGAGGATTCAAGGTTAATAGGTAAATTATGATGAAAAATTCCCAACATAAGGAATTACTCTAATGCCTAACGCATTATATTATTAGATAATATTAATATGAATCACCCTCCATAGATGTCATCTCTCCATCATTATAATATTCTCAAAGTGGGCCAAAGATATATGTAAGTATAATGAATGAATCAGCATATCTTTATTTTCTACAATTTTTTTGAAATATATTCTTATGATAAATCGCAAAACCACTAAATAACCACATATTATTAATGTATCTCTAGTATTCTAGTATTGATTTTTGATCCTCCAAATATTTGGCCCATTTTTTCAATTGTTTAACTTTTTTAGATTTTTTATTAAGTGTGATGAACAATAAAATATTACCAAAAAATAAAGGAACTCTCCCCAAATAATGAAAACCCACACATTTATATTCAATGGAAAACATCCCTATCCTCTAAGGATAGTTTCTTCGAAACAATTGTTATTTTTAATATAATTTAAAACGTGAAATGAAATATATAAATGAATAAAATAAGCTTGTAACAAAATTCATTTCCTAACAAAAATTGATATATTATACATTCCTAAAATGAATTAATGAAGGATGGGACCAAGGATAATGGGATAATCAAAATAATGCCTCTATAAAATTAAATGTGAGTATATTTACTTATAATTTCAATAACATGAAATGAATGTTCTCAAATGATTCATTCACTTGTTCCACATGAAATATACTATTTAAATAAAGAAAATTATGTTTTTCTATGTATTTCACAAGAATGATTTTAATTTTGGATCAATAAATCATGTTAATGAATAAAAAATATACAATCAATAAATTTAAATATAAAAAATTAATGGAATATCAAATAATATAAAAATTTCATTTACCAAAATTAATTTCATCTACTAAATCATGAATTTTAAAATACAAAACTAGATTCTTATCTCTAATAATGTATTATCCACATTTTATCATTAAAAGTTACTAATAATGAAATTTAAATTAAATGCGTAGTTCTTCTCCATGGTAGTTTATGTATCATAATTGAATTTAGTAAAGTAAAAAATCAAACATAGGGCATGAAATTTGATGATAAAAACACAAAAAAAAAATCAATTTGGTGGCACTATAAAAAAAATCAGATTTGAAATTAATAATCTCCTTGTAAAAAATAATTTCAAATAGATGCATAGGTACTCCCTTCACCAGTTTATATAATTGAATTTGTCTTAAAATGTGTATTTTATTTCTTTCAGTACATGAATGAGATTCATGGATTATATTGGTCCTGAAACATATTTCAATCCCCATATTACATTATGTATATACATTTTAAGACCCTAAAAAATATTGAAAAACATGTGGAGATATATTCCATTCTGATTATTCTAAAAAACGATTTTTAAATTGAAACAATATCCTAATATAAAATGAAATCTTTATAAAGTGATATATATAAATACCTAGATAGAGATAAAATTCAGGTTTCCTTCTAAGAGATTCTCTATTCTAATCCATTTAACAATACCATAAATGTTTTAGTTGATTGTAGTGTGATATAATGATAACCTTCTAATTTTCACACAATCATGACATTAAAAACCTCCCAATATAGATATTCTTCACCTCATAGATATTGAAATTATACATAGGGGTAGTGACTAATGTTTGGATAGCATGATGGTTGGCATTATCATTTCAATATCTATCTAGACATAGAGAAATAATTTTATTTTAACTAATGGTCTCTTTAATAGATCTTCATTTATTATCACTTAATGTTCCTCTTCTAGAATTTCAATTTCTTATTTGGTTATTATTTCTTCATTATCCTCCATTTAGTCTGCATACTGTGGATATAGTTCTACTTCCTATACTTATGGTGATCCAATATCTTCTTAAATTTCCGTTATAAATGTGACATCCATCTCTTACATAACCACTTATTCTTGTTTATTCTCTTATTCTACATCTTTATTCTATTGGATGAATTGTTTTTCATTATACTCAAGCACTTTATGAAGGTCTCAGTCATCCAATAGACCTATAATGTTAATGGAATCATGGTTAAAATTGAGGTCATCATTGAATGTGGTAATTACACTGGATTCCCTGCCTATTCATCTTTGATCATGATACTCCTCATATAATTATTTCTCTAACCTATGAGATGTTGTGTATTCAAAGCTAGGTTATGGTTGTATGTTCTCCTTGGATAATTTTTTATCATTCTAATCTCATTGAGTTTCAATGCCATTTAATACAATAAGAGGGTGAACCTAAACATAGTAGTCATCATACTTGCATCCCCTCTATCACAGCAAAAAATTCCTATTGTGTTAAAAAATAATGAAATCGATCAAAAATATCCTTTTCTAAATTTAGAAATTAGAAAATATTATAATTTTTTTTTCTAAATTAATAAACAAAAAAATAAAATCTATTATTCACAACAATATATACAAAAATATGATATATTCATGGGAATCATTAATTCACAAAGGGTTATATAATTTATAAAATTATTAAATGAATCAATCAAAACACTATTATACATTGTTGTATATGATATTCATGTTTGAGGTATAAATTTTCGTGAAAATTTTGTAGAAAATATTAATCAAATAATGAAGACCTAAACTAGACTAAGATCTAAAAATTGAGTCATAACTATTTTTAATTTTATTGTTGATGAAAATGTGGGAATACAGTACAAAAAAATCTTTAATAAATTAATCTAGGTTCATGGAATAGTAATACATGAAATAATTAATTGAAAATAATGTTATTTTTATGATATGATTTTATAGCATCTAATTATCATAGTAAATGTTATCTATCCTATTATATCATTATTACATGTCTAGGTACTATGGATTCCAATGAATTGGTAACTAGAAAAAATTATTTAATGATTTGTAAGTAAGTGTCCCAATGGGCATGGATGGAGTCTTAACCCTACATCTCACATAAATCAATGAAATTGAAGAAACTCATTTAGTGGTCACAGAAAAGGAAAAAAATAAATTAAATTAACATCATAAAAATAATCTTAATATCCATTCAATAAGAATTAGGGAAGAGGTAGTAATAGTGAAAAAATATGAAATCCCAAAAATACATTGGTATAAAAAAATATTCGTATTCCATCAATCCTTGTTCATCATGCATGGCATGAAAAAAGAAGTCACCCATAATTCTATACATAATAAGTTGTAGAAAATAATGAACATAAATCTAAAAAGAAGTTGAATTAGGGATACATGGTTTCACTTTGGCAGAAGATCATCCATCTTCGAGGCTCCCTCACCATTCCGAAATGATATTGTGGTTAGGAGGATGTTTGGATGTATAGGGTTAGTGTGAAAACCTTGACCCCAATTGGCCAGAGATGGAGCCATAATTTAATACATTTCCATAAATAAAAGACTCTAATCCCAAATAACTGATCAGTTTTTAAGTTTTGGATGCTATATTACTTGCATGAATAATAAATTACCACATAAGGGTACAAACAATATAGAAACTCTATTTGAAACACACATAAACAACTAGATTATCTATACAAGTTATTCATAATATATATCTTTTAATATATTGAAAAAATCATAATAAATTTATACTATCATAATCTCCATAAGGGTACTTAATATAGTGGAAATTTATATAAAATTATATGGTGAATGAATAATGACAAATGCCATTAGAACATAATCTTTAGTATAATATGACATGCATAAAAGCTAAAAAATAATGCCAAAAAATATTCACTTGAGAATGATGTTTAACTATAGATGTTATACTAGTTTAATATTCACATGCACAATCAATTAATAATCATAGTGACAAAATTCATCTACCGGATTTCATAAACATATCATCGAGGAATCAGCCAAGGCACCTGAGGCCTCAACCAAAATCCATTTTCTTTTTCACTCATGATAAATTCAGATTTATCGAGGGTTTATAGAGGGTCACATAAATAAATTAACAAGTTTAATGAATTCATCATATTAATTGGGATAAGTTTAAATAACATATAAATAAAAATGTAAATAACATTCCTCAATCTCTAAACATAATCTACAACTATTCTCATTTCTATGTTGAATTGAATCAAGATAGAACTTCCATAGACTAAATGATCATAAAAACTTTAATATAATATGGTAGATTACAATAATAATATCTCAATATAAATAAATTATAAAATTCTACATAGGAGATGAAATATCTAAAAATACATTATTATAATCAACGAGGAATTATTTAGAGAAATACCCCTTTTACATTGAAAAAAAAAACAGTTCTTTTGGAAAAATATTTTTAAATTTTCATTACTATTTGTATTAAACCATTAATGTTTAAATTTTGTTTCTCTGGAAAATTTTTATTTTTGAAAAGTATTTTTTCGAAATAGAATATGGATGTTACATTAAAATTGGATACAAACCAAGAAGGTACCTCTATTTAGGTTAGTTTATCAGAATGAATTGAAAAAAGAACATTGTAAAACATGTTTTCCCCTAAAATAAAAAATTAAATGATTTGGATATATAATTTTCGGACATATAAAAAATATTTATAATATGTAACTAAAAATAATTGTGAATAAATTTTGATTAAAGATAGAGAAAGAAAAACCTGAATGGAAAATATAGGTTGTGGAAGAAACCATTGCAACTTTTTAATCAATTGAATCGTGTGTTCTATAATAATAATGATCATAAAATGAAACAATGAATACGATAATGATAAATTTATTCATTATAATTTACATTAATGGACATTATAAACACTCCACACACAAGAAATAGTAGTGAAAAAGGCATATCTCACAGAAATATATGTTAGATGAAAAAACCCTTACATTATGTCCTAAAGTGTTATTTACATGACCTTAATGTCATGGATAATCAAATTAAATACCTTAATTAGTTATTTCAGTACTGTTTTGATATTTATTATATTTAATATTATTCTATTATGTTCTTTTGGAGTTTTTTTAACATGTTATAAGGAATGATTATATCATTCTAGAGCATTCATTTCCTTGGATTTCATGATTGTTTTACTTATACATGAGTATGTAAGTTCACGTAACATAGAATACACATCCAAAATAAAATTCATAAATTATTAATGACTATATGGATTATTGAATTTTTTTATATATATATATTATTATTATTATTTTGTTAGTAAGAATCATTAGATAAGATGTTAGTGGAAATCGTTTAGACTGTTTTGGTGGGTTTTCAATAATCAAAAACTACTTTTGTTTTGTCAATTAACATTACATTTATATAATAGTTATAGAATAATTAATATCATATAATAAATATTTTATAATCATGATTAACTATAAAGTATTTTTTTGACCATCCCTAAAGGTGTTAATGTAAATTAAAAGGTCTTTATCCTTTAATGTGATAAATCAATACAACACAAGCATTGTTTTCATTTATAGATAAAAGTTATGGAAGAAAATTTTTGATGGATTGTTCAATAAAAGAACTAATAATAATATATATAGAATATATTGGATATATAATGTATTACTGGGATAGGGTGATTAGTAGGAGGTAAGAAATGAAAAGAACTTCAAAAAATTTTTAATGAAAATGTAATAGGTTTTTCCTCTTGATTTTATCATCCTTGAGAATCTCTTGAAGGGGATTGATTTTGGATTTTTGTGGAGACCAATAAATATTGGACTTGGGGGAGGGGCTTGGGTAGTGGATTGGGAAGAAATTGGACAATTCACAATGCTTGAAAGGTGTGAGAAGAATATTTTCTTGTGAGTTGTATTTATAGTAGATGTGGGGGGTGTTATATCATTATTTTATTCATTACATTATTATTTTGGCTCAATAATATTAATAGGTTGATAATTATCACCAAATATATTTTACTAATAAATGGGAGCTCAAGATTATGGTTCTTACATTAGTCAGGACCCATGTAATAATGTATTTAACTTTTCATGTATATATATTGTAGATAACCCTATTTTACTATTCACAAAAAAATCATGGATTTTAGAAAAATTTAAACTTTAAACACTAAAAATTTCATTAAATTTATAATTCATCAATAAAATCCATTTAATGAAAATAATTTTGTAAATATGATCAATTTAATTCTTAAAATAATAATCATTATTCCAAAAAATATAGATTTTGAAATTATAACTAATTTGAAAATATAAGAAAGGACTCATTAAATTTAAATATAATCAAAAGAAAACCAAATATAAATTTAGGAATATATTTTATGAAAAAAGAAATTTTCATTTAATGGACACATCACTATTATTAACATTCACATTACTATTCTAATGGTCACATTACTATTCTAATGGTCACATTACTATTCATTAAAAAATGAAACTTATTAGAAAAAATATATATTTTTTAAAAAGTATATTTTGATATTAAAATTTTAAAAACAATATTTATTTTTTGAAATATTATATATTTACATTTCAAAATTTAAATTCAAAAAAAAATCTCTATTAAAAGGTGGTAAAAACTGCATTTAGAAAAAATCAGCCTATTATATGTAAAATTGGATTTATTCTTATTGTATGCCTCTATAAATAATAAGAGTGTAAAAATATTTTATTGAATATAGAAATTTCTATAATATAATTAACTAATAATGTTTAGTTTAATTTATAAATATTAAATGGCAGTATTGGCATAAAAATAGTTTTTTAAAAAATACATCTATTATATTTAAATTGGAATTCATTTCTAATTATCTGGTGACCAATGTTTTAATTTTCTAAACATGTGTGATCCATATTTCTAAAAATTTACATAATTTCACCATTTTCATCATTCGAAACATCTAAAAGATTACAATAATAATAAAATAATAATATTTAATCATTTTAATGACATAATTTATTGAATAATTTAAATTTAAAAATAGTAATACTATAACATCATGGGGTGTTTAATTATATACATATAAAATTAATTATGTCCACACAATATGAAATTTTACAAAAAATTGTCTGCATTTGAAAATTGAAAATTACAATTTTCGAAACCCCACATCATTAAAAATGGCTTATAAAATATCCTCTTAAAAGAGGTAAAAATAAATAAAAAATCTTATATTTTTAAAAATTAATTATAATTTAAATGAGAATAAATGTGATAAACCCATTTTACAAAAAAACTTTTTTTAAATTTATAAAATGATATTTCTTAAAATTGAGTATATATTTATTATAAATTAATCAATATGTTTTCATTAATTAAATAATTTTTATATATTTTCAAAAAAAGTGGTAACTACTATTCATACCATCCATTTTTATGGTTAGGTTATAACATTATACTATATCACGGTTCAAATAGACTCGTAGTTATGTGTAAGATAATAAATCAAACAAATCATGTTTATATCTGAGGAAATATATAAAAAATATTGGCGAGTTTCATTTTACTCCACATTAAATTAAATATTCCAATGAAATTCACTAAGATTGACGAAAATAATAATGATATGCTTAGTTCAACACATCCTCATGTCCCCAAATAGATTCCAAGAATATTGATTCTTCCAATGAACATTAACCTTGTTAATAGTAATCTTCCATAATACATAATCTATATGATACAAGGATTATACTAAATTCTATTAATATTATAATTCCAGCTCTATTGGGAGAACATACAAGTTTAGTATATGGGATTGATTAGTTATCTACTTCCTTATAAGATATAAAATTAACATGTAATTAAATTAAGATATGTTTAGTGGGAGATCCAAGAAATAAGCCATGATCACTAGATGATTGAGAATCTAAAATGGTCTAATATAAGAATGAATTATATTTCCCCAAATTATTATTCTAAAAAACATACTATAAATAGAAATTCATAGGAATAAGTTCACAACATAATTTAATTACAGATATCAGTAATGATTTTCAGATTACCTCGTATGTCAACTCAAAATATCCTTGATGTGTTGATGAATGGAGGTAACATTCTCTACCATTTCTTTAGAGATATAGACTCCCAACCTAATTATTTTCTACTATAATCCTTGTATAAAATATTTCTTCACATCTTTTCATAGACAGATTCATGAGTATACATCATACTTTTTGAGGGAGTTATTTTTAAGAAAACAAGACTAGGTGAAGTTTTTTACCCCAAAAACCATTCATACCTATAGAAAAATGTCTAAATATATAGTCTATGGTTTTATCTATTCCCTTATGTGTTCCATTAGTCTGAGGATGATAGGATGTACTAAAACATGAAATTGTATCTAGAGGATGCGACACAATTCTCAATAAAATTATTGTAAACCTCATATCCTAATAATATATAAGTAAATGTTGTTGTACAACAAACCATAGCACTTAATTAATGTATGTCACAGAAATAAGATCAATATATAAATCTTCCCTTACATAAATTAATTGTACTTATATTATAAGGTGACCAATTATAATCTAATGAGCGTAATATTCTTGGTCCTTTTGGGGGAGTTTAACAACGAAATCAATTGTGCAATTTTCCAATTTCCATTATGGCATGGGTAAAAATTATAATAACCCCATAGTCTTTTGACCTAGACTTAGAATTAAGACATTCCAATAACCAATATACAATCTCTAAAATATTTATCTTTAATTTTAAGACAATAGAAACAATTTCTGATCTTAATACATTTTTTATAAACTTGGATGAATAGATAATGTTGATCTATGAGATATGTCATATAGTTCATTATTGTTTTTGGTTTGGATGTAACACATAATCAATTCCTGAAAATTATAATTCCGTTATATTCATACTAAAAAATATAGAAATTTCACACAATTGGTTGTAGCCCCTCATGCTCTTCCTATGTAAATTTAATAATTATATGGATACATGGTTGAACAATCACTAAATAAAGAAATGATTCTCACCTTCCATCATTACATCATGGTCCTTTCAATTAAAAACCATAATTATTAGATATTATGTGATCCACATCCAAGATAATTTTACCTGAACATTATTACTAAATGTAATGTCAACCTTATTCATATTCCAATGGTGGAAATGTATTTGTTATTCCAAATAATTAATAAAATCCATCCAGATTTGTTGGAACATATTGAACTCTTTTTTCAATGAATATAGGCTATTGACATTAGTTACTAGTATAAATTCTACACCTTTCTCTATAATGATAAATGTTCTAGATCATTTATTCAATGATTACTACTACTAATTCTAAATCATGACATGGGAAATTTTTAACAGGAATCATTAATTATAATTAGTCATAATCCATCACTAGATAATTCAGTATAATAAAAAACATTAGAACCTCTATAAATGAATTTTATTATATCACAATTCAATATCCAAATTATGACATTGTTATCCAAGGATCACTGACCAACTGTTTATCCAGTTACTTGAAGTTTTATACACATTTATAATTCAAAAGTAACATAAATCCCATATGAGTAAACATAGTTATTAGACTAGATATTATTGATATGTCCTTCACAATGAGATAATAATATCTAAATAATCCCATAATAGTTTACATCTCAGTCATTATTATTTTTTTGGATATTTTTTAAAAATATCATTATTTTATGGATCCAACAATAAATCGTCATATGTGATTATATAACCCAAAAATAAAAATTTCTAAAGAAAAAATTCTTAATTTGAAAATTTTCATATGACTTCCACTTCTATAGTTTCTTTAGTATAAGAAATATAAGATATTAATTATATAACATGATCATGAATATATATGATTATTATTTATAAAGAGTACTACCAAATGATTATGTTAATCTCTAAAGACTCTATTAATTAAATCCATGACGATAGTGATAATTTTTTTAAAACTAAATGGAATCATTATAAAATCATAATGAACAAACCCTGAATAGAAGGTGACATTGGATATTTAATCACATTTTACCCTAAACTGTTACTACCAATAATGATGATCAGTCTCAAAAATGAAAATTGTTTTCCACATAGTTGAAAAAAATTCATCAATTAGGGGAATATATTTAAATTCATGATCATGATCTTATTCTGATATCAATAATTAATAGAGGTTTTTATTTATCAACCATTCATTTATTAATTCTCCATGTGCACCACATTTCGATACACTTTTTTAAATGAATACACTATCCAGATTCTCTTAGATTTTCAAATTCAATTCATGTAGCTCAATTATGGAAATTCAAAATTTTTTTTTGAAAATTTTATTGCACTCGGAATATGTTCTATTTAAATCTATACCAAAAAATTCTGTGTAATACATGGAAACTCTTATATAAATATCTCAAAAAAGTCTTGTACAAAATGTATATTTTTATGTTGACTTTCTATTAAACCATTTGAGACAAATACCCCATAAAAATATGAATCAAAACCCATGAAACTTATGATTTTTCCACTGGAAGATTATATTTTCCCTCAAACCTATTAAAATCATACGTTTCACAGGAATATCAAATTTTATTTCATATTATGGGAAATATATATAGGATTTGTGAAAATAAATCCTATCCATTTAAAAATTAACATAAAATTAAACTAGATAATTAATAATATATTTATAGGGATCATATTAAAATAAACATATATTTTATTAGATTCATATATATAAGATATTGTCATCATCTCATTTTTACAATTTACTTCTATATCAACATCTAATCCATGGATTTATAATGTGATACCCTTATCAAATTTTTAGATATAAAATAGTGGGTTGAAATAGAATCAAGTAATATAATAAAAATTTTATAGTGGATTTTATGTGTATATTCCACCACATTGTTATCAATGCCCACATCGATAATAAATATCACATGTGATTTATAATTATCTCTGGTCTTAAGTGGTATTTGAGAACAATCGTTTTTATTAAACCATGGTTTTGATAAGTGGTTCATAATTCCATACACTTTCTAATTATATCATTAGAGCATGGGTCATAAATTTTGTAGATATTTATCTCCATTTTATTTATTAGTGATATTTATAAAATTACATTGGAATTATATTTCCCAATGTCCAATATTTTAATAATTAAAAAAAATTTAATTCCCTTTAGTATAATTCCACAAATGCTTTATTCTGCAAATCGGACAAAAAAGAAAACCATATTCGTCCCCCTCTGGTTTTTGTTTTTATAATCTCCTTGTAATTGTATATTTATCCAATAATAAAAAACATGGGATTTATGGATTTCTAAATTTCTCATTTCCCCCTTGATATATCATACAATTATCTCATATCTATTGAATTACCCTATGGATAAAACCCATTTGAAACATTTTTGTGTCGTTTATGAACTGATGAATCATACATTATAGATAAATAATAATACCTAAAGTGTACCATAATTATTTTGTAAAAATGATTTCACAGATACCAACATATCCATCATTATTTTACTTGACCCCAATGAATTCCTAATCTATTTTCAAAGGAATAAAATAGGTAACTGAAATAATGAAAAATTATATACTGATATTATTACACTATATGGTGGTAATTTCTTCTTTTTCTCACATATTTCTAATAAGAGTCCACTATATATTTTCTTCAATTTAAAAATAATATATATTTATGATAAAATTATAAGGTTTAATGCATTATATAATTGAAAATATTGTTAAAGTGTTATCAATAAACTTCTTAATAATTAGTGTATTGATGGACCAAAAAAATTATGGATGTTTTACTATGAAGGATCCAGAAGTATATTATTCATTCCATTTCTCATTTTGATTCACAGATTTATTATTATCTTAGAAAATTTATTTAATTATATCAATATGATTTTATATTATATATTTTATAATATTTGGTTTCTCTATGAGGGAAATCATTTCATTTTCCATCACATTCATTATAAACACAATTCATTCTAGTTATATTCAGTGATTGATTCCAAAATTTAATTTTTGAGGAACCAAAATAATAGTGGAAAATAAAAAAATATTAAAAATAATTTAATTCATGTCAAAACTGTTAAGAAAATATTTCAATATATAAAACCCTAGGTTTAATCTAAGTTATCGATGTTGATTATCTATCTATATTATTCATAATGGTTCTTAAATAAAATGTTAATTAACATAATAAAATACATCATCTGTTTAAAAACTATTAAGTAATAAGTACCCATTCACCATGGACCCGAATGATGGATGAGATACACATGACCACCTATTTTATAGGTTATCAACCTTAAAATCTTTTTTTTGAGACCATATGCAATTATAGTATCCGGAATGGTTATTAATTTTTTTAGGAGACCATGATCCTTTTTGTAACATAAAATAGGATCCTCTTATATATAAAAAATTATCCTAAGGTTTCTAACTAATGCTTCCTCATAACAGTTTATTTTCATTATAAAACCATACTCAAATAAGAAATATATTAACCAAATCATTTCTTACATAAAAACTACATATTATTGATGGAAATATTCAACACATATCATTACAAACCATTCCATGAAAAAAATGTAAAATTTATTAGGAAACATGGATGCATAAAATACTTGATAAAAAATGATCTAAAAATGTAACATTAATTTATACATAACTAGAACCCTCCTTAAACACCTCAAACATAAAACCCTTATCCAAAACCTATTCAACGGGCACATAAGAAATATAATCCTTGTCACAAACCTTATCTGGTTGCCACCAATAATGGAACCAAACTCGGACCATGGCAAGGCCTGAAGGGCGTTCCCTATCCCCATGGGCTGGCACAAGTTCTTGGGTATCATTTATTTTGGTTTTGGAAACTATTTACCCGAATATGTATACATAGAATATCAAAAATATTAGATAAAATGAATCTGAAAAATTCATACTAGCATGGTTTATACAAAAAAATCCAGAACTGAATACATAAGTTCAAATGAAGTACCAAAGGTCCAAAGACACAGTTAAACATCAACAAAACAGCCCCATGGACTCTACATGACAAGTGGTCATCACCCCCAAGCCGTCCCCACAACTTTGTCCCAAGGATGGGGACAAACACCCCGAACCACCATCACCCTTAGCCTTTCCTTTACATTAGTCAAGAATAACCAAGTCTACTTACACCCAAGGGGTGTAAGTAGGGTGTGAGCCTAAGCCCAATAGGATACCACCAAATTATTTCAAATAGAATTCAATACCATTTGAAAAAGCAAGCAGTTTTAATTTGCAAAGAAAAGCAGTGATAAAATCTAAGAAATACAACTTTCAATTGAAAACAGTTTTCAAGCCAAAAATATCAGAATATTCAAACATCTAAATATACATGTGAGATACTATAATGTACTTCCAAAAACACCCCAATACAAGGTTATATAACACAATTCCAATGAGAACCAAAACCAGGAAAACCCCTAGGAAACTAAATATTCTCGGGCCCTATGTACCTCGTACCTCGGTGTAAAGTATCCAAGTCACAATCCTTTCCCATGGACGAGAAAATAGTAGGGAACATACCCATAACGTAGTCGCCCCAAATATCATCCACATAGTTTAGTTAGAGTTGTTGTAATCCATTTGCTCAGTGGAATAGGGACACACCCCACCCGGTCCACTAGCCATACTAGTACATATCCGCCCACCTAAGTACCCGGGATTCCCCTTTTGTGCTCAAACAATTTCAGAAAACAACACACATAATTTTATATATAAAATATCACTAATGGTCATAAACAAATAGTACAGTAGCTACACACATTTTATACCATTTAAAACACACAATAAAAAATTTTGATTTTCAATAAAACAGCCTCTCAAAATATCACATTGTTTTTCTCCCAAAGCTCTTTAAAATATCCACTTTTCACACTATTTGAAAAATTGTAAGTCATAAAAAAAATTTCAGTTCAATACCCTTTAATTAAACCAAAAATTCCGTTATGGGGCAGCCCAATGTGAACCAATAATTTATTTCTTTTATAAACAACCATTTTCACACAAACATGGCACTTAAAGCCCATTTGCTTCCCAAACACCATTTAAACAAAATTTCGAAGAAACAACCAAAAATAATAAACATTAAAATCATGATTTCAGTCCTAATACAGTTTTATATAATCAACTATGTAATTATAGGTCAACCCAAAACGAACCAATAAAAGATTTGTATGAAAAACCTCCAATTTCACTTAAAATTGGAACTTAAAATTCATTTGCATTATAAATGCAACAAAAACCAATTTTTTACAGAAACATTAAAATTAAATATACATTAAAATACCATGAAAACTGCAAGCTAATTCACAAAAATTACACACATAATGGAATCACCTACCAATGTAACAAAAACCCTTAAATCTCCGTGTGAATATCAAACCGCACCCTCGCCGCACCAAGAGAGACCTAGATCAAACCTAAAACCACAATAATTGGCCAAGAAAGCCAAAATTTAAACCCTATGATCAATAAAATTGTTTCAAAACATTAGGAAACTCAATTATAAGTGAAGAAACCCTAAGAACAATGAATGAAACCCTAAGTAATTTGAAAGAGGAAAGAAAATGACTCATTTACTCGAAGTATCTTGAAGTAATCACTCCAAAACACTAGTAGATGAAATTTAAAACATCCAAAATTCAGGTTTAGATAGAAAAGGATATATTAGGTTATTTAGGAACTATAATGGTGGGAAAATATTGTGAATTTAGAGAGTTCTGAAAGAATAAATTTACCTCTTCAAATCTGGATGATTTGAGGAAGCCTATGATGTTTGACACCAAATAATGGTTAACCAGATCTCAAAGAGGGGGGAAAGGAAATGGAATCGGTCATGGTATTTTTATGTTCGAAAGGGTGGTGGAATCACCGAAAAATGCATTAAAATAAATATGATATTATAAAATTACAAAAACAATTTAAAACTGGAAAATGGGCTTTCGGGTTGGCCCAATTCTTAAATAAAAACCCATATACCCCATTGTTATGAATTTATAATGGTTCCAAATTTTATTTTTGCTGTAAAAAGGTCAGTGGAGGATATTTTTCGAAGTGGAATGGGTGGGAAATATTTAAAAATGTAAAATATATAAAATAATCAAATTCGATTTTTAAATTTGGAAATGGGCTCTCGATTTGGCCGGAATCATGAAAACTCACCCTTTCCTCCAGAAATGAATGGGAAACCCCTAAAACAAATGAAGGATGTAAATTAATTGAAAAATACCTATAAAATATGTCATCTATGTGACAATTCTCCCCACCATGAAGGACTTTCCACCACGGAAAGTCAATATGAAGCTTGGTTGGAAAACAAGAAAGGGTACTCTTCCTCGACCAATGACTTTCACTCCCATGTCTCATGCGTATCATTCTCATGCTTCCACATAACCCGGACTAATGGAATAGACTTCCCATGAAGTATATTCTCTTAGAAGTCCACTATTTTCACCGGCCTCTCAACAACATACAGGTCAGGCTCTATCACAAGTTCTTCCCAACTCAACACATGGGAGGGATCCGAGTTGTATTTATTCAACTGAGAGATGTGGAAGACATAATGGATGGAAGTCAACTGAGAAGGTAAGGACAACCTTTATTCCACCTTTCCAATATTCTCAGTGACATCAAAGGGCCATACATATTGCGACATCAGCTTACCTTTCTTTCCCAATCGACAATGGCCCAGACAAGGGGCCACTTTCAAGAATACCCTGTCACCCACAGATAACTCTAGGTCTGAACACCTCTAGTAAGAATAAGATTTATGACGACTCAGAGCTGTCAATAAGCGCTGCCTGATCAACTTGACCTTCTTATAAGTCTCCTGCACAAGGCTAGGCCCAACAGTGAAGTCTCTCCTACCTCAGCCCAACATAGGGGGGATCGACATGGCCGACCATAGAGCTCCTCAAAAGAGGCCATTTGAATCGAGGATTGGTAACTACTTTTATAAGAAAACTCAACCAATCCCAAATGGATATCCTAAGAACCTCCAATGTCCAGGACACATGCACGAAGCATGTCCTCCAAAATCTGATTCGCCCGCTCTATCTGACCATCTGTCTGAGGGTGGTATGTCGTGCTCATCTTAATCAGAGACCCCAAGACCTCTTGAAGGCCTTCCCATAATCGATAAGTGAAGTGGGGGGTCTCTATCTAAGACAATATATGATTGTACACCATGGAGTCTCACCACTTCCTAAAGATACAAATGGCCCAACTCATCCACTTTAGTTGTATCTTTTATCGGAATGAAGTGGGCTGATTTGGTCAGACAATCAATCACCACCCAAATGGCATTCGTACCTCGAGGTGTATGAGGTAATCCAAAAATGATGTCCATGGTGACCTCGTCCCACTTCCAGGTAGGAATGGGTAGTGTTTGGAGCAAACCGGAAGGCCTTTGGTTCTCTTCTTTCACCTGCTGGCATGTGTAGCATCTCAAAACAATGTTCTCTATGTCTTGCCTCATAACAGGCCACCAAAACTACCGACAGACATCATAATACATCTTAGTGAAACCTGGATGGACATCCCACTGAGACTGGTGGCTATCCTTCATCACCACCTTCCACATAGAAAACAACACTACTGAATGGCCCTTGAAGCACATGATGCCCTCAAGAGATGACGACCAATCATAGGATGTCTCCCCACCACGAAGTAACTGCTTTGAATGCTGACAATTCTCGTCACTGAGCTATTCCTGCTGAATCAACACCAACAGAGAAGGAGTCAACTGGATGCTCGCCAAGAAATCCCCTCCACCGTGTTCCCTGGTCTCCACATGCATCTGAGAAAAGATCCCCATCAAAGTCCACTCATCACTGGACTTCCTCAAAGCCTGCACTGGAACCCTTCTTCTCAAGGCGTCGACCACTACATTACCCTTGCCTGGGGTATAGACAATGTCAAAGTCAAATCCCTGCAAGTACTCGATCTAGCAACGCTGCCTCAAGTTGAGGTCCTTCTGCGAGAAGATATAATCCAAGATTTTGTAATCATAGTAGACCAAAAACTTCTCCCCAAAGAGGTAGTGATGTCATGTATTCAAAGCATGCATCACCACTGCCAAATCCAATTCATGGGTCAGGTAGTTCGTTTCATGAGGTCGAAGTTGGAGAGATCCATAAGCGACGACGTGATCATCTTGCATAAGTACGCACCCAAGACCCATACCTGAAGCATCACAATAAACCAAATACCCCTTCCCAGTATCATGCAAAATCAGCACGGGGGCGGTATTCAACCACCTCATCAACTCCTTGAATGATACCTGACATTCTGGACCCCATAAAAACTTCACCCCTTTCTGGGTGAGCACAGTCATTAGTGATGCAATACGAGAGAAATCCTGGATGAATCTCCTGTAATAACATGTCAGGCCTAGGAAACTCTTGATCTCAAACACATTCTTCTGTCACTCCCATGACATAACTGCACTAATCTTCTGGGGGTCCACTGAAACCCCCTGGTCATAGATCACATGCCCTAGAAATCTCACTTCCCTGATCCAAAAAGTGCACTTTGATAGCTTTGCATATAGGCATTGATCTCGTAATATACCCAAAACGATCCTCAAGTGATGTCTGTGTTCCTCCTCAAAGCTAGAGTATACTATAATGTCATCCACAAAAACCACAACAAAGGAATCGAGATACTGATGGAACACCCTATTCATATGAGCCATAAAGACCACTAGAGCATTGGTCAATCCAAATGGCATGACCAAATACTCATAGTGGTTGTACCTGCTTCAAAAGGCTGTCTTTGGGTTATCTGACTCTTTCACCCGAAGTTGATTATACACCGAACGTAGGTCAATCTTTTAGAACAACATTTCCCCCTAAAACTAATCGAACAAATAATCTATTCTGTGAAAAGGGTATTTATTCTTAAATGTTACATTATTCAGCTTTCGGTAGTCAATGCACATCCGGTGGGATCCATTAGCCTTTTTCATGAACAACACAGGAGCAGCCCAAGGAGAGACCCTCGGGAGAATGAATCCTTCAGATTCTAAGTCTTCTAGGTATATCATTAATTCCCTCATCTTGGTGGGGTCCATGTGATAAGAGGGAAGAGATATCAGCTTTGTTCTCGACACCAGATCAATCGAAAACTCCACATCCCACTCCGGGGGAAAACCTGAAAAATCATCGGGGAATACCTCCAGAAAATCATTCACTACACGAGGTAGTGAACCTTCTGCGGAAAGTCCATCCTCTAGCATGTGTGAAGATAACAGGAAGATAACACTTTCAAACTCTGGGAGTAGAGGCCCTGCGCAACCTGACCAAGGATCCCATTCTCCAAGAAAAACATGAGAACTCCCATCAGGTGTCATTAAACTCACATGCCGTCTGTAGCAATCGATGTGTGACCAGAAGTGTACCAACCAATCCATGCCATGTATTATGTCAAATTGTTATATATATTGAACCAGTATGTCTCACTCCATCTCAAATCCTGACATGGAAAGCGCACACGAGGGGCACCTGAGGCCCCGATCCTTCATTCCTAGCTGTGTCACCGACTCCATCACGAAAGACATCAACTCAGTTTTTAAATTAAGAATTTCCACAATGCAGGAAGAAATGAATGAAATAGATGCACCAATATCAAAAATAGTAGTATCTATAGAAGATGCGATCAGAATGGTACCTGGAACTGTCGACGGTCCCACCTCTGATCCTACGGGTGCCTGAACCACTACATGGATATGTCCAGTATCTGCCGGAGGACAAGTGCTAGTCTGCGGCTGTACCCTGAACTGGATCATCCTAGAAGTTGATCCAGCCATTCCACCATGACCACCAAATCAAGATCCCCCATTCCTCGATGGCTCAGACTATGTTGGAACTCCTCTTGAGGCCACTGACCCTACCCCACTTAGGAGTGGACGTGCCACACCGCAAAAGGGATGAAAATGACCCATACCTCCACACTAGTAACATGGCTTTGGAGGAAGTGTGCATGTTGGTCGGATATGCCCAGGCTTCCCACATTGGTGGCACATGACCGATCTCGCATCAGAAGCCGCAGAAGAAAACTTCCTGGAAGAGTGGCCTGAACTACCCCCTCATTTCATCACATGATCCTCCTACTTCCTTTTCTTTTCTAAGGAGCTGCCACTTCCCACTGCTGATATTGAACCATAGAAACCATCCCTGACATTTATATCAATCTCCACCATCCACTCCCCATCAACGACCTCATCATAGGTCCTAATCTTAAACAAAAACATCTGGGAGTATATCTCTGGTCGCAAGCCTTTATCAAATCTCTGGGCCATCTCCGGGTCATTAGAGACAATTCCTGGAGAATACCAAACCAAATCAGTGAAACGGTTGGCATACTCCATCACATATATATTCCCCTAAACAAGTTCCATGAACTCTCTAGGCCTAGCATAATCCAATACCATAGGGCAATACTATTCATTGAAGACAACCTTGAAATCTCCCCAGTGCATCTGGTCATTCTTCCCAGCCTGAAGCACTGACACCCACCACATACGACTGGGACCCTCCAATAAAAAAAAGTCACACTTAACCCTATTCTCCTTGGGGTTTTCTAGGAACTCAAACATACGTTCGATCTTCTCAATACATTCTTCTGCTTCCTGGGGTTCTGAGCTACCTCAGAAGTTAGGAGGCCTGTTTTTCAGAAACTCTTGTGATTTATCATTTCTAGGACCTGTCTCTTCTGCTCTAATAGGATTAAGAGCAGGAGCATATCCCTTTCCTAAAGCTTGGATAGCCCAAACCACAGCCTCCACAATCCTCTGACCAACCGGTGTGGGAGAACTCTCTCCAGCTTCCTCATGTGGGCATGTGGGAGCTTTCAGGGGAGCCATGTTGCTACAAAATGCAACAGTCACAAAAAATTATCAATACCATAATTCTGAAAATTGTAATCAAATACATAAAATATAAATAAACTAAACACATTACAGTAATAAAAGAAATAACTACTCCACATCCGCCTGATGTCCACATGTGGTCTGCAGCCCACACATCTCACTTAGAATTTAAGTCAATATTTGAATTACAACATCCCCTGGTTACTCAAGGTCTGCCATGAGAGGTGCGGGCTAGACACCCTACTCACAACCAAAACCCCGATCCTTTATAATCCTAACTCTTGTCTATCCCGACTCATCCAAAATTAGCAATATAACCCAAAAACATTAACCTCCTCTGATACAATTTTTTCCAAAACCGAATATGGTCGCCACCATTAATGGAACCTAAATAGGCCCATGGAAAGGCCCGAAGGGTGTTACCTATCCACATTGGCTGGAAAATGTTCATGGGTATCATTTATTTTGGTTTGTGAATGATTTACCTGAATATGTATACAAAAAACATCAAAAATATTTGATAAAATATATCTGAAAAACTCATACCATCATGGTTGATAAAAAAGCCAGAACTGAATACATAATATAAAATGAAGTAAAAAAGGTCCAAATACATTGTTAAAAAGCAAAAAAACAGCCCCATGGACTCCACATGACAAGGGGTCATCACCCCCAAACTGCCTCCACAACTTCGTCCCAAGGTTGGAGACTAACACCCTGAACTGCCATCACCCTTAGCCTTTCCTTTACCTGAGTCAATCATAACCAAGTCTACATACTCCCAAGGGGTGTAAGTAGGGTGTGAGCCTAATACCAATAATATAACTCCCAATGATTCCAAATATAATTCAATACAATGTGAAAAAGAAAGCAATTTTAATATGCAAAGAAATGTAGTGATAAAATCTAAGAAATGCAATATTCAATTGAAAACAGTTTTCAAGATAAAATTTTCAGAATGTTCAAACATATAAATAGACATGTGAGATAATATAATTTAATGCCAAAAACACCCCAATACAAGGGTAAATACTACAAATCCAAATAGCACAAAAACAAGGAACACCCCTAGGCAACTAGATAGTCTCGGGCCCTAGGTACCTCGTACCTCGGTGTAAAGTATCCAAGTCACAATCCTTTCCCATGAACGAGCCACTAGTAGGGAACATAAGAATAACCTATTGGTCCCCAAATATCTTCCACATAGTTTATTTAGAGATGTCATTATCCATTTTCTCAGTGAAACAGGGACACAACTCATCCTATCCACTAGCCATACTAGTACATATCCGCCCACCTAAGTACCCAGGATTCCCGTTATGTGCTCAAATAATTTCGCCAAACAACACACATAATTTTACATAAAAAATATCACTACTGGTCACAAAAAAATAGTACAGTAGCTACACAGATTTTATACCATTTAAAAATTACAATAAAATATTTTGATTTTCAATAAAACAACCTCTCAAAATATCACATTATTTTGCTCCCAATGCTCTTTACAAAATCCACTTTTCACACTATGTGAACACTGGTAAGTCATAAAAACTAAATTTCAGTTCAATAACCTTTAATAAAACAAAATATTCCATTATCGGGCAGCCTAATGTGAACCAAGAAGTTATATCTTTTAAAAACCACCATTTTCACACAAACATGGCACATAAAGCCCGTTTTCTTCCAAAACACCATTTAAACAAAATATAGCAGAAACAACCAAAAAGAATAAACATTAAAAACATGATATTAAGTCCTAATACAGTTCAATAAAATTAATTATGTAATTTTAGGTCATCTCAAAATGAACCAATAGATTATTTTTATGAAAAACCCCCAATTTCACCAAAAATTGGATCTTAAAATTCATTTGCATTATAAATGAAACTAAAACCAATTTTTTACAGAAACATTCAAATTAAATAAATATTAAAATACCATGAACACAAAAATATAATTCAAAAAAATTGAACGCACAATGGAATCACATACCAAAGTAACAAAAACTCTTGAATCTCCATGTGAAAACCAAATCGCACCCCCGCCACACCAAGAGAGGCCTAGATCAAACCTAAAACCACAAGAATTGGCCATGAAAGCCCAATGTTAAACCCCATTTTCTAAAAACTAGTTTCTGAACATTAAGAAACTCAATAATAAGTGATTAAACCTTAAGAAAAATGAATGAAACCCTAAGTAATTTGAAAGAGGGAAGAAAAAGAATCATTTACTCGATGTATCTTGAAGTAATCACTCGAAAACACCAGTAGATGAAATTTAAAACAGTCAAAATTAATGTTTAGTTCAAAAAAGATATATTAGGTCATTTAGTAACTGGAATGGATGAAAAATATTGAGAATTGAGAGAGTTATAAAAGAAATACTTTACCTCTTCAAATCTGGACGATTTAAGGAAGCATATGAAGTTCGGAACCAAATTGTGTTTTCCCAGAGCTCCAATGAGGGGGGAAAGGAAATTGGAGTGTTCCTGGGATTCTTACTGTCGCAAGGGAGGTTTAATAATCTAAAAAATAATTAAAATGTATAAGATATTAAAAAATTACTAAAAAACTTTGAAACTGTAAAATGGGCTTTCGGGTTGGCCCAATTCTTAAATAAAAACCCAAATACCCCATTGACATGGATTCCTAAGGAGTCCAAATTTCATTTTTGGTGTAAAAAGGACAGTGGATGATATTTTTTAAGTGGAATGGGTGAAAAATATTTAAAAATGAAAATGTTATAAAATAATCAAAATTGGTTTTTAAATATGGAAATGGGCTCTCGATTTGGCCTGAATCATGAAAACTAACCCTTTCCTCCAGAAATGAATGGGAAACCCCTAAAACAAAGCAGATATGTAAATTAAATGAAAAAGTACTTTAAAATATGTCATGTATGTGACAATTATCCCCACCATGAAGGACTTTACGCCCCAGAAAGTCAACATGAAGCTTGGTTGGAAAACAAGAATGGGTACTCTTCCTCGACCCATGACTTTCGCTCCTATGTCTCAAGCGTATCATTCTCATGCTACCATAGAACCCGGACTAATGGAATAGACTTCCCTCGAAGTATCTTCTCTTAGGAGTCCACCATTTTCACCGGCCTCTCAACAACAGACAAGTCAGGCTCTATCTCCAGTTCTTCCTAACTCAACACATGGGACAGATCTGGGTTGTATTTCATCAACTCAGAGACGTGGAAGACATCATGGGTGGAAGTCAACTGAGAAGGTAAGGCCAAAGTGTATGCCACCTTGCCAATATGCTCGGTGGCATCAAAGGGCCCGACATACCGTGACATCACCTTACCTTTCTTCCCCAATTGAGGATGTCCCAGACGAGGGGACACTTTCAAGAATACCCTATCACCCACAAAAAACTCTAGGTCTCGACACCTATGGTCAGCATAAGATTTATGATGACTCTAAGCTGTCAATAATCAATGCCTGATCAACATGACCTTCTTAGAAGTATCCTGCACAAGGCTCATTCCCAACAGTGAAGTCTCTCCTACCTCAGCCCCACATAGGGGGGACTGACCTGGCCAACCATAGAGCGACTCTAAAGGGGCCATTCGAATCAAGGAATTTAACTATTATTATAAGAAAACTCAAGAAATCCCAAATGGCTATCCCAAGAACCTCCAAATTCCAGGACACATGCATGAAGAATGTCCTCCAAAATCTAATTCGCCTGTTCTATCTGACCATCCGTCCAAGGGAGGTATGTCGTTTACATCATAATTTGAGACCCCAAGGCCTTATGAAGGCCTTACCAAAATCGAGATGTGAAGTGGGGGTATCTATCTAAGACAATATCTGATCGTAAACCATGGATTCTCACCACTTCTTCAAGATACAAATGGACCAAATCATCCACTTTAGTGGTATCTTTTATCGGAATGAAGTGGGATGATTTGGTTAGATGATCAATCACCACCCAAATAGAATTCTTACCTCGAGGTGTATGAAGTAATCCATCAATGAAGTCCATAGAGACCTCTTCACACATCCAGGTAGGAATGGGTAGTGGTGGGAGCAAACCAGAAGGCCTTTGATGCTCTGCTTTCACCTGCTGGCATGTGTAGCATCTCGAAAAAATGTCTGCTCTGTCTCATCTCATACCAGGCCACCAAAACTGCCGATGGACATCATAATACATCTTAGTGGCACCTGGATGGATAGCCCACTAATATTGGTGGGTATCCTGCATCACCACCTCCTGCTGAGAAAACAACACTGCTGAATGGCCCTTGAAGCACATGATGACCTCAGTAGATGACGACCAATCAAAGGATGTCTCCCCACCATGAAGAAACTGCTTTGACCACTAAAAAATCTCATCACTGAGCTGTTCCTCCTGAATCAACTCCAAAAAAGAAGGAGTCAACTAGATTCTCACCAAGAAATCCCCTCCACTGTGTTCCCTGGTCTCGACAAGCATATGAGAAAAGATCCCCATCAATGTCCACTCATCACTGGACTTCCTCAAAGCCTGCACTAGAACCCTTCTGCTCAAGGCGTCTGCCACTACATTACCCTTTCCTGGGGTATAGACAATGTCAAATTCAAACCCCTGCAAGTACTCGATCCAGCGACGCTGCCTAAAGTTGAGGTGCTTCTGCGAGAAGATATAAGCCATGACTTTGTGATTAGAGTAGACCACAATATTCTTCCCAAAGAGGTAATGACGCCATGTCTTCAAAGCATGTATCACCACTGCCAAATCCAAGTCCTGGGTCGGGTAGTTCTTTTCATGTGGTCGAAGTTGGCGATAGCCATACACGACCACGTGATCATCCTGCATAAGTATGCACCCATGACCCATACCTGAAGCATCACAATAAAAGACATACCCCTTCCCATCCCCATGCAAAATCATCATGAGGGCGGTAGTCAACCATCTCTTTAGCTCATCGAATGATGCTTGGAATTCTGGACCCCATACAAACTTCACCCCTTTCCGGGTGAGCGCAGTCATTAGTGATGCAATCTGAGAGAAATCTCGAACGAATCGCCTGTAATAACTTGCCAGGCCAAGGAAACTCCTGATCTCGAACACATTCTTCAGCTTCTCCCATGACATAACTTGACTAATCTTCTTGGGGTCCACTAAAACCCCCTACTCAGAGATCACATGCCCCAGAAATCTCACTTCCCTTATCCAAAAAGTGCACTTTGATAGCTTTACATAGAGGCAGTGATCTTGTAATGTACCCAAAATGATCCTCAAGTGATGTTCGTGTTCCTCCTCAGAGCTAGAGTATACTAGAATGTAATCCAAGAACACCACAACAAAGGAATCAATATACTGACGGAAAACCCTATTCATAACTTCCATAAAGAACACTGGAGAATTGGTCAATCTGAAGGGCATGATCAAATACTCAAAGTGGTCGTACCTGCTCGAAAGGTTGTCTTTGGGATATCTGACTCTTTCACCTGAAGTTTATGATACCCTGAACGTAGGTCTATATATAAGAACCACTTTTCCCCCTTTAACTGATCGAACATATCATTTATTCTGGGAAAAGTGTATTTATTCTTAATTGTTACCTTATTCAGCTTCTGGTAGTCAATACACAACCAGAGGGTTCCATCATCCTTTTTCGTTAACAACATAGAAGCGGCCCAAGGAGAGATGCTCGAGCGAATGAATCCTTTGGATTCTAAGTCGTCCAGCTATATCATTAATTCCCTGGGGCCCATGCGATAAGAGGTAAGAGATATTAAAAGTGTTCTCGACACTAGATCAATCGAAAACTCCACATCCCGCTCTGGGGGAAAACCTGAAAAATCATCGGGGAATACCTCCAAAAACTCTTTCACTACATGAGGTAGTGTAACATCAGGGGAAAGTCCATCTTCCATGATGAGCAAAGATAACTGGAAGATAACGCTTCCCAACTCTGGGAGTGGAGGCCCTGTATGACCTGACTGAGGATCCCATTCTCCACGACAAACCTGACGTCTCCCATCAGGTGTCGTGAAACTCACATGCCGTTTGTAGCAATCGATATCTTCCTACAAGTGTACTTGCCAATCCATGCCAAGTATTATGTCAAATAGTTCCATATCTAGAACCAGGAGTTCCCACTCCATATCAAACCCTGACATAGAAAACGCACAATAGGGGAACTTGAACCCCTGCTCCTTATTCATTCCTAGCGGTGTCACCAACTCCATCGCAAAAGACATCAACTCAGTTGGAATATTAAGAATGTCCACAAAGATGGAAGAAATGAATAAAACAGAGTCACCCATATCAAAAATAGTAGGATCTATAGAAGATGCGATCAGAACGGTACCTCAAACTATCGACAGTCCAACCTCTTATCCTACTGGTTCCTGATCCACTACATGGAGATGTCCTGTATCTACCTGAGGACGACTGCTAGTCTGTGGATGTGCCCTGAAATGGCTCTGCCCAGAAGATGATCTAACCCTTTCGCCATGACCGCCAAATCGAGATCCCCCAGTCCTTGATGGCTCGGACTGTACTGGCACTCCTCTTGAGGCCACTGACACTACCCCACTTGGGAGTGGACGTGCCACAACACAGAAGCGTTGAAAATAAACCATACCTCCACACTGGTTACAAGGATTAAGAGGATGTGGACATGCTGGTCGGATATGCCCTGTCATCCCACATTGGTGGCACACGACCGATCTCGCATCGGAAGCTGCAAAAGAAAACTGCCTAGAAGAGTGGCCTGAACTGCCCCCTCCTTTCTTCACATGATCCTCCCACTTCCTTTTCATCTCTAATGCACTACCACTGCCCACTGCTGATATTGAACCATAGAAACCAGCCCTTCCATTCCAATAAATCTCTACCATGCACGCCCGATCAAAGACCTCAGCATATGTCCTGAGCTTAAACAAGATCACCTAGGAGTATATCTCTAGTCGCAATCATTTCTCAAACCTCTAGGCCTTCCCTAGCTCATTAGAGACAATTCCTAGAGCATACCGAACCAAATCAGTGAAATGGTTGGCATACTCCATCACTGATAGATTCCCCTGAACAAGTTCCATGAACTCTTTGGACCTAGCGTAATCCAATACCTCATGGCAGTACTGTTCATTGAAGATAGCCTTGAAATCTCCCCTGTTCATCTGCTCATTCTTCTCAGCCTAAAGCAATGACACCCACCACTTACGGCTGAAACCCTCCAATAGAAAGTAGGCACAATTTACCTTGACCTCCTAGGGGGTTTTCAAGAACTCAAACATACGCTCGATCCTCTCGAGCCATTCTTCTGCTTCCTGGGGTTCTGAGCTCCCTCGGAAGGTAGGAGGCCTGTTTTTCAGAATATCTTGTGCTTTATCATTTCTAGGACTTGTCTCTTCTGCTCTAACAAGAATAGGAGCTGGAGCTAGTCTCTGTCCTAATTCTTGATTTCCCGAACCATAACCTCCACAAGCCTCTGATCAATCGGTGTGGGAGAACTCTCTCCAGATTTCTCCTATGGGCGCATGGGATCTTTCTAGGGTGACATGTTGTTAAAAAATGCAACAGTCACAAAAAAATATTCAATACCACAATTCTGAAAATTGTAATCAAATACATCTAATATAAATAAAATAAACAATTTCCAGTAATAAAAGAAATAACTACTCCACATCCACCTGATGTCCACATGTGGTATGCAGCCCACACGTCTTACCTGGATGTTAGGTCAATCTGTAAATTACAACATCCCCTGGTGACTCAAGGTCTGTCATGAGAGGTGCGGGCCAGGCACCCTACTCACAACCAAAACCCTGAGCCCTAAAAATCCTAGCTCTTGTCTATCCCGACTCATCCCAAAATAACAATATAACCCAAAAGCATTAACCTCCTCTTATACCATTTTGTCACAAACCAAATCTGGTCACCACCATTAATAGAACCAAACCTAGCCCATGGAAAGGCCCGAATGGCATTCCTTATCGCCATGGGTTAGCACAAGTGCCTGAGTATCATTTATTTTGGTTTGGGAATGATTTACCTGAACATGTATACATAAAACATCAGAATTATTTGATAAAATGAATCTGAATAATTCATACCAGCATGGTTTATAAAAAAATCTAGAACTGAATACATAAGTTCAAATGAAGTACAAAAGGACCAAAGACACAGTTAAACAACAAAAAAACATCCCCATGGACTCCACATGACAAGGGGTCATCACCCCCAAGCCGTCTCCACAACTTTATCCCAAGGATGGGGACTAACACCCTGAACCGCCATCACCCTTAACCATTCCTTTACCTGAGTCAAACATAACCAAGTCTACTTACACCGAAGGGGTGTAGGAAGGGTGTGTTCCTAATCCCAATTGGATTCCATCCAATGATTCCAAATATAATTCAATACAATTTGAAAAATCAAGCAGTTATAATATGCAAAGAAAAGTAGTGATAAAATCTAAGAAATGAAACTTTCAATTGAAAATAGTTTTCAAGCTAAAATTTTCAGAATGTTCAAACATCTAAATAAACATGTGAGCGACTATAAAGTACTGCCAAAAACACCCCAATACAAGGGTAAATACAACAAATCCAATGAGCTCCAAAACTGGGAACACCCCTAGGCAACTAGATAGTCTCGGGCCCTATGTACCTCGTACCTCTGTGTAAAGTATCCAAGTCACAATCCTTTCCCATGCACGAGACACTAGTAGTGAACATACCCATAACCTAGTGGTCCCAAAATATCATCCACATAGTTTAGTTAGATTTTTTGTTATCCATTTTCTCAGTGAAACAGGGACACAACTCATTCGGTCCACTAGCCGTAATAGTACATATCCTCCAACCAAAGTACCCGAGATTCTCCTTTTGGGCTCAAATAATTTCAACAAAAAACACACATACATTAAAATATAATATATCACTGCTGGTCAGAAAAAAACAGTGCAGTAGCCACACTCATTTTATACCATTTAAAACACATAATAAAATATTTTGATTTTCAATAAAACAACCTCTCAAAATATCACATTATTTTTCTCCCAAATCGCTTTAAAATATCCAATTTTCACACTATGTTAACACTTGTAAGTCATAAAAACAAAATTTCAGTTCAATACCCTTTAATGAAACCAACAATTCAATTATGGGGCAGCCCAATGTGAACCAATATCTTATATCTTTTAAAAACCACCATTTTCACACAAACATGGCACTTAAAGCCAATTCTCTTCCCAAACAGCATTTAAAAAATATTTCACAGAAAAAACCAAAAAGAATAAACATTTCAAACATGATATTCATTCCCAATACAGTTCAATAAAATCAACTATGTAATTATAGGTCAGCCCAAAATGAACCAATAAATGATTTGTATGAAAAACCCCCAATTTCACAAAAAAAATTGGAAATTAAAATTCATTTGCATTATAAATGAAAATAAAACCAATTTTTTAAAGAAACATTAAAATTAAATAAAAATTAAAATACCATGAACATAGAAAGATAATTCAAAAAAATCGCACACACAATTGAATCACCTACCAAAGTAACAAAAACCCTTGAATCTTCGTGCGAAAACCAAATCGCACCCCCACCGCACCAAGAGAGACCTAGATCAAACCTAAAACCACAATAATTGTCCATGAAAGCCCAAAGTTAAACCCTAGGTTCAAAAACCTAGTTTCTGAACATTAGGAAACTCATTGATAAGTGAAAAAACTCTAAGAACAATGAATGAAACCCTATGTAATTTGAAAGAGGAATGAAAAGGACTCATTTAATTGAAGTATCTTGATGTAATCACTCCAAAACACCAGTATATGAAATTTAAAACAGCCTAAATTCATGTTTCGTTTGAACAAGATATATTAGGTCATTTAGGAACTGGAATGGAGGAAAAATATTGATAATTGAGAGAGTTATGAATGAAAGACTTTACCTCTTCAAATCTGGATGATTGGAAGAATCTTATGATGTTCGGCACCAAATCGCAATTAACCATAGCTCCAAAGAGGGGGGAAAGGAAATGGGAGCGTGGCCGCACTTCCTAAGGTCGAAAGGGTTGTCAAATCATCGAAAAAGTCATTAAAATGAATAATATATTAATGAATTACAAAAAAATTTAAAACTGGAACATGGGATTTCGGGTTGGCCCAATTCTTAAATAAAAACCCAAATACCCCATTGTTATGGATTCCTAAGGGGTCCAAAATTCATTTTTGGTGTAAAATGGTCAGTGGATGATAGTTTTTAAGTGGAATGGGTGAGAAATATTTAATAATGAAAATGATATAAAATAATCAAAATTGGTTTTTAAATCTGGAAATGGGCTCTCGATTTGGCCCGAATAATGAAAACTCACCCTTTCTTCCAGAAATGAATGGGAAACACATAAAACAAATCAAGGATTTAAATTAAATGAAAAATACCTTTAAAATATGTCATTTATGTGAAAATTATCCCCACAATGAAGTATTTTCCTCCCCAGAAAGTCAACATGAATCTTGGATGGAAAACATGAATGGGTACTCATCCTCGACCCATGACTTTCGCTCCCATGTCTCATGCGTATCATTCCCATGTTGTCATAGAACCCAAACTAACGAAATAGACTTCCCTTGAAGTATCTTCTCTTATGAGTCCACTATTTTCACCAGCCTCTCAACAATAGAAAAGTCAGGCTCTATCTTCAGTTCTTCCCAACTCAACACATGGGACGAATCCAAGTTGTATTTCTTCAACTGAGAGACGTGGAAGACATCATGGATGGAAGTAAACTAAGAAGGTAAGGCCAACATTTATTCCACCTTTCCAATATGTTTAGTGTCATCAAAGGTCCCGACAAATCGCGGCATCATCTTACCTTGATTCCCCAATCGATGATGGCCCATATGAGGGGCCACTTTCAAGAATACATTGTCACCCCAGAAAACTATAGGTATCGACACCTTCGGTCAACATAAGATTTATGAAGACTCTGAGATACCAATAAGTGCTTCCTGATCAACATGAACTTTTCAGAATTCTCCTGCACAAGGCTTAGTCCCAACAGTGAAGTCTCTCCTACCTCAGCCCAACATAGGGGGGACCGACATGACCGACCATAGAGCACCTAAAAAGGGGCCATTCGAATTGAGGATTGGTAACTATTATTATAAGCAAACTCAACCAATCCCAAATGGGTATCCCAAGAACCTCTAAATTCCAGGACACATGCACGATGCATGCCCTCCAAAAACTAATTCACCCACTCTGTCTGACCATCCATCTGAGGGTGGTATGTCGTGCTCATCTTAATCTGAGACCCCAAGGCCTTCTGAAGGCCTTCCCACAATCAAGAAGTGAAGAGAGGGTCTCTATTTGAGACAACAGCTGATGGTACACCATGGAATCTCACCACTTCCTAAAGATACAAATGGCCCAACTCATCCACTTTAGTTGTATCTTTTATCAGAATAAAGTGGGCTGATTTGGTCAGACGATCAATCACCACCCAAATGGCATTCATACCTCAAGGTGTATGAGGTAAGCCAACAATTATGTCCATGGTGACCTCGTCCCACTTCCAGGTAGGAATGGGTAGTGGTTGGAGCAAACCGGAAGGCCTTTGGTGCTCTTCTTTCACCTGCTGGCATGTGTAGCATCTCAAAACAATGTTCTCTATGTCTTGTCTCATAACAGGCCACCAAAACTACTGACAGACATCATAATACATCTTAGTGAAACCCGGATGGACAGCCCACTGAGACTGGTGGCTATCCTACAACACCACCTTCTGTAGAGATAATGGCACTACTGAACGACCCTTTAAGTACAATATTCCCTCAGGAGAAGACGAATAATCATAGGATGTCTCCCCACCATGTAGAAACTACTTCAACCACTGAAAAAGATCATCACTGAGCTGTTCCTGCAGAATCAACTCCAACCGAGAAGGTGTCAACTAGACACTCACCAAGAAATCCCCTCTACTGTGTTCCTTGGTCTCCACAAGAATCTTAGAAAAGAGCCCCATCAATGTCAAATCATCACTGGACTTCCTCAAAGCAGGCACTAGAACCCTTCTGCTCAAGGCGTGGGCCATTAAATTACCCTTTCCTGGGTTATAGGCAATGTCAAAGTCAAACCCCTCCATGTACTCGATCCAGCGACGCAGCCTCAAGTTGAGGTCCTTCTGCGAGAAGATATAAGCCAAGATTTTGTGATCAGAGTAGACCACAGACTTCTCCCCTAAGAGGTAGTGACACCATGTCTTCAAAGCATGCATCACAAATGCAAACTCTAAGTCATGGGTTGGATAGTTCTTTTTGTTTGGTTGAAGTTAGCGAGAGCCATACGCGACCAAGTGATCATCCTGCATAAGTACGCACCCAATACCCATACCTGAAGCATCACAATAAACCACATACCCATCCCCAGCCTTAGTAAATATCCACACGGGGTCGGTATTCAACCGCCTCTTAAACTCCTTGAATGATGCCAGACATTCTGGACCCCATACAAACTTCACCCCCTTTCTGCGTGGGCACAGTCAACAGTGATGCAATCTGAGTTAAATCTTGAACGAATCACCTATAATGACATGCCAGGCTAGGGAAACTCCTGATCTTGAACAAAGGTTTTGGCTGATACCATGACATAACTGCACTAATCTTCTCAAGGTCCACTGAAACCCCCTACTCAGAGATCACATTCCCCAGAAATCTCACTTCCCTGATCGAAAAAGTGCACTTTGACAGCTTTTCATAGAGGAAGTGATCTCGTAATGTACCCAAAATGATCCTCAAGTGATGTTCATGTTCCTCCTCAGATCTAGAGTATACTATAATGTCATCCACGAACACCACAACAAAATAATTGAGATACTGATGGACCACCCTATTCATATGTTCCATAATGACCACTGGAGCATTGGTCAATCCGAAGGGAATGACCAAATACCCAAAGTGGTCGTACCTGCTTCAAAAGGATGTATTTGGGATATCTGTCTCTTTCATCTGAATTTGATGATACCCAGAATAGAGGCTATCTTTGTGAACCACTTTTCCCCCTTCAAATGATCGAAAAAAATCATCTATTCTGGGAAAAGGGTATTTATTCTTAATTGTTACAATATTCAGCTTCCGGTAGTCGATGCACAACCGAAGGGATCTATCAGCCTTTTTCACAAACAACACATGATCAGCCCAAAGAGAGATGCTCGGGAAAATGAATCCTTTGGGTTCTAAGACATCCAGATGTATCTTTAATTCCCTAAGCTCAGTGGGGGCCATGCGATAAGAGGGAAGAGATATCGGCAGTGTTCCCGGTGCCAGATCAATCGAAAACTCTACATCCCGCTCTGGGGGAAAACCTGAAAAATCATTCGGGAATACCTCCAGAAACAAATTCAATACATGAGGTAGTGCACCTTAAGGGGAAAGTCCATACTTTATCATGAGAAAAGATAACTGTAAGATAACACTTCCCAACTCATGGAGTGGAGGCCCTACGCAACCTGACTGAGGATCCCATTCCCCACGAAAAACCCAACGACTCCCATCATGTACCGGGAAACTGACACACTGTCCATAGTAAAAAATGTGTTCCTGGAAGTGTACTAGCCAATCCAATCCAAGTATTATGTCAAACAGTTCCATATCTAGAACCAGGAGGTCCCGCTCCATCTCAACCCCTAACACGGAAAGAGCACACGAGGGGCACATGAGGCCCTGCTCCTTCTTCATTCCCAATGGTGTCACCAAATCCATCGTGAAATAAATCAACTCAGTAGGAAAATTAAGAATGTCCACAAGTAGGAATGAATGAATGAAACTGAGGCACCATTATCAAAAATAGTAGAAGCTATAGAAGATGCGATAAGAACGGTACCTCGAACCGTCGATGGTCTCACCTCTGATCCTGCTGGTGCCTGATCCACTGCATGGCGATGTCCACTATCTGCCTGAGGACTACTGCTAGTTCGTGGATATGACCTAAACTGGCTCTACCCAGAAGATGATCTAGCCCTTCCACCACAACTGCCAAAATGAGATCCCGCAGTCCTCGATGGCTCGGACTGTGCTGGCACTCTTCTTGAGGCCACTAAACCTGCCCCACTTGGGAGTGGACGTGCCACACCGCAGAAGTGCTGCAAATTTCCCATACGTCCACACTGGTAACAAGGCTTCGGAGGAAGTGGAAATTCTGGTTAGATATTCCCAGGATTCCCACATTAGTGGCACACGACCGATCTCGCATCAGAAGCCGCAGAAAAAAACTGCCTGGAACAGTGCCCTGAACCACCCCCTCCTTTCTTCACAAGATCCTCCCGCTTCCTTTTCTTCTCTAAGGAGCTGCCACAGCCCACTGCTGATATTGAACCATAGAAACCAGCCCTGAATTTTCTATCAGTCTCCACCATGAACACATGATAAATGACCTCAACATAGGTCCTCATCTTAAACAAGAACACTTGGGAGTATATCTCTGGTTGCAAGCCTTTCTCAAACCTCTGGGCCTTCATCTAATCATTAGAGACAATTTCTAGAGCATACCGAACCAACTCAGTGAAATGGTTGGAATACCCCATCACAGATAGATTCCCCTGAACATATTCCATGAACACTCAAGACCTAGCATAAGACAATACCTCAGGGTAGTACTGTTCATTGAAGACGACCTTGAAATCTCCATAGTGCATCTACTCATTATTCCCAGCCTGAAGCACTAACTCCCACCACTTGTGGATGGGACCCTCCAACCAAAAGGAGGCAAACTTCACCCTGAGCTCCTCAGGTGTTTCCAGTAACTAAAACATATGATCGATCTTCTCAAGCCATTCTTCTTCATCTTGGGGTTCTGAGATACCTCAGAAAGTAGGAGGCCTGTTTTTTAGAAACTCTTGTGCTTTATCATTTATAGGACCTGTCTCTTCTACTCTAACAGGAATAGGAGTAGGAGCTAGTCCCTGTCCTAAATCATGGATAGCCTGAATCACATCCTCTATAAGCCTCTGATCAATCAGTGTGGGAGAACTCTCTCCATCTTCCTCCTGTGGGCGCGTGGGAGCTTTCCAGGGAGGCATGTTGCTACAAAATGCAACAGTCACAAAACAATAGTCAATACCACAATTCTAAAAATTGTAATCAAATAAATCAAATATAAATAATGTAAAAACATTCCAGTAATAAAAGAAATAACTACTCCACATCCGCCTCATGTCCACATGTAGTCTGCAACCCACACGTATCACCTGGAAGTGAAGTCAATCTGTAAATTACAACATCCCCTGGGGACTCAAGGTCTTCCATGAGAGGTGCGGGCCAGGCACCCTACTCGCAACCAAAACCCTGAGTCCCGACAATCTTACCTCATGTCTATCCCGACTCATCCCAAAATAGCAATATAAACTAAAAACGTTAACCTCCTCTGATACCATTTTGTCACAAACTGAATCTGGTTTCCACCATTAATAGAACCAAACCTGGCCCATGGCAAGGCCCAAATGGAGCTCCCTTTCCCCATGGGCTGGCACAAGATCCTGGGTAACATTTATTTTGGTTTGGGAATGATTTACCTAAATGTATACACATAAAACATCAAAAATATATTATAATATGAATCTGAAAAATTCATACCAGCCTGGTTTATAAAAAAATCTAGAATTGACTAAATAAGTTCAAATGAACTACAAAAGGTCCAAAGCCTGAGTTAAACAGGAACAAAACAGCCCCATGGAGTCCACATGACAAGGGGTTATCACCCCCAAGTCGTCTCCACCACTCCGTCCTAAGGATGGGGACTAACACCCTGAAACACCATCACCCTTAGCCTTTCCTTTACATGAGTCAATCAAAACCATGTCTACTTACACCCAAGGGGTGTAAGTAGGGTGCGAGATTTATCTCAATAGGATACCACCCAATGATTTCAAATATAATGAAATAAAATGTGAAAAATCAAGAAGTTTTAATATGAAAAGAAAAGCAGTGATAAAATCTAAGAAATGAAACATTCAATTGAAAACAGTTTTCAAGCTAAAATTTTTAGAATGTTCAAACATCTAAATAGAAATGTGAGCTAGTATAAATTACATCCAAAAACACCCCAATACAAGGGTAAATACCACAAATCCAATGAGCACAAAAACCGGGAACACCCCTAGGCAACTAGATAGTCATAGGCCCTATGTACCTCGTACCTCGGTGTAAAGTATCCAAGTCACTATCCTTTTCCATGCACAAGCCACAAGTAGGGAACATACCCATAACCTAGTGCTCCCCAAATATCATCCACATAGTTTTTATTAGAGTTTTCTTTATCCATTTTCTCTATGAAACATGGAAAAAACCCATCCGGTCCACTAGTCGTAGTAGTAAATATACGCCCACCTAAGTACCCAGGATTCCGCTTTTGTGCTCAAACAATTTTAGAAAAAAACACACATACTTTTACAAATAAAATATCACTACTAGACCCAAAAAAATATATAGTAGCTACAAAAATTTTATACCATTTAAATCACACAATAAAATATTTTGATTTTCAATAAAACAACTCCTCAAAATATCACATTGTTTTGCTCCAAAAGCTCTTTAAAATATCCACTTTTCACACTATGTGAGCACTTTTAAGTAATCAAAACAACATTTCAGTTCAATACCATTTAATGAAACCAAAAATTCAGTTTTGGGGAATCCCAATGTTAACTAAGAAGTTATATCTTATAAAAACGACCATTTTCACAAAAACATGGCACTTAAAGCCCATTTGCTTCCCAAACACCATTTAATCAAAATTTCACAGCAACAACCCAAAAGAATAAACATCTAAAACATGATTTTCAGTCCTAATGCAGTTCAATAAAATCAACTATGTAATAATAGGTATTCCCAAAATCAACCAATAAAAGATTTGTATGAAAACCCCCAATTTCACCAAAAATTGGAACTTAAAATTCATTTGCATTATAAATGCAACTCTAACCAATTTTTTACCAAAACATTCAAATGAAATAAACATTAAAATACCATGAATACATCATGATAATTTACAAAAGCTTAATGCATAATTGAATCACCTACCAAAGTAACAAAAACCCTTGAATCTCCATGAGAAAATCAAATCTCACCCCCGACGCACCAAGAGAGACCTAGATCAAACCTAAAACCATAAGAATTGGCTAAGAAATCCCAAAGTTAAATCCTAGGTTAAAAAACCTAGTTTCTGAAAATTAGGAAACTCAATGATAATTGAAGAAACCCTAATAACAATGAATAAAACCCAAAGTAATTTGAAAGAGGAAAAAGGACACATTTACTAGAAGTATCTTGAATTAAACACTCCAAAACACTAGTAGCTGAAATTTAAAACAGCCAAAATTCTGGGTTACTTAGAAAAAGATATATTAGGTCATTTAGGAACTAGAATGGAGGTAAAATATTTAGAATTGAAAGTTTCATGAAAGAAATACTTTACCTCTTCAAATATGGATGATTTGAGGAAGCCTATGAAGTTCGGCACCAAATCACAATTAACCAGAGCTCCAAAATGGGGGGAAAATGAAATGGGAGATCTCCTGGACTTCTTAGGGTCGAAAGGGATGTGGAAGCACCAAAAAATACATTAAAATGAACATGATAGTAAAAAATTACAAAAATAATTTAAAACTATAAAATGGGATTTGGGGTTGGCCCAATTCTTAAATAAAACCCAAATACCATATTGTTATGGATTCCTAAGGGGTCCAACATTAATTGCTGGTGTAAAAAGGTCAGTGGATGATATTTTTGAAGTGGAATGGGTGAGAAATATTTAAAAATGAAAAATTAATAAAATAATCAAAATCGGTTTTTAAATCTGAAAATGTGCTCTTGATTTGGCCCGAATCATGAAAACTCACCCTTTCCTCCAGAAATGAATAGGAAACCCCAAAAACAAAGCAAGGATGTAAATTAAATTAAAAATACGTTTAAAATAAGTCATGTATGTGAAAATCATAGATTCTTATTTGGGGTAAATATATGGGATATTAGTATATGATAATAAGTGAGTATAAAATAAAATAAATGGCAAGATATCGTGATATTAAGAATAAAAAGTAATACCAACTATTCATAAATCATAAAAATGTATTCTGAAAAAATGTTTTACTAAAAAAATCACCAGTAAAAGGATATAAAAATAATAAATTACTAGACAAGATCCATTTTAATATAACCTAAGAATACTTTATATGGTCATGGAAAAAAATCATATAGAATCATTTCCTATAAAAATATAGACTACCAAGACCATCTTAGTATATTAGGATTATGACCATTCATTATTTCATTAGGATAAAGTCACTCTAAATACAATATTATTGGATATTATCCTTACATAATTGGGTTCGCCCGTATTATATTACTTCTTATCTCATGACATATTCATATATAATAATTGTCTTGAAGAAATATGTAATTATAGTCACACAAATCGCAGAATGAAAACCACTCATATGTGTTCCACAAGACCATAAAACCATTGTTGTATCACGATATAATAACCCCTAAAAATTAAATGAGTTTCACATACATTTCATCATAATAATCATAATGAATCTAGAGAACGAATTAAAATTGTAACATTGTGTCAAATCTAAATTAAATAGTATGAAAAATATATGGATGTTTTTATATATGGGTATGCATTTAATTTTTCCTTATGATATTTCATGAGACAAAATACCATTTACATTTTGAATCCATACAATAAAAAGGTAAAAATTTTATATAAATTTATGAAATAATTTACATTCTAAAGAAAGAGGGATATTGTAACTGGATATTTAACAAATATATATTTCATGATAGTGGATATATATGTTTATATAGGATATTTTTGAAAAAAATTACATTCACATTGATGATATAATTTAACAAAGAATTATTTTGGAAAAAGGATAATAAATTTACATAATTTTTTATAGAAATTAAAAGATGGTTAAAAATAAATTTAATTATTTATTTGATAATAGTATCATTATTTTTGAGAAAAAATATGTGGAAATATGAACATTGTGGAAATACATTACAACCGAGGAGAGAAATAATGATATATTTCTCTAACACCATTATTCCAATTCCATTAGAACATTTTTTGAGGAAAATTATAAGAAAATATGAAATAACTAGAACAAAATAGTGTGGATGAAATGAATTTATTATTTGAGATAGGTATATCATAGAATATCATAATTTTAAAATTTAGGCATAAATAATACTATTTAATAATGATATTGTATCATAAAACCTTTACCAAATTTCTATATTCATTTATAACTGCTCTAGCCTCATTTTCAGTGATGGACCTATGTTGTATTAAAACATAATCCTTGAAATAGTAGAATTATGTGAATAAAACCAATCAACATTATGTAGGTATGGATTATATGATGTTTTTAAAGATTCTCTTTGCTATGATAGGGGGCTCATATAGTGTTAATAAGGCCGGATATGACGTACCCAATAATAAATTTATGGGGAAATCATTGAATTTTTAAAATATTTCAATACTATAAGTTCGGTTTCAAGAAAAAATGGATACCAAAATTGGGGTGTTTAAAGGTAAGATGATATAATATGGATATTCCTTAAAAGGAGAATTATACCAATTTGGGTGGCAATACAACCAAAATCTATTGGCTCAACCCCCTGGTTAATTAATTTTATCTTTAACCACAGTGAAAATATTTATTATTTTTACAATTCAATACGGTTAAAAATATAATCGAATTTATTATATTTTATTTTTTTATGATTAAAATTAAGGATTCTATTTTACTAAATTAAATTTCCCTAAGTGGATATTTTTTATTTTAAATAAGTATGCAATGTATAATAAAAAATCATTTTATAAAAAAAATGAATTTTTATTCATAAAACACAATTTACATCCACTCATGTTCATGTGAACTTAATAATATTAATGATGAAATATATGACTGAATATATTATCTATATATTTAATTTACTGATGTTATTAATGGAGAGCCCTTTAATTTATTATGATATCAACATATTGCATGCATAAAATGTGTTTATTGGAGAAATCATTATTAACCCCAAAAATAAACCTATACACCAATAGTTAAAATTGATGATTGATTAATTAATAAATATAATTATATTTAAAGAATATTTCGGTTACATTAATATTATTTTGATAATATACTTTATCTTTTACTTGAATGGTAATGAATATTTTTAAAATATCTTAATTTTTCACTCTTCAAGGAAAAATAAATCATTATATAAAATAAAAAAAATTACTTATGAAAAATTTTACCTAATAATATCATGAATAATATTCATTTAGTAAAATATCATTTATAAAAATGGAATAAACTTATATTAAATTTTTATGGAAATAAATGCAATAAAAACAACTTTTGAGAAATTCTAATTTTGAAGTCTAAAATTATATAACATAAAATTGGGTACTTATTTATTACATATTAAGTAACCCATTTTTTCTAATTTTAAAATCAATGCATATATTTCATATAGTGTATTTACTATTAATACATTTTAATCTAAATTCTTGGTAATATATGTTTAATGTATAATGGTTCATATAGATTGAGGGTTTTATGTAAATAGAGATATCAAATACATCATTTTAAATTCATAGAAAATACATATAAAATTTTGGGTTGAAACAGGGGTCAAGCGATCAGATCTCATACTGGTGGTCATGTACCATGATTTCATATTCTATTTCTTAAATATTTCATATGTTAATTACAATGTTTCTAAAGTGTGAGGCTTTATAATTTTTTGATTCATCAATTCTGAAAACATTATTCTCTATAAAATTCATTCTTTTTCTCCTATCTCTATGTGTCATTCTAAACATAAGGGGGTTATAGGTGTATGTTCTATATATTTATTCCCCTTTAAAAGGTTTCAATAAATGTACCATAGATAATTTCAGTGGAAGGAATGTTTGGATAATTTTTTATTGAATCTTGAAGAACATGTGACTATGAAATAGATAACTGATGATGTCTCCTCAGTGCATCATTTGATTAATAGTGTCTATGATATATAATATTCATAGAACGTATCTCCATATAGAGTACCATATGTACATTAATTATAGTAAATGTATATTATATTTAAATGAAACTACAACACAGTGAAAATTTTAATATTTTATGAGAAAATGTTTCTAGTTTTATAGGGTGAGTATCGATTTGGAACTTAGTAGTGGCCAAATAATCCTCAGAATAGTTTTTGAAATTATTCCATATAAATTGGAAAATATGAGTTTTTTAGAATTTAGTATCTAACTATTTATTATTATTTTTTTAATAATTGTTATAATATGTATAATTAAAATGTTATTGAATATAAATTTAATAAAAATATTATTGATAATATCATCTAGAGGTAAAAAACAGATATTTTCCCAAAACTATATTTTAATTTCATATTGCCCTTCCTTTTTTAATTTAAATACTATTTTGTCATACATTATTTAAAGTAAATTTATATATGATATAACTAACTATATAATTTTATCAACATAATTATGATTACATGTCATTTAATTAATGTAATATTAACTTATTCTTGATAAAATTCTATTTTTGAAAACAATTTTTGGCATGTTTCATAGGTTTTATTTTTTAAATTAAATTCCTCCAATTCTATGAAATGAATTTGATAAAAGGGATCCAATATTTATAATTATAATTTACAAATTTAGTATTGATTACACTTTAAATTTCGTTTATAATTAATAGTAATATCAGTAAATATTTGTCACCATAGATATGCATAATATTGGTTTATGTGGTGTTAACATAAAAAGATTAGGGTTAACATAAAATAGAAAAAATTTGAAACTACATTTGATTATTTTATTTTGACCATAATCCTATGAAATTATAATAAGATTCTTTTTTGACCCATTTGTTTAGAAATATGACTTGTTGTTATTTCAAAACATTAAATTTTTTTAGGTGTTCCATTCACCTCAACTATAAAATGGAATATCAACTACTGACATCTTCACACCACATGAGCCATTTTGGTCATCCAAAATCCAACAAAGTCACTCCAAAAAATCCTTATACAACTTTGAGAGATACTTGTATACCAAAAAAATCAAACCTTATTGTTAATAATTAGATATCCAAAGGATTTATTTCTAAGAAACAATAATTTTCTTCCCCATGATCTTTTATTTAATTTATATGTTTTAGAAAATTTAATTATTATTTACTAAATTTATATAGTAAAAAAATATGTAAAATATAATGAGATTTTATTATATTAATATAATAATAATTATCTTTCCTTTTCTCCATCAAATGTGAAACAAGACCGTCACTCTATTTATAGTGGACTACTGCATCACAAACTGATGTAATTTGTTTAACATCACTAACTCACACATAAATTTGTAATGTGAGAACCAATTAAAATATATGTTAAATATAACAAAATATTTATTATTTAAAATTAATATATCCTCCATTTTAAACCATTCACCCATTAAGGAATTGTTGATGTCACTCATGCATATATATAACCTTGCATCCCCAAAAAGTCATGTGATTCATTTTCCATTTCCTAATTTAAATAATAATTATACAAATATCCGATGAATATATACGATATTTATTATAATAATATCATTATATTGGTGATGTAACTATATATTATTGTAAATAACTTGAATTTCTGTTATGAAATATCCATGAAAAAATGAATCTGTTGGACAAGAAATAAGGGTTATACTAAAATATTATTACTGAGTTTTCATAACATGATTATATATAATATTATAAAATATTAATTTTTTTTCAAAAAATAATAATGAAATGTTTAATAAAATTATACATGAGGTTAAATAATGTTTAACTAAAGGGAATTATGAGGTAATAGATTTCATTTCAATTTCCATTCCATTTAGTCATCGTTGATATTATGCACCTATTTAATTTTTATGTCATATATATTATCCCATTTATATATTTTATAATAATTAATATTAATTCACTATTTTTTAAAATTATATCCATTGTATTATTTTAAATGGATTAAAAATCAATATTTTAAAAAAATTTGATGATTTATTCTACAATTTCATTTTATTGGGTTTCCTTATTTTTCAATTAAGTACAATTATAATAAATTTTTCATAAAATACATATATTTTAATATAATTTTGGTATTTATGGAGTTTCAATTTTTTCCCCTACATTTCCTCAGTTTGGTACATTAATCACTCAAGTGTATGTTTAAAATAAAAATAAATTTTATTTCTCTTTTAATCATATTTATTTTCATTATATGTCCACATTTATTAAAAATTTTCTCAAAATTAAATTTTTAGAACAATTGTTTAATAAAAAATATTATGTTATTCAATATTTTTAAAAAAAAATTTAGTTCTAATTTTTTAATATTTATCAAAAAGGGTTGTATTTGACTTTCTTTATATAAATTCAATATTTTTTTTACATATATTGTTTTATTCGATTTTCCTGATGCAATAACTACATCATGATATTTGAATTATTATACTCATTTTAAATGGTTCCAAAAACAATTATTTAATTAAGTAATTATCAATATTATTTTATATATTGTTTTATATTTTTCCCATGGGAATGTTTTTATTATAATAATTATATTTTTGTAGAAAAAATTATCATATCATATCCCATTTTAATTTAGTATCCATTGATATTATCATCAAACAGTTAAAATCTTTTCATTATTGTAAATTAAATTTTTCTTAATTTATTAAATTATTTAAAATATTTATATAATTATTTCTTAATTAACCTAAATGTTTTACATACGGGGTTTTACAATGAATGTTTTTTAATTGACTTGGGAAAATAATGATAAATGATTACTCTTTCTAAAAATGTCTATTTTTAAATGATGATTATTTTTTATAAATTGATTTTTTTATTTAATATATTATTAATGAATTAGATATGAAATAATTGGTGGGTTTTTATTTGGATAACCCATGTATGTATCGATGGGTCTCAAGAGACAAGTCTGTTGGACAAATATAATTGGTTTTTTCTATATACCTACCTACAGATTATTTATTATTTTCATAATTTCTAGAAGATATATGTCTCCTAATGCACGACATCATGAAATAGAATAATCATTGTCAACATTATTGATAATTTTTTTTACCTTTAGGATTATTAAATCGATATTATGTGTGAATACATTTCATTCTATACTTTTTAATTAAATGGAATGTGTTCTTAGTTGATTACCTTAAATTTTAAATTATAAATTATTTACAAATGATATATTGTATTGTACATATCCCTTGTTGATAATTGGAACTCACCCTTACATTATTCCCTTTCTTGGGGAAATGAATAATAATTCCTTTAATTAGTTCAAGAATAAAAAATTATTTCTATTACTATGTTTTATGTTTTATTTGCAATTCATAAAATGATAACCAAATATATATTAGGACATTAATGTCTAAAAGATTTATTAGTATTTTAGGATTATATTATATTTATATATACCAATGTAATAAAGTAAATAATGGATCTCAGTTACATTATTTATGGTTGTTGTCATTGTTATTAGAGAAAATTTAGTACATAAAGAACTAGATTTAGGGAAATATTTATTAAGGAACACAACCCTATTCTAGATTTTAATGATACTAGTATAATATAATAATTGTTTTTAGAGTTATAGATTATGTGGTTTTTGTTGTAAATATATGAATTTGTGGAATATATAATGGGATTTTTCTATATAATGGATTCATATATGGGTAATAGTCATGAAAATAATTGGTTGAGTATATCTCAACAATCATTCTGGGAAATAGTGTATATACCCATACTGTGCACCTCATTTGAAACTGCCTAGGTAAATGCTTGGATTAATTAATATTTTATTTTCAAACCATTATTTAGTATTTGAAAATTTTATTTTCATTGAGTGATATCCCTAGAAAAACCGTGTTTTTTACTTATATATTAATAATGAATAATTTTTCAGTTGACATTGAGCATCATTACAGATTTAGAATTATATAATTTTTCTTAATATTCATAATTACAAGAAGTAATTAGGTATATATAATTATATAAAATGGTTATTGGTAGAAATAATGGTATCAATACTCATGAACAATGTAGAAATTACCATGCATAGAAATAAAATACAACTGGTGGTAGATCTAAACATATGATAGCTATTTTAGCGTATGTAACCCTATTTATGAATAATAAAATTGATTATATGGATAAACATGTTGTTATATTCCACGATACACTTTTATTGGATCATTTTATTGGGTAAAACATAACATTAATAAATAAAACTACTAATCTATTGGTAGTTGAGAAATTGATTATGTCCGCTAAAAAAAAAATTCCATGACATGTAACAGGATAGATTAGTATATAATAATAGTATATTTTACGTAACATGATTTGGATTAATGATGGTTATTGATCCAAAATACTCGAGATGAAGAGGAAATAAAACACATGGAAAATAGATATATTAAAATAATATTATTTGAAAAATATTTCAATTATGTGAAATGAAATTATACGAAGAGAAATTCCATCTGATTAAACATAGAATAAGAATAACATTTCTCGGTTCATGGGGTTACCTTTGTAATAATATCAACGTATTTTAATGGTTTACATTTGTATAATGGATAGAAATATTTACAATTTCTTAGATTTTCTTAATCCATGTCTCTAATGGACACATATATCTAAAAATTATCATTCATATGATGAAATATTTTATTAATCTTGAATATTGGGAAGGAATTTTTTAAATAAAATATATTAAACGGAAATAAATATAATAAGATGTCATTTGAACACTAAAAATACAGAATGAATCCAAATAGAAGAAAAAAAATGAATAAATATCCATCATGTGAATATTGTGGATTTTTAACAACATGTAAAACACAAAAATTTCATGATATTTTGTTACATGTGTATAGATAAGGGTTATTTGGAAAATGAATATTATTTAAATAATGATACAACTATTATCCAGTTCTTTATCTATAATTAACTAGGTCATTATTCAAAGTAATGTATCATGAATTTGGGGAACATATCATATATTATGTTAAGGGAAGAAGACCCAAATTTTGTGATTAGTATATTTGAGTTTTATGTTTCAAAATATGTAGTCTAAGGACTTTTACACATATCAAAAAATATAGACAATGATTTATTTTATTTTGGATCGTTGAACTATAATTTATATTCAATATTTCCATAAAATTTAAATATTGACCATTCACATTAAGAATATAGTTTCTTATGATAACCCATAGTAGAAATATCAATATAAAGGATGTTTAATGAATATATATTTATGGAACATAAATAACGTCTATTTTCTAGCATTCATACCACATATATTATTGAATTTCATTTAATCATTATTATGGAATGGATTTTAAAACAAGTTGAAAAAAAATAACTTGAATAAATTATTATTCTTTATTAAGATTCTGAATTCCCATACATTAGAGATAATAATTCATCATCCAATTCATATCAAGATCCACCCCATGTATCAATTTTAAATGTGATTATAGGGTTTTTTTAGAAAAAAACCCATGTATTGAAAAATGTTATCATAAAATCAAGGATGTAATAATTTTACAAGAATAAATAAATGTATTTCTTAATAGATTTCCTTAATATCACCCATATCAAATTTTTTTTAATATGTATTCAATACCTAATGTATGATATATATCAAAGACTCTTTATAGATTGGTCTTTGTGGAATTAATAGAATTTAATAAAAACAATAAGAGATGCATAATATGGTATTTATATTCACCAGTGTTTCACTACGGGAACATATTAAATTGATAATGATGAATGGTTGATCTACGAGGTTTTCTATTGATTATATATAGATAAATACTATCATTATAAATAAATAGTATACTTTTCATTTCATTAATAACTTATTAGATAAAAATCAAGGAGCTCAATATTTTTGAATGACTCACCTTTGTTCGGTGTGTCATCAATTATGAGTTATGAATGAAGGTGATCTGAATTCCCCATTTAGAATTAGGTATAAATATTTCAATTTTAGATCATTTCTATTATAATAAACATTGTTACAATATATTTATATTTTTCAAATGTATATATTATTCATGTAATATTTCAATTATTTGTTTGGAGTATTTATTGATGATATCTTGGTTAATTCTAAATGCTATGAGAACCATGAGAAAAACATGGTAAACATTGATGAGAATACTATAGGAAAACATTTATACTATAAATTTATGTCATTTGAATTATAGATTTTGAATGTTAATATTATTTTCCAAATTATATACAAGGGTGTAATCTTAGTTGATCAAGTAATGATAATGGAATTCAATGAGTAGTGCATTCCAACAAACATAACTGAGGTATGTAGTTTGACTAGATTGGTAGATTTTTATCACTTTTTCAAAAGTTTCAGAGATTGGATTACCAATTAAATTTTATTATATCGAAAGGGGTTTTATTCATATTGAATAATTAATGTGAATAATTATTATTATAATTGAAGTGGAGATTGTCCAATGATCCAATATTTTTACTTTACCATTAAGAAATGATGAATTTTTTATATATTGTGACATATAGAAGAAGGTAATTAGTTGTTTCCATATGGAGAGTGATAAATCTTTTCTATATTAATCATGAAAGTTAATGACTTATAAGAAGAATGATGAAACCCATGATCATGATTTTGAAGTTGTAATTGTTTCATTGAAGATATAGATACAATGTATTTATGGCGGAATGGGTAACATATATAGAGATTGTAAGAGCCTACAATAAATAATTCTAAAAAATATTTCAATATTAGGAATAAGAGATATCATGACCTATTAGACTATTATAATTTATCAATGCACTAATATATAGGTAATGAAAATTTGTTAACATATTCATTAAGTAGTAAATATTATTGTGTTTATACAAATATGAGGATTGATAGTTGTTATATATTCATGGATATAGTGACTATAGATGATGATATTATTAAGGAAGGGTAAACATAACTCATTTATCAACTGAATTCGATCATATTCTTTTAAATGATAAAACATTGTCAACATGATTATTTGACTTTTCAAATGAATAATTATTTCAGGATTGATGTGAAATATGTAGGTTTTATACATGAATATTGTGTTTTGAAATTTCAAAAGTGCCAATTTCTTCCATGTATACCTGAGATAACAATCGATTTACTAGATTATTATTGATTATCAACTAAATTAGGATAATTATAATATATGTTTTTCATATTAATTTGTTTCAATGTTTATAAATAAAAATATTTGTGCATTAAATAAATTGAACTTCACTTCACATCAATGTGAAATTCATGTATAAAGTATCCAATTTGGTAAAATTAACAATATTTTTATGAAATTAGATATTTTTGGATTATATGAAATATAATTTTTTAATAATAATAATCCCATTGTTTGGATCATTTTAACTTTTAGGGTTAATGAATGAATCAAAAGGGAAGATGATGATTTTTTTTGATAGTAGGAAGATAAAATTATTAGGATAATTTTATTATACTATAGACATAGTTAGGTTTTTTGTTAACAATGAGATCCAAGGATCCAAAGTTGACATTTAATGTGTGGCCAGTCATGAAGGCCAACAAAAAATCCCACCATTTCAAGAGGAAAATTCTAATGACTGACCCAATAGCTTAAAAATTTTAGATAAATTATAGAAAACATGTATGAATGTATTTAACTTATAATACACCTTCATATTCACCCATCTATAATGACAAATAGTCACATGAAAAGGCCAATTTATTTTTTTTCATTTTTATGAGGAACTTTGAAAAGGAAAACCATCTTTGATTTCTAACTGACATTTTACTCATCTATTTAATGCGGAAAGAATTGATTGATATTGGATAGAACCTAGGATCTTAATTTTCTTGTTTAATGTGTGTGTGTTGAAGATATTTTTTATCCGTGTTTTTATTTCAATTATAATTATATGTTGCAATCTTGTAATCACATATTAACTTTTATCCATGTAAGTCGTTTCTTCACATTAATTTAAAAATAAAATTTATTCGTATTATTATTATTCATATATTTTTTCCTTTTAATCAATACTGTGAAAACATTTAGTTAAGTTAATAATTAATTCACACCAACAATTGTAAAATTCCTCAAAAATGGTATAGTGATAGTTATTTCACAATTTTTACGTCTCCAATCTGGATTCTTTAAGTGAACATCCCACTTCAATTGATAGAATAACATAAATAGCATGAAATTTTTTTATGTGTTTATACTAGTGAGTTTATTTGGGTGAATTGAATATAATTTTATCATATTAAATTCCATAATTAATCAATTATTTTAGTATTTCTATTCAATTTATTTTGTTATATCATGTCTTCACTCACATTAACAACTGCACATTTTGAGTGCATGTAAGATCTGATTCCTTTTAGTTATCATGAAAGTGATCCGTTAATTTCATTAGTGATTAGACATAGAATTTATTAGGTATTTAATTGATGATGGATATTTGGGAGTTATCTTATTATTTCAATTCATCTTCAACTAGTGATTGAAAATTTTCTATAAAGCATATACATCTGATCTAGCCATAGAAACAAGCTCAGATTGACTAATGATCTTTAATACCTTCCATTACTATACTTAGTGTTTCATTACATAATTAAATATATTATCATAGTTATGCATAATTATATTTATAATCATTTCCATAGTTGGGAACAATATACCAAATCCTCTATAAAATATATGTTTCATTTTTACTCTTCTTAGGTCCATGTGGATTGGATAACCCAATTGGTTATACAAGGGGCCTCTTACACCATATCACATGGGTATATTTGGGATAAATAAAATTTTTGAACCATTTTATAGGACCCATGTGTGTATCCTTAGATTGTTTTATTCTATTTTCACCCCAATTCTCTATTCTCACCCCACATCTCTATTCCAACCCCCAATTTCTCTAAAATTGATAGCATTTGGAAGAATTAAAAATGTGGGGATTCTCTACGTACCTTTACTACCCCCAAAATGTTTGATATAAAATTATTTTCCTTGTTTCTATAGTTGGGGAAATCAAAATCTAAATCATTCAAAATGATTGAACTCATATTCTTAACAAAAAACCTAAACTATAATAAGTTTCAATGCCACCAATGCCAATATGAACCTCTTCTAATGCAATTAGAACAATATTATAGTCAAACTAGGGTCCACCATTTGGATCATCCAATTTTATTTCCAGATCCACCAAAATTACATGAGAATTTATGTCCAATAAATGCGGTAATTGCTTCTGAGGATTAATAATTAATGACAGAACACTAATGTAATGAAATATTTATAGAAACCATTCCCAGTCATGTTGTCTCTTACAAATAAATGATAGAATAATATTTCATAGAAAATATTATTATGAATGAATATATGATTTTAATATTTATATTAGTATAGAAAATAATGAAAACATTGAATTAATGATTCCTAAACAATTAGAGGCTTCACAATTTGATGAAAATGATTAAAAATTCACATTGGAATATGAGAAATTTTATCTATCTAATGAAATGAAATGGTTAGTTTATGTTGAATTACAAAAAAGGAATATGTGGTGATTTTTAATGCAGCTTTAAACCAAGATGAGTTTTTTGTATTCAAATTAAATGATTTTGATTTCATAGAATGATTATTCAAAATATATCTTGATTAATGATCTTACAGGACTACCAATCACTGAACCATTATGAGAAGTCACAAAAAATAGAGTTCATACCCACTCCTGAACATCATATTGTAGATTTTGGAGATGATTCATTTTTTCATAAGGAACTAGTTATTTCATAAATAATTGGATGAAAAATTGATTTTGATTCAAATTAGCAATCATCATTAATAAATTACAAACAAAACTAACTCAATTTTTTTATTCCCTCCATAGTCAAGTATATCCTAATAAGTGAAAACGAAGGCATTTATGTTATAATTATTTCACCTATTGAATCTAATAATGTTGGAATTATCATTTATATCATTGTAAAAACTGAAGAAGAGAACATATCATCTATTTATGATATTCCTTATATTTTTCCACTCATTTGATAACATATGTTTTTAATTCAAAATGATTTTAAAAAATTATCCTTCTAAATATTGTAGAATTTTTTAAATATGTATTCCTTAAAATATTGAATTTTTTTTGGATAATATGGGGGGTCTAAGTTGAGTTAATGACATTAAAATATGAACTTTTGGGAGGAAAATGACCTATGCATTGATTTTCTTATGTGTTTGGTTTTGGGGGGTTTTAAGGGAAATCATTTGGGGTTTCCAATGTGATATAATGTCTCTTGTGTGTGAGATTTAGTATTTGAATCATTTTATTACTCTCAAATAAAACCAATAATATCTAATGTTCAAATCTAACCATCAATCTCCCTTAATAAGTCTACACGTGACTTGATGGAAAAGTGATCAATTTATTATTAAAGGGTTATAAACATCGACAATGGAGATTTTATTACTCAAGATAATTTAAAATGACCTTCCTCCTCTTTAATCCAAATTATGAAATCTCTCTTATCTTATATTTTAACATTTAGGGTAGTGTCATTTATGGTTGGTGGTACTGAAAATTTGATATTTTTAAAAAACAAAATTCATCAATTCATTAGCCTTGTGTGTTTTAATGTAAATTGGGAAACATGAAAAATGAATTTAAAATGATATTAAATTACTTTTTTAGGATTGTAATTCATGTTTATGTCCATGAGAATTGATTTTGTAATGTGATATTATCCAATGTGATTTTTCACTACTAACATTTTCATCCTATTAATCCAAATTCCCCAATATATGCCTATTGGATTTTGGGTGTATGAATGCGTTCATGGGTCACATTCATCATAAAATGGGATTTTTTTAATACATTATGTTTAATTTGAGAATCCAAAAAAATTAAAGTAATGACTGCATAGAGTAATGTTTTTTACAAATGTCTACAATTAAACACATGAGGATCATGAATCAATTGTTGTCTTTCATAGAGTTTGTATTTATATATCTTTTATAGATAATGGAATTGAAAATATGTGTTGTGTCCATCATGTGGGGTCTGTGAGTCTACAGTGTCTTTCCCAAATGATACAATTTTAATCCTTATTTTGGTAAAAAAACTAAACTAATAAAATAATAAAAATGAAAATATTAAAGAAAATATAAAATTGGATAGTAATAATAATTTTCAATATGATTCTGAAAGGAAACTTTCATTTATTTACCGATTAACATTAAAATGGTCCCCATCTATTTTTATATACACAACCCAACATCATGCTTTACTAAAAGTGGTTGAAATGGGAAAATGGAATTAAACAAAGGAATTTTTTTGGGATAGAGATATGTTTTTGAGAATAAAATTTGATAAAATATTTGGATAGGTATTATGTTTTTTTCAAATTAAGCCTTTTTTGATTATAGTATGTTAAAACTATTTTCAAAAAAGGGGTTTAAATTTCAAATTTTTGTGATGAATTTTTATAAGTACTAGAAATAATCAATTCTATGATGTGATTATCCACTAAAATAGGGAAATATTAATTTATTATATTTTAATACTATTGGATTTAAATTTACATAAACATAAAATTAATTCATTTCATAAATTTTTCTTTATTTCATATCAATTTTTAAATCTTGTTTAATGTGTTTTTTTGTGCCTGATTTACAATTTACATGTGAAATTTATTATTCTAATTACATGAATTTGATATTTCCTAATAGTATTGAAGATTTTTTCTATAAAATTTTATCTTTTAGGGTATATTTATAAATAAAATGGGAATATATATTTTTTGCAATGAGCATAGAAATTCTTGGATAAATAGTAATGGGACTTAGGCCCATCAAGTAAACAAGGAGCCTAAAAATATAACCTAATGAATATTAATATTTTACTGTAGAAGTTAAAAATTTTTAATATCCTTTCAATAAAAATTTCAAGAGCTTATTTTATTGACATCAAGTAAATACAAGAAGCTGATGTTTCCATTTAATTTGCATACTAGATTTAAAGGCCCATAAATAAGCCCACAATTGTGAGCATAACATTGAAATTGAGGATCCAATTGGAATACATTTTTTAAAACAATAATATAAAACATACAAGAAGATATTATTATTCTATAACCTCTATATATTCATCCTTCTTCAATTCATAATCAAATCATCAAAAAGGGGGATGAATTTTTCCTTATTTTTATGGGAAACAGTGAAATGTAAAACCTGATTTGATTCAACACCAACCCATTACACTTAAAATTAATGGGTATAGAATTTATTTATAGTGGATAGACCCTAGAATTATCTTTTTACTATTTATAGTGGCTGGTGATGGGATTTAGGTGCCCATGTTTTTCTTTCAATTGTAATTTTACAAATTTATTTTGAAATCACATCTTCATTTTTTCACATTTATGTTTTTCATTAAACATAATATATAAAAAAAATTATTCATATTGTTATTCTTAATTTATATTTTCATTTTTAATGACATGTTAATACCATTGAATCAACGAGTGAATTCATTCACACCATAAATTTGAAATTCCTCAAAAAATTGCAGAGTGATAATTATTTCATTGTTTTCACATCCTAAATCACTCTAATTTATGTCCAATTATCACTTATATTGATATAATATCATCAATAGAGGGATACAATTTGACGGATTGATCCTATATAATTTAATGGTTGTGGATTGAATGTTTTTTATCATAAATTTATTAACTAGTTTATTATTTTATGATTCCCATTCAATGAGTTATTTTCATTACCATCTTCAACTACATTAACAAATAAACATTTTTAGTGCTACTATGATCCAATTCCATAACGTGATCCTGAAAATTATCATACACATGCATCAGTTTTTATCATATTAATATTAATTTGATTAAATTATTTAATGTTATTGTTTTTTATATAATTTTGTATAGCCTTGTTGATGTAGTGATCTACATTTTTTTATGAAACCTAATTCATCCAATATACCCCTACAGAAAACCTATTATTCGGGAATTTTATTTAATTATTTCCCTGAATTTATTCAGTGATTAATTCGTTAATTAAATCCTTTATCTTAGTAATGTTAATATTATTTTACAATCAACACTCTATTTGGACACTTCATAACCAATAGTACATAGAATGTATATTTCATTATGTTTCGTTTTTGGTACATGTGGATTCAATAATCCAATCTATTCAACAAGTCACCTCTTACACAATATAATAATGGTATATTTAGGCACAACCAATTTTCATATCCCTAATTCCACTGTACAATATTGTACAACTATGATGTATATGGATTTTGAGGGATGCATTTGTGGGTAATATGACATGTAGAATTAATGATTACCTATAGAGATTCTTTTATTATTGACAGGTGATGACTAGGAGATTCTATAATAGAAAATTCATGCAACTATTAAGTATTACTATGTATAAACAGGGTGACATTACTATTGTTTTTGTCACAAGATTTCCAAATACATATATAAATAATGAAACTGTATAGGTTAATATTGATCGTTTATCCAAATATACATAATACCTTTCTATAATAGAAGAATAATCTCTTGAGTGCCCTGAAAATATATATATTAATGATAATTTAAGGAATCATGGTTAACCAATTATAATTTTCTCAATTCATGAAGCATGGTTTACATCAATTTTTTATAAAACCATTCATAAGTCTTTTGGTACCGAGCTTTATTTGAGTACCACATACCATCCTGAAACTGATGGATAGACCGAAAGGACTATTCAAACATTAGAATATATGTTGGGATCATGCTTAATTACATCAAATGTATATCGAATTAGTATTTATCTTTGGTAGAGATGGTATTTAACAATTTTTTCGATTCTTTTATTCAAATGGATTCATATGAATCATAGTATAGAAAGAGATTTCATACACCAACATAGTGGGATAAAATTGGTTAAAGGAAACTTATATAACCATCACATTTTTAAGATACAACAACAAATGTAAAAAATATTTATAATCATATAAAGGTTCATTATAACAAACAAGTAACTTTAATGAAATATTTCTTCTTAGTAAATCAGTATTTAGTGTTATTTCATATAATTGATAATAGCCAATTCATTTAAAAAAAAAATTATTTATTTCTATATCAATTTTAATTTTTTTTCAATTTATACAAATTATAAAAATATTAAATTTATTTTCCAATGTAATATTATTAAATTATTATTTTTGAATAAAATTAATATTTTAAAAAATTATACATTTAAAAAAGAACGAATAAATTTTTATTTTTATTTATGCATGTAATTAATTGTGGTTTTGAATAAATATGATATATTATAGAAATTTAGTAAAGAAACCACATTTTGAGATTAAATAGATAATTAATTATTTCCATGTATATTCATTTTGATATATACATTCACAGTTTTAAAATTCCCTTATTTTTAGTGTTTTTTCTATAGAATATATAATCATACTTCATGAAATAATATATATTTATATATATGTTTATTATAACCATATAAATAAGAAAATTTTAATTTTATATGTTTTTATAGTTTTCTTAAATATGAAATCATTATCACCCATCTGTGACAATATTTAAAATTCATAATCATGGTAGTAATATATTTTGTGTTGATGTTTTAATAAACAACATATATATAATAAAATAAATTTCAATGATACTAAAATTATTGGATATTATTAGATTGTAAAAAAAGAATATCTATTTTTTTATTTGGATGATTTTTTTAATTAAAAATATACTTATTTTTTTTTTTGGAATTCATAAGGCTATACAGACCAAGGAACAACATCTTAAGTTGGAATGCAGGTTGACCTTACAAGATAAGGGTGGTTGGTGTGGGTGACTGGGCATTAATATAGCTTATGGGATCACAAATATGTAATTCGTGGTGCATGCATATAGTGCATATAGGGTTCCCGAAGTGGGCCACACAGGTGACACAAGACTATTGACGCTCATGTGTGAGATTGTTCTAGGGGGAAGATCAACCAATTACTTATAACTATATTGTATCATGAATGTTGATCAAATAGAGGAGCTCATGAAATCTCCTTCTATTAATGTGGGATTATGAAAAATAGGTATAATATACATCTGTTAAAAACATACATTTTAATCATTGAATTTATATTGGGTCAACTACAATCATCTATCATATCCCAGGGTGTATTTAACTTCATAAAAACATGAAAAACAATAACATTACAATATTCCTCTTCTATTCCATCAATTTTTGACACTAGTTCATCCTCAAATACTCATATATGAATTAACATAATGATTAACATCGATTATCATCATATTTTGGAGAATGAATATTAACATTCAAAACCAATGATCCCTATGAATATGAAGCTCTCCGTTTTCACTATCCAATAATGAAATCCTCAAAATATTAATGTTGATATTTAATTCAAGATATCATAAATAATTTTTTCTGTCATATGATTTCTTTATTTTTTCTTCTTCAGGTACATAAGAATTTGATGATGAGTTATATATAATTGTATATATATATATATATATATATATTCTACATCAATGGGAACCTACTGGAATATCAATAATTGTTCTTTAATGAATTAATATACCAATGTACACCCACATAAATATTTACAATTATAATTTATCATAATTCACGATTTTGAATAAGATAAAATTTAGTTCCCAACATTTCTAGCCAATATATATATATATGTATATATGTATATGTATCATATGATGATTCACAACTCAATGTTGTTACTTTAATTAGTGAAAAATAAAGGTATATATATATGAATAGGTGTACTCGAACATTTCCAAGGTAAACTATATATATGTATATATTTAAATCATACTATTGGGGCAACATATGGAAAACTATGTTCAAAATTTTGGAAATTATATAGAATAAGAAAGAGGAATATTCAGAAATTTGACATTTGTTGTGAAGAATCAAATCTTTTGAATTATGGTATATTAATCAAGTATTTTTTAAAAATGGTTTGTTTGTATAAAATCCCCTTTTTAATGGAATTATTTATGAAGAACACCTCTATTTTTATTAAACAAAATAATTTCATTATGCTTTTTAATAAAATTTTAAGTGAACATATATGTTTTATCCCCTATTGAAAAACACTTCTAATAAAATTTCATTATATTTGAAAACTTCTTTTATAAATTAAATATATATTTCTAAATAATATTAATTATTTATAAAATACATCTTATGATAGAAAAAAATATTTATTTTATTTTTGATGACTTTTTCAAATAGATTTTATATAAAAAAATTTATTTATATATTTGATGTGATTTTTAATGATTTCATTTTAGGAAAAAAATGTTCTTGAAAATTTATTTATATTTTGAACATAGTTATCTATGTACATGAACTATGAATGTTAATAAAATTACATAATATTTGTAATAATAAACTTCAAAAAATTTATTTCTTATTTACAAACATTCTTTTATTATATGGATTGTGAGGTATGGATTTCTCAAAAATGATATAGTGTTTTTAGGAAATTGTATATTTTCCCAAAATTTATGTCACCAAATATTATTTTACCAAAAAAAAATTTATATTTTCTTTGAAGGTATTTTATAATAGTCTATAAATTATAATGGAAAACTTTTAAATAATGGTTTGATAAAAATTAGGCACCGGGAGATCATATAAGAGGATGATGAAAGGGGTGATTTCACACCATTGTTGGAGTATTTTCATACAAGAGGAACAAGTAGTGGCCCCATGGATTTCAAATGGCTCTCCATCTAAAATGATATTCCATAAAAAATTATTATTTTCAACTTGAAATCATTTTTTTAAATGGTTATTATATATTGAAATTATATTGGGTTTCAAAGTGATATGAACTCTTCTAGAGTTTTGGAAAATTTATCTTCTGGATATTTAATAAAAAACATAGAATTATACATTTGATATATATATATATATATATATATTTAATGTGATATAAGTTATTTTTTTTTAAAAAATATCAATGTATTTTAAAATTTAATTAAATATTTTTTAACCAATTTCTTAAAACTTCATACAATGTATGATTATTCTCATTTTATGTTTTTTAAATTCTTTTCACGAGGTTATTATAAGTAACAATGATTTTTGTTTTTGTTAATATGAGTATTATTATGTGACATTGGTAGTATATCAAATTTGTTTTGTGAAAATATGATATGCTGAACTTTTTTCATAATCCTCCAAAACATAGGAAAAATTTATCCTTGTATATTTCATGGAGATCATTCCATATTTTTTTACAAAATAATATCTTGGAAAATTTTTAGGATAGACTATTTTTAGGGTGAAAAAATGTAACACATTAGAATAAAAATATATCAATTCAACATTATATTTTAATAAATATATAATACAATGAAAATTTTAATATTTTGAGGCAAAAAATTTATCTCAATTTGATCGAAGGAATATTCAATTTGATCTTCCTTGGGAAAATTAATCCTAGAAAGAGTTATTGAAATTTTCATTTTGACATATACATCTATGAATAATTGAAAATATAGTATTTTACTATTCAAAATTTTAATTATGAAATTTTTTCATAATATTTATAATCATACATTTATGGAATGTTAATTTTATAGAAATAAAGATAAAAACATTTTGAGGAAACAAGGAATATGTTTTATAAAACAATTTTTTATATTCAAAATGTATTTTCTCATTAAATAATTCCAATAATGATTAATGATGAATGATTTAAATGATATTTATATATTATATAAGTTAATATTTAAATTTAAATTGATATTATGATTATTAATACTCATATTTTTAATGAAGGGTCATCTTATCCATGAAAGATGAATTTTATTAAAAACCAATTTTAAATTTATTTTATGGGATTTTTTTAAATTAAATTATTCCACTTATGCGAGTTTTCTTTGATAAAATTGATTCGGTATTCAGAATCATAATATCAACTTTTATAATGATTATGGTTTCATTTTTTCAATTTTGAATAGTAAACACAGTAAACATATGTCACAACATTTATGGTTGAAATGGGATTCTCGGGGGCTAACCAAATAGAGATATGGGTTTATGTAACATAAAAAAATATTTATAAACAATTTAATGTCTGTATTTAAATCAAATACTTGTAAAGTTATTATCTGTGATATTTTGGATCCATTTTATAAATAATGAGACTTTAAATTTTTTTTAAAAAATTTTAAACTTTACAAGTGTACCATTAACATAAATTATATCATAGAAACTCTTCCCCCACTGATTTAGTTAGATTCATTCACTTAACTATGAAGAAAATAATTCACCAAAAACCTTATAAATATTCTATAGTATTTGTTCATCCCTAAATAACAATCCTATGATACAGAATAAGAGACTTAAATTAAATTTTTATATGAAAATGTTATCATCTTAACCAAGCACATTATTTTTAATTCTTCTTTTACCACATTAAATTATGTGTCAATATTTCCTAAATAACATCAACTGTATTTTTATTATACTATGTTTTTATTTTTTTGATGTCATATTATTTATTTATATCTTCATCCATCAAATTGGAAACAAAACCACTGCATGTGTGTACGGTGGACTACCACCTCATCAACTGATGTAATTTGTTTTCAATCATCTCCTAATATAGATAGTCATAAATGATAAATTAATTAAAATATATGATACTTATGAAATAGTTTTGAGTATGAAAAATTAATTTTCAACAACTTACTTACATATTCACCCAAAAATGTATTTATAATGTCTCTTGTGCATAATTATTGTCTACCATCTTCAGAAAGTGATGTACATTATTTTCATGAACAAATTTTTAATATGAATTTAATTATGAATATAATGAGCAAATATTATATTTTTAAAATTAAAATATTTCTAGGAATGATAGCACTATATTCAAGTGACATGAAATGAATCATCCAAGATAAAACATGCCTGAGAAATCGAAGTAATTAACACTTGAGACAGTAGTAATAATGAAATATTATTGTAGAATGGGAGATATTAAGTTTTATGAGGATTATATATGCAATTATTAATATTAATATAGTTTTATAATAAATAATTAACATTTTTAAACATATTTTATAGGAGGATATTCATGTTCAACTAAAAGGATAACAAGGTAATATATTTCTTCTCAACATCTATTCAACTAAGTCATATTTGATATTATAAACCAATTTAATTTTTGTGGTCTATATAATTCAACATTGATAAATTTAACATGAATAAATATTAATTCATGATAATTAATTTTTAAATCCATGATTAATATTTCAAGGGGTTATATTTTAAAAGAAAAAAATAGTTATGGAATTTATTTAGAATCACATATTTTTGGATTTCCAAATTTCTCATTGATGGGGTCATATAATTCGTATTTAATAAAATTCAACTATTTCATTATCCAATGGATATTTATGATTTATATATATTTTCTTATGTCTTCTAATCTATTCAGACCATAAATCATGGAAATATTTTTTTTAAAAAAATACATTTCACTTCACATTTAATTTGATATATTTTCCTTCAATGTCCACATTTTTTTGAAATAATTTTTAGAGAAATATATTTTTATTAGTAAATTTATTTAATAAGGAAATATTATTTTAAAATTGAATTTTTAAATTTTGTTATAGGAATAATGATATTTTTTCTATAGGTTTTTTCAAAATTCTTTACAAAAAGTAAAAGATTAACTGTTTTTATTTTTTGTATAACCACATAAATATGATAAAAATTGGAAACAAAATTGGCATGGAACCACAGTTCTAGACATTTAATAGTTTTTTTTTATAACCACATAAATATGATAAAAATTGTAAAAAAAATTGGCATGGAACCACAGTTCTAGACATTTAATATTACATTACTCTCAAGTGATCATTTCGAAGGATCCCTTTCATGTACCTACATCGATAAGACAGATTATTTGACCCCCATCACATAAATGATGTTAATAGTATAATAAAATTATTCAAATGAATTTTATAATCCCTAATGGTGAGAATTCTTGAGAGTCAAATCTCTGAAGAGCGTTCAGATTATTGTGTCTCTCTTATGTAATTATTCCCACAATCACATTATGGGTGGTTGAAAAAATTAATATAACTAAACATTAAATTTATATGTGATAAAATTACCATTATGTAGTCATGTGAGCACTTGAACCCACTATGAATAATTTTTTTCAAGAATAATGTTAAGTCATCGATACATATATCTTTTATGCCTATGGTTCTCATTAAATATGATTCTCACATAGTGTTCTAGATGGCTTCAATCTCCTCTAATTCTTCCATCATGTTATCAATAAGATCTATGATTAATGGGAAACGCTATGAAAATACCTTGTATGATGTTTAGTTAGATGATTGTATTCTATGTCATATTCTCATAGTAGATCTTGATGCTTATCCTATGTCACACGGACAACCATTATATATTTTTGGTATTCTATATTAGAATATCTTTTCTTATCCCTAATATAACATTCTTTGTTCTCAATTTTCATCCCCCTATATATTCTATTAGAGGACCATGTATGAGAATTTTGAATTGGTCCTATCACTATTTTTTGGTTAATCCTATACATTGAACAAATCCCCACTAATACTAAATCATCATGTTCTCACACATCAACCAATTACATAAAATTACTCAAATATACACATTTCTTCCTTAGTCCGTATATAGGGAATATTATGTTCATAGTGTGACATGAAACTAATAGTAGTTTTATCCATTGAATGGAATTGTCCTTTTTGTTCAGTTGATGTTCTGGTTGGGACCATAATAATTGGTGAAGCTTTTCGATCTAAGAATTTATTTTCGAAGATATTTTTCTTTTGTTTTAAAAATGATAAGTCAATTCACATTGTAAATGATCTTGGAAAATATAAGGATGCTTTTCTGATTTGTATTTCAAAAAAATCAAATGTTGTTTGGAGAAAATATGATAAAATACTTATAAAATAATGTGGGAGTAATGGTGTTCCCAATCATATTCAGGTTTTATTAGAGGAAATGATGTTTTTGGGTGACAGAGATGTTTCCATACATTCCCATGTAAATCCGATGATGCTAAATTTGATCGATAAAAGGATAAAAATCATGACAGATATTTTTCATGGTAACATGATGTCTACGAACTAGTGTGGTTTTTAGTTTTATGAAGTATATGGTTATGGTGGCTCTATTTTCAATTGTTTTCCTAATTTTTGGGCCTAAAAATGAAGAATTTATTTTAAGGAGATTAAAAGAGTTTTCACAAATGGGTTCTTTAAAAACAATTCATGAACCATTATGGATAGTTCACAGACTTCATAGGAGGTATGTGGAGTGGACATGAAAAATGAAAAAAGAACCATTCCACATAGTACCACTATACGGGCCGTAAAACATGGTATGGAGACTACATTGTAGAAATTGTTCATTGGGGGAGGGGGTTGAAGTACGCAGAAGGCATGAGGTTTGTGTCAAAGGATTTTATTTGAGTAATAGAGGTGATAATCCATTAACATGTGGAATTGGTCATAGTGAAAGTGTAAATTTTGTATGTGGACATCATAAGAAAAATAGTTTATGGGAGGACCGTAGATCTCAGAAGAAGCGTAGTACACAGTGAAGGGATCAACTCATTGAGTCTTTAGAAAAATCGGTCTACGATATTTTTGGATTTATTTAACAATATAAAGGATACTAATCCCTTAATTAAGAAATATTATTTTACAAGAAGATATCATTGGTGTGGGATGAATCTTGAGATGTTTAATGTAGTTTGTAAAGGATAATTCTACAAAAGAAAGAGTTTGTGGGGTATAGATTCCGTGAAGAAAGAACTAGTTTCCAGGGGATCATTTTATCTACTGAAATAGTTCATGTGGATAGTATACAGAAGATGTTTTGATTTGGACTATATCCAATAATGGAAAAGAAAATATATAATAGAGGTAGTCTATGGAGGACTCATCCCTTCACGGAGCAAGGCTACATCATGGGAGAATTCGGCTTTGGATATGTAGGGGTTGTCTATACATAATATCTAATACACAAATCATTAATAGTATGTCTAGAATTTTTCATATGTAGATTACAAATAGTTTGTATAAGAAGAGGTTGTTCATGAATCACTCACACCATGTATTGTAATTTAGTTCACGCAGGATGCATGTAGTTCATAGAGGAAGTATAATCATTCATAGAGGTCTGAAGGAAGTTCCTAGTGACTTCTAGGTTAGAAGTAGTATAATAGTTTTGAACAATGAAATTTGTGGAAGCTGGCTAAGATGAATTTAATATTTAATTGGATCATTTTGCGCTTGAGGTAGCACATGTAGTATTCGATTGTTTTCAATGTGCTACAAGGGTGTAAGGGAACATTATTATCATTGCACTCGACCTAAAATGATTGTCTTATAGTGGATTTTGTGGTATTGTATTGTTTCCATACCATAAAAACTATGTCACTACTCTTGTTGAGTAGTAAACATCATAAATTCATGTATTTTTATAGATGTGTGTTTGAATTTTGTTCAGTAGGGAAATAAATTACAAATAGGAGGTGGTTGATATTTCATTATTAAGGAAACATAAATTAAAATCATATCACAGGTTCACCCCTACCTCTCTCAGTGGTAATTGAATCCTTTTGGGGAAAATTTAGTTGTGTATAATTTCTAGATCTACATCATGTTCATAAATCTCTATAAGTTATCACACATGTTACATATCATTTTCTATCACCTTTTAGAGATCCTTTCAGAATTTATAAGTACATAGTTTACTAGAAACTACTGTTTCCACATATCCAGTGGAAATATTGGGACCAACCTATATCATCTTGATATTTTAAAATGACACCTTGTAAGATAGCATATACAACACGCAACACCGAGATTTAATTAACCATGGAATATTATTATTTTATGACCAATATAACTAATCATTTTAGTTAGTTTATATTTAGTGAAAGTAACTAAATTATTTAATATAAATAAAGGTACTAATCTATTTTTTTTTTGAAAAAATAATGGGATGTAAATATTAATTTTTTATAATGTCATTTTATTCATAAAAAATATTATTTCATCACAGAAATTATTTATTATTGTGATAGAATATTGTAATTAAATTATATTACTTATAAATAATTAATATCAAAATAATAATTCCATATTTTAAATTTGTACATAAAATCATTTTAATTTTATTTTATATAATTCTGTAATGATTCCATTTTTATTAAATGGGGAGAAATAATGATATTATTCAATGCATTATTTTGGTTTTGAGAACTCAAAAAGATGCATTTTTAAAAATGGGTTTAAATTAGAACTAATTGTAATATATTATTAGTATTCCATCTATATTCATTATAAAAAATTTTAAAGATAATTCTTGTATAAAAATAAATTAATAAAAAAATTCAGTTCAAAAAATTAAATCTTTTAATTTGAATTTTTCATTTTTACCAAAAAATAATTTTTCCAATGTCCTGAAATTGACCCCTTAAAATAGAGACTGTATTTGGAATTTGGATGTCTAAATATGGTCAACATGTGCCCTTTATTTTTTACATTATGGATAGTGACCATAGAAGTATTTTATTACCACTATAAATGTTAAATGGGTTGATTTTGGTTATAACTAAAAGGAGAAGGCATAAAATTTATTAAAGCACCTTTCTTATTTTCATTTTATGTATCTATTTCTTCCAAAATAATTCCTTCATAACACTATGAAATTTTTATCCATTTATATTTTATGTTTTCCTTTGTAAAATATATGTAAATGATAAAATCAAAAATGGAAGTTTGATAATTTTAAAAACAATACTATTTATTGAGGAAATAAAACTAGTGAATATTGGTTTTAAATGATTATTTTAAATATATCTTATTTTTTGTGGTTATTTTTTTTATTTTTAGTTCATAAATACTTTTCACAAATACTTATTAAATTTTGAGACAATTCCTTTTTATGTAGTAATAAAATGAATAAAATCCTTTTAAAAACAGTAGATGTGAAAAAAATTTGGTTAGGTAAAATCTTCCTATAATGATGATAATATATTTAAATATTTAGATAATTTTTACTAGTTTATATTCTAATTACAGTTCTTATAACATTTTTCTTTTTAAAATTTTGTGATTATATCTTAAAATGACATTAATGGTAATTTATGATAAATATATTTAATTAAATTGATCAAAAATAATAAAAATTTAAAGAGGATATATACGATGAGAAATTGTTTGAAGAGACATAACTTTTCCATTTATGTGGAAATTTTCACCATATATGTGAAATTATAAACCACTACTATTAAAGAGTTCATTATTATTATAAATATAAAAATTCAAAATTCAATGATTAAATAAAAACATAATTCTTAAAAATTTATATATACCTATATATATTTGATTTTGTGATTAGATTAATAGAGCATGTTCCTTTTATTTCGAATCCAAATAATTTTTGAATAACTTTATATTATTTATACACATATTATATTATAATATTTAACATATTTCTAAAAAATAATTAATGAGTATTATAATAAAAAATAATTTAATAACTGATTTCAAATTAAAAGAACTATTATATCCAACCAACTCATTGAAATATGGTTTATAATGTATACCATAGTCAATTTATGGGTCACTGATTCTTATATAGTAACATTATTTACCACTAAAGTATAAAAAACCTTGTGATCAGGGTAAATTTACAATAGTTTAATGGAGGATTCAAACAATGTGACACTAGTGGAAACATAAAAAAATGTTCACATATTACTGGTTGAGATTATTTCAATTCATGTCTATATTACTCTAAAATTATATCCATTTAGAGACATATTTCAACAAAACCAAATTTATATTAATTTAATACTTGAAGAAATTCCAAGATTTCCCCTCCCCTAAACTATAAAAGGGAACCTCATATCCTTAATTATTTATAATTTTTTATATTTATATATAAAAACCCCATCTTATTAATAATCAGAAAATATATTTTTTGAATTATAGGATATGGTCTTCTTACTGAAACATCCCAAGGGTCCTTAATAAAGAATATAAAGGATGCTTATGGAAGAAGTGGTAATTGTCTTACTTGAACTCATTCAATTAAATTTTTCATCTACATCCTTGAAAATGATGGTATACTTATAAAATAATTAATTTATTTTCATATATAAAAACTATTATTGTAATAGTGTAACAATTATAGTCATCCTTGTTCTCATCCCTCATAAAATGATAATGTGACACAAGTATACATGTGGACTACTTTCTACACAAATCAATCTGATTAGTTTTTCATTATTGTTTTACATGAGTTTTAATTACTATATATTTAATCAATATAAAAGATATATAATAAATATGAATGATATAGTAATTATAAATTTTTATTTACCTTCATTAATATCCATATTTTAAAAAATAAAAATTTTGTTTATACGTACCTTGGAACTAACATCTCCATGATTGGTGTAATTCATTTTTATGAATCAATATTTTATATAATAAATTAAATATATACATAATGAATATATATGAAATTTATATAAAAGATAAAATTGTACAATTAATTGAACCATAAAAAAGTACAAGGAATGACACAACCAAATCAAAACAATCATGAAAAATGAAACAGTTAACACATGTAAATAGTTATTTTAATAAGAAATTATAAAAATTGATAGTTGAAATTTTATAAGACGAAAATATATGATGTTATAAATATTAATAAAATAAATTTATAAAAATATAATAAATTTATTTTTATTACACATGTTGTTATAAAACCCTTTAAGGAAGTAAAACTGTAGCCAAGGGTTTCTCTTATCACTTTATGAGTCCAATTATAAAGTAATAACATCAGTATTACTTATATACCTATATGTTATTTTAAATATGAAACAACCCTATTTCACCTTCTATCCATCCTACGGAAAACGAAATCACCGCGCGTGCGTACTTACGGAATACCGTCTCCACGGCGTGGTGTAATCTGTTTTCGACCACCACCTTACTTGGATGGGTATAATGGTGTAAATAAATAACTATATATGATTATAGTAAAGTGATATTGATTCTTAAATATTATACATACACTTCAATAAAATTCCACGATCATGGGAATGACATCATCGCTCTTGCGTACGTACGGACTACCGTCTCCATGACGTGATGAGATTCATTCTCCAGGTTAACCATTCATGAATGATTATAAAGTATATATATAATGAATAATAATTAAATATATGACATAATAATGATACTGGATTTATGTATATATATGTATGACATCTAATTAATTTTACTCAATTCAATAAGGAAATGAAAACAGCGTTCATGCATACGTACGACCTACCGTCTCCATGAACGGTGTATTTCGTTCCATTTATCAATCTATCATATATATATGTATATTATGAATATATATATATTATATATATAAATCATGTTTTACATTCTGAAATTAAGAAAATCAGGATATAAGTAATAATATCAACAACAACATGTCGAAACACGTACGATAAATGAAACGATTTTACCCAAAACGCTGCTTTAACATAGAATTTACAAAAGAATGGGTAATATAAAGTCATAAGTGAACCATATATAATACCATAACAATGAATATGATTCTGTAATACGTCAATGACATAATTTAAATCATTATACAGGAGTTTCGGATACATATGAAGCATATCAGACCAAAGGTAAGGGATAACTATTCCAATCTCGTTCTTATCTAAGATTGTTTATACATAATTATTTACGGGGGTTATTGTTATCATCCATGTCCATGTTTCCTAAAAATGGTTTAATGTATGTTTAAAGTCATTTTTAACCATTTATTACTTTTACTACATGGTATGTATGAAATATTTCTTTTTTTACCATATGAGGTACTTTTTGACTTTTCCAACAAAAGTACGAGGAGAATGTTATTTTTAACTTATACGGTGTGAATGGATTTTTATGGTTTTATAAAGCCTTATTTTCATGAATCTTCCTCCAAAATATTTCATGACTATTTAAAAAAAATCTCTTTCTTTTAAAATTTCATGATGTTTTGTGAAAAGAAATTGATTTTGAAGAAGAAAGGATATTTTCCTCAAGAATTCATTTCAAGTGTTTTATCAAAACCATTTCTTCCATCTAAGATGACATTATTTCATATGTTTATGTTTCAAGAATAATTTCTCTATGATTTAAGTGGTTTAAAATTTCTTATGATTAAATTATATCTATTTGTTTTATATGGATTGTGTTATGTTGGGATGATGTTTGTGAAACCCACCTTATTCTTTCGGTTATGATGAATGATTTATGTTTATGTTGTGAAACATGTAAGAATGATATCATTATGAGATGGGTGGGACCTATATCTCCCTCCAATGCATTGGGTAATGATTTATATCTCATGAGATAGACATGGCTGGAACGGTAAGTTAATCTGGTTCAGTAATATGGGACTAGAACGAGGAGTGAACTCGATTCAAAAAGGGACTTTGTCCACTAAGATGGTCTTGAAAGAAATTCATTGGCTACTATGGAAATCATATCATGTGATTAATGTTTTTCCACAATTAAAAGTTTTATTTCTAAGCTGTTTTATCATTATTGATGTTCCATTATGATATATGCCTTACGTACTTCCAAGATTTATGTCTTTACTCAGGATTTTGATGTTTAGATTTTATTTTCATTCTCTTGCATTCAAATGTTTATGGATTGTTTTATGTTCTCTATGTTTACCCTTACTGAGCATTTGAGCTCACCCTTTTTATGTTTTCTTTTCTCCAGGATATAAATAAATGTTTTAGGTAAGAAAACCAAAATGGGAAGATCTTTATGGGAGATGTTGAATATCATTCACCATGATTAGAAGATTTCATTCTGAGTTTCCAAAGACACTAAACTAATACATTTTTTAGGCGTCTGTTTTTGTCATGTAATATGTATTCCAAAAAAGTAATGTAATTTCCATGTACGTCAAGCTTTGGGTCTCTACTGTTGGTATCAGAGCGAAGGTTTAGATAACCTTTGGAAACTTGGATGTGAAAACAATTGTGAAATCCCTAGATATATTTCTAAGGTATGTCTATGGATGTCCCTAAGGATAAGTATATGTATAGGTTAAAGTCCTAGAATTATGGTAAAGATATTAGAATTTAACCAAGATGTTCGATATTGATGGTACTCCCACTTGATTATGATTTTTTCCTCTCACACTATTCTTTTTGGGTTTTAGAAAATGGCTGGAAATTGAAATATTCATGATAATAGAGGATATATTGGACAATGGAATGATATTCTTCATGAGAAACCAAATGAAATGGGATTTGGAAGTCCAAACATCGTTATTATGCCTAATCAGAAATCTCATAATATGATCAATAATCTCAACTTTGGTAAGTTTCCTGACATAGCTAATAAGAGAATGATTGAGTTTCATGATGATCATAGAGGAAAGAAAGTTCAATTTATCTCATATAAATCATGTTGGAAGAGGAATCAAGGAGAATGTTTCAAAGGAACTGGAAGATGCTTTGGGTGCGGAAAAGAAAGACACAAATCCAATAAGTGCAAAGAAAAAGGATCAGTTAACACCATGGAGAAGGATAATGGTATTTCTATAACATCAACAATGATTAGATTTTTTAAATGTGGAATGTATGGACATTATGAAAACGAATGCCCTAAGGGAAAATCTCATGAAGAGAATCAACATGGTCATATGGGTAGTATTTATGTGGATGATGATGAGGAGACTACAAATGATATATGAGATGAAAGAAGTGTTGAATCTTCATCAATGTTTTAATAAGGTAATGGAATGATTTATGTTATGATGTATAGTTAATGGTACTATTTAATAAAGAATCATCTACAGATTGTTACACTATTGTGTTTCCTAAATTATTTTAAAGTATATGTTGAATGGTACCAGTAAACATGATTGGTTATTCATATATTTTTGGAAAGAAGATGATATGCACATAACGAATGGATTAGGAGAAAATAATATGTTTGATAGTATTCATGAGCTCATAAATGATATAAGGACAAGGTTATATCATGGTTTGTGTAGATAGAATATTTGGATTTTGGAATGAGGAAAGAGTTAACTTTTAACATCATTCATGTTTTCAATAAGGTTCAATGGGTATTCATATTTCAAGAGAATACATGATTATGTTATTCACATGATTGGAATGTGATCAACAAGATATATGAGGGATAAATGATGGTATTCATGTGCTTGTTATATGACCTTTTTAGTAATCATTCTCTTGATAATTTGAGTTTGGAAAGAAGTATTTTAGATAAGCCTAAAGATTAAAATGGATTATGTTTAATAGAAGTTAGTATTTTTTAAGGCTAGAAATGTTTTTGATATTATTGATAGAATTTTATAATAGTGTAGTTTAAGAAAAGGTACAACCTGCAGAACGGGCGACAACCCGTCGCGTCAGACAAGGTTGTAAGAATTGAACCCACTACCGAATTGTGACAGGCCTTTATCGCCTACCACTGGCCTACATGAAGTCCCTGGTTAGTCTAAACTAGTTTTATTTTATTAAGCAGGATGGTAGATGAAGTATAAGTCCAATTTGGGACCATATCCGATTAATCTCACCATAGATAGACTTATGTATATATCATTTGCTAACCCTATGTTTGAGACAAATGGAATGACCTATCATTCTATCGTATGATTTTCTAACACTTCATGGAAGACAAATTCAACTTCATTTCTTTAATAGATGATGTGGAAATTGTTCAAGACATGAGCAACAGTAAGATTGTACCAAAATCAAGTATGTATTTCTTTTAATTCAAAAATTCTTCAACTTTAGGGAAATGATCTAGAAAACCAAAAATGGTGTCCTATTGCTCTCATATCTGATGAATCATATGGTACCTTAGATCATCACAATTTTATGGATTTATGACTATTGGATTTTTAATAGCGTTGTTCTCTACCACTCTCCATCAGAACATGATGGTTAGATTTCTCTTCCATATCCATATTTTCACCTATGATCTCCTATGTGGGAACCCAAGGGATGAGTTACTTTGGGTATTCATTTTCTTTCTAACGTTAATTTCTAAAAATTAAGTTTTAGTATTCCTTTTTACGATATGGATTTCTATGAAGGAAACTCTCAAGTAAAAAACCATTTATAACCCTGACAAATTTCGTGGGTGAAATTCATTTTCAGGGGGGTAGAATGTAACACCCCATGATTTTGTGAGATATATTATATTTTTTCATTGATGTCTTCTATTATACACTACACCAAGATTACCTTGTACTATACGCAACACCGTATTAGCTTGCAGTATACACAACACTATTCTGGGATTGTGTTATACACAATTTCAAGTTCATTTTGTGGAAATTATTCTACACAACATTAAGTATAGATTTTTTTAAATGTATAAATGAAAAAAGTTTTGATTATGTTATACACAACACTAAAAAGATCTTTTACTACACTTAGCCCTAACATGGCTTTCATTACACTCAATCAAGACCTTCCTCGATAGGGTGTGTAGTACGCAATACTGAGTTTCACTAAACGAGATATTATTATAATATTATTATAAACTATCCATTATGAACAGTAATAACCACTTTTTGAAATTTTATAAATTTTATCATTCAAAATGGGATTCCTTTTTGGATTTGGAATATCGAAATTATCCTAGGGTGGAATTTTTTAATTTTTCTGAAAACTTTCAATTTTTGATGAATAGTGAAAACACTAGGTTACTATTTAAAAACCGACTTTTTATTTAAATAATTATTTATTTTATTTAATATTATTTTAGTTCAAAATTGATACATAATACCTATATAAGTTCAAAGTAATTCATTGGAGTCATTTTATAATAAATTTAGATATATAAAAAGTTTATTGATCTTTTCACCGTATTTTACCCACCTCCTAGGAGATTTTGGAAATTCACATAAAACATAATTTTACCACTTGTTTGAGTGGAATTTCTAAAATCTGAGAGACACGGTTAATACTAAGGACTAAAATTTGGTTCAATGAGATGAAAATAATTTATGGTGAATAGTAACTTTTTACTTTTTTTACCACGGTTAAAAGTAAATAGGGTAATTAAGGGTACAAATGATATTATTATTACCCAAAAACATGTAAAAATTCTATTGGATAAGTGTAATTCGACAAAAAAACCTTAGTAATAAAATATGACCATTTAGGCCCACTTGTATTAGAATATGACATTTAATATTATTTTATTTAAAGAATAGTTAAAATACGTAAAATCAATGATTAATAACAACACATTTTTGATATAGGGTTATACATAAGATAAATTCAACTATAAATATTCATTAGAAATATAAAAGGATTTTCTAAATAATGGAATTTTATTTATAATTTTTAGACATTAAAGAATTTAATTTATTTATGACACAATGGTGATGCAGTAATTATCTTATTAATGAAATATTAACATAATTGATGTTATAAATACTCAAATAAATATAATTTGAGACTTTTTATGAATTCCACTAATTTTACGGGTTAATATGACATGTTAGTATTGATTTAATTATCTTCTTTACAACTAATAATTCGTCTATGATGTTCACAAAAATCAATTACAAAATAGTGTAAAAATAGAGATAAAATAGTTTTTAAAACAAATATTATATTAATAATTGTTATTTTATTCCTAAAAATATAGGTATCCTCCAAATGACTTATATAAGGTTATATATATTAATAATAAAAATCTTGGGGTTCGTTTGGCTTGTTATAGTATGGTTATCAACCTTATAGTGTAGGTAAACAAGAAGACACAGTAAAAGTTAAATTATCTAACTTAAAGTTAAATCTAAATGATAAGGTTACAATATAAACATAAACTTGTTTAAATTATATTTTATTAGAGGATTTATACCATTACCCAACTTATCTTCAAAATAAATCAATTTGAGCTATTAAAAACGGAATATGAATTTAATATAAAATAATATTTTATGTTCTTCCAAAGGTGCCCCTCTCATCCCTTATAAAAATGTCACCCCTACCATCTTCAATTCACACCCTTTTGAGCCTTTATGCTCGGCCAAACCCTACCCATTTCTCTTCTACTCTTCCCTAGAAACATTCTGGAGGTTCTGGTCTTCTCAAAAGACCAACTCTACTTCCTTAAGGGAAGGCATAAAGGAGGTGCGTCGAAGAAGAGGTAATCTCTTCTTCCGATTATCTCAAGATTCTTTCTTCTTCTACTTCTTCTTCATTAGTTATCACATTATAAAGTATTAACATAATTATTACTTATATAATGGTATGTTATTATAAATATTAAAAAAACCTATTTCACCTTCTATCCATCCTACGGAAAATGAAATAACCGCGCGTGCGTACGTACGGAATACCGTCTCCATGCCGTGGTGTAATCTGTTTTCGACCACCACCTTACTTGGATAGGTATAATGATGTAAATAAATAACTATATATTATTATATTAAAGTTATATTTATTCTGAAATATTATACATACCCTTTAATAAAATTCCACTATCATGGGAATGATATCATCGCTCGTGCGTACGTACAGACTACTGTCTCCACGACACGATTAGATTCATTATCCATGTTAACCATTCATGAATGATTATAAAGTATATATATAATGAATAATAATTAAATATATGACCTAATAATTATACTGGATTTATGTATATATATTTATGACAACTACTTAATTCCATTCAATTAAAAAAGTAAATGAAAACAGCGTTCATGCGTACGTACGGCCTACTGTCTCCCTGAACGGTTTATTTTATTCCATTTATCGATCTATCATATATATATGTATATGCGGGATATATATATTTTATATATAAATAATTTTTTACATTCTGTAATTAATTAAATCCGGATATAAGTAATAATATCAATAACAACATGTCGAAACACGTACGATAAATGAAACGATTTTACCCAAAACGCTGCTTTAACATGGAATTTACAAAAGAACAAGTAATATAAAGTCATAATTGAAAAATATATGATATAATAACAATGAATATTATTCCTTAATAAGTAAATGAAATTATTTAGATCATTATATAGGAGGTTAAGATACATATGAATCATATCGGACCTAAGGTAAGGGATAACTATTCTAATCTCGTTCTTATCCAAGATTATTTATTCATAAATATTTACTGGGGTTATTATTTGTCATCCATGTCTATGTTTCATAAAAATGGTTTCATGTATGTTTAAAGTCATTTTTAACCATTTTTTACTTTTACTACATGGTATGTAAGAAATATTTCATTTTCTACCATACGAGGTATTTTTTGACTTTTCCGACAAAAGTACGAGGAGAATGTTATTTTTAACTTATACGGTGTGAACAGATTTTTAAGGTTTTATAAAGACTTATTTTCTTGAAGAATCCTCCAAAATATTTCATTACTATTTTCAAAAAATCTCTTTCTTTTAAAATTTCATTACGTTTTGTGAAAAGAAATTGATTTTAAAGAAGAAAGGATATTTTCCTCAAGAATTCATTTCAAGTGTTTTATAAAAACCATTTTTCTTCCATCTAAGATGACATTATTTCATTTGTGTATGTTTTAAGTATAATGTCTCCATGATTTACATGGTTTCACTTTTTTTATGATGAAATGATATCCATTTGTTTTATATGTATTATGTTAAATTGGGATGATGTTTCTGAAACCCACTTTATTTTTTGGGTTATAATGAATGATTTATGTTTATGTTGTGGCACATGTAATAATGATATAATTATGAGATGGGTGGGACCTATATCTCCCTATAATTCATTGGGTAAAGATTTATATCTCATGAGATAGACATGACTGGAATGGTAAGTTAATCTGGTTCAGTAATAAAGGACTGGAACGAGGAGTGAACTCGATTCAGAATGGGACTTTGTCCACTAAGATGGTCTTGGCAGCAATGCCTTGGCTACTATGGAAATGATATCATGTTATTAATATTTATCCATAATTACAAGTTTTATTTCCAAGTTATTTTATCATGATTGATGTTACTTTATGATATATTCCTTACGTACTTCCATGATTTATGTCTTTACTCACGATTTTGATGTTTAGATTTTATGTTCAAGTTCTTCCATTCAAATGTTTATGGATTGTTTTATATTCCCTATGTTTACCCTTTTTGAGAATTTGAGTTCACCCTTTTTATGTTTTCTTTTCCCCAAGATATAAATAAAGGTTTTAGGTAAGAAAACCAAAAGGGGATGATCTTTATGGGAGATGTTGAAGATCCTTCACCATGATTAGAAGATTTCGTTCTGAGTTTCCGAAGACACTAAACTAATATGGTCTTTGGGCGTCTGTTTTTGTCATGTATTATGTATTCCGAAAAAGTAATGTAATTTCCATGTACGTCAAGCTTTGGGTCTCTACAAAAAGAGTTTCAGAGTATCCATAAGTATAAAGAATATACTTGGGAACTAAAAGAGGAAAGAAAGTGGAAGTACCCTCACCTGTTTATGTGAAACGAAATACTGTGGGTGAATTTTCAAAACGGGGGAAGAATTTAATGACCCAAACATTTATCAAGGGAAATTGTCCATTATTATAGTAATTTCCCATATTATTAATCAAATATAATCACTAGGTATCCATAATAAAAAATTTATAATTAATGAATGAATGAAATAAGAAGTATTCCTAATAGTTAAGGAACAAGTACTGAAGAAATATTAACATGAACATAATAATAGTAATATGAACCTTATGAATAGTAAAAAAGAAAAATGAATATTAGAATCACCCATGAATTTGTAAATAACATTATTAAATTATATTATGTAAAATATGATATACTTATATCATAGTATAAGTAAGTAAATATTTTAAAAATTATTAATTATGGTTTGGAATTTTTATATGTAAAAGTTATTTAATTACAATTGTATGATTAATTTAATAATTTTAAAGAAAAATTATTTTCATAAAATGTAATCATAAATTAATATTTTATGATTTTATGATTTTAATATTATTTTATGAGTCCTTATGTAATTTTTCAAAGTGTTACAAAATCAGTTATAATTTTAAAATCAGTATTTTCAATGTAAATGAAGATTTTAATCAAAAATTAAATTAATCAATTTTAGAGAATTTTATTTTTAAATGGTGTTCATTTTTTAATTATAAACATTGAAAAATATTTTGGGAGAATTTTTGGGATTTTTTTGAAATATTTAAATTTTTACTGAATAGTAAAATATGATAATTTACAATAAATGCTTAACCTGAACGGTTGAGTTGTGTAAGAGTCAAGGATGTTGTAAGTGAACATTATATAGAACTAAAATGAACTAATTAATGTATTTATTAACAATTATACTTACCATTTCTTTTTTAGATAGAAATAATACATAAATTATTAAAATAATAGGAAAACACCCCTCTCCTCCACTATAAATTCTCCCCTCACATCTGCTTCTCTTTAATCATCTCAAGATTTGATACTTGACTAAATTTAACACCATAATCATGGCTATAAACTCCCCACACATCTATGTACTCTTGGTGTCATCAAAATTCCATGTCTATGTGATAGCTGTTCTGGACTTCTTTTATGGTGGGGATCTGCCATGAATTTACTAAGCAACAAAGATGGTTATTATGCTTAATGTGGGTAATCCTAAGTCAATTTATAAGTACTTACCTACTAGTATGTGTAAAATATCATACAAGTCTCTGGCTAGCATTCTCAACAATAGATTTTATTTTCGTATGGATTCATGGATGGCATTAGAACAACATGGTTTCATTAAAGGGAGGTCATTTCAGGGCGCTATTGGTGTGGACTAAGACATGGTAAGTGGAATTAATAACAGGTCTTTGGGGGGAAATTTGGTGGTTATGTTATACATGAGAATGTATTATAATATAGTGTAATGGGGTTTTTTTAATTAAAGTCTTTTCTTGCATTGGGTTCTCAAAATGGACTGGTGCTTTCATTTCCGCTGCATTAGCTCGGCATGGATTTGTCCTTCGTTTGTGGGCAAGAAATTTGGTTTTTTAAAATCTTTTTGTGGTTTTTGACAAGGGTTTCCATTGTCTCCCACTATTTTCATAGACTCGCAAAATGTTTTTAGCCTTTTTATTAACCAAGGTCTCAACATGGGGAATGTTCTCCTTTATCAAAATAGGCATGCAACAAGGGGGATATCACAATTGATGTTCATAGATGACACAATTGTATTTATTAATGGTAGTAGTCATTAATTTTAGGGTTTGAATATGATTTTTGGGGAATATTTCAAGTGAATTGGGATGGTGGTTAATAAATAGAAAAGAATCTTTTACATATCCTAGAATGTATCTGAAAGAAGGCTGAGGGTTGTGGGGGCTAGCTTGAGTATGGATAGAGGTTTTTTTCTCATGGAGTAACTTGGGGCTCTGGTTATTACTTCCTCCCTCACGGTTCATCATTTAGATACACTCATTAACATGTTCTCTGATAACATTTTCAACAGGAAAAATAGATTCTTATCATTTGGAGGTCGCATTACATTAGTTTACAGTGTCCTGGTTTCCTTTACCATGAACATTCACTATACACTATTGGTTACCAAGAGCGCGACTTCCAATCTGGATAATATTATAGTTTCCTTTATATGGTATGGTAAGTTAGAAGGTAAACATATTTTGGGATCATATAAATATCTTTCAAGACCCCTCTCTGAAGGGGGTATCAACCTGAAGAGCGAATTCCCAACCATGAGGGGGTTTCATGAAAAGCTTGTGTGGGAGGCTATTGAAGGTCATTCTATTTACGGAAGGACTATGCATCACATTTATGGTCAGAATATGAGTGATCATATAACAAGGCCATCCAGGATATGAAATTTGATTCACCCATACATGGAAATTTTGAAACAACACTTTCTGTGGTTAGTAGGTACATGAATCATAAATTTTTGGTAGCAAGATTAGGGGGTGGGTAGGCAGTATTTCCCAACCTGCCCCACCCCGGACATATCTTTTAGTGAGGCCAGAAGTCATCCCAGGTTCATACAAGGCATTCTTGATGAGTATAAGCATTCTGTTTTTAATAACATTGTTACTAGTGATGTTCCAGATAAACTCATATTCACAAGTTCGATATCGGGTATTTTTTTCATCAAAGAGTTTACTCATATTACAAGGTACATTTCAACTGAAGTTCATTGGGGGTAAAATTTTTGTGTTAGGAGTTAAACTCCAAATATAATTTCCTCTTGTGGCATGTGTGGAACAAATATCTTCTTAATGATTATAATTTGGCACATATGGGTGTACAAATGGCTTCGAGGTATTGGTGTTGTAGGTCCTCAAACCAAGAAATAGTGGGGAATTTATTTAATAATAGTGAATGGGGGAAAGGGATATTGAAGTCTTCGGGAACCTTCATTGGCTGGTATTCATCTAAAGGGGAACATGAAAGCATCTAGTGTTCAAGGATTAGTGGAGCAGGTTCTCACATGGCTGAGAGGAAGCCCGTGACCGTAATCCTGATTGTAGGATGTTGGACCTTCTGACAGGTCAGGAACAATGCATGACTCAAAAATGGATCAAGAACTCAAATATGTATCCATTTTAAAATGAAAAATACTAATCTTAGTCATCTTAGATTGTTCCACGATTTCCATTCTGCTCCATCTGTTTGTTCTTTAGTCCTAAATCACTCATCGATAGTCAGTTGGCAATTTTTGGGTAGGGCCGATGGGTACGAAGGAATCCTCCAAGACAGGATCTCAAACTCAATATGTATGGGTCCTTAATCAGGGAGAGATTCATTTGGGTTTGGTAGTAAGGGAACAAATGGGTTCTATTTTTGTAGTGGATACTTCCTTTTTTGAGAGAGATGATGTTTTCTAGGAAGAGGCTTTGGCCATGGTTACCGGGCTGGAGTTATGAAATAAAAGGCATATAAACATCCAAATGGTGGAGACAGATTCAATGCTGTTTTTTAATGCACTGTTAGTTAAGGTTAGTTTTCCTTGGAACATATCCTACAATAACATAAATTGAAATTTTCTTAGAGTTAATAATAAAGATGTTTCCCATACATGGCAGGAGGGAACATGGTGGAAACTTTTTTGGCGTCTATGGCATCATCAAACTAGAGTATGTGTTCTTTACCTTTATTTGGATCTTTTAATAAGTAGGGTTTGAAATTTGTTTCCAATGATTCTATGGGATTTCATTACATTATACCAACATGATTTTTCTAGTGGTTTCCTCTGTATGATGGTTTCTTCATGAATCTATAAAAATTTTTGTTTTCAGTCAGCCAGTCTTTCAATTTCAGTTTCATTTATTTTTCTCCACTCAACACCATTCATCCAAATGGAATTATAACCCTATTAAAATAAATATAATGGACGTATATCATTTTAATGTAATATAAAACCTTAAACTCATCCCTCCATCAAATTTAACTTAAAACTAAAAATGTTGCATGTGATGTGTCGATTTACCAATATAATGGGTAATGCACGTTCATTTTCATTAAACATCTTCAAAAAAGATAATAAGTGTATTAATTTGTTTAATTTTTTTTAATGTGTATGTTATGACATTTTTTATATTATTTATATAACCTATAATCATAATAATAAAGGATAAAACAAAATGATTTCATTGTTCTCAAAAAACCACCAAAATTAACACAAAACGATCATCATTAACATTTATCAAAAGAATCATCCTATAGGAATACAACAAAATATTTTTTAATATCATTCATAATTTTGGAGTTTCATTCATAACACATAATAAAAATATGGTATTTCTATCCTCATTTAATATGAATTTCCATTCATGAATACAAACTAACTGATCAGGAAATCTATGAAAATGATCACTCCCAAATAATGAAATTAAACACTACAACTCATCCAAAATGACCATAAACAAACCTAATAAAACCATAATTAACAAGAATAATGTAGGAAAGGTTTTTAAATTCTTAATAAATTAATATAATTTTATTATACATGACATTAAATTGAATAATGTGTTCGGGGACATGGTAAGTGGAATTCTTAACTCCAACTCTCTTTCTTTGGGTTTTCTCCATTTCACCACATTTTTAGTATGGATATTACATAAATATTATTTCTAAATACTTATCATACCTTTTATGGGATATAAACCTTTTATAATCAATATTATGATAAACAAAATGTTTCTAGAAGAACACTTCTATCAAAAAAATACACTTCTCAAGATTGATTTTTCTTCACTAAAAGTTGATGATTCTAATATCAAGTATGTTATCCCATATTTCATTTTGGAACCCATTATTTTTTAATGCATGTCTTATTAAACGAACCCCATTCCTCTCTATGAGTTATTTTATGTCCAATATTGATATATGCACTATTTAGAAGAAAGATAATGTAACTGTTATGGCATGATGGGTGCACCCAAAATTATATTTCACAAAGAAAACGACCAGATATGACCTGTATACCTAGAATTATATATAACTCCAATATATTGGGTAATGTAATTTATCTTAAAAGGAATGTGAAATATGTGTGAACTTGATTCTATATTTTTTCAATGCTATGTGTGGTAGTTGACCACCAAGACCTGATGTTTCATTTTTATGCATTACCAAATTCCATGACATTATCTAATGCTTCCCCTCATGATGATGATGTTATGATTTTTCCCACCCCAAGAAATATTATTTTATGATATTTTGTATCTTCTTTCTATAATTTTGAGCTCACTCATTTTTTATGCATATCCATAGGTGACTACATATACTAAGGATAATAAAAAGGAAAATAAGAATCTATAAAGGAATGAATTAAAGAAATGATAATTTTTTATGTTTTAATAAATATATATGTTCATAATTTTTCTAAGAAACCAAACCTTTGTATCATCAATATATAATGTATCTATGTTGTTAAAATTATGTAATAGTAATGTAATAAAAAACATGGTATCTATACTGATAATAGAAGAAATAGCCACTGCTTTATTGACTCAGTCTCCACATCCATTCCACATTTAGAATCCATTGCACGAAAAGCCTTCCAATGTACCACATTGAAATGAGAACAATTCCCAGGAACATCATCATGTATAGAAACATAGAGTTACCTTCCTATAATTTAATAATAAGGGTAACGACATCAATGATTCAGAATTCATTAGATGATTCATCTGTTCCAGGGATAAGATGATACTAAATTTTCCAAAATATAATAAGACGCATGATTTTGAACTAATTAATAATACTACCTACATAACATACCATTGGATAAATGGACACAAATTTAATGAGTGATTTAGTTTAAAGGATTATTTCTAGGAGCAGGTAGACTATAGATTCTTTATGTTTGGTGAATTATCATCAGTAGTGTAAAAAGACTTTTCCACCCTCAATTGTGATCATAAATACTCTGAAATGTGGATATAATTTCGTGGATGGGTGATTAAAAAGTTCAATGAGTATTAGTATCATTAGAAGTCCTCTCACAAACATGAAATTTTCTATGACTAAATATGAATACTAAAGCCTCTATTAATTTCCATAACATCTTTTCCTACAACATATGCTTCATATAATCCCATTTCATGGAATAATATTCCCTAATTCTATATAGAATATCCGTGCCTCCAACCGGACTTAAAACTACCCTACACTATCAATGACTTAATGTGCCATGAATTGACAGAATCCATCAAGACCACTCCCCTACTTGAATACTCAACCATCTAGGTTCATGAATATGATTATATAAATCTAATCATATTAGTTGATCACTGTATATTAAATAGTGTTGACAAACACCACATGGAACCCTTAGGAATCTATAGAAAATTATATCAATGGAGGGATACAAACCTTTTTTGAAGATAATATATCATACCTATATCTCGAGAAAGTAATGTTCACACTGTGAATATTGGATTCCAAGCCTTTCATAGAGATCTGTATTCACAACATTCATGTTCCACAACCATAAGAGAATCCTATGAAATAGACCATACCAGTTGATCATGTTGCTCATACATATTATCCAATAGCTCAAACATGGCTGGGAATGGCATTTTCTAGGCTTTTTAGTGCTCAAAATATACCAACAAATCAGCAACTGAACACAATGAGAACCAGGTAGTTCATAGTGCCTCTTCAAGAGAAACCCACTATGCTCTATCTTAGAGGGATCCTGGGAAGGTAGGAATATACCCCTTTCCTTAAAGTATGGTGTTCTCAAGAACATATCTAGAATAAAAGTGGAGAACTAAATTCATGACACGATACTCTTATCAAAGGAGACACATGATGCCCTAATCAAGCCACTGATTTTTTTCTCTCTAGTTTTAGTCTACGGTCGATTCTAAAGAGGATTATCATGTTGAGGAATCTATTCAAGAAAATTTCTAATTCGTCATTTTGTTATTTGAGAAGTGCCAGGGTGGCACCATTTAGGGAAACATATGCAAAATATCTATCAAAATATAGTTTAACAATGTGAAGATGCATCATTACCTTGTGGATAATAGCTTTGGGATCAATATCATCCCGTCCAAAACATTCCACAGAATCGGGCTCACAAAAAATCACTTGTCTCTCTCGAACATGACAAATTATGATTATTCAAGAGAAAGTAGATTCCTTGTAGCAACATTGAATTGAAGCCTCAATTTAGATATTTTCTTATAAACACTGAATTCATGTTAGTATAATAGCATAATACCAATATTACCCAATTGGTAATTCCCTATATCCATCATCATGTTTTTTTCATCTCTTTATACTATCAGTGCAATAAATACTTTCTCAATGGTTGATAAGGGATAATGCATGGATATTCTTCTCCATTAAACATATGCTAAGCCCAAAAATCTAATACATAGAAACTTAAAACGGAGGGAATGTTTGACTCAATTAATGGGGATGAGTGTGTAAATTCCCCAAATGATATGATAGCCAGCTCAATAGATCATTGTGAAAGAAATGAATGATTGTTTCAAATTTCCTATCCAATGATTGGATACAATGAATCTATTTAACAAATGTTACATCATCATCCCTTAGGAGAAGGGATGATCGTAGATCACCTTATAATCCTATAACAGATTAGTTTATTCGATAATATTATGTCAAAATCCTCTTTCAAACCTAAAGGTTTTCCCCATGAACACCGATCAACAACACTACCATAAGGAAAGAACCCAAATGTGGAGTAAAAACCATTGTCATTATTTTGTCATCAAATATGGATCTAATAGTCGAAATGAACACATAATTGGATTAGTAAAAATATCTCCCCTTGGTCTTTAAAAATAAGTAATCCATAAATGAGGATTCCAACCCCATAGAAATAGATAAATGTTCCGCAAATTAGTATCAATATCTAGGCATGTCTTCATTCCATATATTCATCATGTTTCAGATGAAGAAAAGTGTCAGGATGAAATCCTAACATCATTGAAGAGGGTGTATCCACTACTTTTGAAGAGTTTCCCCTGGTGAATCTAAAAACCGAGGAAGAGTTGATTCTGGCACTGACCAGTGTAGTTTTGTCACCAAAGAATCAACAACAGTGTGGGGATTTCATGGAACAACAAAATGATGCATTCTCAGAAATCTACATGGAATTATTAAGTCCCAATACACATGTATTTTCATTAACATGGAATCCATGTTCACCATAATGGGATCAAACACCCTCCCACAATAATTCCTCCTTCCCACTATTCCATAGTTGAGGCCAAATATGAAATAATTTTATAGACTAAAATTAACATGTATTTATAGTACCCAATGTTGGTGGGAAACATTTGCCTAGTAAAAAAGAATAGATTGACCAGAGATTGCATCAAATTTAGAGACATCAAAAAACCCTTCCCTAAGAATGATTTTCCCCTTTTAATAGAACTTCTCATAGACGTGACTAATGTTTGTCAATGCATGCATATAATGGACTGTTAGTATAGGTATAATTATATATAGATGGTCTAAAAAGATGAAGAATTCATAACCATGAGGTTATCATTGGGAACCAAATGTATCAGTGTGATTCCATTTATTATAATGATTTTTTGGGCCCATCTAATATCATGTGATGCATCGTGTCTTCGAACATCACTTTGGTGCATTAGTGGAGTTCTTTGTGTATGATTTGGTGGACAAATCCCACCAATGAAAATAGTGTCTCATGTATCATTAGATTTTGATGGAATTCTTCTACTCCCAAAACCTAAATATTTATACCAAATCGTGTTAATTCATGGTTACCTCTAGAATGTTTTTTGACATCATCATCAGATATAGAATAATTTGAAATCATTCCATAAAAGATGAAGTCTATCAGCCAGATGAATCCTCAATGTAGCCTCCAGGTGTTATGGGGTGTCAAGTTCCACCTAGCCAACATCAATTGATTGATCACTAACCAGGTACAAATATGTATTCCCATTTCAATGATCATGGATAAAATAGTTGTTTACCTATTGGATGAATACCAACACACCCCATTTGATGATGTCATGTACTATATTCTACAACATCAACCCCTAATTCCACCTATCCCATGGAATCCATTGGTCCTCCTTGTAACCACTCGATAATGGTACCTTGGTCCCCATTAATCTATGAATAACAATGAGGATTTATAAACTATCATCTACTTAAACATCTATATGCTACATTACATGGTAATTATATATTATCTCATTATGATAATGTATTATTGTTGGATATTCACAGTTCTGATTTTGTAGAACTACCTATCGAAATATGATATATACGTAGTGTCCCACAAAATTATGCTGAATTACATTCTAAAATTCCCTACATAGATAGGTTTACTGACACATTGGGAAGTAATTCTAAAATAGCTGAACATCAGCTTCATCTATGAAAATCTCATCAATGGCCAATGATGGTATGATTTATGCATCAAGAAGATTAAAATTTAAGAACAACCCCTTGGTTTTTACTTTTATATGAGTCCATACATTTTTTTGGATCAGACCCCACCATATTTGGCTTTCAAAATTATTGTACCTCTCATAGTTTGAATGGTTGATGGATGAACGACCTCAAAATCAATACAATGGACCTTGAGATCATATCCATTAATCGTAGAAAATCCATTTTTATATAATAATTCAAGTGATCATAAGGTTGAACCATAGTGTGGTTGAGTAATAGTCTCTTATCCCTATTCACGAGATGTACCTCGGGATCAATTTCCCCTTCTACATGTGAAGCGATACTCTAAGGTATATATTATGTAAAAGATTTGTGATAGTGTCATCAGTATGTAAAACCCCACCCCATATGGTGTGGACTCATGAACTGATGGACTAGTTACATTTCCACTGAAGGGATATTAATTTTCCCCAAATACTGAATTTCCAATCTGATTCCTTGGAAATCCTAATAACATCCTTTTTATATCTTGGCCAAGAGAACCTAGTTATGCATATTGCACAATGGATGGTCATATCCGCCAATGCTTATGACAATTTGGATAGATATTTAAATAAACTACCTATTAGTAATTATATATCAGAGCCCTCAAATTTCACTAAAGTCAAACTGTTTCCTGACTAGATGGATCCCTTCCTTGAGTTCCTTTAACTATGCAGTCTCCCTCCAGAAAAGTTGATCACAATTTAATCTTTTTTTTCATTAAAATATTTAATATTAGATAGACCTAACATTAAATTGATCCTCTATTAGATTGAAATTTATTGATACCTATTTCATCTATCCATCAATAGGTTTATCCTCTAGTTATTTAAAAATTAAACTATGGGTCATGCGAGGCCCATCAAGTAGGATTGAATCTCTCTCACTAGATATGAAGGATTGATTATTTTATATCACCATGTTTCATGAGTGTACTAGGTTCCCCATTAATTTTCATGATTTTTAGATCCATGCCATATCATTGAATCATCGTCAAAATATTTTCAATTCTACTTGTATATTTTTAACTTTTTCTTTATAGGCTTGTGACATTGTTAGCCCATACCAACTAGTGAAAACTCGATAGTGATGGTTTATCATGAAATCCAATGAATAGTTCTCAAAGTTGGCCAAATTCACCACCTAAAGTTTTCCAATACCTAGTTAATGATTGAATATATAATGTTCCACATCATCCATAAATTTAGGATACTCTAACTATTCTAATAAAAATTTCCAAAAAAATTCCTGATGTTGTGTTGATGATGTTTCCTTCCAAATACAAAAACTAGAGAAACTGCACATTCAGCTATCATGAACAATCAATTGGGTAGATTAAGGCATCTATTAGGACCACATATAACATATTATAGAATAAGAATATTTTTCATTATATTATAATTAATGACATATGGACCTGTTATATTATAATATTGAATTGAAAATATATGACTCAATACTACCTCATATATAGGGACGTGTAAGTACTACCATAAATTTTTTGTTTTCATAACATTGTATTGTATTTATTATCTAAATTAAATGGATAATAGACTTCAAGTATACCTTGATGAGGTGAAAACACTTGAAGAAAACCATCATCAAGAACTACATAACTTGGATATGAACTATGATATTATGTTGCAGGAATTTATAAAATAAATGTTTTTACTCTATTTCTTAATCCAGGGTGATATGGTATTGGATCATAGGAAGATAATTATACATGCAAATAGGTTACCAAATATGAAACCCAAATAGGTGTGAAAATAGGTCATTTATAAGTTTTACACTAATGATGAGTTCCCTATTACCACTACTCATGGGGATCATATTAGACCCCACCAACTCTAGGCTCTTTAAGTGGGTCATCACGGGAATATTAATGTCTGAGTTGTATGAATTTTTAATCTAAATCCCAAAAAACTATTCCAATGACATAAAAATTTACTATATATTCCTACACCCTAATCATAAAAGTTTACAACATCATCATTTTCACATGATGATAAAAGGCACGGTTCCATAGATAAACATATATGACGGTAAACTATATAAACTAAAAATCCTCATAGTATGAAATTAAACTATGTGATCAATGTGATTTCATCAATACAATAAATTAAACTATAATTTCCCTTATTGTGTACTATAAAACTAAAAAATGGTTGGTTCCTCACTAGTAAGAACATTTTCCCTCCATTCAGTGCTAGTATCCAAACACATAATGTTCCAAAACTATATGTGTTTTGTTTCCCTAGTCCATGGGCTATGTAGTGATATTCAATATTGTTTTCATGGCCTAACTAAAAAAATCATATTTCAGAAATCCCACTTTTGGAATGGTCTTGACATCATATTTCTATTTACCCATCTAGCATATTTGAGATTAAGGCATAGTATCTTCTAGATTATTAAACTCACCATTTAATATCCCATCTTGTTCACTTCAAAACATCATGCTTTAAATAGTGTAAATCCTAATCACCATATAAATATTAAAAATACCATTAATATAATTAGTTTCTTGATAGACTATCTCACTTCCCTTCCGAGGGAAAATTCTTGAATAATCCTTCATTGTAGATGACAGTTATCATATATTGAACACGGTCATCAATCCTTTATTTTCCCTACTCATCTGAGAAAACAGTGGTAATGGGACCATGATTTAAAAAATGATCAGTATTTTTCTCGTACCCATAATTTAACTTATTTTATAGTTAGGGTCCTAAAATTAGTGATTTACCTCCTTTCCACCTCATATTATTCTGGTGTTGTTTTAACACCATTTCTGTTATCTATCCAGGAATTATCATATGATGGTCAAGAAAGTTGAAATAATTGGTATTCCACCAATATGGACTCATACTATCATATTTCGCTATCACATATAACAAGGGGAACTCTAATCCATTCATTTTCTCACACCAATAATGAATCATTTAGGCTTGGGATTCTTAGTGGGATCTTCCCCATCATGGTTGATTCTAACAGGTTATTAAAAATCAAATTTCACTTCAAAAGGACAATGTATCATGATCCTAATCTATGTTAAAATTGTCTCAGATATGTGCCATATGGAACTAAGCCTACATGGAAATATCTTCACATTTGGTTCCTATTCTTTTTTTTCTTCACAAAAATACCCAAAACACATAACCCCTTCTGGTCCAAAAACCTTGACCATAAAATGGTAACATAATTCAAAATCTATGATCCTTGAATATAGACTATCTCCATTAATTTAGTCAAATATATGCATCCTTAAACTACAATTACCAATGTATTTATCACAAGATGATACACTCTATTATAGATACTGTCCAATATCTATGAAATTAATATTGTAGGAGTCTTATTCAAACTATCATGTCATTTAACTGTGTGTAACTTATCTCTGGAATATCACTTGTCTTATAAACCCTCTTTAACCAACATTTCATTTTTGGTTATTATGAAAATAGTCGAACACATACGTAGTGAAGAGTTGAGAGTGATCATGACATGGATTGTGGATGAATCATAAATGCACAAGAAACATTTCATGGGATAAGTGTCCCAATGACAAGAGGAAGAGTGCAGAAGATGAAAGAGGCTCTAAATGTCCTCATTTTGAAATTACATGAGGTGGCCCAACATTAATTCATTAGAGGATGAAATTGGTATTTCATCACATTTATCAAAGGACAAAAGTGAACCTTAAGGACCACCCAAATGCTTCCACTAATTTTAATCCACATGCATGAAAAAAATATCCAAAGTCAAAAGTGGTGGGCCCCATGTATCAAATGTCATGGTGGGAATCATCAATGTCTTTTTGGGTGGTTCTAAAATATATTCTTTGGATATATAATTTACCCTAAGCCCATGGACTTTTATAAAAAATTAATTTTAAGGGGATATTCTTTAGACTATTTTGGGATAGTTATTTTGACTTGTATTCATTTAATTTAATTAGAATTAACCACCTCATTTTACTCTATTGAGATTAATTTCATATTTTAGAGTTTCTAGAATTATTATGCTTATGTTTCTTGTGTACATAATCAAATTCATGTAAGGTGCATCAAAATAGTGAACCAATTTTATGGGTCTTCATAATTATGTTTTTAAGGGGAAAGACTCCATGGGGTCTTAATTGATGTTCCACCTTTGCCATTTATTTTCCTTCTTATATTTTAATTTCCATTTCACCTTCTTCTGTCACATTTGATTCCTCAATTTTTCTCCAAAGAATACCACACACCCATATATTATCTTAACAATTGTTATCATAGGTGAACAATGGAGACTTGGTTCTTCCTTGTTTTCTATTTTTATTCTTTCATAATTATTTTCCATCCATTTTTAGTGTCTATAACCATTTTTGGGTGCAAAATTCTTCCATCTTTTCACCTTCTTTTTGATATGTTTATTCATGTATTGTATGTCATTTTAATAGTTTAAAATATCATAATTATTATAGATTTGGAAACAATGAAATATTATTCATATATTTGGAGATATATCTGAGTCAATTCATGCTACAGATTCACTTTTGTGAAATCTATCAATCTCCAAGATAGAATTCCAATCGAGTTTCAAGCTTTTATTTGAAAGATATTATCATGCAGAAATTCAAGAAATTTGAGAAATTACATTATTCATCATTTTAGAATCATTTTCATTATATTTTTTCATTTTGATAATTTAAATTTTTTTATCCACACACTAATATCAAATCTTTTTTCACTCTTTCTTTTTTAAATTATTAAAAAAAAGCCCAAAAAACAAAATTTTGATGTTTATTTCACCTTGTTTTGGCTATATAGCACAAATTCAGTGAATTTATAATCTAACATTTATATTCCAACAACTTTATTTCATCCATATACAACTTTAAACCATAACCATTTCTCTCATTTCTCTATACCACCCATTTTTCATGGACTCTATTGATTGATACATATTTAATTTTTTTCTATTTTTAATGTTTTCCCTGATTTTGTTACTTCTTATTAATTTTCTTCTTGAATATATTTAATAACACTTATAGGAACCATGATTTTGTGCTAGAAAGTGTGACAATACTTTTTTATAGACTAAAAAATGATAGAAAGAGTGTGTGAGGACATAAAAAATTGGCATGTGAGGGAGAAAAAACTGGGATCAGCCTCAAATTATTCATGAATGAATTTGATGAAAAATTTTCAAGGTTGAATTATAGGTTGGATGATTCTAAATGTTACTCAACTTCAATGGATTAGTAAAGTAAATTGATTGATGAAATTGACAATGATTACATTTATTTCAAAGATTAATTTCCTAGAAAAGGGAAAAAAGGGGATATAAGAGAATGTTTATTGGGAAGCATCAAAATGACAAATCTATCATTTTAGGGGGAGAGTGAACTTGCGCTTTATTTATTGTAGGGGAAGAATTTTGAAGTTGTTTTGGACTTCAAAACTACTCGGAAGAGAATAAAGTAACGTTGGTGGTGCTTGATTTTATGGAAAATGCAATTATTTGGGGGGGACTACTTATAAGTAAGTTGATATCCGAATGGAGAATGGATAATTTGAACATGGGATGAAAGGAAGATAGCAATGCTCAAAAGGTACATTTCTATTCATTACTATCTATATTTTCTTTTCATGTTTAAGAACTTGTGTAAGCTTCCATGTGTGTGGAGGAATAATAAAACTAAATGGATATATTGATGATTCATGACAATTTGGAGGTGGATCATGAAGAAACCAAGGAAAGGTTCATCAATGGCTCGAATATGAAATTTAGAGATCTCATGGAACTTCAACCCAATATTTACATGGATGAGGTCCTATATAAGGTGGTGACTGTCAAAATTATACTACATTTTTGAAGGAGTCATGTATGTTCCCACAATTAATATATGGATAACAAAAAATTTAAAAAATCAACTTTTAAGTGGATTGAAAAAAAGGAAGGGATTTAAAATTTTTTACCAATCAAATAGAAGAAGCGAAAAATAAGTTCATCCACACTAATTAAAAAGGATAAAATGACACAAATTTCCCTTATATATCTAATGATATAAAGTGTATTATGTGTCAAGGATATATTCATATTTAATCTCAATGTCAAAAAAGGACAATGATTGTTTTGGATAATAGAGACATCCTTATTTAGAACTCTAGCGATGATGAGGTGCCACCTTTCCAGTAGAGATCTGATGTAGAAGTTTAAAAACCTGTACATGGTGATGCAATGTTGGAAATAATATTTTTATACATTTTACTAAAATATGATCATGATGAGGATCTGTGTGAGCATATTTTTCATAAGAGATGTGACAAATAAGAGAAGGTTTGTTGTATGATATTTTATAGTAGAAGTTGTACAAATATGGATAGTAATGTATTGGTGGAGAAGTTGAGTTTCCCATATCTAAGGAATATTAGACCCTATTTATTACAGCTGTTAAATTTTATTGGAGAATTTATGGTCAAAATTCAAGTCATAGTTTATTTTTTCCACTGGAGAATATCATGAAAAGGTGATTTGTGATGTTGCACTATTACAGGATATACATTTTCTACAAGGGAGACCATGTCAGTTTGATAGGAGGGAGATGTATGATGGTTATTCTAAGTTCTTCTCATTTCATTTTAGAAGTTGAAAGATTTTTTTGACACAACTAATACCCTTACAAGCATATGAAGATCATGTTAGTATATAGAAAGAATAAAAAAATAAAATATAAATTTCTAAAAAAGAATAAGGGAAAAATAAAAATTTGACTGATAAAAAAACTAGTGTGATGCATTTAAAAAAATGAAAATAGAGAAAAAATTAAATGAGTGAAAAAATTGATTGTGAAAAAGGAGTGTCGAGTCACATTAAAAGAAAAGAAGGAAATAAAAGAGATGAAAACAGGAGTTTTGAGAAAAGGGTAAATTTATTTTCTTGAAAGAGTAAAGCGAAATGTTCATTATTAAACGAGTTAGTTATCTTAATCATTAGTAAGGACTATTACCTTTTATCTATCAAACTACACCCTTATTTACCTTCTTTTATTGTGACTTTATAGAAGGAATTTGGTGATTTGTTTCCCTAAGAAACACCCAATGGATTACTCCACTTGAGAATAATTTAGCATAGTATTGACCTCGTACCTGGTGCCAAAATTCACAATAGACTAGCATATAGAGATAATCTGGAAGAAACAAGTGATATCAATGGTCAAGTTGAAAAACTAATGAAGAAAGTATTAGTGAGGGAAATCATGTGTCCATGTTCAATTCATATGATCCTAGTACCCAAGACAGATGGAACATAGATAATGTGTGTGGATTATCACCATCAACAAAATATTAGTTTATTATTGTTATCCCATCCGCTGACATTATCACATTCATGATGAATTACATGGGGCTTATTTTTTTAAATAATATATCTTTAATTTGTGTACAACCAAATATTATTTGAAATAAATATGTGATCGAAAAAATTATTTTAAAAGTAAGTTCTGTTTTTATCTGTGTTTAGTTATGAAATTTTTTTAACTAATAGAACATTTACATTAATTAGATTAATAAACCATTCCCTCCATTTATTCATTGGAATGTTCATGGTTATTTATTTTGATGAAATCATGGTGTATATTAAATCTCTAGAAAACCATGTTGAACACTTGTGTTTGGTGTGTGCGACACTTAGAGAAAACCAACACTATGCCTATATTCCAAAATGTTCCTTTTTTATGGATACCATAGTGTTTATTTTCTTTTTTGTAGGGTTGTAGTGGATGCTTGTGGATGGTGAAAAGCTGAAATAAATTCAGAAGTGTCCCCCACCAAAGAGAACAGTCAAGGTTTTGAGTTTTCATTTATCGGTAATATTCTATTAGAGGTTTCATAAGTATTTTTCATCCATCTCTACCCAATTTAATGAAATTTTAAAGAATCATTGGTTTTTTAAAAGGAGTTAATATAAGAAAAATCATTTGACACACATAAAGGAAAATTGGTCAATGCTCTATTTTTAAGGCTATTGGATTTCAAAAAAATCATTGTAAATTAGTATGATGAATCACGAGATAGTATTAGTGATTTTTTGAATCATGAGTCACATTCAATTTCTTAAATTAGTGATAATGTTAGTCGGGAAACAATTAATTATTAAAAATAAAATAAAGAAAAATATTTTTTGAAATGAACCACAGAAACATGTAAACATTACAAATAGTCTAAAGGGTTCATAATTCATTCTTGAATAAAATCATAGGGTATTTGACATACCAAGGTATATTGAATCAACAACATGAATCTTGGTTGGAATTTGTTGAGACTTTCCCATATGAGATCAAAAGCAAAAAAGGTAAAGAAAATGTGGTTTCTGATGCTCTTTCACGAAGTTATTCCTTTCTTATATCACTTTATTTTCAATTACATGAACTTGAGTTACTAAATGGAATGTATGAAACTAATGGTGATTTTTCTCAAATTTTGATATCATGTGGAAAATGTGTATTAAAATACTTTATGAATTGTGTGGTTCCTTTCAAACGAGATTAATTGTACACTGCAAATTGTTCAACTCAAGAATTTCATTTAAAAGAAACTCATGAGGGTGGTTTGATGTGGAATTATGGTGTTGAAAAAACACCAACTAATTTTCATAGACACTATTATTTCCTAATTCAGCTAAAATATGTTATTTCAATTTGTTCTAAGTGATTCACTTGTAATTATAAAATGTCCAAGGATCAACCTAATGGATTTTATTCCATCATGCCTGTTCCATCCCATCATAGGACTGACATCTCTATGAAATTTGTTTTTGGACTTCCTTATTGTTTTGAATATTTTTAAAATAATGGCCATTTTTATTACTTTCTAAAAAAATAAGGATTCTATTCATATATTAGATTTATTATTCAATGAAATTTTGAGATTACATTGACAGCCCCAAACCATTGTATGTGATTGGGATGTAAAATTCCTTAGCCACTTTTGGAAAAAATTTTGGAATAAATTTTTAACTAAATTATTATTCTAAACTGTTTCACATTCTCAAAATGATGGGAAAACTAATGTTGTTAATAGGACTCTTTATACAATCTTTCTTATAATAATTCAAAAAAATCTTTAGAATTTCTATTTTTTCCACTAATAGAGTTTTCATTTAACCGAGTAGTGATTTCCACTACTGAATTCTCACATTTTGAGTTTGTATATGGATTAAACCAAATGACTCCATTGTATATTATTCTATTTCCTATGAATGAGATTGTTGAAATTGTAGGTGATGAGAAGGATTACTTTTTCTGGGATTTTCATGACAAATTGAAAGCCAACATTTAATGAATAAAAAAAATATGTGAATAAAGTCAACATGGGTCGACATAAGGTTGTAATGGAACCCAACGTTTGGGTGTGGGCACATTTGAGGAATGAATGGTTCCTAGAGCAATAAAAATAAAAACATCAAGGATTGGGAGAAACCCCATTAAATTTTTTAGAAATAATCAATGATAATGACAATAATAAGGACTTTCCCAACATATATGGAAATGCGAGTGATGCCTTTAATACTACTGATCTCTCTCCTTTTGAACAGGAAGATTCTAGGAATAATCCTTTTAATGTGGGAGGGGATGGTGAAAATCATCGATCACATATATAGGGAGGAGTTGAGGGTGATCATGACATGGATGGTGGAAGGAACATAAATTCACTGGACTCATTGCATGGGATTGGTGGCCCAATGTCAACAGGAAGAATGTGGAGGATAAAATAGGATATATATGCCCTCATTTTGAAATTACAAGAGGGGAAATAATTTTCATGAATGGGAAGATCAAATGGGACTTTAATCACAATTATTAAATCCCAAATGAGATCCTAAATGGACCACCAAAATGCTTCACTAAATTTAACCCACTCGCATGTAGGAAATATCCAAAGTCAAAAAGTGGTGAGCCATTTTCTCCAATGTCTTAGTGGAAATATTCAACATCTTTAGGGTGGTTGAAAAAATTCTTTATGGATATATATTATCCCTTTCTTCGATGGACATGTTTAAACCAAGTATAATTTGTGGGATAGGCTTTAGAATTTTGTGGGATAGGTATTTTGAAATTTATTCGTCGCATTTGGCTATAAATAGCCACCTCATTGTACCCCTTGGAGCTTAATTTCGAATTTAATAGTTTCTAGTATTATAATTCTTGTCTTTCATTTGTTAATAGGTGAATGAATGTAAGGATAAAAAAAGGAGTGGTCTACCTTTTTGGTGAATTATAATTAGTGTTTTAAGGAGGAAGTCTCCTTGGGGTCCTAATTGATCATCCCATACCCCATCTATTTTCCTTAAATTACTTTTAATTTCCATTTTCCCTTATTTTGTAACATCTATTACCACATTTTTCACCAATGGATTCCACAAAACAATATGTTATCATATCAGGTTACTACATTTTTTGTTCCACACAAACTACTTCATGACACGCTACCATGGTTTATGGTACATGACCTTAAACTATCTTTTAACCCCATTATCCTAGCACTATAACAATAAACTGGTATCATCCCTAGAATTTCTAATATACAGAACCATAAAATTAAAACCTATAATTTACTATAAAATGTTACATAGTATATAATAATCATATCAACCTCACCAAAGAGGTTAGCTAGCTCCACATATGGCATTGATATCCCACCACACCATGCTCTAGAACTATATAAGAATTTATTACTATATACAAGGGATATATAGTGACACATTTTCCACCTTTCCATTGTCTAGTTGAAAATACCAAAGTCATATGATACCATTTTCACTAGAATCCACCCAACACTATATTTGAAACAACTAATCCAATAAATAGCTAAACACATTGACTCACCATTTAAAAATTTCCAAGAATCATTTCCTTAAACTATTCACATCATTCACCATATTTGATATTATGGAATGGGGACTTTTTGATATTCTCTTGGTTGTGGGTTCAAAACTCTCTGAAACTATAAAAACCCTTATAGAATCATCTTAATTTGGTAAAATAACCATAAATATAATCTGGGTGAAACTTCCACCAATATAGCCTTCAAAATGAATCTTTTTTAGGTCACTTCTAGTGTTTTAGAATAGAAATAATAATTTTTGAATATTCACTACATTATTCTTCTACATTTAGTGTTAGTATTCTATTGTTCCATGATTTAGAAATCCTGGTGGAATTATTCCTCATTTAGTTGGTAACATACTGATGCATTGGCCTCATATATCATACATAGTCAAAATTCGTATCCTCTCTTATGCCTTGTTTGGGAACCAATTTCTCATTTCAGTTCATAGATGATTTATTAATTCCATGGTTGTGTTGTTATTAGATAGTGTTGTTCCAAGAAATATGTTATTAATCTATGTGAAAACAAGTGTAGCATTGGTAATTTTGGAACTTGTTTGAGGTGCATTTCATAACACCTTCTCAGCAACCCAATCACCTCTAAATCATTCACGATCTATGACCTTAATCTATATTCTATAGTCTAAGAATTTTCCTTTAATCAATTTTACGCCTCATTCTAAGCATAATAACCTTAAACTACGTGCAGTTAGTCACACAAATGTCCCTAACTTTTGACCCATTTGGTTCAAATAGAATGTCCATAAAATTTATGAGGAATGAGGAATGAATGTGTGTTAGGATGAAATCAAATATGTGAAGTGTCAGATGAAATCATATTTTCACCTATAATGGCAGCCCTATGACATGTTAAATAGTAAGGGTGTGAGTGGAAGAGGTGCAGAGCCTATAGGAATCATAACTAGATCCTAGTAATAAACTTTCTATGCACACTGGACCCACTGGTTTTGGAAAAAGTGATAGCCTAACCATACCTCCCCTTTTCACCCCATCTATATGGTCCTCTACGGGGAACTATTTGGAAAAAATATCTCAAGGTGTTCTTTTATATTGTTTTGTGTGTGAATATGTTGGTTAACAAAGCCAGATGACCAAAAATGAGTGTCATTAATGTTTTCCTAAGACATGTTTTTAAGGTGCTGTAGTTTCCGAGTGATTTCCAAAATTTGGGGCATCAAAATCCAAAATTTAGTGTTGGAAAATGAATGATTAATTCATGGGATTTAATGTAATGAAAAACCATGATGAAAATAAGAAAAGGGTGAAAACCACATATCATAATTCATGGTCCACATACAATGTTATAGGAACAGTACACATAGTGGTAGGAACTGTACATGAATATGGTTTTCGAAACCAAAAATAGTTCATGGCTTAGTGATGGTGAGGTATGCGGGCTTGATGTCAGTGGAGGAAATCGACCACATAAGAGAAAATGCAGTAAATAGATGTCATGGAGAAATGGTTCATGGTTGGATTTCGGTTCATAGTGGTAAATGAATCAGTAAGAGGTGGATGCTAGATTATCGAATGGGTAAATCTCGATTCAGCGGATTAAGATGGTATATTTTCCTATATAAGAAATGTTAATCCCACTGATTACTATGGAGATCGAGTATCATTTAAGAACACATTTTTTGTATGGGAATTTTTCTATATCTAAAGGATGCTCACGAGGGACAATACCATAAAGGCTATAGTGGTTCGCGCAGAAGAAATTCTGCTGAAGGATATAGAATTAAAGCTGTGTTCACTTAGGACTCGATACGTAGAAGAAGACTCTTCAGTATGTGAGAGAGTAAATTTCTTATGTATTACAATAAGTGAGATATCTGGTATGATGAAGCAAAGATAGTCCAAGAATAGAGAATAGTTTGGAGACCGAAGAGAATTCGCAAAGGAGATTCATGGAATCAGTGCATGGTAGAAGTATGTGACCGCGAAGCTGGAGGTAGAACGCTGACAAAAGAGGTTCACATGAGAGGCATCAGTAGGTAGAGTAGGTGGTTTGCGTACCAAACTCGGTACTCAGTACGTGGGAGAAGAAGGTGGTTCACAATTTTCACAAGTAAGCTTGTAAAAACATCAAATAAGTATGTGAAAGTATTTTCCGGTACTCAAAAGCTACAGAAATGGTTGACTTCATCTATGGGTAAAAACAGAACTACAAAAGTGCATCTACCAACAGTTAAGAATGTAAGAATTCCTGAAAATGATGGGACCTAAAAGTCCCTAATTTTTGTTTGACTTACAAGTTGATAAATTGTGATTGAATTCCTTTACATGAGAAGTGAGAGAAGGAAGATGAAGATGGTGACCCTTTCCACTGATAGTGATCAATAAAGTGAGGAATATGGAGTGACCCTTGAGAATTTAGTGAGCCTTAGTGAATTTTGTAAAATGGGATATTGGTGTTGTGTGATCCCTGAACGTAGCCCAATGTGGGTGAACCAAGTAAAAATAATTGTGTCCTGTGTATGATTTCATATTTGTTCATATAATTTTAATGGAGGAAGAGAGAATTTAGTTTCATCTAACAATGAAGAAAGATCCAAAAGGGGGAACATTTTAATCTACTATATCCTGATTCTCCCCCTATAAGAGAATTATACCTAGTGGACCAAATAATATGTATCCAAGTTAAAGGTATAAAATTCATGTTTCTCTCTGAATAAGAATAAATGGAGGTGGTCAATCATAATAGAATTCTTATTTTTGATTGAAATAATTTTCCAGTATTGAATAATTGGATGTTGCACTACTTCAGACCAGTAGGTATAAATGTATTTACAGCATCTATGCATCAAATATCAGATTACATTAGTAGTGATTCTTTATCATAAGATGAATGAATAGAATTGGATGTTGATACTAGAAGGATCAATGCATTAGGTGGATCCCTATCAAATGAAATTTATATGAAGGTGACGTCTTGTAAGACCTCAAATGAAGTATCAGAACAATTTTTAAACATTTATGAGTGTAACAAAAAAGTCAGAGAAGCAAAGAGGTAGGTTCTATGAAACATGTATGGGGATCTCAGAATGAATCCCAATGAGACTGTTGATACATTATTCGACCGGATAAATATTATTGTGGAAGAAATGTGGGATCTTGGAGATTTCATTGATGATATAAATATTGTGAAATGAATCTTGAAGAAACTTCCACCACGGTTCAGTCTAAGAGATTCAGTGTTGGATGACAAAGACCTAAAAGATTTGACACTAGATAACCTAAATAGAACCCCTATAGCATATGAAATGAGAAATGATTATAATGATGTTGTGAAAAAAAGGGATGGATACATAAGTGGAATTCAAGTACATGATGAATATCTCTATTGAAGACAACCCAATGGAGAACAATATAGGTGATTTCATGTCATTTTTGTCCTCCAGGCTGAAAAGGATGAAAAAGGAGGATTAAAGGAAAACATCCATTTTTATGCATTGGATGAAGAATTATTTGAAATTTTGAAGCAAAGTGTCCTTATAAGTTTGATGATGAAAATAAATAAAATGTACAAATTCTACAAAATAAGTATTGATCACCTGAGAAAGTGTGAATAAGTACTTGGTGAATGTTATTCAGAAAGAAAAATCTACTTTAAGAGAGGATAAATGTTTAGAAGAATTTGAGGAAGAAGAGTTGGAGGACAACACAGATTATAAAGTAGATTCTTTGGTGGCAGTTTCATGAAATTCATTAACATGAGAAGAAATTGACAATGAAGATGGAGAAATTGATGGAAGAGTTGATCTTCTGGCTGAATTAGAAGATTCCCTTGAATAGGTTGAAATTTAGAGATCCAAAACAATGAAATCTAACATAGTTATTCGTGATGCCAAACACATTATGAAACAATAGAAATAAAAGGATTCTAAACTTAATGTAGAAATTGAAAAGCTGAGGTCTTCAATGCCATAATGATCCAAAAAGGTGGTTGAGTACATACTCAAAATTGAAGAATAGAAAATTTAAATAGATAGTTTAACTAAAATAGTAAAATTTCAAGTCAAGTTTATCAAACAACTAGATGAATAATTCATCAGTCTGTGACGAACAATTGAAGATCAGGAAAAACTTATACGAAAGAAGATCATATAGGAAAAAAATAAGATGAGATTTAGGCAAAGAGGTCCATCATAATAGAAGCACAAATCCTATCTGAATGATAAGGTTGTTAGTTGGATTGATCGAAAACAAAAGATAGTTATGTTTCAAGTCAGACCACAAGAACCTAGTCCAATATTAAACATTGATTTGGGCATGAAGTGGAATTATAATATTTAGAAAACTCAATTCACAACTAAGGGTGCATCATTACCACCTAGGAATTACCTATTAGAAGATCCTATTGTTGTGGTAATATGGGACAATCTCAAAATGGATGTTCCATAGAAAACTGGTACCAAATGGAACAAGACCAACATAGGTGGTAGTATAGAGCTCAATTTTACATATCATCATTTGATGTTCATTGTTTCAGGTGTAAAGGTCTTAGGTGTATGGAAAGATATTGCACATCAACAATTTAGAGGAATGTGAAGTGGAAAACTGAATTTGTTCTTATGAAGTAGCCAATAGTATCTTCAAGTCAGATAAAAAATTTAAGTCAAATTGTTTCGTTGAAGCTTCAATATGACCCATCATATACTAAGGATAATCAATACTATCATTCATTGTCAGTTATGAATTTTTAGGGTTGGGTCAATAAGAAAAGGTTCGATTAGGCCGTGGTTTCAGAAATTGTGTTCAAGGTATCATATCAGACAGTGATATGGATAATTGATAGTGGATTCACTTACCATTGATGAGAAATAATAATATAGTTATCCGAATTAGGTATGATAAAGAAAGTATTGGACAATTCGATAATAATGAAGGATTAAACAGTATTGGTTTAGGAAAATCCATGTTTGGAGAAAAATACATTAGATGAGTATATGTATTGGTTATTTGATGGGAATTGTTTCAGGTGTAAAGGACTCATGCATATGGAAATATATTGCATATAAAAAATGAAAAAGAATGTGCTGAGGAAAACAGAATTTTTTCTTAAGAATCAGCCAAAAGTATCATCGTGTGAGATGAAAATTCAAAATAGATTTGCAGCTTTGCAGTTTCAAGATGAACTATAATATACTGAGGATGATCAAGATTTTCATTTGGTGTCGATTTTGAATTCAGAGGCATGGGTCAAAAAGAAAATGGTCGAGTAGGTCATGGTGGAAGAAATTGTGTTCAGGGCATTAGATCGCACAAGGATTTTGATAATTGATAGTGAATTCACTTCCTATAAGATGCAATCTAATAATAATGTAACCAAAATCATGTATGATAAAAAAATTATTGGATGATTTGGTAATGATGAGGGGTTGAAAATTATTAGTTTAGGGAAAGCCTAGTTTTAGGGAAAATACATGATATGAGCATATGTCTTAGTTGTTTAGGGGCTTTGTCACAACATGTATAGTGTTAGTAAATTGTGTGACTCAAGAAATTCCATATGTTTTTCAACAAAATTATGTATCACCAAGGTAAAGGATGGTGTTGTTGTGTTTTAAGTTAAGAATATGAAACGGAATCTCTACCTCATGATTGGAGTAGAATATATGTTCTTTCTTTCCATGGACGAAGAAAATAACTTATGGAATAAACGTCTTGGGCACATAATCCAAGGATACTTGGAATATCAAGTAAGATATTATGTAGCTCAAAATTTCCTTATATTATCACGTGATCGTAATCATACATGTGATGGCTGCTGAAAGGGTAAGATCATTTGAATGGAATATATGAAAAAGGAGAAAAAGTCATAAAGGTTGCTTGACCTGGTGCATATAGATGTGTGTGGGCCAATTTCCCCAAGGGATATTGATGGGATGATATATTTTGTTATATTCATTGATGAATATAGTAGATTGGCATTGGTTTCAATGACCACCAACATACCTAAATTGATCAGTTCCATTAAAAGATATCGACGGGATTGTGAAAAGATGATGGGTCAAGAAATATGAACTATTCGAACAGATAAGGTAACAGAGTTCACAAATAGTCAATTGGATGATTATCTAAAAAAAGTGATAATGTATCATTTTTCAGAAGTAATAACTCCAAAACATAATGGATTATTTGAATGAATAAACTAGATTGTCAATAACGTGGAAAGAACAATGCTCATTGGGAAACACATTCCAAAGATGTTTTGTAAAGAAGTGGTGACGATAGTAGTGTACACTTAAAATAGAGCTTTAATTTTTCCAAGAGAATAGATGTATCTATATGACTAATGGAACACAATGAAGCCATAATTAATGTTCTTTCTAATATTTAGATGTAAATGTCTCATTCTCAATAAAGAGAATATTTAGAAATATTAATCCCATGGGGATGAAGGGATATTCATTGGCTACTCAACGAAATAAAAATCATATAAATGATTCAATAAGAAGTTGTGAATGATAGTTGAATGTCGTGATGTGACTATTGTTGAAAATGAATAGAATATTCAGTAAATACATGATCAGAATCAGAAGGATATCGATGGAGAGATGATCATAAGAGGAGACGCTCCATCTTGAGAGATTGATTTAGAAGAAGAATCAGATGATGATAACAAATTAGTGTCTTCCTAGAGACCGGAATGAATAGATAAAATTGATAGGTATAACATAAGTGGTGATCAGAAAGCACAAGGGAAGACAAGATGGATGAGGTCTCCACATCAAGTATCTTAATTATTAAAAATGGAGCCTAAATGCTATGATGAAGCAGCTGAAGATGAGAATTGGGTTCAGGAAATGAATTGATAACCTGACCAAATTGAGAGGAATCAAACATGGGAAATTGTTCTGAGACCATAAGACCAAAATGTTTTAGGGAAAAAATGGGTCACTAACAACAAAATTAATGAATACAGTGATTTGATTTGAAACAAAGAATGTCTTCTATGAAATGGGTACTCCCAGATAATAAGTATAGAAGTTGAAGAAAAATTCACACCTGTTGCAAGGCTAGAAACAATTAGATTATTCTTTGCAATAGCTATGCAACAAAATATTACAGTGTTCCATATGGATTTCAATTCAAAATTTCTGAATGGTTTTTTGGAAGAAGAAGTCTACATTGAGTAACTAGATGTTTTTCTGTTTCATGAAGATGCGATCAATGTTTTTCGATTGAATAAGGCTTAATATGGTTTGAATAAAGCACAAAGAGAATGGCATTCAAGGCTTGATCAATTTCTACAAAATCATGGTATTCAACATAGTGGTTTTGATTGAAATTTGTATTAAAACAATATAAATAGTCAAAGGATTATGGTGTTGGTTTATGTCGATGAAATAATCTATGGTGGATAAGATGAAGTACAATGCAGATAATTTATGAATTCATGAAAAGTGATTTAGAAATGTCAATGTTTGGAGTGCTAACATTTTTCATTGTTTGGAGAGATAACATTTTTCATTGGAGAGCTAACATTTTTCAATGGTTGGAGAGATAACATTTTTCATGGGATTAATGGCACTTTTATATCTCAACGTAAATATTCCAACGAGGTTTTGGGATGGTTTAGAATGGATAATTTCAAAGATACGAAGACTCTAGTTGCTACCTAGTTGAAATTTTCACATGATGATGAAGGCAAGACAGTTAATATCACAGAATACATGTAGATTATTGGAGGACTATTGTACCTGACAATGACAAGGCCTGATATTGTATTTTACACATGCCATGCATTGAGGTATCAAATCAATCTCAAAGAGTGCCAAATTTTATGCACTAAAAATAATTATTCATTATATTAAGGGCACATTGGATTTAGGCTTAATTCATAAAGGAAAATCTACAGTAGAGTTATCGGGATATACCGAGGCAAATTGGGATGGTTTAACAGATGATTGTAAATCAATATAAAAAGTTTCTTTTTATCTTGGAGGTTTGTGTATTTCTAGGTAAAGCACAAAACAAGATTGCATTTCAATGAGAACTACCAAAGAAAAAAACATTGTGGCTACTCAAGCTTTCACAGAACTATTGTGGATGAAGTAAAAACATGAAGATATGGGAATTGAAGTGAAATATCTTATTTCAATCCATTGTGATAATTAGAGTGATATAAATCTTATCCAAAATCTAGTCCATCACTCCAGGACAATGCACATTAAAATAAAATATCATTTTATCATGTAAAAGTTGGAGCAAGGGTATATGATGTTTGAGAATGTGTCTACAGAACAATAGGATAATGACATTCTGACAAAGGCCTTACCCAAAAAATAATTTGAAAGGCATTGACTAGCTTTTGGATTTTAATTGACATCCCACACTTGAAAAGATGTGGATACAACATTGAAGTGACCTTTGGGTTTTTTGACAACGGGGGAAAATTTTGACTTCTAGGGGTGTAAAGGAACATGGAGGAGATTCTATGTGGATCAATGAGATAGGGGGAGTTGAATATGAGCTGAAGCTATTTGGAAGTGCTAAAATATTCGGGGAGCATTCACACTGATGATTCTAGAAGTGATCGTTCAATGAATATACATCACGATAGCTGCAGATTGTGATAAAAAGAGTAGAGTGGCGTGAGAATAGTTTCATAAGTCTTCCAACACTCATTAATTGGTATTTTTATGGTATTTGTTGTTGACGACAATATATGAAGTGATTCATTGATAAAAGTTTCATTATACTATGTTTTCTCACACCGAGCAAGGCTCATGTGGGCTTAGAGTATGTGTTGAGTAAATCCTTGATCACTATCTTAATCTCAGGAATTGAATAATGGTGGAATATTAGAGGATCTTTATCGAGATGTCAAAATAAAAATAATTGTCTTTAATAGAGTTTTCATCAAACAAAAAAGTTGTGATTGTTGGGTAAAAACCGTGAATGGTGTTCTCTCGTAATTTTTTGGTTCTGATTGTGTTGGCTGACCAAGCCAGATGACTAAAAATGAGTATTGTTGGTGTTTGTCGAAGACATGTTTTTAAGCCAGTCTAGTTTCCCAGTGTTTTCAAAATTTTGGGGCCTCAAAATAGGTTGTTTGGTGTTGGATAAGTAATTATTTAATCAAGGGATTTAAATGCTTGAAAAACATTGATGAAAATTGGAAGAGGGTGAGAACCGTGTACCAGAATTCACGGGCCACGTACCGTGTTCTGGGAATGGTACAAGGAGGGGCAGGAATGGTACACGGATACAGTTCACAAAAGCAATAATGGTTCGTGGAATAGTGGTGGTACGATATGCATATAACTTGATGTCAATGGAGGAAAATGACAGTGTAAGAGAAAATTTTGTATGCGGATGGTGTGGAAAAATAGTTCGTGGATGGCTTGTAGTTCGTAGTGCCATAAGATTCAGTGAGTGGTGGATGCTAGATTAATGATTCTGTCAATCTCGATTCAACTGATTAAGTGGGTATCTTTTCCTATATAAAAAATTGATAATCCCACCAATTACTCTGGAGATTGATTATCATTAAAGAACATGTTTTTTCTTAGGGAATTCACAGAATTTCAAAGGATGTATATGAGGGAAAATCCTACGAAGGCTATAGTGGTTCGCGCCGAGGAAATTTCGCTGAAGGGTTTAATAGGAAAGATGTGTTCTTTTAAGACTTGGTACGTGGAAGAGGAATCTTCAGTACGTGAGGGAGTAAATTCTTTAAGAGGTACACAGAGGGAAATCTCTAGTATACGTAAGCAAATACAGCCTGAGAACACAGAACACTTCGTGGACACGATGGGTTTCATAGAGGAGATTCGGGGAATTGTTGTACGATAGCATTACACGATCGCAAAGGCGGAGGCTATCCACAGACATAGGAGGTTTACAGAAGAGGCATTAGTATGTGAAGAAGTTGGTTAGCATACCAAACTCGATATTCAGTACGTGGGAGAGGAAGGTGGTTTGTGATTTGCACAAGGAAAATTGTAATACCATCAAATCAGTTTGTGGAAGTATTTTACTACCAGAAGTACCTGGGAAGGTGGAATTGATCAACATGTGAAAATGGATCTTCAATACAACATCTACATATAGTTTATGATATATAAATTCATGAAAATGTAGGGACCTACATTTCTATAAAATGTGTTTGACCTACACGTTGATAAACTATGAGTGAATTCTTTTCCAAGAGTAGTGAGCGATGGAAGAGGAAGACAATGACCCTTTCCACCCACATTGAGGTAAAGATAAGGCATATAGAGTGACCCTTGATAATTTAGTGATGAAACCCTAATCCTTGTAAAGGCACTAATCTTAGGCATAAAAGATCTAGCCCAAATATTGAACCCATTATTTGGAGTGAGCCTCAGTGAATTTGATACATTGATAAATTTCTATTGTATGATCCTTGGACGTAATCTAGAGAGGGTGAACCAAGTAAAAATCATTATTTCATGTGCATGATTTGAAATATGTTCGTATATTGCTACGGGGGAAAGGGAGGATTTGGTTTTTTCTAAAAACAAAGCATGATCTAAAATGGATTATGTTTTAATCAATACTACCTTCATTCACCCCCTCTCAGGGTATTCTACCTAGTGGTCTTAATAATTGGTATCATAGAGAAAGGTTGAAAGTTAGTGGTTCTCTCTTAATAAAAAGAAATGGTGGTGGTCAATAAAAAAGTAATTCCAGTATTTGATGGAAATAATTTTCAACTATGGAAGAATCGGATGCAGAACTACTTCTGATCGATAGGTATGGATGTATTTACAGTAGCTATGCATGGAATATCACCTGGAATTACTAGTGGCCCTTTATCGGAAGGGGAATGAATATAATTGGATTCTGATGCTAAAGAAATCAATGCATTAAGGTGATCCTTATCAAATGATATTTATATGAATGTGACGTCCTATAATACATAATATTCAATACGAGAAATATTGTTAATCATTTATGAGTGCGACACAAAAGTCATAGAATAAAAGTTTCAGGTTCTATGGAACAAGTATGGTGATCTCAGAATGATTCTCAATGAGACCGTTGATGCATTATTCAATTGGAAAAATATTATTGTGGAAGACATGTGATGTCATAGAGAAGTCATTGAAGATATAAATATTAGAAACAAATCTTGAGGAAACATCCACCATAGTTCAATCCAGAAGTTTCAGTATTGGAAGACAATGACCTGAATGATTTGACACTAGATAACCTAAATAGTACCTTTGTAGCTTATGAAATGATAAATAATGATAATGACGTGGTAGAAAATGGGAATCATATGGAAGTGGAATTCAAGGCCATGAAAAATAACTTTGTGGATGATAGTCATATGGAGGACAATATAGGTGATTTCATGTCATTTCTATCCTCCAATATGAATGGGGAAAAGAGATGCTCAAAGGTAAACTTCCATTTTCAAGATTTCAATGCGAAATGATTGGGAATTTTGAAGCAAAGTTTCTTTAGAATTTTGATGATGAAAATGTTGAAAATGTTGAAATTATCCAAAATAAGTATTCATAAAATGGGAAAGGGATAAGAATTACCAAGATAAGGTTCTTCAAAAAGAAAAATCTTCACTCAAGTGGGGATGTATGTTCAGAAAAATTTGAGGCAGAGGAGTTGGAGGACTGCACATATCCTAAAGTAGATTCTGTGGTGGAAGTTGCTAGAAAATCATTAAAAATAGAAGAAAGTAACAATGAAGAAGGATAAATTGAAAGAATATTTGATTTTTAGGATGAATTGGAAGCTTCCCATGAAGAGGTAGATATTTTGAGATCCCAAAAAAATCAATCACAAAAAATTGTTCATGACACCACTATCCTTATACAGTAGCAGGAAGAAGAGAATTCTGAACTGAGTATAGAAATTTAAATGTTGAGGTCTTCAATGCCAGAAATCTCTAAAAAGGTGGTTGAGTACAAACTCAAAATTGAAGAACAAAAAATTGAAATTGATAGTTTGACTAAAAGTTGAAAATATGAAATCAATCCTATGAAACAACTAGAATAAATGTCGTCAATATGAGATAAAAAATTGAAGATCAAGAAAAATGCTTATTAAAGAATATCGTACCAGAAACATAGAAGATTATATTTAAGCAAAGATGTCCATTTGAATAGAAGAAACAATCATCTATGAATGATAAGGCTAGTATGGGGTTGATCTAAAACAAAATGCAATTATGGTTCAAGACAAACCTCAAGAAACCAGTCTAAGATTGATGATTGATTTTGTCCTGATGAAGAATCAAGAAAATTTAGAGAACCCAGTGCACAAATAATGGTGTGTTATTAACACATAGGATTGTGCCTCACATAAGATAATATTGTTGTGGTATGATAGGACACTCTCAAAATGTATGTTCTATAGAAAAGAGGTACCAAAGGAAACAAGACCAACAGAGGTGGTCGTTTAGAGCTCAAAATTACTGGTTATCATTTGATGGTAATGGTTTTAGGTGTAAAGGAATTGGAAATATGGTAGGATATTGCACATCAAAAATTCAGAGGAATGTTTAGAGACTAACTTAATTTGTTCCTAACAAGTACCCAAAAGTATCTTTAAGTGTGATGAAAATTCACATTCTATTTAAAGATATGTAGGTTGAAGCTGACTCATTATATATAGAGGAAGATCAAGATTAACATTCCAGTTCAGTTATGAATTTAGAGTCTCGGGTCAAAAAGAATAGGGCCGAGCACGATGTTGTTGTAGATATTGCGTTCAAGCCATTAGATTTCTCTAGGATATAGATAATTGAAAATGGTCTCACTTACCATACAGTGGAAAGTAAGAATCTAGTAACTGAAATTAGGATTGATAAATAAGGTATTTTAAGATTCGGTTATGATGATGGCTTAAAATTATTTATTTTGGAAAAGCCATGTTTGGAGGGAAACTCATGAGACAAGTAGATGTATTGGTTGTTGAGGGTAACTGTCATGACTTGCATACTGTTAGTCAATTGTATAACTCAGGACATGCCATATTTTTTCAAAGAAATTATGATTCCTCAAGGAAAAGGATGGTGTTTTCGTGTTTCAAGGTAAGCATAAGAAAGTGAATCTCTACCACATGAGTGGAGAAGAAGATAAGTGCTTTCTGTCCTAGGATAAATAAAAAAAGTTATGGAATAAACGTATTGGTCACATAAGCCAAGGTTACTTGGAATATATGGTAAGATATGATGCAGCTCAAAATCTTCCTAAATTATCACATGATCATACTCATATGTGTGATGACTGCAAAAATAGGAATATCATTCAGATGAAATATAAGAAAATGGAGGAAAATTCAAAAATATTACTTGAGCTGGTTCAAATTGATGTGTGTGGGACAATTTCCAAAATAGCTATTGATGGGATGAGATATTATGTTTTATTTATTGATGACTATAGTAGAATGGCATGAGTTTCAATAATCACCCACAAATATGAAGTGTTCAATTGAATTTCAATATATCAATGGTAATGTGAAAAGATTATTAGTTGGAAAATTTGAACTATTCGAACAGATAATAGAATAGAGTTCACAAATATCAAAGTGGAGGATTATATCGAAAAACATAGGATAAGGCATCATGTTTCAGAAGTAATAACTCCACAACTGAATGGAGAAGTTGAGATAAGAAATTGGATTGTCAACAACAGAGCCAGAACAATGCTCATTGAGAAAGGACATCCAGAGAAATTTTGGAAAGATGTAGTGATGATAGCAATATGCACTTCCAATAAAGATTTACATTGGCTAAAATTATAGAAGACTCCATATGAGTTATGGTATGAAAAGAATATGTCATCAAAGTACTGCATAATATTAGGAAGTAAATGTTTCATTCTCAATAAGTAGAAACATAGATAATTAGAATCTTATGGGGATGATGGGATATTTCTTGGCTACATAAAAAAAATCCAAGCCAATAAATGATTCAATAAGCGGTTGAAAAATATTGTTTAATTTCATTTAGTGACTATTGTATAAAATGAATAGAATCCTCTGCAGATACATGATTATAATTAGGAGGATAACGATGATGATATGAGCATATCAAGAGATGCTGCAGCTCTAGAGATTGTTTCAGATGAAGACTCAGATGATGAGAATAAATTAGTGTCTTCCCAAAAACCCACAAGAAGAGATGAAATTGATTGGAATACCATTATTGGTGATTAGACCACCCAAGTGTATACTAGAAGAATGAATTCACTATAGAAAGCATCATACTTATCACAAGTGGAGCCTAAATTATTTGATTATGCAGCTAAAGATGATAACTGGGTTCATAAAATGAATGAAGAGCATGACAAAATTGAGATGAATCAGTTGAGGGAAATTGTTTCGAGAATAAAAGACAAGAATTTCATAGGGAAAAATGGGTATTTCACAAAAAAAATGAATGAATATGGTGTTGTGATTTGAAATAAAGAACGAATTGTGTTCAAAGGGTACTCCCAAATAGAGGGTATAGATTTCAATGGAACAATCGCAAATGTTGAAAAGCTAGAAACAAAAGAGATTATTTTTATCCACAATCATGTAATGAATGGTTAGTGTTTTCTAGATGGCTGTCAAGTCAGCATTTCTGAATGGTGTTCTTGAAGAAGAAGTCTACATTGAGAAATCATATGGTTTTCTCATTCATGAATATGAGAATAGAGTTTTTCAACTGAATATGGATTTATATGGTTTGAAGTAATCACCAAGAGCACTGTATTCAAGGATTGATCAGTTTCTAAAGATGGTCAGTTTTTCAACGTGGTGGAGTTGATTACAATTTACATTAAAACAATGGAAATAGTCAAAGGATGATGGCTCTGGTTTATTTTGATGAAATTATCTTTTGTGGATCAAATGAGGCACAATGTAGACAATTTTATGAATTCATGAAAAGTAATTTTGATATGTCGATGATTGGAGATCAGACATTTTTCTTTGGATTATAAGTGACAAAAGGAAGGAATTTCAATTTTATTTCTCAATATAAATATTCCAAGGAAGTTTTGAGAAGTTTTGGAACAGATAATTCTAATTAGATGAAGAATCTATTAGCTACACAGTTGAAATTTTCACAAGATTTTGACAATAAGACAGTTAATATCACAAAATACAAGTAGATCATTGAACTTCTATTATACCTAACATTGACAAAGCCTGATATTGTAATTTTGACATTCCAAGTAATGAAGTATCACATCAATCCCAAGGGGATCCATAGGATTACAGGAAATATAATTATTTATTATATAAAGGGAATATTGGATTTTGTCTTAATGTATAATGAAATATCTCATTTAGAGTTATTGGGATATACCGATCAAGATCGGGCTGGTTCATCAGATGATTGGAAATCAACCTCAAGAGTTGAATTTTATCATAGAGGGTTATGTATTTATTTGTTAAATAATAATAAATATTGCATTTCATTGAGCACCACAGAAGCTAAATACATTTCGGCTACTCAATCTTGGACACAGCTATTGTGGATGAAGCAAAAACTTGAAGAAATTGGAATTTAAGTGATATCTCCAATAAGAATACATTGTGATTATTTATTTTCTATAAATCATTAAAAAAATATAGTCCATCACTAAATGAAAAATCACATTTTAATCAATTATCATTTTATCAAATTGAAGTTGGAGCAAGGGATTTTGAAGTTGGAGTATGTGTCAATAAGACGACATGTTGTAGACATTTTGACAAATTCCTTAACCGAATAAGCATTTGAAAGGCATTGACTGGATCTGAGAGTCCAATAAACTTACCATACATGAAAATGGGTGGATACAACATTTATGTGCCTATAGGTTTCGTTGAAATAGGTGGAATACGTGTGACTTCAAGGGGTAGAAAAAACATGAAGAGAAGTTGTTACGTGGAGAAGCGAGATTGGGGGAGTTGCAGTTGAGCTAAAGAAATTTGGAAGCCCTATATGATAGGGGAATTAAATCTGATGATTGTAGATGTGATCATTCAAACAATAGATACCATGATAGTTGAGTACCGTGATAAAAGCGGAAGAATGGTGTTGAAATGTTGTACAAGGATTCAAGCACTCAGTAATTGGTAACAGTTTGGTATCAGTAGTTGGTGAATAAAATTGAAGTGATTCATTGATAAAATTTTCATTATACTCTATTTTCTCATTTCGAGCTTGGATCATGAGGGATTAGAGTATCTATTGAGTAAATCGTTTATCATTATTTTAATCTCATGAAGTAAATGATTGTTGAAGATTGAAGGAGAATTAACAAGATATCCAAATTCAAAGAATTTCCTTTATAAGAGTTTTCAACAAACCTAATGGGGTATATTGTTGGGGGAAATCCCATAAGGTGTTCTCTCTAACTTTTTTGGGTGTCATTGTGTTGGTAGAAAAAGAAAGATGACTGAAATTGAGTATCTTTTGTGTTTTTCGAAGATAGGTTTTTATGGTGGCGCAGTTTCCCAATGATTTCCAAATTCTGGGACCTCAAAATAGGGAGTATGGTGTTGGAAAATGAAGGATTTATTCATAATATTGAATTAAATGAAAACATTGAAGAAAGTTGAAAAAAGGTGAGAACCGTGTTCAATAATTCATGGGCCCCATACAATGTTGCAGGAATGGTACGCGGATACGGTTTACGAAACCAAAAATAGATCATGTCTAAGTGTCTGTACGATATTCAGATGACTTAATGTTAGTAGTGGAAATAGATCTCGTAAGATAAAATGCAATATGCGGACGGCACGGAAAAAATAGTTCTTGACTGGCTCCCGGTTTATAGTGATAGAAGAATCGGTATGCGTGGAGTCTGGAATAAAGATTTGGTAAATCTTGATTTAGCTGATTAAGTAGGTATATTTTCCTATATAAGAAAATATAATCCCAATAATTACTATGCATATATAGTATAATTATAGAAAACATTTTTTCTCTAGGAATTCAGCGATGTCAGAAGGATGTTCATGTGGGATAGTCCTTCGATGTTTATAGTAGTTTGCACAGATGAAATTCCACTGAATGATTGAAGTGTAATGTTGTGTTCACATAAGACATGATATGAAAATGTTGGATATATGTTACTAAAGAGACTAAATTACATAACAAGATTTCATAGAGAGAGTTCATGTATGTAGAAGTGAATACAGTCTACGAACAGAGAATGGTTTTTGGACAAGAGGGGGTTTGCAGAAGAGATTCACAGAATTAGTGCATGATAGCGGTACGTAATCGTGAAGAAAGAAAAAGTCTGCAGACCAAGGAGGTTCACAGAAGAGGCATCAGTATGTGGAGTAGGTTTTTTTCATACCATACTCATTACTGAATATGTGAGAGAGGAAGGTGGTTCACGATTTGTACATGGAAGCTTCTAAAATCATCAAATCTGTTTTTGAATATATTTTCTGGTACCTAGAAGTACCTGGGAAGGTGGACTTCATCTACTGGTGAAAATAGAACTTGAACAGATCATCTACCTATAGTTGAGGATGCATGAATTAATGAAAATGATGACACCTACATGTCCATAACTATTATTTACCTACATGTTGATAAACATTGAGTGGATCCTTTTCTAAGAGAAGTGAGAAAAGGAAGAGGAAGACAATGACCCTTTTCAATATCTATGAGATAGAGAAAGAGGCATATGGAGTGACCCTTTAGATTGCATTGATCATTACCTAAAACTTTTAATTGAAGTGAGCCAAATCATAGATGATCTTGCCCGAACATTTTAGTCATTATTGGTAGTGAGCGTTAGTGAATTTGGCACATTGGAACATTGTCATTTTATGCTCCTTGGATGTATCCTAGTGAGGGTAAACTAATTAAAAATTGTTTTATCCTGTGCATGATTTCATATATATTCATATATTGTTACAGCAGGATGATATAACTGATATATTTCTAACAAAGAAACAAGATCCAAAAGGGAGAATGTTTTAATCCACCATACCTAGATTCATCCCCCACCCCTCGTCGTCTTCAGGTATTCTATCTAGTGGACCTAACAATTTGTATCAGAGAGAAAGGATGAAATTATGTGGTTCTCTCTTATGAAGAAGAAATGTACGCATTCATTCAAAAAGGAATTCTAATATTTTATAGAAATAATTTTTAACTATGGAAGAATCAGATGCAGCACTACTTTTGATCAGTAGAGATGGATGTATTTACATCAACTATGAATGGATTATTAGCTGACATTAATAGTGATGCTTTATCAGAATCTAAAAGAAGATAATTGGACACTGATGCTAAAGGGATCAATGATTTTTTTGGATCCCTATCAAATGAAATTTATATGAAGGTTATTTCCTGTAAAACTTCAAATGCAAAGTGGGATAAATTGTTAAACATTTATGAGGGTGATAGATATGTCAGAGAGACATTGTTGGAGGTTATTTAGAATATGTATGAGGATCTCAGAATGAATCCCAATGAAACTATAGATGCATTATTCGATAGGATATATATTATTGTAGAAGATATGTGGGTTTGGGAGAGGTCATTTATGATATAGAGATTGCAAAAAAAATCTGGAAGAAAATTCCACCACGTTTCAATCTGAAAGATTCATTGTTGGAAGGAAAAAATGAAAATGATCTGACACTAGATAACCTAAAGAGTACCCATGTAGTAAATGAAATGAGAAATGAGGATAACGATGTATTGATAAAATGGAATCCTAATAATGTTTCATTAAAGGGCATATAGAATCTCTCTATTGAAGATAGTCTTGAGGAGGACAATATGGATAATATCATTTCATTTCCCTTCTCCAATCTACAGATGGGAAAAGAGATGTTCAAAGGTAAATATCCAATTTCATGATTTTGAAGAGGAAAGATTTGTAATTTTGCAGCAATGTTTCCTAAGTAGTTTGATGATGAAAATGAAGAAAATGATGATATTCTAAAAAATAAGTATTAATAAAATTATAAAGGGAGGATAAGTGCTAGTATAATGTTCTTCAAAAATAAAAATATGATTTCACAAGAGGATAGAAGATAAGAACGACTTGAGGAAGAAGAGTTGGAGGACAACATAGATCATAAATTATATTTTTTTGGTGGCAGTTGCTAGAAATTATATAACAAGATATTAAAGTGAAAATAAAGATTGAGAAATTGAAGGAAGAGTTGATCTTCAGGCTAAATTAGAAGCTGCCCTTGAAAAGGTAGATATTTTGAGGGCCAAAATGAACAATGCCAACAAATATGTTCCTGATTACAATGTCTTTATGAAGTAACATGAAGAATATAATTTTGAATTGAATGTTGAAATTGAAAATCTGAGGTCTTCATTTCCAGAAAGCTCCAAAAAGGTGGTTAAGAACATACTCAAAATTGAATAATAGAAAATTGAAATTGATTGATAGACTAAAATTGGAAAATTTCAAATAAAGCGCATCGATCAACTAGAAGAATAAGTCATTAATATATGACAAAAAATTGATTATAAGGAAAAAAATACTAGGAAATAAGATCATATAGGAAATAAAGAAGATGAGATTCGAGTAGAGTGGTCGATCAGATTAGAAGCACAAATCTGCTCTGAATGGTAAGGCTGGTATGGGGATTGATCTAAAACAAAAAGCACTTATGATTCAAGTCAGACCAAAAGAACCCAGTATAAGATTACTAATTTATTTGGGCATGATGTATAATTATATTGTTCAAAGAATTCAATGCATAACTAATAGGGAATCATTACCCCATAAGAATTTACCTCACATAAGATTACATTGTTGTGGTAATATGGGATACACTCAAAATGAATGTTCCAAGGATAATAGGTACCAGAGGGAACATGAAAAATAGAGGTGGTCAGACAGAGCTCAAAATTATAGGTCATCATTTGATGGTAATTTTTTTTGTTTTAAAGGACTCAACCATATGACAAGATATTGCATATCAACTATGCAGAGGAATATGCCAAGACGACCTGAATTTGTTCCAAAGAAGCCGCCAAAAGTATCTTCAAGTGAGATGAAAATTCAAAATTGATTTGAAACTCTGTAGGTTGAAGCCGAACCTTCATACAATGAAGATGACCAAGATTATCATTCTGTGTTGGTTATGAATTCAAAGTCTTTGGTCAAAAAGAAAAGGTTCGATCAGGCCGTGATTGCAGAAATTGCGTTCAAGGCATCAGATCACACTGGGATATGGATAATTGATAGTAGATGAACTTCCCATATGATGGGAAATAAAAATATATTAACTATAATCGTGTATGTCAAAGAAGGTATTTTTAGATTCTTTTATGATGATGGATTGAAAATTATTGGTTCAGGAAAAGCCATGTTTGGAGGAAAAGACATATGGTGAGAAGATGTCTTGGTTGTTGAGGGGCTTAGTCACAACTTGCATAGTGTTAGTCAATTGTGTGACTTCGGACATTCCATAGGCTTTTAAAAGAAATTATGTATCATCATGGAAATGGATGGTGTGGTTCTATTGTAAGGTAAGAGAATGAAAGGTTTTCTCTACCTCATGATGGAGAAGAAGATATGTACATTTGGTCTAAGGATGAAGAAATAAAGTTATGGCCACAACATCATGGGCACATAAGCCAAGGTTCCTTGGAATATTTGGTAAGATATGATGCAACTAAAAATATACCTAGAATATCACATGATCGTACTCATACATGCGATGCTATCCAACATGGGAAGATCATTCAAAAGACGTTTATGCCATAGGATAAAAAGTAAAAAATATTGCCTTAGTTGGTGCATATTGATGTGTGCCAGCCAATATCCACAAGGGATAATGAGGGGATGAGATATTATGTTCTATTAATTGATTACTATAGTAGAATGGAATGGGATTCAATAATCACCCACAAATCTGAATTGTTCATTTTAATAACAAGATATCAAATGGAATGTGAAAGATGCTTGGTTAGAAAATCCAAATGATTTAAACAGATAATGGAACCTAGTTCACATATATCCCGGTGGAGGATTATCTTGAGAAAAATGGGATTATGAATCATTTTTTAGTAGTAATAACACTACAGTAGAATGGAGTAGTTGAGAGACTAAATCAGATACTCAAAATCAAGGCTGTAACAATGATCATTGAGAAAGTCTTTTTGGAGGAATCTTGGAATGAAGCAGTGATTATAGCAATAAACACTTAAATAGATATTTACTTTGTAAAAAAGAGGATAAGACCCCATATGAGTTATGTTATGGAAAGAAGTCACCACTAAAGTACTTTATAATATTAGAAATTAAACGTTTCATTCTAAACAAGGAGAAACATAGGAAATTTGAACCCCATGGGGATGAAGGGAGATTTTATGGATACTAAATGAAAATCAAAGCATATAAATTCTTCAAAAAGGGGATGGGAAATATAGTTGAATTTTATGATGTGACTATTGAAGAAAATGGAAAAAATATTCAACAAATACATGATCAGAATCAATAGGATAGTGATGAAGATATGAGAAGATAAGATGACACTATGGATCTAGAGATTGATTTAGAAGAAGACTCAGATGATGAAAATAAATTAGTGACTTTCCAGAGACCATCAAGAAGAGATGAATTATATAGGCATAACTTAATTGGATATCAGACAACACCATTGAAAAAATAAGGATGATGTCTCTATAGAAACCATAATAATTATCACAAGTGGAGCCAAAATGGTTTAATGAAATAGTTGGAGACGAGAATTGGGTTCAAGAAATAAAATAAGTGATTGAAAAAATTAAGAAGGTTCGAATGTAGAAATTGTTTTGAGACCAAAATACATGAATGTGATAAGAGAAAAATGGGACATTCACAACAAAATAAATGAAGACGGTGTTCTGATTCATAAAAAACATGTCTTTTGTGCAAAGGGTACCCACTGATAGAGGGTAGAGATGTTTATGAAACATTCACACCTTTTTCAAGGATGGAAACAATTAGATTATTCTTGTCCTTAGTCATGAAACAAATGTTTAATGTTTTCCAGATGGTTGTCAAGTCAGCATTTCTGAATGGAGTTCTAGAAGAAGAAGTCTACATTGTAGAACAATATTATTTTCTCTTTAATGAAGATGAGAATAGTGTTTTTCGACAAAAGAAGGATTTATATGGTTTGAAGAAAGCACTGGGATCAGTTATTTAAGGCTTGATTATTTTCTAAAGAAGCTTGGTTTTTAGCGTGGTGGAGTTAATTAAAATTTTTATTACAACAATTGAAATAATCAAAGGATTATGGTCCTATTTAATGTCGATGACCTAGTCTTTGGTGGATTAGATGTAGCACAGTAGAGACAATTTTCTTACTTCATGAAAAGTGAGTTTGAAATGTCGATGATGGGAGAGCTATGATTTTTCCTTGTATTAAATGTGACATAAGGAATTAATGACACTTTTATTTCTCAATATAAATATTCTAATGATTATTTGAGAATGTTTGGAATAGATAATTCCAAATAGATTCAGACCCTAGTTTCTACCCAGATGAAATTGTCCTAAGATGATGAAGGCAAGACAATTAATATCATAGAATACAATAAAATCATTTGATGTCTATTTTACATGACCATGACAAGGCCTAATATTGTATTTTCCACATGCCAAGCTGTGAAGTATCAAATAATTCATAAGGAGAGACACATGATTATAGTAAAAATAATTCTTCGGTATATTAAGGGCACATTGGATTTTGGCATCATGTATAAGGACAAATCTCAGTTAGAGTTATTGGGATATACAGATGAAGATTGGGATGGTTCAGTAGATGAAATGAAATATATATAAGGAGGTGCTTTTTATTTAGAGGCTTGTGTATTTCTTTGTTAAAAAAGAAATATGATTGCATTTCACTGAGATATTTAACATATGAATACATTTTGGATACTCATTCTTGCGCACAACTATTGTGTATGAATGAACAACATGATGACATGAGGATTGATGTGAAATCTACGATCAGAATACATTGGGATAATTCATGTGAAATAAATATTAGAAAAAATCCAGTCTATCAATGAAGGACAAAGAACATTCAAATAAAATATCATTTTATCAAGGAGAAGGTGGAGTAAGTGCTTTTGATGTTCATGTATGTGTCTACAGGACAACCGGTTGCAGAAATTCTGACAAAGGACTTAACCAATGAAGCATTTTAAATTCATCGACTAGCCATGGGATTCTAGATGGCTTTCCACACTAGAAGAAGTGTGTATACAACTTTTAAGTAACATTTGGGTTCATTGAAAAAGGGGGAAATGTGTGACTTCTAGGGGGAGAAAAGATATAAAGAGAAGATGTAACGTGGAGATGTGTGATAGAGGGCGTTGAATCTGAGCTAAAGCTATTTGGAAGTGCTATAAGATTGGGGTTCATTAAATATGAAAATTATATAAGTGATCGATCAAAGAATAGATATCACAATAGATAAGGATCATGATATAAGGATAATAGTGGTGTTGGAATGGTGTCAGAAGTTTTCCATCACTCAGAAATTAATATCTATATGGTATCAGTAGTGGGTGACTATAAATGGAGCGATTGGTCGATTAAATATTTATTATAATCTTGTTTTTCATGGCGATCATGGCTCATGTGTGCTTAGAGTATGTTTTTATTAATTACATTATCATTATCTTAATCACATGGAGCGAATTATGGTTGAGGATTGAAGATATTTAATGAGATATCAAAATATAATGAATTTTTTTAGTGCAGTTTTCAACAAACCCAAAGGGGTGATTGTTGGAAAAAATCCCTCAATGTATTCTCTCAGAATGTTTTTGGTGTGATTGTGTTGGTTGAAAAAGCCATATAACCACATAATGAGTATCATTCGTGTATTCTGAAGATAGGTTTTTAAGGTGGCATAGTTTCCCAATGTTTTCTAAATTTTGGGGCCTCAAAATTGAGATTTTGGACTTTGAAAATGAAGTATTTATTCATAGGATTGTATGGTATAATGAATTTTGAAGAAAATTGGGAATGGGTGAGAATCATGTACCATAATTCATGGGTCGTGTACCATGTTTTGGGAACAGTTCATAGAGAGGTATGAATGGTTAGAAGATATTGTTTGAGAAACGAAAAATGGTTCGTCGCTAACCGGCGATGTTGTATGCAGATGACATGATGCCAATAGAGGAAATCAACTGCGTAATATAAAATTAAGTATGCAGACGACATGGAAAAATGGTTCGTGGATGGATTGTGGTTCACAGTGGTAGAAGAATCTGTTAGTGGTGGAGGCGGGATTAACGATTTGGGAAATCTCGATTCAACTAATTAAGTGGGTATCTTTTCCTATATAAGAAATTTTAATACAACCGATTAATATAGATATTGAATAACATTAGAGAACAAATTTTTTTCTCTAGGAATTCAGTGATGTCTAAATGATGTTCAAAAGGGATAGTCTTGACAAGCCAATACTGGACCGCACAGATGAATTTCCACATATGGATTTATGTGTAATGTTGTGTTTGCTAAAGATTTAGTATGCGGATGAGTATTATTTGGTACAAGAGAGAGTAAACTCTATAAGAAGTAGATGGAGGGAGAGCTCCAATATGTTTAAGTGAAGATAGACTATGAAAAGAGAATAGTTCGCAGACATGAGGGTTTTCGCAGAGGAGATTCACGAAATCGGTGCATTGTAGCTCTACGCGATCGTGAAGGTAGAGGAAGTCCACATATAGAGGAGGTTCACAAAAGTGGTATTAGTATGAAGAGTAGGTAGTTTTCATTCCAAAATGGTACTCAGTATGTGGGAGAGGATGGTGGTTTTCAATTTTCATAAGGAATCTTGTAAAAGCTTCCAATCAGTTTGTGAATGTACTCTCTGGTACCCATAAGTATTCAGGAATGTGGACATCATCTACAGGTGAAACCCAAACATCAAAAAAGAAGCTACCTATAGTTGAAGACGTATGAATTAATGAAAATTAATGGGACCTACTTGTCCATAAATTATTTTTGAACTACAAGTAGATAAACTTTGAGTGGATTCTTTTCCAAGAGAAGTTAGCGAATGAAAAGGAAGATTGGGACCCTTTCCACCGGTACTGAGCTAGAGAAAGAGGCATAGGGAGTGAACCATAGGAATGCAGTGAGATGAACTTAAACCCTGTAAAGGCAGTGATTCTTTACATAGAAGATCTTTCTCGAACATTATAATCATTATTAGTAGTGAGCCATATTGAATTTGGTACAACATCATATTGCCGTTTTATTTTCCTTAGACATAGACTAGAGAGGCTGAAAAAATTAAAAATCATTGTTTCATGTGCATGATTTAATATCTATTCATATATTTATATATGAGGAAGAGTGAATTGATTTTTTTCTAATAATGAAGCAATAACCAATAGAGAGAATGTTTTAATCTACCATACCATGATTCACCCACCTCTAAGGTTATTCTATATAGTGGACCTATATAGTAAAACCCTCTTTATTCTAATTTCATACATCCCAATATGATGGTAATATTTATTATATTCATATAGACCAACATCTATTCGATAAAATATTTTAAATTATTCTATGAAAATTCTAGTCACATGATTTTTAATTATGCTATTCATCATCATCATCAAATGATGTTAAAATTCACATTGAATGAACTTGCTGTAAGATGATAAAGTTCACATTTCTCATCCATATTTCCCGACGTAAAACATAAAAATGTTTTTATACCTATATTTGTATAACTATTTATACTTCCATATGGATCACTACCTTAAATATTGAATTACATGACCATTGGATTGAAATTAAGATCATAATTCCCCTTAAGATGTGTGTCTTGTTTACCCATTGGAAGATACATCCACTAAATATGCATATATCCATGGAGGTGTAATGAAAAAATAACTGAACACTATTTGATCATATCCTAGATCACCAATACTACGTGTCTTCATTGATTTGGATCTAAAACATGTTACTTTTTTGAATGGAACACCAAATTGGGAAGTTTCCAAGGTAAAATTCCCCCCCCCCCTTCATCATTATAACATGCCTCAAATAATTCATGATGATTATTTGATATGTCTTATGTCTGAAACAAGTTTAATTATTTACTCTCATTTTCGTTTTCATACTATTAGAAGTACGATGGTGGACCCTTCATATCAAACGTGGTCAGTAGTCATCCTCTACCAGACTGTAACTCCACCTTACATTCCAAGTCCTATAAATATCACTTCACATCATCTATCATGCCCTTTTTTTCTGATAAAATCTAATGAACTAGAATTATACTTCTCATACACCATCACATGTTTGTAATAAAAGTAATATGTATATATTCCAACTATAAAACCAATGTTTTTTCTAGTTAGAACACTCATAGTACTTGATTGATCTTTGAAAACATACTCATTCACTCCCTATCCAACACTCTAATGTAATAAAGTGATATAATGTTTATATTTTGTATCTCAAAATTATCTTGACCCATATTGTCTTGGATATTTACTGTTCCTCCTCCCATTAATATTATTTACACACAAAAAAGAAGTAATTAACTAAATATATTTAAATAATATTTTTTTTCATTTAGGTGGGACATCCATAGGTTGTATCTAATCCATTAATACAAAAAAGGGCGAGGGTCCCATATGGATTGTATGGTGAAAGGGAATGATATAGATTAGACATCCTCTTCTTGGTGAAATATATGGCTCACTTCTTCTCCTCCATCTTTGTGACCTCCTACTCAAATACCGGGAAAACATCATCCACATGAATTTATACATAAACCACTCTTATCATATACAATATCCACCATGGATGATTCCTCTACATCTTCAGCCTTATCCCCTTGTAGTTCATCCATCATCTACTTGATAATATATTCCCTCATAATGATTATGATCTTATTGTATTATTCTTTCCCCACTAGTAGAGATATATTCTTTTCATCATTCTTAATTTATATCCTACTTTTTATGGTTTTAATTTACCAATAGGTATCAAAATCATGTATATCCATATAAACAGACTCATAATGGAAGTTCTGAGACATAACATGGTGGATATGTGAGTCCACATCCCCAATCAGTATACACACCAAAAAATTCTAGGGAGACATCATATGTCTAACCAGGATAACACATGGGGTTCACGTGATGATTATAAGAGTGATCCTCTATTACCTACACTAAAAAAATATACTCTCATCATCCAGGACATAAATAGAATCACCACAATACATGTTAGGTGTATTCTCCTTCATTGTAAAGGACACTAACACATTAGCGTTGAGATATGAAAAAGGCATTCTCTCGGTCAAGCTATGTTCCATGTTGTGAGGATGGTCAACCACAGATAACACTTCACCTATATTAGGAAAATATCCAACCTACTATGGAATCATAATATTTGGATTCAGCATATAATCCTTTATATCCATCCCCATTGGGTTCTCAAATTTGGTCATCAACACCTTGGCTGTGATCTTTTACTACTCAAGAATATCTACTACTCGTTGGGCCTTGAATGTGGTTCACACAACCATTGAGACAGAAGGTCATTAAAGTAGAATTGTCATAGTTGAATGGGGGAATATGGAACTTGGGGGAAAACATGTACTTAATGTAATGGTCATCCATCAGATCATTGATTTCCACTAAAGGCTCTACCGACAATGGTAATAGAGAAGAAACTAATGTATCGGCCGCTGGACGCATCTTTATATTAAAACGTGTTAGATTTATTTAAAATAAATAAACAAGTTAATTTGAAGAATAATGAAAAATAATATCAAAATCATCTTGAATGGGAGAGTGTTGAATGTTACCATTAATCCCCTGCGTAAGTTGATTAAATTTCATATTCATATGTAGTGTCAGGATAATGGATAGATGGCTACTAGTGACTACATCATCATAGGGAGGTTTCAGGTCCACCCATTAAATATTTTATGTCTACTATTCCTCCCACATAGATTTATCATGATTATCCCCCTCCTCCACATTCACAAATCTCTACATATGTAATGTAAATAAATTTATCGAACACAAATAAATGATGACTATCTCAAATCAATAAAATAAAATCATGATATTTACATATTCAGTAAAGGGTTACTCATTAATAAGTGATTTAATTAATTAATCAACCCCATGGGACTACTATTTAATTTCTCTATCTCCAATAGATACAAAATTAGATTTTTAATCCCCAGGATGTTCTCAAAGAGAATAATTTCTATGAACATCCTCAGTAAGTGTGTCTATAGATGTGTTATTATACCATAGTAGATCACATCTTCTAGCTGGAATGTGTATTGAAATCATCATACTGGGGATCCCTGAAGCTAGACATTATATATCCCATATCGTGAAGGAGAGTCCCCTCAACCTAAAAAAATTCAATTCTAGCTGATGGAATTGAACTATCGTAAAATATCTCAATCTCTCCATACATCAGGGAAGACCATGTAATCATGAACATCAATAAAAAAAAATTGCTTCCTTGGAATCCCAACAACAAATATAAAGGATGATTCATAATGTTCACCCTATTCCCATGTCTAGTTTCCTAGGATACATGCACCCTCGACTACTACCCCCTTAGGGGATATACCCTGTGTAGTGCCAAGAACTACTGGAGATTCATCCACTTCTCCACAAATGGATCTTAATGTTAATCTATGGAATAGTCCCCCCGATGCAACATTCCCCTAAAGAGATAGTTATGGTCCCTACATGGTGTCCTCATTGATCATAGTATGACTTAGAATTGTCTATGGATATTCACTCCCACATCTTCTTAAATAATAATGGAAGATCCTATAGTGATAATTACTTGTTGGATGCTCTGTCCAAACTCTACTTCCAGACAACATGATTATACACCAACATTATTTTAGGACTATAGACTACATTATAGAGAAACAATGTATGAACTATTGGTGTGAGCATCAAGGGACACCAAAAATTGTGAGAGAACATGTTTTGGGATTAGATTTCTCATACTACCATTCACTCCATCTTCTCCCCCAATAAAATACATAAAAATTAATAGATGTACAATCTCATTTATTTTGTTAAACACCATCATCCAAAATGGTCTCCATTGCGATTAAGATTTAATGGAACTCAACTTTATATATAATTATAATCTTATACCTAACCCTAATCCAATCTTACTATAGAGGGGATATCCATATATTGTTTCACAAGGATAAAAAAAACATCATCCTCATAATGAATATTTGGTTTGTATACATTACACTCCCATGTGTCTGGTGACCTAAACCTATATAGAGTGAAATGGTTCACACACATTGAATGTGGTATTCTAAAAATTGATGCACCTTAGTAAATGTTATAATTTTGATAGAACCAATACTAAAATGTTTATGCACTAAAGTATCATCAATTATACTAACATTATGAACATAATCAACTACACTCCCATGTTCCTGTTACAAACTAGGAGTATCCATTAGTCGTGGAATTATATAACAAATTCCACCAATAAATATTTAGGGAAAGGGGCCTTCATGTTATAACCCCATGGAAAAAATTGATAACTTCCAAGATCACCTAGTATGATTTCTCCTTCCCATGAAAAGACACACATGGGCATGTGTGAGGTCTCTCGGGATGCTAATCCATAAATTCATTCAAGAAGTAGCTAAAAAACTACTTGAATGAGTTGTCCATAATCCTAATAATGGTATTCCTTACATCCTAATCAATGTCATGTAGATCTTTTTCTTATATTATTATCTTCTCTAGATCACCTCTGACATTCTTAGAAGGGGGAAATCACTGTACATATCCCCTAAAATAGAGATCCATGTGATATGGTACAGATCCCAAAAGATTATTCTGGCCATCTGATGGTGCGTATTTAAATTTTTCCCATAAATTCCACGTTATCCTTAATTTGTGTATTATATCTTTATTGTGGTAGATATGGAAGTAATAAGTAAACACTAATTTTTATATATATTCCTCTTCATATCCCCTTTAAATTTATCACATGATCAAAATTCATGTTTTAAAATGGCACATTGATCAGTGAATTTTTCAATATTGCATAGGTCCCACTTCTTAAACAGGTCCTAGGGTCTATCTACTAGTCCCTCCAAAAATATTCTCAAATATTATAGATGTGTTTTACGTGAATTTTGTTCATACACAATGATAATATTTATGCGGTTTCATTGAGATTGTGTTGTGATAAATTCATGGTCCTTGACATAGTGGGTTGTAAAAATGATGTCCCACTAATGCATCCCTATAGAGTAGTTGAACCAGTAGGCCAGAACATCCAGGGCTGGATGACGAAAAAACACATCACCCGCAACAAATTTCAATAAATTATATACTTCAATTTTATGGATCTTCATTTTGGACATCTATAAGTAGATAAAAGAGTGTGTCATGATCCAACGTAGGTTAAAATGGCTCCCTAATAAGAATATTCTCGATAATCTATTTTATCCATCCTGCAACAACTACAATACCCATGATGTATATCTCTAAAACATGTAAAATTATCTATGTTTTATTAATGGATTATTTCATATAAATGATGGTATTCCAGAATTATGGACCTAATAAGATGATTCCAGAAATATTCGATCTTGTATGTAACAAATTATTGTGAAAATTAATGATTTATGCATAAAAACAATCGTTAACGATTTCACATTCATGAAAATATAGAATCATACATTGTCCTTCTAGAATATTTGGGCCACCCTAGGGGACACACAAATTTATAGGTCTGGGATGATATGAGTTTCATGAACTAGGATACCATGATCAATATATTAATACCTTATGGACATAGAATTTGACCCTCTTATCTAGAAACACCTTCCATTTTTGGTGGGGTAATTTTTGGAATCACAAAAAATTATAAGAGATATTGAGAAGTGAAAAAACAAATTGATGGATATCTTGGTCAAAATGGGATCAAAATCCACCAAAGAAGGTGTTTTCAAAAATAAATATTAATCCTTTATTAAAAAATATGCATTCTCAATCCATATCCAAGTGATTAATAATATAATAATATGGGATGATATTAATATTTCATGAAAATTATTAATCACTGAATAGGGTTACTATCAATACCACCTTCAGCCTTCGTTTAATGGAGTGAGAACTTTGGACATCCCCTTGAATCTATAAAATAATATAATATCATCCTCCATTAGCCAAAGGTGAAATAAATTTCTAAAGTAATCCATCCTTTCTGAACAACCTCCCATCAGTACCTTAACAACTAATATCATGGTAGAAAATAAATTCACAAAGTATTATACCATTCATGATAATGTAAAATCAATTTCACCCTATAAGGTTTCACGAGACATCCCTCAATTGCGAAACATAACCCATAACTAATAGGGAACCACCCTTAGGTGGAAATTATATTTATGGAAATGGATTTAAAAATGTGAGCTCCACCTTTATGAACTCATACTACAATTCTAACCTCATAAGCAAGATCCCTCTATGATTCCTCCATTTATTAGATACATGATCATCAAGGATGAGTCCCTATAGCACTTTTTCCTATCCAAGTCAGGTTTACTCTTACCTTGATCATCTATATGACTGGTATCATCAATTATCATATGCACACACATTTCTAAAATCATGGGTGGGAAAATGTTTTCATCAATTTCTATAAAGAATATGACCCCTAACATAAAGATACACATGTAAATATCATTTCAACTAATCATCTGGGGAAACCACGAACTTTTACCTACAATAATGTCTAGTTGAATATCCTCCACTCATCATAGGCTATCTGGAAATAGGAATACAATTGTGTAATATCCATACACATATTGGCTTCAAACTATTAAACTACATAACATCTATTCCCTAGATGTGTGATATTGAAATTAATAAAAACTTCTTTATCGAATGACATTAATATAAATGAAAACCTCCATGTTTTATGATGTTACAATGCATTATAACATCCTAAAAATGTGATATTAAACTATAGATTGGACATGTGTGATAATCGTTGGGTTCCACATATAAAATATGAGATAATACCTCCATATTCCATGAATAATATTTGATAAATCCCAATAATATCCAATGATTTCTCTCATTCCATGACATTTTAATCCTTACCGAATGATGTTAAATAGAATGGTATGATTATAATAAATAACTTTAAACATTATAAATGAACTATTTGGGTTTTGATCCTTATGTTTTACTAGGCCTTATAGGATGCCTTCTTAGAGTTCAATCCTAACTCTCTAAACCGCCATTAAACATTTCCCTCTTCCCCCTAGAGAGGTGACAACCTTAATGTGTGACAATATTTTATTTATGGGGGAACACATAACCTCTTGAAATCTGAAAAAAAAAATCCCCACTAGACCATGGAATCATCATGTTACACAAACAAATATATTTCCCAATATGTGTCTATATGGGAAACCATTCCATTAGACTATAAAACTGTGACGACATCCCTATAATACATTAATCCTTTAACTATTACCTCATAGGAAATTAAACTTGAGAACACATACCCATATGAAATTAAACTATTGACCTCATTCCCACCATAATTTAAACATAATATCAAATTCCCTTAAGCTGCTAAACCTATTAAACAACGTGATGCCTCAAAATCACTACCTGAGGTGATGAATTTGAGATACTAATTGAAATGAGGCATGAATTCCTTAAACCCATAGTGAAATATTTCTTTTTAAGGAAACACTATTTTTGTGTTTTAAACCAATGAAATGTCATTCAGGAAAATATATTCACATCAAATTTTGAAAAAAAATTCAGATTCCCAATGAACTATATACCCCAGATGTAAAAACTTGTCAAACGTTGTTTTCATCTCTCACTATAGGTGGAATACCTATCCAATAAGAATATATATATAATAAATATTATCATTAAAATATGTTACATCATTTTTTATTAATATTCAGTACATTATACAAACACATTCTTATGCATCATTAATTTATTATTCCATTGGAAACTTGAAATCAAAACAACTAATTCATCAATGAACTACATCATCTCCCACAATGATCTTCATATCTAGAACCCTACATAGATATATCAAAAATAATAAACTTCCTCTTCACATAGAGAAAGGATATATAATAATGGGTGATATCAGGTTATTAGTAAGGATAAACCAAGTATATATGTAATCATAACAATTACATAATGGTGTGAGAACATGATCAACACATTTGAAATCCATATACATCGTATCAAATACCATAATCCTGAGTCACAGAATAATTATTATAGTTATAGTGACATTAAAAATATCGGAATCAATTAACATGATCTATTAGTGAATAACATTAGTAGAATACATATTGTTTTGGTGTTAACATAATTATATAAAATAATTTTCACACTATTCAAAGATCACTTCCATTTCTATCACAGTGGAATACATTCACTTTCCAGACCATCATAGTAGTCATGGTCAAGCCACAAGGCCATTATAGAAGAAAATTTAATTTATTTAACAACATTTTATCCACATTATAGTATTTTATATATCATGTTATATAAATTATTACCCAATACATTAGGGGGAGATATTTTCCCCTCCTATCACAAAATAAAAATTTAATATTTGTTTACCATAACAAAGAAAGCCATTCATCATTTCATTTATCATTAAATAAGATTATTTTCATAAAAATTTCATAACATCATAACTTATGGAAATGAAATAGGTTTCGTATTTATTTCAATAATTCTTCATAGAATAACAAGTTGAAAATTAAGAAGGTTTCATATGAATATTATCATGGTGTGTTATGAGCAAGAGAAACGGTTTTCAAAAAAATATTTTTAGCATAATGAATGTAGGTAATGAATAATAACTATATCATTTGTTCATATCTTTATCAAATAAAAATTTATATTAGATAATTTTAACATATATGGAAAATTATTTTTAAAGATAAATCACATGGAACATTTCATGAGGATGTCAGGTTTTCATAGAAAATAACTTTATAAATATCCAAAAAATGTTCTTTAAATCCTTCATGTTAATATAAAATTAAAAAAAATATTATATTATTTAAAAAATAGATTAAAACATTTATTTATGAAAATATATTTTTTTAAAATACACATTTCAATAAATAAAGCATTTTGAAAATCTATTAATTTGAAAATATCATGGAAAATTTATAATGGAATCATTAAAAAATCAATTACAACATTTCATAAGGAAAATATAATTTTCATTTTAAAAAATAATTTTTAAAACTATAAATTCATAAATAAATTAAAATTATTTTCTTTGAAAAGAAACAGTGATTAATATAATGTAATTGTTAAACATTATTGTAAAACATTTCTTGGGAAAAATATTATTTCCAATTTGAAAATCAATTTTAAAAATATTATTAAAAAATTATTTAAATCATTTCATGTAAAATAAACATTTAATTCTATAAAGGAAGGTTTAATGAATATAATTTTCATGATGGGGGAAAATATATTCATGTCATACACGTTAAAAAAAATAATCCTTTCACATTTACAATAAAATCCAAATAGGAATTTTTGGAAAATGAAATGAATATTCCCTTAAAAACATTTATTGGATGAAAAAAGATATAAAAATTACATTAATAAAACTTCACATGAATGACAAAACCAAATTTTAAAAAATATTATAAAACTATATTTTGGATAAAAATTGTTTTCAATTGAAGAGATTAATAGAGATGATTTTTTTTACTAAAAGATATTTTTTAAATATTGGGTACATAAAGAGAGAAAAAATAAGGGTAAATATGTATTATAATAATATAACTTGTGGAGAAAAAAATCATTTGTTCTTTTGGGATATATATCATAATATTTCATTATTGTAAGCATAATCATACCCAATATCGACAATGGATGAGATTGTAATATAAAATCTATACCACTTTGGTAACGTTGAATTGTAATCCTAATAATGGAATACTACTAAAATAAACATAAATTTTCAGGAGAATAATTAAATTCAAGGTATTACATGTTAATGGTGTTTTTATAAACCTCATAATATAAGATAGGTGTATAAAAACACTTGATCTCATGGAAATAAAATTGAAAAAAAAATCCCAACCATAATTCAAGATATCCTTCATACCCATCAATCTTCTTATATAATAAATATTTTTTTTATAAATATATGATAGCACTATATATATATATTAAAATTAATGTTTTCCTTATATCTTTTTAACAAATGTTTTTTAATAATTCAAGGATAATGTTATGTTTTGAGAAATAACTCCAATATTTTTAGTGTATGGTTGTATTTATTAGTTATGTTTCCTATACTATAATAATGGTTCCAATATATATAAAATATTAACCCTAAAAATTATAATATATTCTCGAAATATTTGTTTTTAGAGTAATCCATTACATTTTGAGATGGAAATTGAAATACATTGTTCATGGAAATGGTAGTCAATATGTATGCTTGAACGATCTTTCTATATTATAAAAGTATTGAAATAAGGATATGTAAAATATATATTAAAATTATAGATTCATTTTTATCTCCAACTTGTCAAATATTTTCACTAAAAAAACAATATTAACTCATATGTATATCATGAACTAATCAAATCACTTCATGTGGTAGTAGTCCTCCATACACATTATTGACATTATGATACTCCCAAATAATGTAATTTAATAAGTTATATGTGTTATAATAATTAAATAAGTATAATAATATCATATATATATATATATATATATAATAAAAAAATTTATCCATCACTATATACAGTTTTGAGATTTAGTGATAGAAAAATGAATAAAGTTAATTCACGTAGTGGTAGTCATCCTTGCACACGAATGATGATTTTGTATGCCATTTTATGGAAGAGTAGATATATCCATAATATTACATTAAAATAATACATTAAAAATATATTTAGGATAATATGGATATTATATCATAATGGTTGAAAAATAATTAAAGGAGGTGGAGTATGAAATAAAATAAAATTCTTAATTTGAGACATTACCTCTTCTTCAGACTACATGACTAGGTTTGTGACAAAATGATTTATAGGTTGTATTTTTATGAAAGATAAGGATTATAGAATTTTAGATTTAAACTATGGAATTTATTTGGGTAGATCTTGGTTGAGCAAAAGGTTTTTTTGATGTGTGAATACTATAATAGAGTGGGTGGCCTTTTATAATTGAGGTGGCTACATACTTGGAATTTTTGAATGCAAAAAAGGTATACCCATGTTTTTCACATGATACAATTCTCAAAATGGGATATTATTGAAACAAGTAGAGATAAAGACTTAATATTTCCATAAAATGGGTGTTATATATTTATTATGACATTTTTAAATATTTTATTTTTTGTTTAACCCCCCCATGTTAATCCATTTTTACGTCAACCTCATTAAATAGTTTTTAATTTTTTTACTATTTAATTCTGAAAAAAAATTAAATTGAACTTATTACATTAAAAAAATTTATTATTTAGAATATGGAAGCCATTTTCACACATTACATTCTTATATATGGAATATTTATGTTTAAAACTAATCACACGGGAAAGACTAGAAATCAAGTTTCCAAAGAGAAAATCTTCAAAAATTTAAAGTATTTTCTATAAAAAGTATATAATAAAATAATTATAATGACCTGAATTTGATTAATACACTTATCATCAAACTATTTTTTTCTTTTAAAACCAACTAAAAACATTTTTTTAATACATTCAATGGAATTGATAATTCATAATAAAACATGTATTGTTTTCTATTCTTCAAAAATATATATCATTTCATTAAATATTAGAATATGTAACCTAGAATAATCTGGAAATGATTATTTAAAGATATAAATTTATTTTTGAATTAAATTTTATAAAATTAGGAAAAATTAATTTTAAAATATATGTTAAAAATGAAACAAAACTGGTTTTAATGAAAATGAAATAAAAGGTTTTATGTGTAAAAATGTATTTAATCTAATATGATTCTTGGAAAATACAAAAGATAAATTTTAAACTTTTTAAAAAATATATAATATATAAAATTCATTAAAATAATCCCAAAATAATAATTTGTATATTTTTTGGGGGAAAACGTATTTGTTTTCATATAATTTGTTTTTTACAATGCTATTTCCATTATTTTCAATGCATTTTTAACAATTGTTAATTATTTTGTCACTAAATAATTCCTTTTATATACATGTTTAATCCATAGAAATTCATAATTTAATGAATAAAATTTTAACATATAACTCTAATGTATCATTGATAAGTATCACATATTAATTTTTAAAATGTTGGTAACATTTTTATTAAAAGATATGTTTCATGTAAGGAATGATAAAATCAGTGATTCATGAAATGAAATCTAATGATAGTGTTACACAATCTAAACATAGTTTTGTGGGTAATTAAAATTATTAAGAATTTAGAATTTTTAAAACCTAATATATTAATAAAAATCTTGGGGTGTTACATTATAGACCCTTAAAATGAGTTAAACCCTAAAAATTTATCACTTTGGTACCAAAAAATGAGGATAATTATGCCTAAAAACAGACATTGGTATCAATAGAGTTTCCTCAAGAGAGTGATTTTTTCATAAATCATTCACCAAGTCATATGTGTTTTTTATAAAACATACTCTATTTGATCTATAATCTCAAATAATTATTCCTTATAAGAAATTTCGTGATCCATTTGTTTGAAATATGAGTTCACTAAATGTGTTAGAACATGAAAGTACTTTATCATGAGAGGTACATGGAACAAATTCTAAACATGAAATAAGATGTTGGATGTTTCAAATGATAATACAATTTCATGATACAATCAATAAGATCAAAGGAAACAAATGAACCTACAGAATAGTTTTAACATCTTTCATCAATGGAGAAATTCATATAAATTACATCTCACTAATGAAAAAATCATGACCATTTATGCAATTACAAGAATAACATTTTTATAATAATTTTTATATTATTATGTGTTTTAATGGATCTAACCTTCTGTACCACTTCATATGCTATATCAAGTACCAAAATCATTCCTTCTGCAACTTCATTATAGTATGTTAGAGTTCTACACTACTATCTATAAAGGAACTTATAAGGGGGGATCTGAATGCTAAAGTAAAATACTTTTTAAAAGAAAATTCAAATAGTGGAAGGTGTTTATCCCAAAAACCATTGAAATACAATGATCAATATCATAGTTTATCTTCTGGGGTATGAACTATTTTCTTATTCTGAACATATGTTTTGGGATGATACAAAGGATAAAAACTCAAAAAATGTATCAATATATAGCTAAAGATGTTGGTCGAAGTGGATACTCAAGAGAGGGTGAATTGATTTCAAATTAAAATTTCTGTTAAAAACATTATGGTTAATAAAACCCTAAATTTTAACAACGATCCAGTTAATTAAGGTAATAAAAATGTAAATGTTCAATTGTTCAACAGGCTTCTCAAATGGTGATAAATCCTCAGATGAATCAGTGTATAACACCAATTCAACTTTTGAAAGAAGTTTAATGAATAAAAAAAATACAAACACTAACCAAAACTAACAATCAATGTGTAAGAAAAAACATTTCCATATTTTAGAAAATATAATAATTAGATAAAATAAAAACAGAGTATATGATGATTTTCACAACAATGATAGCAAGAGGTTCTGTCTCAAACTGAGACCTAATCCTCTCCACTTGGTGATCACCTACCACCAAGCTGTTTATATTAAATCCTGATAGATAGCTTATATCGGGAATTACAAAAGCATTCACAAACTGTCCTAGGAACACAACCTCTACCATAGTTCTTTGTGGGAAAGACAAACAAAACAAACCACACATGGTTTCTTCCATATTTATATGTGGGAAACATAGATAAGGTGATGTTTTATTTAAGGATAGTTAATATCATCAAGTTCAAGAACAGGAGACAGTGTGTGATATAAATAGAAACACACACTTCTCAAAGATATAATGTAAAGAAACACAATAGAGTAGTTACAAAGAAAAAGAGTTCAAATGGATTTCTATGTTTACAGTTTATCTCTTGACTCCTTGGAACGAGAAATGTTGAAGTTTGAGTCATTCTTTTAATGTTGTTTACAAAATATATTGTTTTAACTCTAGGTTCAAGCATTTAGTGTTCTTCATATAATTTTGATTAAGATTTGATGAATCACAAAAGGCAGGAATGAGTTTATTCCTGAACGATCTTCGTGATGCTTGTGGGTTCAGGATCTTAGTGCCAGATGGTTCAAATTTTTGATTTGTCATGTAAGCTCTATCTCACTTTTCATGTGCCAGTTTCTTCATGTTCGTGCATATGTTAAACTTCTTGTTTTTTTATCCTTGATCCTCTTTTTTATTTCATGGTCTTTCCATTTTTATATTTTAGGTCTGACAATGGGAATGAGTAGATCACATTCATGCTTCCTCATACCTTGTACTGACCATAATATTGTCTCATGAAACGTTTACATTCAGCATTAATTAATGTTAGAGCATTTATTTTATCAAATAGGATCGTTATAAAAGTATTGAAAAATTGAAAAAGTATGGAAGAAGAATCTTCGGTAAACCGGTAATGGTAGCCTTCATATCGGTAGGATTCAACAGTAGGTGCACATTGAAAATATCCAACATTATCCATTAACAGTATGCTCACATGAGTAACCATGCAACGGTGACCTTGTCATGGTAACCCTGTAATGGTGACCTTGTAGTGGTAAACCTGTAACGGTGAGCTTGTAGCGATAAACTTGTAACGATGACCTTGTAGTGTTAACTTTGTAGTTGTAACCTTGTAGCGGTAACCTTATAATGGTATGATTGTAACTGTAACCTTGTAACGGTATTCTTGTAACTGTAACCTTGTAACAATAAGCTTGTAAATATATCCTTGTAATAGGGAGCTGGTACAAAGATAAATTCTACACTATATGCTTAAAGAATCACGCAGTGAGATTGAAAGTATATGAAAATTACTCTATAGGAACAAGAAATGTTAATGAAACATAATTATCAAATAATGAAGACATGGTTCTTACTTAAATGAAAACAAGATTTGGGATTATCAAAATAAGATTTAGAATTATCAAAATATGATTTGTGATTATCAAAATATGTCAGTTCCAACTATCTCCCCCTTTTTGATAACCAAAAATTATGGAATTGCTAAGAGTTTTGAATCAAGGTAAAACAGATATTCTAATGTCATTGAATCTTAAGATTTAAGTTTTGAATATTTTCTCCCCCATGAGATTGAATTATACCCATTCTCTCCCCATTAATATTTTCTCCTCCTTTGTGATTAAAAAAATGAGTACAGAAAGAAAAAAAAAGTGAAAAGAGAGAATCATTATTAATAAAACTGGATTACATTGTAATGAAATTGATAGACTAATCCCTATCAACTAATATAGTCCACAATCAATCCACATCAGATATTCCCATAAGAGCTTTGTCCTAGGAGGCTGAGGATACAATTTCTGAAGGTGGAGGAATAGGTAAAGGGATGGTAGTTAGAAAGGTATGAGGAGCCGCAAAATCAGGATTAGTAGACCTGTTGTGATTAGATCTCTGAGGAATCGTGGGGGTCAAGCTTTTGATGTCCTGGGTAAGAGTCATCAAAGGAGTAGCACTGGTGGAACATGAAGCGGCTGAAGAAGCATGGAGAGTAGGAGGAACTCTGATTGGAGTGCAGTCCACATGGAATAAAGGCAATAGAAGATTCCCGAATTCTATAATGATACTTCCACCTCTTTCTATAGAATAAATAAAATCATCCTTATTCTCCATGAATTTCTCCAAAGTAGGAGTAAATTCTATAAGTTTGTTAACCTAATCCTTAAAGCCCTGAGTTATAGGTGGGATCTTTAATTTTTCCAACAACAACATGAAATGACCATCCATCTGATATTTAGTGCCAACCAGTTTGTAGTAGAAATGTACTTGATCCTTGATGGAATTCAGATCATGAGCAACTTCCCTTAAATAGTTACCCACAAGATTATGAATTTCCATGGTGATAGAAATTACCTAGGAATATGAGGAACTGCCACGAGAGAACTTTTCAACTTCTTCTCTGACAATGGTCTTGAAATATTCAATGTCATCTAGAAGAGAAGTTTAAGTGGAATCAGATGCAACTAGAGGAGAAAGAGATAAGGCCACTATTTCCTTGAAAGATTTTGTCAGCCCACTTATTAGTGTTTTGAAATCATCATATTCCTTTCACATGTCTTTCCATATATTTCTTTAAATCCTCAAACACTATGATAATTTGCTGAACTATAATTTTGAAATAATGAAGGTCTCTATCCACTAGGGTCCTAGAAGCCATATAAGAATCTAATTTGGAAATAGACCTTTTCACAGAAACCATAGAATTTGTCAACTCGCTGATTTGACTATGGAATTTCCCAACATCCTAGAGTAGTGTAGATTGAATACTGGAGTGAATTTTGGCTAAGTCAGATTCTAGATTCTCATGAGCATGAGAAACAACCTTTTCCACTTATGAAGAACTATCCCCAGACACTTTTTGTAGGTTTGATTTCAGATATTCAAGATCTATTTTTCAAACATAGTCTTGAGGGAAAGAGGTTACTGAAGGGAAAAAACTGAGGTTTGGCCTAGAGGGTCTTCTGTAAGGCCTCTCATATTCTGGGTCATCATAGTCTAGACCCAATACCATAAATCAAGGGTCCTCAGACCAGCCTTCAATTTCATGAAAAATATCAACTGAGCCTGTAACAGTAGGTTCCTCCCCCTCAATTTGAGCAATCTCTTGATTGGACACATTCATTTCCTCTAGAATTATTTGATCAACTACAACATTAAGAAGGTTCACTTCCACTTCCAATTCAGAATATTCAACTACATCCAAGATAGGTCCAACCTTAACTGAATCAGCTGCTTCTTCTTCTTCTCCACTTTCTACCCCTTCTGTTTGTCCTATTATAAGACTAATACTTATACATTCATCTTCATTTTCTGTAGAAGATATTTTAAGGTCATAATGACTTGATTCAGAGTCCTCATCCTCATATTAGGTATCTCTAACTTCAATTAAAACAATTTCATCCCCTTCTTCTTGACTGGTCTCTTTATCACTATCCCATAGGACAGCTTCCCTTATGGGAAATTTCTTTGGTGGAATAGGCTCACCAAAGGATACAGTAGTCGTAGGAGGATTGAGGGGAAGGTAAGGGTCACTCTTGTCATCTATAGTAGAGTCCTCTATTTCTTTTATAATAGAAACTTCTTCTTCTTCTTCTTCTGAGTATGTAGGATGGTCTTCATCAGGCTTAAGACCAGGGTCTCTATTATTATTAGTCCTTTTAGGATATGTCACAAGATTAAACTCTTCATACAACATAGCCTCATCATTCACCCAACTCTTCAGCCATGGACTCCAGTTAATCTTCATCAGCTTGAATATTTCTTTGGTGATGCAATGTTTATCTTGTACAATAAAAATTTCTTCTTTATATCTAGAAACTCCTTTCAGTTTCAACATAAGAGATATTATCATGGCATGGAATAGAGCATTGGATTTGGAACTATTCTTGGTCATGTCTTCAAGTTGAATCATCAACATCCTACATAGGTTTATCTTATATCCATGCTTCAGAAAATACATAATGAATATTTCCTGATACTTCAAAAAAGTGAAGTCCCCTCTCATATGACATATCACATGCTGAACTAATTTTGAAAGCAGCTTATCCTCTCCTACTATCTCAGCAGCAATGACTTTACTAGGAATTCCATTTCTGGTCAATTCAAATAATTCTTCTTCATAGCAAAATAACTCACTAGTGAGAGGCACCACTTTTTAGTAAATGTAGAAAATTCTTTCATGAGGAATCCTAAAAAAACAGCCCACTCAGTAGAGGAGAAACATACGTTTTCTCCATTTACTTTGGAAGTCATCTTGTTCTCATTATCATACAGTTATAATTTCAAATACTCATACAATTCCTTCACCAAAATTGGCTAATAGGGTTTATTGTTGTTTTCAAAACATTCAACCCAACCCTGAGCTTCCAACGCCTTACGGACTAATGATCGACTTGAAAGTAGCCACTCTGAACTTAATTCCTTTTCAGCTATTATCACCCTCTTGGATAAATACTGGTTCAGTACCATTGCCACTATCATTCATCTACTAATCGATTCAGCTCTTGGTCTCTTCGGATCAGGCATGTCTCTTTCATCACTGACCAGCGTCCTCTTCAATCTATCCTTTATTCCGGAGCAGTTCGAGGTTTTAACGGAGGTGTATGTTCCACGATATTAGATAAAGAGGTTCGGAGGAGGATTTTATGTAGATCGAAATGTGGTATGTGTTCTATTTTCATCATTTAGGGATAAAAAACAAAAAAACAAAAAAATAATAGTAGAAAGACATTTCAGATTCCAGTAGAGAGCACATAAAATGCAATGTCCCAGACATCGAATGTCTATTAGTAAGGAGGTATCTGTAAAATCTAACGGTGAGGTCCTTCCTGTGAGGTCCCAACAATGAGGTTCTAATAGTGAGGTTCTAAAAGTGAGGTTCTAATGGTGAGGTTCTATGAGTGTGGTTCTAAGAGTGTGGTTCTAACAGTGTGGTTCTAACAGTGAGGTTCTATATGTGAGGTTCTAACAGTGAGGTTCTAACAGTGAGTTTCTAACAGTGAGGTTCAAAGAGTGAGGTTATAATAGTTTTGTTTTAAAAGTGATGTTCTAATAGTGTGGTTCTAACAGTTAATAGTTTCTCATACCTAACTCATGTCAAATGGAATTTAACCTCTCAGAATTCAATGTCTTTGTGAATATATCAACCAATTTGTCTTTAGTACCAATGAATTCAAGAGTGATGTCACCTTTTTTAAAATGAAATCTCAATAATTGATGTCTTATATCAATATGCCTTGTTCTAGCATGAGATACTGGATTCATAGAGATTTTAATAGCACTTGTGTTGTCACAGTTTATAGATACATGATTTAATTGATATCCATAGTCTAGTAAAGTGTGTTTCATCCATAGAATTTGAGCACAATAAATACCATCATCTATATATTCAGCGTTTGTAGTAGATAATGAAACAGAATTATATTTCTTACTACACCATGATACTAGTGACTTGCCTAAAATGTGACATGTTCTATAGGTTCTCTTTCTGTCTATCTTGCAACCCGAAAAGACAGTATCTGAACAACTTATTAAATCAAAAGGTTTTCCTCTTGGATAAAATAGTCCTAAATTTATAGTATAATTGAGATATTTAAAAATTACTTTAACAATATTTAAATGAGACTCTTTGGTATTGGCTTGAAATCGAGCACACATACATACACTAAACATAGTGACCAAATGTAGTTAAAACCACATCTTCCACAAGTTTGTTCTACATGTCAACCTCAACAAGAATCCTTGCATAGTGACCAAATATAGGATTGTCTGTTTGATTGTCAAGCATGATTGGATTACAAAATGAAGAAGCAATGTCCCATAGAATTTGCAGATTCTAGTAAAACCAATTGATATTACATATTTGAATCCCAACCCAGAAAAATGTATTTTAAACAATATTAGGGTCTTAGTTCCTATCCCATATAGGAATTAAAAGGAAATCGGGCTTCAACAAGACATAACAAATACTCCATGCTCTCTTTTTGAGCTCATCCTAAGGGAATAAAATATTATAGAAACCACGACCCATTTTTGTCGTCACCCAATCAATGAGACCCCATATCTCAGCAATCCTACTGGTAAGATCAAAAACATTCCAGGGCATCACCCCTTTTGGAATCACTACCCGAGCAATAAAAAGATTATTTTTAAACCTTAGATCTCTCCTCCATAGAATTTTGATTTGTCGAGACATGCGCGACTAAACCCTCTTTAATTATTCTACCATAGGCGATAGAATAACTATCAAAAAAGGATATTGTACCAGAATTCTTGACAGTCTCTACAAATCTTTTCATTGAGACATCATCATTTGTAGTATGAAAAAATATCACATGGGAAAATTTCCATGTAGTGTTGATTACCACATGGCCAATGATTGCGGAGACACCTCAGGAAACTATAACCATCGCACACATTACCCATACAACGTACGTGGGTGTAATAAGGGGTTACATATCAATACCATAGTTTAATGTAACCTATTTTACCATTTTATAAATAATATAGTTATTATACTAATCACATTTTGAAAATAATTTTTTATAATAAAATATATTATTCAAAAACACCAATTTTATAAATTGATTGTTGGATGTAAATATAATAAAACAGAATTTTTTTAAATGCATGAAATTTTATTTGAAAACATATAATTAGTAATAATATATTTTGTAATTAAAAAATTATATAAAACACTCTCATTATGAAAATATTTGTAAAATAATTTTGTAATGGCTTGGGATATTTTTATAAGTCTATAAAATTTGATCACACCTTAAAAAAATTTCTTTTTTAAATAAATTGGAATTTTTTGTTTAACTAATAAATTTATCATATTTAGATTTTTATTTTGATAAAATAAATATTATTTTTGATCTAAAAATTAAGAAATTAGGTTAGGGTGAGTTTTTGGAAATTTTCTAAAATAAGTAATTTTTTAGTGAATAATTAAATATAGTTTTGGGTTCCTGTCTTTTATATGAATCAATATTTAGGTCATAATGATATAATAATTAATTAAACAAAAGATAAGAGCATTAATATTTTATTTAATTATTATTATTATTTTAATATATTATAGTCAATTACTAATCCTATATGTAGCCTTCCAAATACTAAAATGAGAATTTGATTTTTGAAAAAATTATTTTTTAGAAATATTAATTATCTATTTCTGTGGATGTATTGTAAAATGATTTTTGGTTTTATAGGAATAAAATATAATAATATTACTCTAAAATTTCCTAAATCATGGGACAAATCATTGGTGTGCCAATGGTTTTCATTTTACTCAACCATGATTTCTAATACTTATATTCAGAAATTATTAATCAATTCATATTCATTTTTTATAAATACCCACTTATTTTAGAATTCCCCTTCATTACCAATCCATCATTCATGATTTTTTTGGAATCTCTATCTAATGGAGTACCCAGAATATGTTCTTATCCCTAATGGTTCCAATCCAAGTGATTTATGAGTAACACTTTAGGAAATGGAAATTGCCACATCCCTTTTCCATTCAACTTCCCTATTATAGAATGTCTTATATATTTTTAAAAAAATATTTTTTCAACTTTGTATATTTCTATTATTATAGGAATATTATTTCATGAAATGGGTACCTTCATTCTTCTTAATTATACCAATTTCTAAAACCATGTTTTAGAATTGTCATGATAAAAACTATACTTCTCAAATTTCTATCTTTTAGTTGAGAAGTTATCATTAATTTTTTTTATTACCCTCCATTAATGTTGGGTTTTTGGTAGGGGATTATCATTGTGAATGTGTGATGAAAAATGGAACATATCCACAACTACGAGTATTTGATAATTGTGAATGCAATAAAGATTGAAGATACTCCTTACGACTATGAGAAGCATCACGAACAGTGAAATTTCATTGGAGTTTATTGAAATTAGGGGATTCAGGAAAAAATATGGGGAGCTTCGCAAAAACATGATGAAGTTTTTGGAATATTCTAGAATGTGGCGAAACACAAATAAATAGGCTTCTATCTCTCCCTGTTAGAAAATATATGAATATAAAAAAAAGATTATCAGGATCTAGAATCACAACGGTTATTCCTAAAGGATGTTATTATGAAATAGTTTGTGAAAAATTGATGATCATGAAGGTTATGAATGATGTCAAAAAATTGTAAGAATTTTGAAATTATTGACGTTTTTAAAGCTTATAAATTACTAAATGAAGGTTGTGATCTTCATGAAGGTAAAGTGAGATTCATGTAATTTTTAGATCTTCATGAAAGGATAATTCTTCGTGAAGACAGGTTGAGAATCATGGAATAGTTGAGCTTTTAAAAAGAAGTGACCTTCATGAAAGGGATTAATTAAAGCAAAGTGGGATTTGTGAAATGAAAGAGATTTATGATGGTAGTGATCATCAAAAATAATTCTTAATGTATTTCACAAAACATATGTTGTTAATTAATATTATTCAATTGGAAGATATTGGGACATCAAATGAACATATATCTAAAAATGATGTTTTATTCATTATTGATAATATAAGTAAATATATTTACATAAATTGTGTCTGAGTCCTTTCTAGATCATTGACAAAAGGAAGAGGAATAAGGTGATCATTTACTCTACAGTGAGACATCAAAAAAGTTTCTGGAATTAATACTTAGGAATGATGTGATCTATCCCAAATTATTATAAAGGTAGTTATATTGGGAATATAAGTTATCAAGACTAAATGATGAATTGGAACTGAGAAAAAGTAATTTAGATCATCGAAACATTTACTTTGTAAGCACATTTCATGTATTCCTATGAGGGAGAACAGTGTAAAAATATTTGTATCCATGTGCTATCTATCATTCATTACTTTTATTACATCATCATCAGTGAAGGAAAGAAATAATAATGTCAACATAATAATTTATGAGAAAATATAATCACTGATTTAATAAATACATCAAGATCAAGTGGGGAAGAATTTTTTTTTGAAAATAACATCCATACCCTGATTCACACTCCCACCTCTCAGGGTACCTAATACCCTTTTGAGCCTAATAATTTTTATAAGTGTGATTGATTTATTTTATCAGATTTATTATTGATGAATTTGTTATGTCCATTATGGAAATAAAATTCTGAGTATTAATTTTACTCATTGTCAAATGGAAAATGTAAAAACCACAATGATGAAGAGTAATTCTTGTTTTATTCAAATGTTTGGAATCATCTATAGAAAGTGTTTCATTCAATTGATTTAAAAAAATCATTGATGATTGGTTTGGATTGATCATAAAATGATAATAAATAATCATTCAATGATTTAGAGGGATTTAGAAAAGAACCTCATATTATAAGTGGCGATGGAACTACCGATGTCAATGAAATTTCAAGAACAAAAAAAGTAGAAGTTTTCCACAAAATTAAGTAATTAGATCATAAATTGGTTGAATAAAATAAAAATAAATATATTCGGATCTTTGTGAATGAAATTTAATTCCATAAATTGAAAGGTATAAATAAAATACTTATGGTGGTGGCCACGAATCTAAGGGAGAATAATGAATCCCAATACAAGGAATTGAAAAATATGTCCTCTAAGATAGAAACACTAAAATTTGATGAAATGAAAAAAATACCTAACAATAAATTCTTATGATTGTAGAGAAAAATGATAATTTTAATACATACCAGTCCGAACTAGTATATCAAATTTAATGGGAACAACAATATAATTAGTGTTTCAAACACATTGTTTCTCATATGAATTTTAAAATAACAAAAAAGATACTTTTTGGATAATATCACATAAAAATTGGAATAATATATGAGAATTTGGATGATTCTAAATTGAGAAATTAATGCCCGACTTGTATCAAGGGATATTAATATTCAATAATTGGGAGAGGAGATACAATCATCCCAAAAATAAGTGCCAACATATAATCCCAAATTCATGCCAAAATTAAAGGTTAATTTATGTATATTATATTAATCCCTTTGGATGTTAATAATCAAAAGAAAAGAAAATATGTAATTTGACAGAAAATTCAAGATATGATTGTCTCATTTAAAAGGTCATCCATTTTGGGAAAAAGTAGTATTGGATATGATGAAACATGTCACAAGTATGATATGATGAGAGATATGAATAGTTCTAAAAATATGGGAAATCATGTAGGCAATGTAGGAATAACTAAAACATATTTCATAGTAATTAATTACAAAATGTTCTATTTATGTTGACTGCATTTTCATACATCAATTTTTACCCAAAGTATTGCACAATACTTCATATTTTGAAGGATGAAATATTTATATATTTTATAATATGCAGATGATTTATAAAAATTATGAAATTAAAACCAATTTGATGAAATTATACATTATATGCAATTAATTTGGAAGGATGGGACACATCATTAGTGTGTGTCAAGAAGCCTGAGGGATTAATTTTCATATAAAAACAACTATGGATGCATCAATATCACAGTATCGAAATTATGTCAAGAATAATATTTTTAAAGATTTTTTCTCTGTGAAAATAATGGGAATTTGTAATGATATTAATGTTCTAAGAATATATGGAATCTTAAGGAACCTAAAATGAGATCTTCAACTCCATTCATGTGTAATGAGAGTGAATATATAGGAATACAACATTTTAAGTTGAAAATGAGTTTTAAATACATGGATGAATCACCAGGATCTCAAAAAATGGCATATAAATGACATCATCTATTATAGTTATAATATCTCTATTGAAAATATTATGAATGTATATGGAAGAAAATGGAGGAGTCAATATATAACTGATTAAGAATTATATAAGTATAATGTAGGACACATTACCCACAAGAAAGGGTGACATAACTATGATAACTGATAAAATTAAAATGAATAAGGAATGAATTAAAAAATTCACATGTGATTCCATATAGCTTGAAGTGAATGCAAAAAATGATCCCTCCAATCTTGGAATATAAAAGAGAAAATGGCTGGAAAAAATATTTGTTTTCAAATAATGAGTCATGAAAAATGGAATTTTAGGGGAGCATCAATAATGAATTTTAAACTAATGTTTCTAAACATAAAACTATGAGAATTAACAAGCCTAAAAAAACTAAATATAATAATAAGACTCGTAGTGTGGTAAAATAATGATTAGTCTTATGGCTAGAATAGTTCATTTTTGTTGGGTAGTTAGAACAAGTATAAAAACATTACATTTCTTTTCAAGAGATTATCCCATGGTTGATTCATCAGGATCGAGAATAATAATCTTCATAATGATTATAGAGGTTACCCTATTCCTATTTTTTAAAATTAAATGAACATATTCTTATGTGTTTTTGTTTTTAGGAGATATAAAATATAATGTTATATTGCTTCTAATGATACAAATTTGTGATGTGATGTTATTTAGAATGTCAAAGGACTCAAATAAATTTCCAAAAATGGATAAGAAACCTAGAATAAATACATTAATGGAGTTACAAGTGTATGTTTTCTTCAGATGTATGTAATAAATTAGTGAAATGGAAGTTGATGACATTATTAACATTATCTTGTGTTTCGCAGATCGATTTTAGACTCATTATGCACAACAAGGTTTTATTCCTCAATACTTTGTGGTAAGTACCCCAAATGAAAATTTTATTTAAGGAAGATACAACTATAAAATTTGATTGGAAGGATATGTTTCTCATACATATTGTCACGTGTAAAGAAATGACGCATGAGAATAAGAATGTTTGTTTCTCTAAATAGTGGGCTTTACAATAGGAAGGGTTTCATATCATAAGGGGAGAATTCTATCCCGTAATCACAAGATAGATATCAATGGTATTGAAAGGATAATGTTTCCATTTTTTGAAATCAAGAATACCATTTTTGGAAGAAGTTTTAAAATTGATGTATTTCATTATTATATTTTTTTAACAATATGTTATCATTTAACTATTTCCAGAATACAATGAAATCGTGAGAGAATATTTATAGTATTTTAAAAAGTTTAATACCTTCGTTGAAGAGTAATTCAAAATCATAAATTAGCTAAAAATTTGTATTGATTGCTTATATTTTTCCCAATAATGGATGGTTTCTGGGAAATTATTTCAAAAACAACAAATAACAATGACATTAGGACCAAATGGGTATTTTGAAACAAGATAACTGAAGATGGAATAATGATTTGGTATAACTCATGATTAGTGTAAAAAGTCCATGCCAATATAGTGGGTATTTATATTGATGAATCATTTGAACATGTTGTGAGGGAAGAAATAATAAGATTATAATTTTTCAATAGTAGTGTAAATGTGGTTAAATGTTCTCTAGATTGATATCAAATCAGTATTTTTGAATGGGGTTCTAGAAGAAGAATAATACATTGATCATCTAGATGGTTTTCTCATCCATGAAGATGAGAAAAGGGATTCTCATATAAAGGCTGTGTAATATGATGTGAATCAATCCCTATGAGCATGGTATTTAGGATGATATCAATTTTTGAAGAAAATACATTTCAGACATGGTGCTGTTGATTATAATTTATATGGTAACAATGATAGTAATAATTGGATTGTGATGCTAGTATATGTCGATGATATAATATTTAATGGATATAATGAAGCATAGTCCAATTAGATTGTGATATTCATTAAAAGTAAATTTGAAATGTCATTGATTGGTGAGATGATTTTTTTCATGCTTTACATGTGACGAAATGAAATAATGGCTCATCTGTATCTTAATATAAATATGAAAATGAGGTTTTCAGAATATTTAGAATGGAAAATTCAAAGGAAACGATGTCTTCGGTGGCTACCCGGATGAAAAATTCATGATAAGATGAATTCAATGTAGTTAATTTCATAGAATATGAGAAAATTATTGGTAGTATATTACACTTAATTGTAACAACACTTTATATTGTTTTCTTCACATTATAAGAAACATGGTATCGAATAAATCCCATATAATTCTATATAAATTCAATAAAAATAATCCTTTTATATGTCAAGTGTTTGGTGGATTTTGGATTTTGGTATAATGAAATATCCCAGTGACAGATATTGGGATATACAGATTCATATAGGGAAGGTTTATCGTATGATAGAAAATCAATTTCAAGTTGTGCATTTGATCATGAAAGATTTTTTATTTCCTGCATAATCATGATTAATGATTTCATTTTATACAGTACCATAGAATATTATTATATTTATACTACTCAATATTATACATAGTTCTTGTGGATGAAGCAATAGCATAATTATTTGGGATTTGAAGTGATATCTCTGATCAAATCCATTACAATAATTCAAGTGTTGGATATCGTAGATAAAACTCGGTGCATCACTAATGAAAAAATAAAGTTTAAATGATGTGTCATTTATTCAAGTAGAAGGTTGAGCATGGTATGACAATGTTGTATTATGTGCATATAGAACAACATGTTGCATATTTTTTAAAGAAGTTCATACCCAAAGCAGTGTTGGATAGGTATTGACTAGCTCATGGAGTCCAGTCCACTCCTCACACATGAAATAGAGTTTATGTGGGACCCCATCTCCAGGGTGTATGATTTGTCTTCCAAATGGGATGATATATCTACTTTGACCTATTTCAAACCACAATGAAGTGACCTTTGGGTTTATTGAAAAACGGGGTAAAATTGTGGATATAGATGGGGAGAAAGTATCATAATCTAGAGGGGAGAAGCTGAAAGGGGAAGTTGAAAGGTTTGGGGAATTTTAAATTTTCTGATTCCAAATATGACTGATCAATGTATATATATCATGACATATTATGTTTTTGATGAACTAAATTGAGCATTTTGGGAATGAAGTGATTCACTAATCAAATGTACATGATACCATTGTTTCTTCTAGTGATCATGGATCATGTGGGATTTGAGTACTGGTTGGTTAAATATTTTATTACTATCTAAATTGAATGAATTTAATACTGGGATAATATGGATGATGATTTATAGAGGTATAAAAATGTGAAGAGGTTTTAAAAAACCCAATGTGGAATATTTTTTGAAAAATAACACATGGTAACATTGCTTGGGTTTTTTGTTCTTTTTTTAATAATTGGGTTTCTTTGTCAGTTGTGGAGTATCAGAGAGATTATTGAAAAGATATTTTGAGCAAGATATAAGATATTTTAATTCATTCCATGTAGATTGTATAGAAATTTTTTAATCAATGTTGATCTATTTCCTAGTGTTTTCAAAATTGTTTGGGACCATAATTTTGATGTTGAATAAATCCTTCAAAATGTTTTATTTACATGAATTCCTTATATAACATATGGAAAAAGAATGAGTTTTGTGAAGATGAAATTTTTGGGAAGGTAGGGAGCTTGGAAATAAAATTTGGTGTCATGACGGATCAGTTTTGTGAATGTATGGAGCAACGTGAACATGCAACGAAAAACTGAACACCTCAATGACTACAAGAAGTAGAGTATAAAAAATTCATTAAAGATTGACATTACAATCCTAGAATAAGATATAATTTGACAATGGTGAAATTTCACTATATCTCAATAAAATATGGAGCTTCATGAAAAAATTTGGGAACCATTGAGAAAATGTGATGACATGGATGTAAGATTTTGTAGTGGGAGAGAACACCTATAAATAAGACTATACCCCTAATATAATAGACAACGACATAACAAAGGATCTAAGGCTCTAAATTTGATAAAGTTATTCTAGAAGGTTGTTCTTGAAAAATAGTTAGGGAATAAAGGATGCTTTCAAATGTTGTGGATGATAAACAAAAATAACAATCATCAGAATAGTTTTTATGTTAATGAAGGATTTAAAAATATAATCTAATGTTAGGATCTTTATCAAGTCTTCATGATCATTATAAAATTTTGGTAACATTGAGATAGAAGGATTCATTATGAAGGTCGGTTGAGCTTCAATAAAGTGTTGGTATTCATGAGGGCAGTTACATTCATGAAATTTGTGGGATTCACAGTGTCTTAGTGAGATTTTCTAATGGATGAAACTTCACGAAGGCAATGAGCATAGTTAAAGTGTTTAGGAGGGATTTCCCAATAAAAAGTGATAAATTTATATTCATAAAGAGGATAAAATTCGGATGTCCAAAAATATTCAATAAAAATCTTAGGATGTATTCATTATTTACAATAAAGGGATATACATGTTCAAAAACAATTTGTCTATGCTTTTCAAATTAGTGAGAAAAGGAAGAGGGAGAAGGTGATCCTTTTCCCCAGTAGAGAACCATAAAATCAGAGTTAGTGAGTGACACATGGGAATTAATTGAGATTTCCTAATACCTTATAATGTAATTAATCCTAGGAATGAAAGTGATCAATCCTGATCCATTAATTAGTAGTGATCCATAATAAATTCTCAACATCCGCACATTGTAGTTGATTTGTCCGGGGATGCATACGAGTAAATATAAACCAAGTAAAAATATTTGTTTCTATGGGAATTATCTCCATATTTTATTTAATTAAGTAATAATTATATAAATAAGGAAATAATAATATTGACATAAATACTAAAATGAATATTGAGTAACCTTATAATGAAGTGGTCAAGATCTAGTGGGATATGAAGAATTTTTAAATGAAACTTGATACCCTGATTCATCAGCCTCAAAGAATATAAGAAACTTCTAGACCTAACAATCCTAAACCTCTTAATTTTACATTTTTATTATCCTAGTTGTAAAAATGATGTATTTATTCAGGAATTTATATATATGAAACCCACATTTCGTTTTTTGGGTAAAAAATGATGTAACGGTCATGTCATCAAGAAATATTGAACACTATGACTTTGATAAGAATTATTATATTTATCCAACAAGGGTAATTAATTAAATGATTTATTATGATCTAGGTGGATAAAATTAATTAATTCATATTTATGTTTCTCTCTTATAGTTCTATAATGCATTAGGAATATCTCTATAGATGTCATTTTTTACGATACTCAGATCAATAGCCTGGGGGATTTTTTTATAACACTGTGGTGGTAAACCATGATGATATTATTATTAATGTGTCATTTAAATGTTGTAACTACATTTCATTGTTATGATTAATGATATTATTATTATTATTATTATATTCCTTTTTTCTAACCATAGTTTTATACCTCATGTTCTCGTTGATATGTATCATGATAACATTCAATATGATTCCATCGATTATTCCCCTACTAGGATTCATTCTCCCCTTTTTGATTGATTTATATCCCTATGAAATGGGTTGTAGTAAATGTGACCTAGGATGAACCCAAGAATATGAATTCCTAGTGGAATATAAATATTTTTTGTTCTTTCATGTATTATGTAAGTAATTTCCATGATAATAAAATTAAAAATCTCCCTTGTTTTATTCAATCTAATGAAATGTGTATGTATTAAAAATTTGTAATGCTATTGTTGAGACCATAGCATGATATAGTTATATGTGAAAATTAGTACTCTAAAATATTAGTATGAACCATTAGGATATGTCTAAATATAGGAAAACATCTTTCAATTTTGGTGATGTATTCTTTATGTTATTTTAAGGAAAATATGTCTTTGTCTGGATACAAAAATTGGATGTGGATCTATTATAATGGTATCTAGGGGTATCGCCTAAAATACTGCATTGAGGTAGACTCAATAAAGAATCTGTGCATTGAATGGGGTCTTTCTTTACACCTTGTATTACACAGTTTGGGTATATGTTTGGAAAATAAAAAAATAAAAAACCATTATGAATTTTATATTGGAAAATTAAATTATTATTATATAGAATCATATTTAGGTGTTATGTTTTATGTTATAAACTCCCTTTAGAATCGTAACATTACCAAAAGAACCACATTTCCAACTAAGGATTTTTTATTATAGAAAATCATGGGAAATAGGATGAATCTTGTAAAGGCCTATTACAATGGTTTATGCAATGACATCCTCTTAATGGAAGTTAGAATTGAAAACTTCGTGATAATGATAAATCAATGATATCATGTTATGAATAATAACATTAAAAATTTTAAAAGACCATATTCAGTTAAAAGGTAATGACTTGTTATTGAGTCTTGTCCACATCAACGATGAACTTCATTTAGTGGATCTATTTTCCTGGTTATTTTCAAATAATGGATTATCATTGTTGAAAATATAATTTATCTATATCATTGTTAAAATCTTGGAAGTTTCAACCTATTATTATACAACCAAAAATTAGATACTGATCAGTGATGGAAATTGATTAAAAACATGAATCCAAAATAGATTTTGATTATATATAGTGGTAAGAGATTAATGGAATCATTTTAAATTAATATTTCTATAATGAATGTGAAAAAATAGAGAAGGAATTTCTACAGTGGAAGAATAAAAAAATGAATCATTGGGACACAATGAAATGGACAATATTATGCTTTTTTGATACACCTATATCTTAGATATAAATCCAATGTGAATGGTTGATATATTCTTGGTGTATTGAGACCCTATATATGGAAGAAAATTGTAATGTCGAGACTAAGAATGCTACAAGGATATATCATGGAATTATATGAAATTTTTATTAGATTATGGAAAGATGCAGAAGTCACATAGGTAAAATGAATAGAAGTTAGTAATGGATGTAAACTATTAGAAGAAAATTTGTCCCAAAAGATGGTGAAATAATTTGAATATAACCATGTGAACCAAATGTGGGATTAAATATTTGGGGAATTTCTCTATTTAGAGTAGGATGTTATAAAAATAATGATGAAAAGGTAAAATATATCATAACTATCATGGTTTGTTGAGGCCTCAACTTCATAACAGATGGTGCATGGCCAGTACGAAGCTCAACGCTTCACCTTGGGACATATTAGGGACATTTCAAATATACATATAAGTCTATGGATAATGGAGGGAAACCACCATAACCTCATAAAAATCCCTAGGGTAAAGTTTTGTTTTTTACCATGCCAGTTGAAGTAGAGGATCTAAATAATATTGTTGATGTTATACTTGTTGTTCTCTAAAAGATAAAATATAATATTTTTTATTCAGATTAAAAACATTCCATTAATTCATGTATGCTTTTTAGGAATATATAATCAATCCTTGAGGAACTAAAAGTATAATTATCAATCAATAATATAGGAGGGATTTTACAAGCCTCAAAAGTTTATAGAAACACTAGTATTAACTTTGGTTTGAACTATCTCATTAATAATATAGTATTCACTTTGATAGTGGATTTCAACACTATACTCATGAATGAATTGATTATTATGTATAATTCTAGGAACAAATAAGAGAAATTAAAATAATTTTGAATGTAAATACTATATTTATTTTTAATGGAGAGATACCGCAGCCTAATATTCATCTAGAAGCACCCCCCATAGGCTTCTTTATGTAGATGATAAGTGTATTGGGAGAAATAAATTAATGTATAAGGATATAAAATGTCCCCATTATTAAAGAATAAATTGACATATTTTATGAAGAGATACTAGGAACTCCATAATAAAGAGAGGTTAAGTAATCCATTCAACTCTTACATGATTCCAAGACAATATCAATGATCCCACGCCAAAAGGAAAATGTGGAGTTTGAGGAATTTAAAAAATAACATCAAAATATTTTGAATATTGGATTTATCCAACCAAATGTGTCTCATTGGGGAGAACTTACTCTATATAAAAAAGATGAATAATTGATCGATGTGGGTATTCATTGATGATAGATAACTAAATGGGATCATAGTAATGAAAAATACAATTTCTAAAGTATTTAAGATTTATTTGAATAACTTCATGGGGGTAAATTATTCTCATATATTGACCTCTGATATAGCTATCATTAGTTGAGGGTGATGAAATAAGATATTCAAATGACTAACATCCATTAAAAGATATGGGAATTATAAGTTACATAATATTCAATTTGACTTGACTAATTCTCTTACTATATTTTTGGATTATATGATTAGGATATTTATAGAAAATCATGATAAATTAATGGTATTTTTTATTAATGATATTATAATATATTCCAATTTCCATGATGAGAAATAGGATCATGTATAGGTAATATTTGAAATTTTGAGGAAGTAGAATCCATTTTATAAATTTAATAAATGTGATTTATTTTTCTAGCATGTTTAATTTCTAGGGATCATTATAACCATTGATGGAATCAAAATTGAATCTACCAAGAAAAATAATGTAGAGGAGAGGACTCATCCAACAATAGTGAATGAGATTCCATATTTCCATGGTTTATCAATATATTAAATGAGGTTTGTGAAAAAAAGTTTGAATTTATAATCCACTAACTGTGTTATCTCAATAAGTATATATGTTCATATACAAAATGGAGTGTTTATAAATATTCAATAAACTGAATAAAATATAAGGCACATCAAATATGGAAACTATAACATCTTTCAGAAATGGTTTAAAATTTATGTTGATTCGCCTGTGAAAGGGATTGGTTGAATCTTCATAAAATATGAAATGATAATTCCTTATGAATATCGATAGTTAAAGACTAATGAGAAGAATTATCCTACACCTGGTATGGAGTTTGTTGCAGTTATTTTTTTGAATATATGTAGGCACTATATTTATTGGGAGAAATGTGATTTATACACTTCCCAAAAAAAGATTTAATTATATATTCACACAAAAGGAATTGAATATGATACAGTGGAGATGGTTGGAAATTCATAACTAATATTATTGTTCAATTCATAATCACCCCAACAGAGAAAACTATGTCCTTGGGGAATTAAGTAGTAATGACCTTGATATTATAGAAATGATGAGGATTCAATAATATCCATTGATAAATGATAAAATGGACATCATCAATCCAATCCCAAATTATTTCTCAGCCATAATTATGAGAGAATATAATTAGATATCAACTAGAAGATTTGATGATACAAATCATGATAGAGGCTCTAATGAATGCATAGTTTCTAGAGGTCAATGTTGATCAAGAATTTGTATAGAAATTTCATACAAGGATATTCTTTCAACATAACCTATAGATAAAGAAAGAGATTATGGTTGAATCTCATAGATATATATTCTCTATATATCCTAGAATTACAAAAATGTATTAAAACTACATTAATCATTATTGGTGGAAAAATATTAAAAGGAATATTTATGACTAGACAGTATGGTTTTTGGTGTGTCAAAAAGTGGAGTATTAGTGACAACATCCTAAAGGGGTATTGCAACCACTACCTACACCAACATAATCATTGGAAAATATCACACTGGTATTTTTGTCTATCCTCACAATAACATAAAAATATAATAAGGAATTATGGTTTATAGGTGAACGAATCCCCAAAACTTCCCATTTTATCTCTATTCAAAAAGATTTCTATATTTGACAACATAATATAGTATACATAAATTGAGTGGTGACGATACAAGGGGAGACACATTTTATCATTTATGATCATGATCCATGGTTCACACGTAACATATAGAGAAGTATTCACCACTCTATTAATAATAAATTGAATTTCTATAATTCTTTTCATCCCCCAAATGACAGAAAATCTAAAAGGTGTTTTCAAACACTCGAAGAAATGATGAGACAATTCTTAATGGGATTTAAATGTTGATAGGATCACTATTATACAATAGTTTATTTCTCATACATTAGCATCTTCCAATAAAGTATTCAAATGAAACCCTATGATGATCTATATGGGAAGAAATATATAATCTGACTTGTTGGGATAACAATGGTGATACAATAATAGTTGGGCCTAATCATTTACATGAGGTTCCAGAAAAGGTTAATTCCATTAAACAACATAAATAAGATACTCAGTGTTGGAAAAATATCTATACTGAAAATAATAGATGGGATACATCTTTTGGTTTTGAAGATAATTTTCTCCTTTGGATATCTCTATGGAAGAGAGTCGTGTGATTTGAAAAGAAAGGGAAGACTAGAACTAGTAAAATTGTCCAATTTGAAATACTTGATCACATATGAGAAGGTTAATAGTAGATAACACTTCCATTAAATCTAGATACTATTTATGATAAATTAAAAATACTCCCCTTTGAGGATTTACATACATAATCCCTAAAATGTACTGAATATATAGGTGGTATAAAGGGAACATGATCACAAATTTGAGCAGAAGCCATTTGAGAACCTGGAAGGTAGATACAATGTTCCACAAAAAAAATACTACCCAACCTTTTCAAAATGTTTTAGGGGAACCATAAGTAAAAATATTTTAAATTAAAATCCTAGGAATCAATGAATAAAAATTAGTTTTAACTATTCTCAACCAAGTGATTGTGTTGAAATTTTGTCGATGAAATTTAAAAAGGGTGGAAGAATGTAAAATTGGATTGTTAAAATGGGAAAAAATTGATTACATGAATTTTCTAAAATAATCACCCCAATGTCAAATAATAAAAAAATGAAACCAAATATTAGTAAGAAAATAAAAATCTTATGAAATAAAAATTTAATGATTGGATGAATTGATGTTGTTATTTAGATAAATAATGAAGGGAAATTTATAGGGTATAAAGGGAAGTGTGATTGTTGATATAAAACCCTTAAAATAAAATTGGAATAATATAATTATTGATCAATATATCCATTTTTCAATTTGACCATTGGGATCCATACAAATTGGTGATAGTTTTACAATTATAATTAGTGTCAATAAGTACTAAGGAAAAATGCTAACTGATGTGGAATGTGGAAATGATCTCTTCAACCAGTAGCATCATTTATTTTGAAGACCAATTTTTAAAACATGTGATAGATGTAGAATCATGGTGGTTCTCACATGACCTTCAAAAATATGAGCTTCAATACGTGATTCTTGAATGAAATCTCATGGAAATTTCCAATTGGTCAATGTTGGTCGAGCAACCGTCCAACAAATTACCCTTTTGGAATACATGGGAATAATAAGGGGTTATGTTTATAGGTATTACTTTCCAATGTGTATAATCTCCATTAATAATTAAAATACTAATTCCAACAATCCTATTTTAAGATTAATTGTGTTTTAAAAAATATTTTCCTATGAAATACCAATTTTATAAATTTATTATTACACCCAAATAAAATGTAGTTGTATTTTTTTATGAAATAAATAAACATTTATAGCATACTATCATATTCAAAATAATAATTTTTAATTAAATATTATTCAAAAATGCTCTCATCAAAATTGAAATTGTAAAATAAATTTATAATGTCTTAAAAAATTTATATAAGTGTCTTGAATTTTATTACACATGATTATATAATATTTTACATTAAATAAGGATTTTTATATTTAAAACATAAAAATATAATAATTAGATATTTATTTAGTTGAAATAAAATTTATTCTTTAAATAAGTATGTTGAATTTTGGTTTGGGAGATTTTATGAGAATCTAAATATGTTTTTTTTGGGAAAAGTAAAAATACACTTTTGGGATTCCAGTAAATTTAACGACTTCATATTTTTTTCATAATAATTTAATAATTATTTATTCAAAACCTAATAGCTAAAATATGTTATATTATTAATATTAATTATTTTATTAAACTTTAATCACTTTTAAAATATATAAATGAATTTCCAAATTCTAAAATAAATTTACTTTTTCTAAAAATCATAATTTGTGGAAATTTTATTTCTTCATGTCCAAAGAATAATTAAATATTATTTTTGGTTATAATAAATTTAAATAAAATAAGTTGTGACTAAAATGTAAATAACTATGGGAAAAAACGTTGGTTATTCCAATATTTTTTCAATTTAAATAACACATATTACTATGACTATATATGGAAAATATTAAAAAATTCATACACATTTTCTATAAATACCCACATTGTTCCACAATACCCATGACTCCGAATCCATCAACCACAAAATTTAATTTTTATTTATTCCATTGACTCCCCCAACATGTCATAAACACCAAATATTCCAATCCTCATGATTGAAGAAAAACTCGACAATGTAATGTCAATATCTAGTTATCTTTTCCATTCATGTATCTATTTTGATATACATCTTATTATTTAGCAAATATGTTCTCCTTTTTCACTTTAGGTTGTTCCATTATAGTTATAATATTATTTATTCAATGTTATACGTTCTTTCCCAATAATTTTACACTTTTCTAAATACATGTTTTATAAAAATCATGCTACTAAATTAACTTAAAAAATTTCCCTCTTTTACTTGATAAATTCTTACATATTTTTAAATCTCCATTTTACATGGGTATCCAAATTTTAGTAAAAATGATTTATGTTCTATATATTTTCACATATTAAACCAAAATTTCCTTTACAGGGGGTAAAAATTATGTAATGACCATTACATTATGAACTTTTCTAGCTAATGATTTTGATGATGCACTCTATCATTGTTATCTATGGGGTTTTAATTAAATGATTTATTAAGATATATGTGGAAGAAATTAATTATAAAATATTAAGGGAGTACAAACATATCTCTCTAATTTAGTAAAAAAAATATAATATCTAGGATATGACATGTCTTATGATACCTTCACGAAATACAATGATAATGTTAATTTATGAGACCATGATGAAAACCCATGGTGACATGATTATGAATGAATCATTTTAATGTTGTAACCACATTTCCATGTTAGGAATAATGTTATTATTATGATATTCCTCTTTTTTTCCTTATATTAATACCTCACATTCTAATTGATATGTATCATGATAACATGTTATATGTCTCTATTTCTTTTTCACATACATGGATTTATACTCACCCCTTTAATTGGATGTATGTCCCTAGGATATGAGATGTTGTAAAAGTAACCTACACAAAACCCATGAATATTTACATGAAGTGGATTAGAATTTATTTTTTATGTTTTCATATATTATTTTACTAGTTTCCTTAAAACATATCTTTAAAATATCTGATGTTATGTTCCCTTAAAAGAAATGTTTTTTTAAAAAATTCCAGGATTCAATAATAAAATTAAATGATGGTGAACCTAATCCAATATATTTGTCTCTTATGTGATCCTATAACAATGAAATGAAGTTCTATGGTTATGTGTATTCAAGAAAATTATGTCAAACACCAATGTTATTATCTAATAGAATATGTTCTTTTATTCTATTTTTATTCATGACTTATCAACATCCATTATTATTCCATGACTCATGATTATGATCTATTATATGTTTGGAATGGTTTGAAAAAAGTTAATATTATTTTCTCATACCTATATGATTATTTGTTTGACTATGTAATCTTTAGTATCTATCTTTTTACACATATTGATATCCTTAGTTCACTATATCTCATGTTTCCTTTACCTAAGTTATGAATAGGTGATTTAGTTATGAATTGTCAAAGAAGGTTTCCAGTTTTGAAGAATATAGTGGTATGTAATGTTGATCCATTAAGAAGAAGTGTTTTTATCAAATTTTACCAAATGCACTAACCATATATTATTATGATTTCAATTTGTAATGTTATTTATTGGATATTCATCTAATATGTTTTAATAATTATATCCAAAATGTTTGGATCACTATTATACCTTTATAATATTTACTATAGTATGGGGATATCTCCTCTTGGGGAGATGTATGATGAGTTATACCTGGCATGGAATGTTTTGGGAGACCCTTTAAAGACTCTATACATAGATTTCATTATTTAGTAAATTTTAAAGTAGAATATGAATAAGTAACAAAGACTATTTTTCCCATCTCTATCAACTCATTGTTTACATTTTTCATGGTAACACCCCATAATATATTATTGCTCCAATCCAATTTATATTCTCCATGATAAGTGAGAACTTGTACTATTTAAAGTATCGAAACCCCAATAAAGTTCCCCATTCTTAATTTTACCCCTAACTACTAAATTACATTGTGCATATATCAATGAGTTTGTAGATATGTTGAGTAACATAAGAAGTTTCAATTTTTCCCTAAAATTCACCTTATGGGGTGAATATTGATAATTGAAGTGAATACCTTGATGAAAGGACCTAATAAATATCACATTGGGAAGGTGTTTTTTGATATCCCCTTGATAACATAGTCATTTTAATTCTATATTTGGAATAAATATTTTCTCTCCAATTTCACTATACCTAGAGTAATTCTACCTTGAATTTTAATTTCATGTGAGGAAAATTATTATATGGGTTTATTCATTAATTTTAGAAAATGATGCTGCAGGAGGATACTAATGAAATTACCACGATACCAACATAATATGATTATGTTAATCTACCTAAATATTATACCCATGATTATGTGGGATTATAACATTATGGTATCCAAATATGACTTGTTTAGTGAGAAAGAAAACATTATACTTCTCTAAAACCATTTCTAATGGTTGCAATGGAACAAATTTGGGACTAAAGAACCCCCTTTATGAATTTTTTTCCTCATGAAAGAGAGTTCGTCAATGATGAGGCATTATTTTCAGGGAAACATAAACATCAACACTGATTAAAGATATTCCACCAATAATAGGATGATAAAATAACATTATTAAAAAATTGATATTAAATTGAGACACTTAATTGTCATCATTTTCTACTAGGATAGACTAACTCTTATAAAAAATTGATATTGAAACATGTCTCGTTAGTGTTTACTCATGTAATATCACCCTATAAAACTATTAAGGAAGTGTGTAACATGATGATATTCCTAGAACCAGATTTATGATTTATTTCTCAACAATACCTTGACTGAAATCTACAGTCAAGGGGATATTCTGATATATATCTTATATAACATAGGGGTATGTATATTAGATTATCATATATTATATGATATCATTTAGTGAAAACTCTTGACTTGGAAATAATTTTCTATTCATAAGAGATATCCAAAAATATTAGTTTAAAAATTCTTTCTAATTAAATAAATAAGGGAATCCTCAATGTTTTTGAAACAATAACATCATAAATCCCCCATTATGAATGCTTGAATTATAAACTTGAAAACCCATATAATAGAATATGAATCATTTAAAGATCTAAAAAATCTGATATTTTAGAGGATACATAATACATAAAGGCCAATAAAAATGAGACTAATTATCTATAGTCTTTGATTGAGACTCTATGTACACTAAATAAATTATATGTAACAGAGTGATTGAGACTTCATCATAAAGATAACACCCGATTTGAGGAATTGATAGATATAAGAAACATAAAAGATCAAATTAAAACACAATCATGTTTTTTTTTGGAATAAGCCTCTGGTTTTTTATAAATTTTTCTTTTTTAGTTGAGTATTGTAGATACAAATGATTATTGAAAGATCACCCTATTTTTGGAATTTTTTTGTAAATAAATAATTTTAAATCCTTTTTTCATTATCTTCCTCTTCTCCATTCACTAAATTCATTACATTTTTACAACTTAGTATTATATATATTTCCAAATAAGTCTTGATTTTTCATAATATTATGTTATTGAAAATTTTCATTGAAAAACATAGGTCAAAACATATTCCTCATATTATTAGGAAATGTTATAACATCAATATAAATACCTTGGTCGGTAAATTTTCCTCATTCTATTCAAAATAATTTGGTTGAAATAAATAACATGGGTGAACAATTCAAAAATATAGAATTATCTAAAAAATTTACTTGGTTAAAGGATTATAGATCATATCTTTAATGATGATGGGGATATATGGTGATCCCTACAATCTATATTTCCCCATAATTATTTCTTTTTATATTTTCTTAATATTCCAATAATGATTGATTGATGGGTAGTGATTTGACTTTTTCTTAGTTTTCCATTTGTTGGTTTTTAAATAACATGTTTTATGAGTTTTTTTAGTGATAAAGTATTTACTAGGTCATAATAGGTACATTTTTTTGGGATTAGAGACATGATATTCTCCCAAATAGACTTTTACAGTTACTTACTTTATTTATTATTATGACTTTTACTTTCTTATATTTAGGATCATGAATGTCACACAAATATAGCATCTATATTAGGAAAAATAGCTTCGTAATATGACAACTAAATATTAGGAACAAACAGTTTGTTCCATATGGTTTCATAATTTAAGGTCATATATCATGGACCATATGATATTTTTTTTATGTTCATATAGCTTGGGCCATATGAATTTTTGTTCATCGTCATATATAATGGACCATATATTTCAATAGTTAATTTTTAAATATCTTGAACCATATTACACTAGAAGAATATAGAATTATAAATGCAAGCCTTCATGCACTCTAGGCATTGAGTCTGGGGTAATGATATGGGACTAACATGCCAGGGATGAACAGGAATCAAAAGGGTGTGATGAGTCCCATTAAAATGTATTTTGTGTCCCGTGGAATATGGGATCAGTTTTTATGAAATAAGACTATAGTAAACAGGTTTATGAATCATATGCTTATCTTGGTGGAAAATATTCATAGTCAATAAGAGGGTCCCTTGATGCAGGGTGTACTTCTCACCTAGAGAAGAAATTTACATTCTAGGGGATTCAAGTGTTTCAGGTATGAAGTTATTCCTATAGGATTATTATTCACTAAGGGTTCTACCACACTGTATCCTATCATGAGGAATGATAATGGTATGTGGCATGATGACTTCATGGATATAGAGTACAAATGGAATTTTGGATTACGGAATGTGTAAATCATATTAATGTATAGTTAATTGATTCTAGTTAAAATAGATATATACACAATCGATTCTTAGGAATCACTCTATCATGACGAGTCCTTACAGCATGTTTAGAGGTATCACAAGGATCTGAAGGACTTTGGAGGTAATGTCATCTCTATTTGACAGACCATGGGATAATATGATAGTTATAGGGGATTATAATAATATATATGTATAAGTTATCATTATTCCATGTATTATCTTTTCAATGATCCTTTCAAGGTTTATAAAAATTCAAACACTTGTTTAATGAAATAGTTTATGGAGATGAATCTATCAAATAAGGATTTTCAAACACTAAAATTTGGGTGTCCATATAAAATCATGTTATGATGGGGAATATATTTGGTAATTCATTTCTGTTACATTTTCATAGATCAAAGTATTCCAATGATCATGTATTAGAATTTTCTAGGTTTATATGATAGATCATATGGACATTGTGACATTTTAAATTTTTTCTCTCAATAGTATTCCCGAATATTGTTGATAAAGTGATTAGTGATTAGAGACATCAATTTCTCAAAGAAAATTATTTATGGGTTTTAAGTTTTAATTTTTGTGTCTCTCTTTCACAATATGTTTTTGGTATTACAATTTTGACTTTTGGGTTATATAGTTTAAGGGAGTACCCCTATAATAAAACTACACATAGTTTATGGGAATGATGAATAAAAAACTATAAGGAAGAAATATCATAGAAAAACATAATTTGGTCTCTAGAGGTTGATAATACTTTAAAAACCATAGTATGGGGGACGAAGATGATATAAATCATGGGTCATGGTTTTTAGATCATGGGTAATGGTATCAAAACACCTCGGCCATTACAAAAAATCTATTGGATGGGATAAAATTTACTGTAATGTATTTAGCGATCACTAGGAGAAGAGGTTCCATTCAAATGAAAAATTCCCCTCTAGTTGATAGGGTAACGGATCATATACATGTGTTGCGAGAATATATTTATAGTCAGTCTAATGGACCCTCAATGATGGACATGTGACTTTATAAGGTCCATGAGATGATTGATTTAATCCAATATACTCATTAAACAATGTGTAGTTTATAGAATATAGTTCTCATAATGATAATGAAATCAACTAAAACCATTGTTGAGCATGTTCAGAATATTGTGGTCCTTTGATAATGAGAGATAATGGATGATGTTCTATAATTATTAATGTCACACAAAAAATAATTGATTGCCATACCATTAATTATCACAAAATAATGAATTGGTTTTTTTATAGTTAAAGGACATTTGATGTGGTCCTAATACAACATTTTTTAACATCATACAATCCAAGCGAATATGTTTTTGGACCATTTCATATCTATCACTCATGTATATGTAATATGGTTCTTAAATATGATTTTCTCAATTTTTTAATTTCTTTCAACATTATCCATTGATGTCTCCCATCAGTAATCACATTCCTCAACAGGGGGTGATAGGCTAAAACCTCTAATCATTCAATGCCCATACTCTTTGTGAGAAATAATAGGTGGGTAGAGGATCACCTAGAATGCGTTGGATAAAGGTGAACGATCTAGAGTGAAAGATATATTTTGGGAATCTTACCATGTAATGGGTTTGTTGATAAGAAACCCCATGCTTGGGATTCAAACTCATATCTCACTCATACACCGAAGGAGCTATATTTTGAGTTGTTATTTTTTAAATCTGACTCAGCCATGAGATAATAAAATCTTATGATAGTTTATAAAAGTGAGAAGAAATATTTTTGTTAAAAGATTATTTTATTTTTCACCATTATAAATTTGGGGAAATTAGAATTTCTATTGCTAGGACCATTTGGGTTTCATTATTCTTCCTATAAGTAATAAAATCGAACAAAATAACTCTTTTAAAAAAATTCCCTATGTAGATTACGTCTATATTCCAAAGAATGGGGACAAATTTTTTAATAATTTGAGGATAAGAGTTGAATAACAGATATGGAAATCACTATATATGATTTAATAAAAGGAATCAAAACACAAATTGTAATTAAATGGAAACCTACATAGATCAAACCCATATGTAGCGGGAGGATATTTTTCAATAAGGCACACATAATAACTATGAGGAATATTTTGAAAGGATCTAAATCATGTGTGGGAAAAAATAACAAATCCCTACTATATTGTAGATATATTACTGAATTCAATCCTTTCCATAAAGTCTTAAAGACAATAGAAGGAATAGGAATCCTAAAATTTGTGGCTAGGCCTGAGATAATAGGATTGATAATCACAACATATATTATTCTACGAAGAATAAAGTTATGTGTTGTTCTTAGGTAGAATATCACTCGCATAGATCATTCTCACGTGAATATGTTTTCAACATCATGTTTTACATTTTAGTGGGGATATAGATTCCATTATATTGTTGTCAAAAAGGAATTTCCATATGATATTTTATTATTGATGGAATGCATAGTAACATGGATTGGGCCATGTTTCATTAGACAAAGAAAGATCATATGTGTAGATTCGAAATTTGGTCTATCTAATTTATAAATTTTAGATAGGATTGTGATGGAGGATATATGTGTAACTATATATCCTATATGGAATGGAATCAAGCCCCACATAGTTCAAAAAGAAATGGAATGTTGTAAATATTTGACACATATTCGTGATATTGGGGAATATTTATCCTCAAGAAGATGTTAGAAACCATCTTTCCATTGATTTGTCTCTAAACCATTTAAATGTTTTGGTGTCATCATATTGGGAAAGATGATTACTTATGGTAGAAACATCATAGTCTTGTAGTTGAATGTTGGAAGATACTTCCACACTGATGAATCACTGAGAGTAGTAATGATATTATTTCTACTCTGGATGGACCCTGGATAGCATACTCATGAATCTCTATGTATCAACTATATGTAGGAAAAATTAGACACAATTATAATATATGATGTTCCCTACATTAATCTCTATCTTGTTCAAGGAGGGGGATATTTTTTATCATTTCGATTGTGACAAGGATATGTCTCCTAAGCACATCAACACCTATTATATGTAATGGAATCATATCATATGTATTTCATGAACTGTAAATTAGATAACCTACCAAAAAATTAACTCATATTATGGAGAAAACAGAACAATTCATTGTTATTTGAGATATGAAGTAGGATATATGATGATGCATTCATGGATTAGTATGTATCCCATATGAGTATAAATCAATCCAGTCATATTTCATGAAGATAATTCTTCTATTAATAGTTTTAGATCATATATCAATAATGATATATTGATAATATAAGGCATGTACCCCCATGTTCTAAATACCTAAGCATAGATTTAGTTCTTATGGGCCACTATGGATGTATAAAGTCATTTATGATATAATATATCCTTATAGTTTGAAATCATGTGGTGGGGATAGAGACTATTATTTTTTAATTCATATAATGGGGACATTTACCATACATATTATCATTATATGAATTGGATGTGAATGATGTGAAGTTTATTTTATTTTCCTATTATAACATAGGAATGGTTCTACGTGGGACTAATCCACATGTGAAGAATAAGAATCTTGACTCTATACAGGGTTATGGAATGTACCAATATAAATGAGATAAGGGTCGATTACAATGCCAAGGTAATGGAATTTTAAAATTCTTATATGATAATGGGGTAAATTTTCTTGTTTATAATCAATATAAATGTCTAGTTTGGTGGTTGTAAATTTCAATATGTTCCAAAAAATTATAAGAATAAATAAATACATAGTTCATTGAAAAATATACATCCATGTAATATAGATCAAATATGAGGTTATGTATTTTTCATTTTTGGGACATATCCAAACTAATAAGAGTCATACTAGATAAAATTTGGATCTTATGGAATTTTTAGTTTTGTAAATTAAACATACATGGATTTATATCATCGAAATCTGGGATTAGGTATTTTATTCATTGTTTGTGATATAACTATGTATCTTATCATTAATTAATCATGAAACACATAGTTTTTATATAATTTTCTCTCTATATAGTTCTAGATTATTTTCATGGAGGATTAATGTTTTTTTCATAGTTGGAACTTGGACAGGGTGTCTTCTCTTCAAAACATGTCCTATATGTGTAGGAATCATGCCACATCTAGTTCATGAGACGGAAATTCACTTAACATCTATATCTCATATGTTGGGTATTTCTGATTAGTGGCTATATGAATATTGATATTCAGGTTGACTAGGTGTCCCCTGTGCAGATCAGGAACCCACATAAGGGAGAGGATTTCTATTTCCAAATCTTGTATAGACAAAAAAATTTATCCCTATAATTTATATAGGTAGACGGGAATATTCCTTGTATTATTACATAAATGTAACTCTCTTGTTGGAAAAGGATCTCATCATATAGAATACTCTATGTAGTTTATGGTACAACATGAGAGACCAAATGATGTGAATTTTAAATTTATTCCACCCATTTTTAAGTGATATTCAATTGAGAGTATTTATTAAAATAATTGAGCTCAAATTTATTTTATTTTCAATGAATCTATTAGTAAAATCAATATTTGATAGGGTGGGGCATGATGTGTTCCCCATTAATCAGGGATAAGGAGTAGGCTACATTGGAATAAACATTATGTATAATGTAAGGTTATTCCCACTTGGATTCCAACATCATAGTATTCTTACACTACAACCTTAGTGTTATAAATACTAAAACAAACTATCCATGTTTGAATGGATGGTGGAATCATATTTTATTAAAGGAACATGTGATATAATTTAGAAGGACATAAAGGTTGTGAAATGTATGAAAAATATTACCCTTAATTTATTCCAACACATCCATTCACTTATGTTCCTATTTATATTGTTTAGAGTTTAACAATGTTTCCATTTTATTGTGTGTTTGACTATGCCTCGATGATTTGAACTACCTCTTTTCCATAGACATGTGAATATGTTTCACTTGTGTGGATGTGAGGGTTGTGTTGTGATAGGACTATAAAGAGTGTAAAAGATTATTTAGCCCTGATTTCTTAAATTTTATTCATAATTTTCAATACTATATTTTGTAATTTCTAATTAAAATATTATATAATCCATTCAATTGTTTCTAAATAACATGATAAATTGTTGTAATTGATTTCTTACACCTTATATATCCTTTTAAAATCAAAATAATATAATATTTTTCCATTTTCTATCAATATTATTTGAGGTAAAAAAAATTTAGTGACTATTTTAAACATAATGTATCTAATTATGTTCTTTATTCCAGCTTCATTTAGTTTTAAAAAATTGGACCATTTAGAGATGATGCAATTTTTTTGTAATTATATATATGAATTTCATAGCAATAAATAGAGGTTATTTCCCCATTATATCTTTTCTACATAATAGAATAACCAATAATATTTGGTATTATAGTGAAATTTTTGAAAATAATTGATAAATATTGATTGTATCTCATATGAATAAAAATTTATAGTATATTCATAATAATATTTTATCATTTTTATCCAAGAATAATCGTACCTCATAACTTGGGAGAGAGATCCTGGTTCATGATTAGATAGTGTTGTTATATCCCCCATAGTAATCCTTTATTATGGGAAGATTATATCATTTAATGATGCATATGAAGAAGAATCTATTAAATCTTCACTAATATAAGAAATTTTAATCGTTTGTAAATCCAAGAATGGTGAAAAATGCCACCACGTGTGACATTTATTTCTTTTTTGATAGGTATGATTGGAGGGTCATCGTTTAGAGGTATTTTGTTATAAGGATCATCCATACAATAATAGATGTTAGCTTATATTCCCCTATTGAAAAAATTGTTATGATTGATTGACACTATTTTATAGAAGATGATTAGAGAAAATACCATTCGGTGTGAAGTTTGTAAGATTATCTAATCCAATTCTGAAATAATATGGCTATGTTAGCACATGTGTAACATCCTGGCCCGACATGCCACAAAACCATTACCTAGACCTATTACCAGAATCCCTTAGGCATGTCTCGCTGTATTCCAAAGGTTGTTAACTAGCGTAGTGGATGAAAACATAGTTAGTGGGGAGACTATAACCTTATATTCTGGGTGCATAGTAGAAATAGATAGAAAAAATCAAAAAATAGTACAATTAGAATAAATAAATAATTAAATAAATTGAATAAAATTTCAATATCAATTTAATATAGGAATATGGGTATTTCTAATTCATACAATGTATTCATGATGGGGGTAATAGATAATTTAGATGTAGTAAACAATACAGAATGCTTTAAATTTTAGTACATGAGTGAATAGAAGGCAGAAAAGTCCAATGGAAATCACCATTGGCATTACGAGCTCCAACTCAATTCTTTTTTTCCAAACTCTTAGGTACAAGTGAAAACAGAAGAAGCTATGATCTATAACCATTGAAATAAGAATTGTCTACTCGAGCACCAATGGTACCTGAGAAGGGTGTGAGATAACATCTCAGTTGGATGATGCCCATGGAATTACACCCAATTTAATATGTGTGGTTAAATATGTATTTTATAAATAAGAATGAAAAATTCCCATGGAATTTAAACTAGTAATTATAATACCAAAAATTTCACCTTACAATCCCTGCACAAAATAGTCATGATTATTTTACAAGGACACTATATCCAATGAACAAAATAAATAACATGTCCTTGCCATTAATCCAAACATGTCATTAAATAATGGAATTTCTGTTTAACAACATGTCTCAATTTACCACATAGAAGCCATATATTCGAGTGTATCGCATACATCATAGTCATTCTGTGTAATGAAATGTATACCATGAATGGATAGATCTGTAGAAGTCATCAATGTAATCCATATAATAATTACATACCATGATGAGCCAATTCCAAGGAACTAATACAAGGAATCCATTTTGAGTCCCATGGGCGTCCCAATGGTTACTCGGTCTAAGAACTGGTAGGAGTCATAGGAGCATGTGTGACAACATGTCCTACTGCAGTTCATGAAATCCATCTCCGCAAGCTGGCCAGGCATATGGAATCCCATAGTATCAAGTCCGAAGGGGCATAATCAATCCAAGGACTCCACTACCATGTTCTAGATCCATGGAGGCCCATCCATGGAAATCTATCAAACCATTCATTCATTTCAAACCATTTATCAAAATAAAACATAATAATATACCACCCCATATAAACCATTAATCAATTACTATATGACTATACCCACTCATATAAACAATTTATCAATTAAAATATGAGTATACCCACTCCCATAAACCATTTAACAATTCTATTCCATATAAACCATGGGTTTACCCACCCATTCATCACATGTCAAAATAATTCATTAAAGAATCATAATGTTATACCTACCCTTATTACCATATAAATTCATCTAGAGAGTATACCCACTCAAATATACCCCACATAACATGAGTGTACCACTCATGTGTTCCATTTCCCTTTAAACAACACAAATGCTTATAACCCCAAATATATCACCATTTCCCATTAACATCACTAGTCAATTGACGAGCATAATGTATAATGGTTACCTTTCATAATTAAAAATATCCTACAAGTTACATACTCATTTATCTATTACTAAATAATTATCCTTCTAACAATGAAAGAAAATATATTGATTACTCCCAGTCATTGAACTAATTACCCTCAAGCATAACACATGTTTCACCTACCCATATATCCCTTTCTTGTTTAATCGAACAATTTAACTAATGTGAATCAATATGAAAAGGAGGAAATTCATCTCATAGCTAAGAATGTCATATTCATTTAGTTTAAACAATCTTAATCTAACTAGGAAAGCATAGAAAACCCCCAAATCACTAATCCAATCTGACATAAGATGTTAATCACTATGTTTTTACCTTACAGGCCGCACACCATTGATGGAGGTGTTTTGTTAAAAAACATTACTTCGTTCTTAGACAAATCATTTTATGCCTCATAATCCTTTAAATTCATAATTTTCAATTCAACTTGTCATGATGGATTTTATAATCAACTAATTCCTTCATAATTTAAAAAAATTAATGTTTGGGAACCTACCTCAAAAGATGGCCTAAGCTAACACGTTCTAACTCAAGAAGCTTCCCACTCGCATGCCTTCACTTCCATATATATATATATATATATCCTTAAACTGATTCATGTGTTCCCCACACTAGGAGTGAACATGCACACTGAAGATATATATATATCTATATATATTCATACATGGGAAAAAATGTGTGCACGCACGTGAAATATGATAGAAACACCCTACAAAAAACCCCTGGGACACATAAAAAACAAAAATCCTTAAACAATGGGTGAGAAAAAAATTAAGGGTATACAAACATACCCCAAATCGAAGATTGTGGAATGAAATCACATGAAATACCATGCCTTCGGTGGGCCTTGCTAGAACCCAGAGCATAGGGTCCCAAGCCACCTCTCACACTACCTATAATTGGATATAACATTAAAACGAAATCAAAGCCCACCCTATGGTATCAACCACACATTGTCTGGTGACAGATTAGTAAATCAAAGCTATAAATTGGGAGGATAAGAAAGGTGGGACTCAAACTCATTGATCCAAAGAGAAATCATGGATAAATATTTCTAGAAATGTATATCTAAGGAGGGCCATAGAGTGGTGGTGGGTGTCAAAGGGGACCGCCCATTAGGGTGATGGTACATCACTGTATGAGAAATTTAGGGGGCGAGGTGAGAGTTATTATATTAATTTCAATCATTTTAAATTAATGTTATTCATTAAATAGACTCTTCCATATGGTTTATCGAGCACGGTTTGGAAAATTGTGAACTAGCCATGCGACACCCCTCAACATAAGAAACACCATTCTCGATGTTTGTCCCCCACAGTTAGCTTAATCATGTGCAGACCAGGTGGAATCAATGGTCCCCAAGAAATAAGATACACTGATTCCTATAATAGGCCACACAGTTTGAAAGATCCTGTGTAGACCATGCGACCATTACATATGCCATGAAAACCTATCATTCCACAGTCTGGTGCTCCCAAAACTCCTCGATCTACTCAGAAGGTTCCACATGCCTCTAACCAAGTCCAATGATATCTCGTTCAAACATTCCATGTCCCAGAATTTAGTTCTAATAATCTATTTTAAAAATGACCCTTCTAGAAATTACCTAAAATTCAAATTGCCTAGGAATTTCATATTATTCAAGAACATGTATTCTTATAATCTTCCCACCTTAAAACTTGTCATCCTTAATAAGACTGTGAGTACTATGAAATAATCACACAACCAGATATTTTTATGGGGATTCATTCAAATGATCTTGTTTCTTCTCAGATGACAAACACCCCTTTAACCATTTCACATGCCCATGGTGCTTATGCCTTTAAAACCCAAAAAAAATCTAAATATCTAACCAAAACATCAAAGCATCATTTAACCAATATAGTGCAACTAGAGATATGATGTCACCATTATCTCTTTAACCATACACCCATTGGTGCTTCATCCTAAGGGTACTAGTATTTAATGTCCAATTCAAAATCACAGCTCATTCACCATTGGAATTGCCAAAGTGGATATGTTCTAAACTTTATAACAACACTTATCACATGACCTCTTATACCGGGGGAACCCAATTACATCCAATGTCAAAACCGAAGCCTCATTGAAGAAAATCGTTGAATCTTGAATGACTAACTAAATTTTTCCAACATGTTTTCCTAGAAATACATCACTGAACCACAAACCACAGTCACCATTAAACACGGATATTCTCTTTAAAATGATTCTATCACCAATCTTAACAAACATGCATGATGAGAAAACAATCCAAGCCCTACCCAACTACTCATTACCAACGATATCAAGCATAGTCAATTGATACATCCCAAAAAACCACAAATTCTTCCTTCCCAAGGCATCCATTACATGTCATAAGTACATACATAGAAGTCATTACCTGAATTTCGTTGACATTTACACATCAAGCAATCAATAGGATATTTTAAATCCATTGTTCCTTGGTAGGAGTTAATCCATAAGCCAAAACCATAAAACTATTGTCAGTTACCCATTTTAACCACACCACAAACCTGACTAAATGTTTGAGGTAATACCTAGTGAGACAAATATCCCACACACAACCACGAATGAGATCAAAAAGGCACCTGACACCATTTAAACATTAGTACAGCTTATAACTGACACTCTCCTAGAGTATCCAGGAAGATGTCATGATATGGTACATGATTGTCTCATTCCGAAGAGTACACTATGAGTAAACCAAGAATATCAGTTGAACCACTATTTTTCGAATCTTTACAATAGCATTGCTTCACTAGCTGACACATCCACAACCGAACCTCGATTCTTATACCACCCAAGGCAATCACGTTCATTCAAGCCATAAAATAGAAACTCGCCCAAGATTAATGGGGTTTCTAAAGGATTTTACATACCACTAACCTCTACAAAGTTGTTCTTCCAAGCATGAACATACATTTAAACAAGAAAAAATGTTACACTAACCTTCATAGAAATGTCCATGTCATCGACCGAGAAGACTAGTCATTCACATGCGTACTAACACAGAACACCATAAACACATGTGTCAAGTTCCACGAACCACTATCACAATGTCAATCCAATAGCATGAATTCCAAAACCTAAACCATCTATATTTTCAATGAAAATGAATTCCAAAAAATCCTTCCGAATAGTGGGGGAAAAAACCTTTCTCCTTATTCACTCTACTCCAAAGATGACCCGAAAACATCAATAACCTAGCAATGCTCCACATTTACTCTGAAATCAACTAGTTAGTTACATCATTCAACACTCAACATTTACCATTTATGTCAACACATAAAACCCTATGTTCATAAAATTCAAAGACACATCATCTCATACAACCATAACTCAAATGAAGACTTACCGAGATCTCCATTAGTAATGAAAAGAGTGGTTCACACAATCTCATATGTGGTATACCTGGACCGATGCATGTCTAACCTACTGAACCAAGAATTACTTAATTCTTATTATCATAAAAAGTTTTAATGTATCATGAACACCCCTCGAACATGGGTTTAATTTAAAAACAAAAGGTAACAGTAGAGACCACAACACCTGGACAACACCAAAATCAAAAATATCATAACATAATCAAGGAATTTCATGATCTCAAGGTACTACCTAACATGAGTTATCCCCTAAATAAGGATAGACATCTACCATATACTGTGGTCATGGAAAAAATATTTTATTAGGATCAAGATACATTTTTTATTAATCTAAATCTAAAAGAAACATCCTATGAATGATCTCTCATGTCTCCTCTCCAATGAATATCATCAAAACATTTAATGCTACCCTTCCACAATATATTAAAATATAACACCACTTTTGGTTCCAATTTAATTACATTCATTAATTAATTTCAACATTAAAACATTTTAAATAATATTAACAACCCACAAGTACCATTTCACAAACAAGGAACATGGTTTTCAACAACACCCTATTGGAAAAATAGGTTTTTTATATCCAATTTTGTCTTTAAACATTTAAAATTGAAAGGAATTCCATCATAAATAGGTAATTTTGAATCTAATTTTTTTAACTAAATGAAGACCACCATGGATCCCATTTATTCAACTCAGGTTCTTCTAAAAGAAACCCCATTGCATTTAATTTCATAAAAAGATTTCCCATCCATCCTACATAGGTCTAGTTATGAATTTTAGAATATTAAAAACCAATTACATTCAAAAATCTATATTTTTACATTTATAGACATTCTTAAACACAAAATGGTAATAGAAGGGCTTAGTCACATTGGTAGCCATCTAACAATAAATAAGGTCCCCATACACATTACGATAGGAATTTGGATCCCATTAATCAAATCATTTATATTAGGTTCAAAACATATCAGCACATTACACAAGTTGAAATCATCATGCTTCACATTTTATATGGGTTTCCATTTTCACAATTCATGAGGCTCACATACACGTCACAAACTGAAAACTAGAACCCATTACTCACATCCAATTCCATTTATCATTTAAATTTTTTCTCCCATTTTCAATGGTTTAAATTTTTAGGTTACCCTTTTCACAGTTATATGGCGCCTATACACCTTATAATTGAAACTAGATCTCGATGTAAATACAACCATCTAATTTCTATCAAATGGAATCATTTTACATAATGAAATTTCATGGAAAAAATTAAAAAATGAATATAATATAATATTAAGAGATGAACACCACAATATTTTCATTCTAAATAAACCGGCTTGCCAATGAAAATCAAAGGTACGTTATTCCACCAAAGGGACACAACAAAAATTAATAGGCATTCTATTATTCCAACTGCTTAACATGTTATATTCATAGAATGTGAATTTCTATATGCCTAAAAAGTGCATGTAATGTCCCATCATTTCCATACTAAGACAATGGTAAATTTCTAAAGTCATTAGGATATATAAGTAGTGGAAATATAAAATAGTCACCTAATGTGAAATCATATCAACTGTAACACTAAACAAAAAAAAACAATTACTAGCCCTGGGTACAAGGTTATTCCCAATACGTGGGGTGATTAGTCATATGAATGACTATATTCCATGTGTCGAAACATTCATAGTCTCTTAACATTCCGAACAAGTAGTTAGAAAACGTAAAAAAACATTGATAACACATTGTAACATCCCATCCTGAATTCCACTAAACTGGTAGTCAGACCGGTCTCTTCATGAACTCAAGATCATCTCACGATATTATAGAGGTTTTCGATTAGAATCAAGGGTGAGAAGTAGGTATGGTGGAAGACTATACCCTCAAATTCAGAGTTTAAAGTAGTAAGATAATGAAGAACTCCATCAAAAGCGGAATTTGTATAATAAACCAATTAATGTAGTGAAAGAAAATTTTATTATCAACTAATTATAAAAATATTTCCAACACTTGTTTATACAATGAATACATAAATACAACGATACATAATTTGAATGTAGTAAGCAATACAACATGATTTACATTTTAGTAAAAGAATGAATAAAATATAACATATTCTAATGGAAATCACTACAAGAATATTGAGCTCCAACTCCATCCTTTTCTCCTAGATTTGAGTTACACATGGAAATAACACAAGCATAGATCCACTACCTGAGAAAAAAGAAGTGTCTACTCATGCACCAATGGTACCTAAGTAGGGTGTGAGATAACATATCACTAGTCCATCACCTAAGGAGTCACACCCAAAACAATATGTGTAGGTAAATATGCAAGTTGTAAATATGAATAAGAAATTCACATCTCAGGTAAAGTACTATCCTTCATACAAAAAATATCCCCACAAGGCTCCTTGTACAAGATAGTCAAGATCCTTTACAATGGTAGTTGAAAGTACTGCACAATATAAATAACAAGGTCTTTCACTTCATCAAAAAATTTCATACCATCATGACCTTAATGTATAACTACATATATAAATTTTCCACGACCCAACCATATATTCTAACATATCACATACCTCACAACCATTCCATATAAATAAATGTAGACCACTAATGACCAGATCCTAGGAGCTCAATGAAGTCATCCTCATAGAATCCCATGGGCATCCTTGTTGAATCTTTGTATAGGAATTCGTCCGAGTCCTAAGAGCATGTGTGCTGACATATACTATTCGCGCCCAAGCAAGATGGAATCACAGGGTAGCAAGGCCCAAGGAAACCCACAGAATAAATACATAATGGGAATAATCCACCCAAGGTGTCCCCTACAGTGTTCTAGATCCTTGGAGATTATTTGAAGGCATATATCAAATCATTCATTCATTTTAACCCATTTATTAAAACAAAACATATGTGTGTACACACTCATATAAACCAATCACCAATTACCATATGAGTATACCCACTAATATAAACCATTTAACAATTTCCATATGAGTAAACCCACTCTTATAAATCAGTTATCAATTCGATTCCAAATATACCATGGGTTTAACTACCAATTAATTATAAATCAAAAAAAGTTGGTAAATACAATCCTAAGGGTATACCCACCATTATAACTATATATATTCATACAATGAGTGAACCCACTCATATATATGAAATATATCATCAGTATAACACTAATGTGTTCCATTTTACTTTAAACTATCCATAAGGTTATACCCAACCATATATCACAGTTTCCCATTAAAACACAAGTCAATCAATGAGAATACACTCTGATGTAGAAAATTCATATTTAAAGTCATCTTATGAGTTACATTGTCATTATCCATTGTTTTTAATTATCCCATTAACGATGCAATCCTATCTATTGAGTACTCCCACTAACTTAACTAATTACCCTATAACATGCTACATGGTTAACCCACCCACATATCCCATTCAAGTTTAATAGAACCGTTTATATCCATTTAATAAACTTGCAAAGGAAGAAATACATCTACTAGAAAATACAACCATATACCTTTTGTTTAAACAAGATTCCTCTAACTAGGAAATCTTAAGAAAAACCACAAATAATCAATCCATGAAAACATAACAGGCTAATTACCATCTTTTTAGCTTGAAGGAAGAACCCCTATAATGGAGGGGTTTTATTATAAAAACATGCCTTATATCTAAGATTAATCATTTTATTTCACATAAGAAGTTCAATTCATAATTTCCAATTCAAGAAATCATGATGTGTTTTATAATCAACTACTGCATTCTTAATTTGAAAAATGTATGGTCAGTGACCCTACCTTAAAGGATGGCATGCGTAAATGATTTATAACTAATGTAGTTTCTACATCAAATGCTCACTCTTCCATATATATATATATACCTAAAAATATTCATGTGTTCCTTGGTCCTTGGGGGAACACACACACCAAAGATATATATTTATATATATTCATACAAAAAAAAAATATAACCACACACTTGGAAATTGATTGAAACACCCTATAACCAAACTCTCAAGTCTCATAAACACCACCAAAACATAAAAAAATTTGAGAAACAAATTATGGGTCTAGAAATATATCGCAACTCATTTTGGGTGGACATAAATCACTTGAATAACAATACCATCAGTGGAGATTTCCAGAACATAGATCATCATGTACCAAGACACCTCTTGCACAACATAGAATAAGAAGAAACAAGGAAACCTGATTAAACCCAACACTAGTGTTTCGTCCGCACAAATTAGGGAGATATATAGGCTGAAACGAAGCTGAAACATGTGAGGAGATTGAAGGAGGGACTCTAACTTGGTGATTCGAAGATAAACGGTAGAGAAATCCTGCAAGAAAAATAGATCCATGGATGGAAGTAAAGGGGTTGATGTGCATCAAAAGGGAACCCCCTTGGGTTGTTGTTGATAAATGGGTCAAGCAAGAGAGAGGGTGAGGTGAGAATAGTTATTTTAATCTATTTCATTTTAAATTAATTTAAATCATTAAAAAGTCATTACCATATTGTTTAAATTACATGTGTCAAAAAATTGTGCACCAACCATATGAAACCCCACTAATTTAGGAACCCCATTACACATTTTGTATTTCCTAGTTAGCTTAACTGTGTAGAAACCACTATCCCACATAAATAATATTTATGTTTTCTGGTAGTATTCCGCACAATTTAACAGACCGTTTGTAGACCATGTGAACACTTCATGTCCTTTAAAACCATTAATTATATGTTATAACGCTCCTAAAGAACCTCGTGTTTCCTAAAAATTCCATCAGGACTTTACCTAAGTCCAATGCTAAAACCTTTAAAAATTAAAGCACAAATAATTTAGTTCCACTGTTATTTTTTAAATTGACTTGACTAGAAATTATAAAAAATTCTAACTCCCCCATAATCTCACCCATTTTAAAAAAAGTTCATACACACTGCATCTGTGTGATAATTTCGTTAATGATGAATAAGAGAAAACATTGGTTCAAAATGGAATTAAACCATCCGATGCCTAACATAGATGATGAGGGGGTGAATTGTTCTTTAATGATTGTGTATTCAACATTGATCTAATTTATCACCAGATCAAAATAACCATTTAATTTAATAAATTCAATATCTTTCTACACATCTAATACCATGATTTAAATAGTGTTTAATTATTTGGTGACATTATTAGAAAATCCATTTAATAATGGTAATAAGTAAGTTATAGTTTCTTTAGATGGTCTAACAATGACAATCCCCAAACCGACATGGTAAGAAATTAGGCCTTCTATTATTTTTATGATTAGGCTTTGAGATGGCCCATCAAAACACATCACAAATTATTAAGGGGTTTCATCTGAATTGAAATATCCATTTTCATGGACAATAATATATGTTGATGTGAATTACAAGGTACGACAGCCCATGAGAAAATCAACTATAGTTTACATATTTATTACATTCTATGATAAGAATTGGATGTCATGTTTTTGTAGGACGACTTCCCATAAAGCCAATTGTAAGGTATATATTAGATTATTGAAAATATATATTATAGGTTTGAAAATAGAAACAAAATTGACTTCATGGTTCTGAATGTAATTTCTAAAAATTTATACTGTAAAGATGAACTTAACATAGTTATTATAAATGATATAAAACAGATTCATAGTATCTAGTATCATTTGGATAAGGTAATAGATTATATTTTCATCACTACATAATTATTCTATATCATAATGGTATCTAGTGATCTCTCCATTATATGAATATGTATGATAATTGTTTCCCATGTATTAGTGGAATTTACAACGAACAATATAATAGATATATCATAAGGATATCATGGAATTTATAGGAGTCCACATACCATTGATAGTTGACTCAATTGATCATAAATTTTTTAACATGGATGGAATTTACCACTAGGTTATCTATGAACAATCTGATATATTTTATTTTTTCCTATATTCTTCTCAATTGTTTAAGTTCTCAAGGATGTACAATTCTAAGGGGGGAACTTTTATTTCCTAGATCAACCATAATTTTGTGGTGGCATATAAAAAACTTGGTAATTTCAAAAATATTAACCGAAAATAACACTTAAGAAGGTTCACATTTAGGTTGATCTAATTTAATTTTACAAATATTGTTTAAAGGATCAATATTTGATAATACAATTGTTATGACACATTTACCTTGTCATCATCATAACATTAAAAAATAGTTATGATGAAGATAATGAAGATGTAATGAATGGAACATTAGAAAATGGAATGATTAATCATCATGATAAAGAACATGTACTTGTTAGAGAATATTCCCTAATGAACTATGAAGTATTTTTCGAAATCACATCCATAGACTATCCTGATTTTAATGTACCCCGAGTTTCCATCCATAATAGAATGTGCTTGGATATTTATGGATTTGTATATTATGAGTTTTATGATTAGTGATGGGAAGTAATACTTTGGAAAATATTAGTCAAGATCCATGTAAAATTTGGAGACCCTGACCTACCCATTCATTTCTATAACAAGGATGAATTTTTTACCCATTAAAAGAATATAAACTCTTGAATGAAGCAAACATTGAGATGTTCATCAACGTTAAACTCAATATTAGATTCATGACATGAGCGAATTTTACTATTTTCCTATTAGAAACAAAGGTGGCCTTTTGGGATTTCCTGTTGATCGTTAGCCACATTGGGATCCAAACATATCATTTTTGTATAGTTACATGAAATTACATAATAGTGAAACTTTAGGAAATAAAAAAGGAAATATTCAACTCTTTCTAAGGAATTTTAGATCTAATACACATGGGTTTCACATCCTTTTTCCCTATATATACCTATGTGGATCATTTATCATTATGGTGCCAACATCATAAAACTATAAATGGAGGTATCCCCAAGGTATTCTTCTTCACTTTCTATCTCAACATTGACATACCTATCCTTAGGACTGGTAGATTGTAAAATTGTATATCTCTATCCCTCAAGGGGTAGTATTATATTAGAATATATATTTACATATAAAAACTGCATGGTACATTATATGGGAGTTTTAGGAATTGTTTTTCATTCTGTGTTCTTACTAAAAGGTGAAAACGTATAGAAATATCATGTTTTAAGAGATATTATGTGGTCATTTTTTAATTACATTCGTATAACTACGAAATTTTATAATTCATATGGAATAGTGGGTTGAATTTTTTTATGAAATAATTTCAGTTACATTGACCATTCCTATATGGATATGGTCTAGTGTAGTTTTCATTTTTCGATGGCTTAATGAAGCTTGTTCATTTAGCATGATGTAGATTATTGGTTTTACATAGTCATTTCTAAGTAAGAACTATGGGAATGAATGAATGTTTCCCATGTAATTGGGAGTGGTAACTCAGATTTCACCCCCTCCAATTTGATTCATTACTTCCATCATGTAGAAAATCACCTCTTTATAGTGGGATTCACAAGATTCAGATGGGGTTATTTCACTTCATATTATGTTTCTTTTTTTATCAATGGTATATTTCAAACATTTATGGAATGTCGATAGAAAATATCTATAGCTATGACGCCAAGGTATACCATGTTTGGAATTAAACGTCATGTCTTGTAGGATCACTATGAAAATAAATTTAGATATTATGACCTCAAATTGGTATTTGAGATTGATCTTTTTGATGGCATTTTCCCACTATATTTTTACAATTTAACTTTTAGTTTAATTTAATATAAATCATCCTCTTTTTAAGAAAAAATACAAGGTTCAATACAAATATAATATTAATACTAGATAAATTTTCATCTGGATGTTGTAAATAATTGCCATTATAGATTGTTCTGAAAACATAGAGGCATGAGAAATTTACAAAAATATCTTCTTCTTGATCATTCTCTACGAATGATTTGGTGACATTAAATTATACTAAATTAGTATCCTCTTTATAATCCTTGGTTTTAGTGTTTTCTTCTTCAAAAATAATAGGGACGCCATAAGGAATAAAAAATAACATACAATTTATTTAATAATAAAAAACATCTAGTATCAAGTGTTAAACATAAATATGCACTAACTATTTCATGATATTGTAATTCTATACCATAGTAATGTGGTTCCATATATATTTTTTCTCTATAGAGTGTTACTTAACCGATATTGAGTGTGAGGTTAATATATCTGGTACATGAATAGAATTTTATGGAATATCTATTATTAATATAGAGGGTTGAGATGACATACCAACTCATATGGGAAAATATAATTTTTATATGCATTCCATCCTATCAAAAAAATTAGGTTTGGATGCCTCTTGTAGAGATCTAGGCTGTCTCAATTCACCTTCTATTATCAATTAAGGGCATTCATGTTAGTTGTGTATTTATATATGGATTTGGTGGAGATATGTCCATTGATTTGGGTTTTTCTAAGATTTCATTTCCAGTTATTCCCCCGACCTCAATGGCCTCTACCTCTTACTCCAAAGTCAAGTTTGAGATACTCATGTTCATGTGTAATTTTGTCATCTATGAATGATTTTTATGAGTAAATGTGGTTAACATGAATGAAAATAATCTCATCATGTGATGAAGGTTCCATTGGGCATGGAATGAGCCATTATTCAGATGATGAATATTAAAAATACATAAGAATCAAGGATCGTTTTGGTTTTGACTAAAACTCTTCTTACTATACTATATTTTACATCCGAATATTACATCCACCACTTGAAGATGAGTCTGACCTTTTTTCGTTGTATGATGAATGTGGTGTCAGGTCTATGATTGGTTAATTAAATTTTATGATAAGGACTATTTAAGCTTGGTAAACTTTCATTATGGTCATTTAGTTTTCAAACAATTGTTTATAACATATGAGAAATTGTTTTCATTCAACTTCTTCATTTTATTCGGTGGTGGATACATGATCCAATTTCTTCGTAGATTTTATTAGTTTAACATGTTTGTAATAAACCATGTCTTGGTATATTTATATTAAAAATTAATCATGGATAATGTTTTAAACAATCAATTAGAATGTGAAAAGTCCAAAATGAACAAAGATTCCACCCTCATTGGGATTCCTGGGATCTTGTTGTAATGAGCCATTATTTTAATATAATATTATTATATTTTAGCACATAAATGTCTTGAAACACAAATAATATATAACAATGTAATGACGTGATATATTACAATATGTTTTATTTTAAATAAAATTAAACTCTTCAACAGAATTTGGTAAACATAAGCCTAATTTTTTTGGGCTCAATAAAATATACAACATGGAACACCAAACTTAATCGAGACATAATATATATTACCATTATAACATAGACTTATAATTGGAAGGTATTAATTTTTCTAATTATATTATGATATATATATATATATATATATATCTGTGTGTCTTACCGAACCTAAATAATGGATAAATTATTTGAAAAATAATGAATAATTTTTTATTAATATGATATCACTCATTGAAAATGCACTTTTTAAAAATATTATTTTTATTGATATTCATGAAAAGTAAATTTATTTAATTTCTAAATATTTTTGTAAATTTATTTTATAAAATTAATATCTTTATTTTAATAATAATATAAAAAACCACTTTGGTTGATATTTCATTATTTTCCAAAAAATATTATGTTTTTATCGAATTTTGAAAATACCTATTTTTGTAAAAATGGAATTTCATTTGAATATAAAATGTAATTAATTGTGAAAATAATTTATGAATAATTTTTTTTGTTGATATATGTATTAAATTGTTATATTTAATATAGTTATTTACTTTTTAATCAAAATTATATTTGTTTTTATAATATTTTTTATTTTAAAAATGGGGTTTTTATGAAAATGTATTAAATTTCATAATGTTTCTTCAATTCAATTATAAAAAATTACAAATAATGATTCTTTTAAATTAAATATATCTATTATATATAAATATATTTTGTATTATATTCATAAAATGATTATTATTACGCATAGAGTTAATTTATATTTATCTTGTCCTTGAATAAAATACACTTCTCAAAATCCTTATTCATTGATTCATCAACATGTTTTGATTAAAATTTAATTATTTACACATTTTGAAAATTTATTCGAAAATTAATTTTTTAAACTCATAATTTCAAAATTAAATTACATTGAATCTACTATAATATTATGAATAGATAGATTTTTTATGAAAAATGAAATATAATAAATAATAATTGAATACTATATTTTTCTTTAATTTATTTATGAAGTTAATTTATATTATAAATTAACCCTAATGAGAAATTATTTCAATTATAAATAAATTAATAAAAAAATTTCGCGATTATTAATTTCATATTCATAATAGATATAAAAAACCATTAATATTTTGAACTTTTTCCCTTGAAAACCATCTTTCTCCTTGCTTCTTCAAGAATAATTTTAAATTTAATTTTCCATATTAGGTGAAATTAATTTAAGGAAATGGATGACATATTTTGAATGAGAATAATTTATACTATCTAATAATGTAAACAAATTTTTATTCCAATATTAATATTGAAGACAATAAATATAATTGAATGTGGTTCGGGTAAAATGAATTTACTAGGGGTTTAAAAAAATGTTAAGGTTAAAAATGACTGATACACTTGTTTAAAAATTATTTTATGTAAATAATTATACCATCAACCATATATTTTTCAATTATTTTCTATTTATGACCCTTGTATCACACGAAAAACATGGTAGTACTCAATCATTTTTAAACATAACAAGTATGTACTCCCCCACAATTAAAAATGGCCACCCATTATCCTCTATTCTTTACACCCAAAAAACTCATGGGAAATGAAATGAGTTACCAATATCACTTACCAAACACTATACAGATATCCTATATACCTTATCTTTTTTATAAAAACAAACAATTAATTCTTTGGTGAAAAACTCTATGGATTCCAAAAGAAGGTGTAATGATTTTCAATGAGCATATTTATATTATTTCATTATCCACATCTATAAATAATTATGAGAAGATTATGATATAATAAAATCAGTTCATTAAATATTAATTGATTTATTTATAATAACTTAATGACATAAAACCATATCCACATCCATTAAATGGGTCACTGAATTGTCATTTCTGTATACGGTGGAATACCACCTCATGAACCGATGTAATTTTTTATTCTAGTACAACATATAAAACTAGGGTATGATGATTTATATAATTATATATGTTATATTCATATAATAATTGAAATTATTTTGTAATTTTATCTAATATACCATTTTATATTCCATTCTGTAGTTGTTACAATAATGTTGGTCGTGTACACATTGGGTGCTGCCTCACAAAGCGATGTGATTCATTTTAAATAACTCATTATGTGGAACGTAATAATGGTTAAAATAATTAATTCTTTTTATTTTAATTAAATATTTATTATTATCATTACATATTTTTTAATCTATAATGATATTATTTCCTTTTCATTTTCACTGTAACATCATTTGTGTACGTGTAGAATACCGCCTGCACGAATCAATTTGACAATATTTTCATCACCGCAACATAACGATGATATATATATATATATATTTATATTTTAAAAAATAATATTTTATATAATATTTTATGATAATTATATATATATATCATATTATTTACCTCATTTTTGTAATTTTCATTGAAAAAGGAAATGCTACCCATGCATACATATGACATACTGTCTCCATTATTATAACATAGCCCATTTTTCAAATCCATAATTAATTATTGATTTTAAAAGTATAATTTATGTATAAATATGAAAATTTTTACCCAATTATTATTCTAGATGTGTTTAAATAATTATCTATTTGACCATATTCAACCTACCAATGTCATTTTTCAGATATAAGCTAAATATGTTCGAAACATTCAACTTAAACATAACTAATTATATAGTAATAAATAAAATTATAATAAGTTAAATAAATGTAATATTAAACTTCCTAAATCTCAAAATGTAAGAAAAAATTAAACATAAGTTTAATATTTCAGAATATAAATAAAAATATTGATAAATCGAACTTGAGGAATGGGTTATCCCCTCTTGTTCTAATTTAAGTGAGATGTTTTCCATATTCAATAAATATTTTCATATGTGTTTTATTCAATTCCTATGAATTTATTTTGTTATTATTATTATTATTTAATTTTTTGAGATTTAAATATCCTTTTAATTGTACCTATTTCATGGTGTTTAATGTTTCAATGCTACAAAAGTGCTAAAGGATTTTTTCTCAACAAGACTTGTTTGAGACGTATGTTATGTTATACACATATCAAAATTGATTAGTCATACATAAATCCCTATTGAAATGTTATATCATGAATAGACATATTTTCATAATTTTATGTATTTAATTTAACAATATTGTTTCGTGGGGATTGGGAATCAAATCTACCAAAGTGGTAAGAGTTTTATGTTACTATCTCATCATATATTTGGACTATTTATAATTATGCATATAATAGTGGGATATTTTTATCTATATATCAAGAAAAAAATAACATTATCATCTTATCGTTATTTATTAAATTTAAAAGTAATATTAATATTTTCTTAAATATTTGTTACATAAAATATTATGATATATTTTGAATGCAACTCCATACCTCTCCTTGCTCAAATATTAGATTAATTACCAAAAAATATTTCTAAATTTTATTAAAAAATTATTTAATTCCCTCATATGATTTTTTTCAAAATATTGATTTTACCAATGATAGATATTTTATAAAAAAGGAATATTTATTTCATTTTTACAAAAATTCTCACTTTTCTACTACAAAAAATGTGAATGTAATCTTCTTGTGATATTCCAAACAAGGATTCATTCTATCATTTTTATAGTGAATAAGAATGTTCATTTCATCTTGTATAGAATGAATTGAATTACCCTCAATCATGAATAATATTTATTTTAATATTCTATTTCAATTTTACCAAGATATTTTAAAAGAAATTTTTTCCAAATATTCTTGAAATTAATAATTTTTTATAGAGGTTTTAAGGAAAATGATATTAAAATTGTTTTATGTTTACAAATTGAAGTTAAAAATGTAGTGTATATTTTCCTCATTAATTTTTGTAATTGAAATTTTAAATATTCTATAATATGGTTCCAAAATTGATTTTAATGAATAGTATTTTCTGAATAAATTTTTGAATGTTTGGTTCATAAAAAATTGATTTTCAAAATGAAAATGTTATTTTCTGTAACATTTATTTAGTGATATTATAATGATATTTACAATCATCAATATAAAAAATAGAAATTATTAATTCTAATCCAATAAGGATATTTTTTGTTGAAAACATCCTCATTCATTCTATAGATGTATTATGATTATTTTAAATAGATTATTATGGATAAATTTCTTTTCCACTGATTAATCTTGATTGAAAGAGACTATTATATAATATGATTATTTTCAATAGTCTAATCATGATTCAATGAAATTAACATGAAACATGTTTCTCTTAAAAGTTTTAATCAGGTTGTGGACTAATAATTATTTCATCTTTTACTTCTATGATTTTAGGAAACATCTATGTAATTGTTCATATTCTGGTTCATGGAAATAATATATGATGGGTTCATCTCAATAGTGTTGGGTGAACCTACTATAGCTTATACAATAAGAGGGCTGAAATATATATCCAATGAATGGGGAAATTATTATGTTCTGTAGATAACTATGTTTTAATTCCATTGTATCATTATTTATATTTTAGGGGTTCTGTAAGGGTACTATAACTATTCATTAAGATGATTTCCCAAGATACCAACCTGTTTTATCTATTATAGATATGGGTTTATGGTGATTCATTTGATCGTGGTTGATATAACAGAAGAAATTATTAATAATTATAATGAATATTTTCTTTTTTAATTCCATATTCCATGTTTTTATGTTTGATGATATATGTTTTTTTGTTTATGAATATTCATGTATTATAGTTATTCACTTTAATTATGTCATAATACCCTTATTTTATTCTTAATCTCACTATAAGAATTCATTTTCTAATTCCAATTTTGTCCCATACTAGTTAGTTGAACATAAAATTCTTATATTTCCCTTTCCCCATTTTATAAAGAAATAGGTCGAATGAAATCTTCCTAGAATAAATTTCAAATGGATTATGGTGATATATTAATGTGAAACAATTAGGGTTATGTAGGATAAATACTCATTTAAATACATTATAATTGTTTATATAGATGTTTTGAAATATTTTATACAACTTTAAAACTATGAGGTCCTTAATGGTTTTTATAGGAAAACATGGGTTATAATTATTATAATAAAATCCAAAAAATATAAAGTTTACATCTTCCACATCGGATCTAGGAGTGTGTGTTCAAGGATATTATAGTTTATATGAAAGGAATGTTCTAGATAAATTTGTTTTCACATGATATTAAATTACGATTTATGGATACCATCATTGGTCTATAGGATTATTCATGATAAAAAGAAAAAAAATTATTAATGAAATTTTGGAAGATTTTAATCTGATAGCTTCATTTTTAACCACTAGGATCAACATGAATCATTAGTAAGGGAGGAGTTATTATTTCATGTTTAAATGAAAAAAAGAAAACCCGATGTCTGGGTGAAAGAAAATTGCATCAGAAAAATATATGGGGATTGAATGAACAACTTACAGACTACAATGGTATAACACTTACCACTGGCCTACACGGTGTCCTAGAAAGTATGTCATTTTTATAGGAAAATATTATGTTTATTTCTAAAACATATGGGATTTTATTTTTTTGAATAATAGTTAATTTATCTTGGAATAATATTTATATAAATCTTTCTAATCCTTTGGTTTCTTACATAGTCATAAAATTTATGATTAATTTTATGGAAAGTTATTTAGGGAATTATTTGTTTTCTACTTTGTGTATGAATATTGAATTTTTGAGATTATGGGATGAATGTTAAATTGATCAAGTTACTATTAATACCAATTTAATTATTTAATACTAAAGACATGAGTTTTATATTTTACGATTTTGGGTATTATGTGGTTATTGAATGTTAATTTTTTTTTGAAAGAATTCATCCTGAACATACGTAATTTAGAAATAAAGTAGACATTTTTGTTGAAATTGATTAATGTTTGAAATAATACTCATCAAGTATGTATTGATACACATTATCTATGTCTAGATGGTAATATAATTCCTCAACTCTTAAAATAGGATCTTGAAACAAAATTGTTACCTAAGTAACATCATTTTCATGGAATAGACATAATTTTTTATCATCACATATTTATTATATTGGGGATGAAATTTTTCCATTGATAATTATCATTCTTTTTATCAGAGACCCCATTCAACCTCTAAAATAATTAACACATTTCTTCCATTCCGATATATGTTCTCTAATTTGGAGACCTAGTTATGGGTTATTTTATATGACCTTTATAACTCCCTTTTCACTATTATTAATAGGATGTGTCATTATTCATTTTATGATATGATTTTCCATCTAATGTATTTTTAAATATCCAACCATTTACTACCAATATAATTTTCAAATATTGAGTATTTTTTTGTAAATGGGTCGGCGTTGATATAACACAGTAGAATTTTACCATATTAAAATTTTATTTGATAGCACAAAAGACACAAAACACAAAGAATAGATGAGAATGTAACACCTTCAGAAATTATTATATATATTTTATTAAATAAATTTAACATATTAAACATCTTTTGGTATACTTAACCGATAAATTTTTATGCTTGATAGAATATTCCACACACAAGAACAGTCTTAAATGACCAATGATATATATTATTGTTATAACATAACTCTTAAATTACATGGTATGAATAGTAATAAATACTTTTGCAAATACATATATATATTACTCAATATAAATTATTAATAAATTATTAGTAAAGAAGGAATACAATTTTAGTAATAACATTTTACTTTTCAAATATATATTTTCTTCAAAAATGGTTTTTTATGTTCATGAAAAGAATATTTTAATGAATTTTTAGAAAATTTAAAAAATTAATTTGAAAGAAATATATTATATTTTGGGAATTGAAATATCAAAATTCACCTTCGGTGATATTTAAGTTTTTTTTTGAAAATATTGATTTTCAAGTGAATAGTGAAAATAATGTTTTTTATTAAAATTTCATTTATTTTCAATAAATTTTGAAATTAAAAAGTCACAAAACGTATTTAATATGTTTTCAAATTAAATAATTATTATTTGGTTACATTTAATCTACATAATTTCATTTAAATCAATTCTATATTGGTTTTTAATATTAAATTGTTTTTTGAGTTTAAAATTTGGATTTTATAAAAACTATTTAAAATCCCTAATTTTTTTCCTTTTAAATTATATAAAATAATCCATAATGAGGAATTTTTTGAATTTAATGTAAAATTTATATTTTAATAGATTTATATTTATATTTATATTATGATTAATATTAGTTATAGAGTTAATGTTTAATCATCTTTGGCATGAAAATAAATACACTTCTCAGAAGCCCATTTTATTATCACGTTTTTGGGTATTGTTTTTGTTTTAATTTTTTACACTTCTAAAAAAATAATTTTAAAAAATAAAAATATTTCATTAAATTATAATGTCAACATTTAATTAGAATTATTTTTTATAATGATCATAATATATTAATTTCCAAATGAATATTGAAACATACTGAATGTTAATTGAAATTACCTTTTCTATTCTTGGAATTTAAAATATAAAATAATTCATTATAACCTTGGGAATGTAACAAAATGATGTGGTGAACATTGATTCGTAGTTAGGTTGATCATGGTTGATGATAGTCAATGTTGATTAGAAAGAAGATGATAATGAACAGTGTGAGAGTTCATGATTATAACATTCAAAGTTAAAACCTAATCAATCATCGATTAAAATTATAGTTCATAGAATAAAACATTATTATTTCAAAATACATGAATAAAATGTGTGAGAAAAAAATCATAAATTTTTCCTGAAGCATATGATCATGTAATAAACACATCATAAATTTTTATCCCCATCATAAATACAAAACCAATTTAATATGACACAAGAATCTATGAAGACCATCAAAAGATACTGGAACAGGCAGAACAACCTATATACCATATCATAACAGATCAATCATCATAACTTGTTTCTTATTACAGTCTAGGAATAACCACTTTAAATCCATTATAGATATTTCACTCCTACCTATTTCCTTTTTTGGATCATGCACATCAACTCCCATCCCTTAATTATAACATGATATATACTTATTTAATGAATTAATTGAATGCTTATGTAATTATAGGCCAATACATAACATAATAATAACCATGCATATTTTTGAAACATTATTATAAAAAATTCATAACATTAGCATATTATAACCCATGAAAAGAAATCAGATTTCAAAAACACATTATAAATTCATGATACCATAACCCATGGAAGATAAATGGTTTTCACATAAATTTCATAATAATAATAATCATAAAACATCCGTCGAAATAATAAGGATTTTATCTTTGGTTCCTATCACTTGTAAATATTAATTGTTATTATATAAAATCATCTCAAATGAAAATTCTTTTAAAAGATAACTAACATATATATTTACTAATATACCATTTTCAATCAAAAATAACATATTCAAAATCAAAATATTTATAAAATAATATTGAAAAAATATTTTTAAAAGAAAAATGTAATCCTATAAGGGATACATCAAAATCATTGGATGGTCATTATGGTTGGAAATTGTATTTTTTCTATAAATTTTAAAACAAATATTTCATTCACATATTTTGTAAAAATCCAATTTGTCTCATTTGGAAAATAATAGGGATATTAATTTGAATGTTTTTATAGAGTTTATAATATGAGTAAAAAACATTTTTACTGTAATTATATATTAATTAAAATCATTTTTGAAAAAAAATTAATAAAAAAATGATTATTAATGAAAATAATTCTAGACTGAATAACAATATTTTTCGATTTTCCTTAAAATCGAATATTGGTCTCTTGATTACATATGTGAAGAAAATTGAAGTTAAAATGCAATCTATATATAAATGGAGTTTATAATATTAATTAACGGTAATTATCAGATAATATTCATATAATCTCATCATTATAAATTCAATCATAACATATCCCAAAAAAAATTTGATAGAAATAGAAATCTCTTACTTAAAGTCTCATATTTCATTGTATTTATTGGAATCTCATATAAAATTTTTATATAATAATTATATATTTATTCCATAAAATTTATCATACATATAATAGAATATAATATTTACTTATAACATATTATCACCATTTTATTAAAAATATGATATTAAAATCACTATTTTGAGTGGTAGTGGCTTTATTTTTCTTTTTTTTTCAATATTCTCATGCCTTGTGTATTAATCAAGTTTACATCATATAAAAAGGACGTAAAATTAGAAAAAATGATATTTATTAATTATATATATTTGTTTGTTCATCTATAAAATTAATATATAAATTAATGAATTACACCATTCATGGAGGTGGTAAGGCATACGTATCCATGAATGATGTCTCCATTTTCGGATGGATGGAAACAATGAAAGTGCCCAGTAAGGATGAGTTTATCATTGAGAGAGGGATGGGGGAATCAGTGATATATTATTTCTATGTTTTATTTGAAGAGAATTATCCTCTTAATAAGGATTTTAATTCTTGATTAAAACAATTCAGACACACATCCAAAGGAACACAAGAATTTTTAAGGATCAAAATTCTATAACAATAGCCACATCCTTGGTATAGGTTGGAAATGATCTATTACTATAAAAACTAATATAATTAAATCCTTAGAATAAATCTAGTAGGATATACTCTTTCAATCTTGATCCACGTTGATGACAATCCAATATTCTATGTGAATCATCTTGGAACAAAAACAGCCAGACAATGTTTGCGTAAAAATTCATGTTATTTGTGCTTCTTTTTTAGTTCAAAATTGTATTATTTTAAAAATTAATTATTAAATTTATTACTCAGAAGATTTAAAAACCACAAGGTCTTTGATATAGAATTCAAGTCACATTATCCATTCTAATATTCTGACTCTGATTCTCCGTATCTGATTTCTTAATCTGATCTACCCACTTCAATAATCAAATCCAATTTCCCAATATGATAGATGTAGCTCTACTATAATATGATCAATAGAATATATAAATCCTTAATCGGACCTAAAATCCCAATATGAAAACAATAATATAATTATCCAGTCAAATAAAACGACTACCAAACTACAGTGAAAAGAAATATCCAATATACAACTAAATACGACGATCATTGAATATGACAATCAAATGAATAATGATGAAATCATGTCTCTTCGAAACTCACTTCTCTCTGTTGAAACCTCATCAATAAGGGTTCAATACGAAAAACCCATTATCTCCCTAAAACATCCGAGCTACTCTCTATTCTTGCATAATAGTTCCCCCATGTCAGACAACATAGAAAGTATAATGTACTTCCTCCATTTATAGGTTACACATGGGATGTTTTGGTGGGCATACCAAAAACATTCCCTCTCAAAAAAAAATCACCCAAATAGTTATTTACCATGAATTTCTAGTTTATCTATCACTAAATTAATTCTTTGAGAGTCTTATTGATTCCTCTTAAAAATTCATTACATCATTGTATTTTCTTTTTCAATCATCAATCTGGATCCAATTTCTCAATCTAATTTCAATTTCTGATTCTTATTGGATCAATTCCATTTCATCAATATGATTTGTATGTACTAATTATTGAGAAAAACAATATTTGAATTTCAAGATTCCCCTTGATGAAATTATTATATATTTTCTTCACCTCTTATCATGATTCACATGAACAAAGAACAAATTAATTCAACCACTTTTAAATGATTGACTAATTTGTTGACAAACTAATTTTCTTTTATTTTCATTTACTAGTCTAATTAAATTATTCATCTGATTATGATTTCACTTTATCCTATTGAAAAAACAACAATTTTTTTATAAATGTTCTAAAAAATAATGAATCCGATGAGGTTATTCTAGTGGCTTCACTAATTTTCATCATTAAATCCCATATCTATGAATATATTGACAATCGATTGCGATAATCGATGTCTTCAATTTAACAAAATTCTTTTTTCCAACCCATCCTAAATAATATTCAGCTGAATATGATCTCTAACACCTATTTTCTCACACATTTAGATTCAATCAATCAAAATATGATTTGGAGAAACCATTTCAGTCCCCCTGTTTTCATCAAGTTTACATAACATGTTTTATCGCCAAATCATGATTTATCAGAACTCCAAGATTAGAAAAGCTTAATCTCATTTTTTTAGTATTTATACAGACTATAACTAGACCAATATGATCAATTCTCCAATTCCATATTGAGAGTGAATCTGATTACCATTAACCTCTAGCAAGATATGTTCTCAATAAAATTGACCTGTTAATTCAATATTTTTTGTGAATCCGATGAGAATTTTAATGTTGGAAGATTCACCAAATACGATGGAACGTTTAAAGCATTGTGATTATGGTTCTTATAAATAAGATGTTCAATATGAATTTTACCAGAATACAAGGTTATGTGATTTTTCTTTCTTCTTATTCATCTTTGATAACAAAAGTCTTTTATTGAAAAAATAATCTTCATCAACATCATTTTACCATCAACATTCCAATTGAGATTTTTTTTCAACTAAGCTTCATTAATCACAGAACATTGTATCCCCAACCAAAGGATCCCTTATTAAAAATTCCAAGCCATTATGAGCTAACTAATTGTAAGAAACAATAATTATTGGCAGCAAAACTGTGTTATCCAAAAATATATGGTTATGAAAAATTTCCCTTCATTTCTTCACTTATTTGTCAACACCTTCAAATTTCTTAGAATACTGTTTTTTCATACAACCACTCTATAAAAATTATAATAGTTCACACAAAATTCAATGCTGACATCACATATTACCCAAAAGTCCCAATCCTTACATGACCTTTCTGTATATATTTATGAAACAGTTAAATTTTCCCCTTTGACAACACTATCTAAGTGTAAGATGAGATAGGGGAAAAAACACATACCTTAACATTGATGAAAAATAGAATGGACTCACAAGTTAAATCTCAACATAAAAAAGAATCCCCTAGTAATTTTTTTTGTAAAAATTGTTAGCAACTTGTTCTGATGTTTGAATATACACCAGATTTAATTCATTCTTCTTATCATGCTCATTAATGAAATTATATTTTTTAACATTATGTTTTTAATGAGAATGATGAACCAAATTCCTAGTAAGATTTATTGTTCATTGATTGTCACAACCAAATAGAAATTGTAACTTACATCAACAAGTATGTATTCAAATTGAGTTTTCATCCGCATAAGTTGAGTAGTGTATTTAGAAGAAGAGAGATACTCAACTTCATCCAAACTAAGAGTAACTAAATTCCATTTATTTGATTACTAATAAGCACAATTATTTCCCAGAGAGGATACTCCATTGGATGTGGATCTTCTATCATCATCATTTCATTCCCAATCAGTATATGAATACCCTATCAAATCCATACTATGAGTTATTTAATATATGATTCTGAAATTTGATGTTATTTTGTTGAATCTGATAATTCATTTTATAGAATTAAAATGTTATTATTTGTTAGCACTCCTAAATCATACACATATGGTAAAAGAATAAAAAAATTTGGGTCTTGAGGTAGTGAAACATTATAGTCATCTTATCAGCATCCAAAATTCTTTCTGATCATCTTCTTTTCCCTCTATTTCTTTTTTCAACATTATTCCCACTATAATTTATATGAAATTATATTTTTGAGTTATTCATGATGAACCTATTCTGATGTTATTTACAATAAATTTTATTAAATTTATTGAAATGTTTCTTCTTTTGTAAAATTTTTATCCAATGAAATTATATCATTTCCCCTAGCATTGACATTTGAAATACTTTTTCTTTTCTCCAAAAAATCTTTAACAACTTATTTTAACCTCCTAGAAGTTATAATATCATCAATATAAACAATTTCAATGGGAAAATATGTAGATAACCAATATTGAGGTAAATTTATATTACATTTATTTTATACAATACTTAAATACATGACACAAAAATACACCCAATGAATATATTAGTTTAGTGACTTTGGAAACATGGAACATAATCATATAATCATGTTTGAAGATCTTAAACATCTCCCATAAAGATATTCCGATTTTTTCTACTACATAAGAAATTTCATTATATCATAGGGAAAAGAAAACATAGAAAGGGTGTGCTCAAATTCTCAGAAAGGGTAAACATGGAGAACATAAAACAAAAATATAAACATTGGAATTTAAAAACCTTAACATAATGTTTAAACATCTAAATATTTAGTAAGGAAATTAATCAAGGAAGTATGTATGGAATTGATCATAAATGAACCGTAATCATAATAAAATAGAATGGGGATAAAATATGTAATTATGGAAACCATTAAGAATATAATATTATTTCCATAGTATACATGGAATTGTTTCCAAGACCATCATATTGGACAAAGTCCATTATTGAACTGGGTTTACATGTCATTCCAGCCATGTATTACTGAACCAAATTTACCTTTCATTCTAGTAATGTATATCTCATGAGATATAAATTATTACCCAACCCATTAGATAGAGATATAGGCCCAAAAAATCTCATAATGAAATCATTCATACATGTTCCACAAATAAATGAATCATTCATCATATCCTAACCCACATAATAAAATTGGATTTTTAAACATCATTCCATCATTAAAAAATCTATATAAAATAAATGGACTTCATAAAAAATAATTATATAATAAACATAATCAAATAAAAGTAATAATAGGGATAGAAAAATAACATTATGTCATCTTATATAGAAAATAATTTTGAGAAAAGACATTAAATGAATTCCTAAGGAAAATATCATTTTTCTTCAAAATCATTTTCATTTATCAAAATTATGATCCATATTAAATGAAAAGAATTTAGTTGAAAATAAACTTGAAAACATGTAGAGGAATCTTCATGGAAATAAGGGTTTATGTGCATGTAAAAATATATTCATGTCGTATAAGTTAAAAAAACATTCTCCTCATACTTTGGACAGAAAAGTAAAAAAATACCTTGTAAGTTAAAAAAAGAATGAATCCTTCCCTTCCATAATTTAAAAGTAAAAAATGGGTAATAATGACATTAAAAATACATATAAGAATGGTAAAAATTTATGAAAACATTTTTATAAAACATGGACATTGATGATTAATATATCCCTAAAAAATACTTACATATAAACAATCTTGGATAAAAATGAGATTTTAAATTTATCCCTTAAATTAGATCCAATTTTCTATATATATGTCTAAAAAACATGTATAGTGGGTTTAAAAATATTATTAACTTTTAACATAACCATAATAATATTTTTGATATCATACATGTTTTACATAGGACTTTATATTACTCTTTCATTTGTCAATTACATGTTAAAGCAATGTTTAGGTAATAATCATTTCATTTATCATGCGTGTTTGGACTTGTTAACATTAAAATGATTACATTGGTCATGATTTACTTACATCCAGAATGTAAAACATTATTTATATATCATACATTATCAGTATTTAAATATAATTAATAAATAAAAAAATGAAATGGAACAGACCATCTAGGGAGACGGTAGGTCGTACGTAAGTATGAACACTATTTTCATTTCCTTATTAAATTTATTTGAAGTTAGTAAATGAAATATATATATATACATAAATCATTTGGAATTATTATATCATGTATTTTATTATTATTTATTATATATACTTTATAATAATTTTTGAATGGTTGACATAGAGAATGAATCTCATCGTGTTGTGGAGACAGCAAGTTGTACATTCGCAAAAGTGATGATATCATTCCCTTAGTTGTTGAATGGTATTGAATTGGATGGTGTATAATATATCAGAAGTATTATCATGTTATAATTATCATATGTTGTTTTTATTTCCACCAATATACCCATCCAGGTAAGGTGGTGGTGAAAAACAGACTTCACCACGGCATGGAGATGGTAATCCGTATGTACACACACACAGTGATTTCATATTTTCATAGGATTGATAGAAGGTGAAATATGGTTGTTTTATATTTATATTAAAATATTAGTATATGATTGATACTTATGTTATTACATTATAATGAAATAACTAAAAAAGATTATTTAGGAGATGAAATAAATTTGAATCAATCGGTAGAGGAGATTACCTCTTACTTGACGTGGCTCCTTTATATTTCCACATAGGGAAATAGAGTTGGTCTTTTGAGAAGTCTAGAACCTCAATAATTTAACCAAGGATGTTGATAACATAAATGGGCAGGTTATTTCTGAGCATGAAAGCAAAAATAGGAGTGCATAGAAGAGGGAGGAGGTTCCCTTTTATTTGAGAGGAGAGGTCCACTTTAGAAAATTCCCAAAATATTAATTTATTATAAATTCAATTTAGATTTAAAATAGAAAAAACATATTTGACACTAATATAAGATGATTTTTGTTTGAATACCCATCATCCAATAATTTTCTGACAAGTTTTGAATATTTTTTTATCCTTATATGTAACGTCTCGAGTCCAGTTACCTGGAGTTAGTGCATTATTACATAACATTGGAAAGATCATAAGGGACCAAATCTTGAAAGACCGATCATTTTAGTAGCATTGGAAGTACTAGATACATTCTTTAGTTTTACATTACATCATGAAATAAAAAATTCCTCAACATTTTGTCCCCTTATTAACAAACTTATATCCTTATCCTATCCATGTAGGTCAACTATAAAATACTTTTTTACATCCTTGAATGAAATATAACATGGAATGGGTGAGCTCAGATTCTCAGTAAGGATAATAATATATGAGAATAATTCATAAATACGCATTAAAATTTAAGGAAATGTATAAGACTAAAACATAAGCCTTTAAAAATTAAAATTTATCATAATATGGAAAAGATAAAATCAAATAATTACATTTAAATATTCTCATTGATATTCTACTAGTCGAATAATCACATGCAATATTAATAGACACATTCATAATGATGGAATGCATAATGCCAGAATTCATAACCACATAGTCAAGAACTTGTTCCAAGACTATAAATAATATATATTTCATGGAATTTCACCAAGACACTAGTTTGTCTCATGAGACATACTGATTCATTGAGGAACTATAGCAGGCTCCACCAGTCAATTACTATTTCCAATGGATTCCTCATATTAAAAGGATTAAACCTAACGTAAAAATTCATATTAAAACTACAATAATAAATTTCAATAATTTATCCATAAACCGCGAATGGTGTACAAATAACACATCCAAATTTAAACATATCAAAAAACCTACAATAAAACATGGATGTTTTTTATTATAATAAATCAACTTCAAACAAGTTTAATATCCATCAATTAATGTTGACATAGATAAAATGAAAACTTTTTTAGAGAAATATCTCTTTCTATTTTGAAATCTTTTAAAATTAATATAACTATTTATGAAAACATTAATATTGAGAATATTATTATAAACATGCGTGGGAAGCTTCGATGATGTTATAATGGTGGAAAATAGCCGCATCCACCTTATAAGTTAAAAAAAGTCATTCTTACCTTAATTTTTTCAAAAAGGTCATAAAGTACATTATTTGAAAAAAAGATGGAAAGATTCCATTCAAAACATATATTGTGGAATAAGGGTATAAATTACTTTAACCCATATTCTAGTAAATATTAAAAATGATTTGAATTACATTTTAAAGAAAACATAGATTTGTATGATAAAGGGGTCCCAGTATATACTTATGTAAAAAAATCATAGATAATAAAGAGATTGTGAAATTAACCCTTACCTTGTACTTTTATTTAGTTGATTGTATTTTAACCTCCTTTATAATAGTTAATAAATTGTTATTAAATTGTACAAGAAGTATATACATAAATATTATATCATATATGACCCTTTAATATTGCTCTGTTAATAATATTTCAGTAGTATCTTCATTTCGAGGGTTAACTGATTCATTTTCCTTGATATGTTTGGATACATAAGATATTTTTTTATCGATAGGATTTATTCTATTCATATAAAGAATTATATTATGTTAACAAAAATTATTTTTAATCATAATATGAGATTTATTCTAGAATTATTATGATGGGGAATGAATCACATCGCGTTCGTGGAGACTATAATCTGTACGTATGTACGAGTAGCAATATCATTATATTGATGGTGAAATAGTATATAATTTGATATTATATAATATATACATAATAATTAACATGTTATAATTATTATTTACATTAGTTATATTCATTATTATACCCATACAATAAAATGATGTGTTTGAATAACAAACTACACCACGACATGGAGACAGTAAGTCGTACCTACGCACGTATGGCGACTTCGTCAAATAAAGGATGGAGAAAATAATGAATATGGTTGTACCATATTTTTAATAACATCACAGTATATATAATATACTAGAGTTATTGTTTTAGAATGTAAATAGCAAATAATGAGGCAGTGGAAGAAGAAAAGAACTTGAAAGAGGTGATGAAATATTGACCTCTTCTTCAAGTTCTTCCTTTTAATTTGATCAAAAGGGATGCATGTATTTTCTTTATGACCAAAGGATGACATATAGGATGAATGGAGGAATGTTGGGAGGGTATTTGGGTAGGGTATGGAAGAGCCAAATTTCTTTGGATGTGGGAAATTAAGAGAAGGGGAAGTTTCTTTTAATAAGAGAGGTGAGGGTAGCTTTAGGAAAAGCTTGAAATATTAGTTTATAATAAAATAATTTTCGGTTTATAATGGCTCCAAAATGATTTATATAGTCGATAAGGTGAGGATTGGTAAAACAAATATCAACCAATTGGTTTTAGATAGGTTTATCTCACCATATTAACCATATATTTTAGATTTAACACTCAGTTAAATAGTTTGGTCATTTACCAGGTCTCTTTGTATTTTTATATTGTAGATTAATAAACATACTATAAAAAGACAAGAGAACACCAAGTGTTTCATTATTAATATATATATAACCATATATATGTCATTTGACCAAACTTTTGATTTTAAGGAATATTATATCAATTAATAATGTAGTATTTGATTTAAAAACTCAATTTTGTCAATTTTTCACTATTTTGTATTAGGTTATTGTGAAAATCATAATAGCATTATTACTTTGAACAAAAATTATTTAATAAACCTTAAAATTTCATATTATTCTTTAAAATTGTTGGAATTCATCAAAAGTCTCAAATTACATTAATTTGGATATTTATAATATCAATTATTTTAATCATTCATTAATAAGGTCATTACTGCGTCATCATTTTGGCTTAAATAAATGAAATTATTTAATTTCTAAAAATTATAAATAAAATACCATTCTGTAGAAAATATTTTTATCATTTTAATTAATATTTATAGTCTAATTTATCTTAGGTATATCCCTATTTTAAAAATGGTTTATTTATTAAACAATGAATTTAACTCTTTTAACTATTCTTTAAATAAAATAATAACAAATGTCCTAATCTAATCCAAGTGGACAAAATGAGATCATATTTTATTCCTAAGTTTCTTTTTGGTCAAATTACACTTATACAATAGAATTAGGACATGTGTTACGGTAATTATGATATCATTTTTACCCTTAATTACTCTATTTACACTTAACCATGGTAAATAAAAGTCAAAAGTAACTATTCACAAAAAAAATTATTTTCTTCTTATTGATACACATTTTACATACTGATATCAAGTGTGCCTCTAAAATATTTTAAATTCAACTCAAAGAATCAGTAAAATTTTGTTTTATGCAAATTTTCCAATGCTCTTAAGAGGTGGGTAAAAAATGTAAAAAGTTCAATAAACTTTTTATGAATCTAAACTAATTATAAAATGACTCAAATGAATTAAATTGAACATATATATGTATAATTTATATATTTTGACCTAAAATATATTTAAATAATATAAATAATTATTTAAATAAATAATTTAGTTTTAACCAATAACGTAGTGTTTTTTACAATTCGTTGAAAATTGAATATTTTCAGAAAATAAAAAAAATCCCCCTAATATAATTTCTATATTCTGAATCCAAAAATGAATCCATTTGGAAAAATAAAATTTAATAATTTTAAAAAATTGGGTATTACTATTCATAATGGCTATTTTTATTGGTTGCGGTGTGTTAAAATCCCGATGTTGCGTGCAATGCAAGATATTGAATTATTCAAAAGGAAGCGTACTATGGAAGTTTGGGATATTACATTCTCCCCTCCTTAAAATAATTTCATCCTTGAAATATCTAAAATATTACAGAATAAAAATATTCAGGTGGTTCTTCATATTCAGTTCCTCAGGTTCCCAAGTTGCATGTTCCATCTTGTAATTTCTCTATAAAACTTTTACCAAATGAGTCGTTCGGTTTCTTAGTACTTGTTCTCTGGTGTCACGATTTTTGACAAGCTCTTCACAATAAGACAAATCCGGTTCCAGTTCAATTTTTTCATAGGTGACTACATGCATTGGGTCTGACAAGTATTTTCTTAATAGTGATATGTGAAACATAACATGAACTTTGGAGAGACTTGGAAGAATTGTCAAATGATAAGATACAACTCCAATTCGTTCTAGAATAGTGAAAGGTCGAATATACTTGAGACTCAATTTTCCCTTGTTACTGAATTGTATAACACTCTTCCATGGAGAAACCTTTGAGAAAGCATGGTCTCCTATATGAAATTCTAAAACCTTCCTTCAGTTATCGACATATCTCTTTTGCCTACTTTGGGCTGCTTTGTTGTGGGTTTGGATTACCTTCACCTTTTTTATTGTTTCTTCAAATAGTTATAGGCCTATGAGTTTTCTTTCCCCAAAATCATCCCAACATGTTGGTGTGCAACATCCCTTTTCATTTAATGCTTCATATAGTTCCATCAAAATACTTGGATGGAAGTTATTATTATTATAAAATTATAGTAGAGGTAAATATTGTTCCCACATACCTTTAATGTAAAGTTAGAAAGATCTCAACATGTCTTCTATGGTTTGAATAGTATGTTCTAAATGTCCATCGGTTTGAGGGTTGTAGGTAGTGCTCAAACAAACTTTAGTATCTTGGTCCTTCTTAATAATTTTCCATAATCTTGATGTAAAATGGGTATCATGATAAAAAAAATCGATAGGGGTACTCCATGATATCTTATAACTCTGTTAATATATATTCATTCCATACGTTCAAGTTATAAATCTTCTCTTATAGAATGAAATTGTGATGACTTGGTAAAATGATCGACAATGACCCATATTGCTTCATTGCTTCTAGGATTCTTTGGTAGACCCATGATAAAGTCAATCATAATATTATCCCACATCCCCTCAGGAATGTAAATAGGTCGCATGACTCCTCCAGGTTATTGCCATCCAGTTTTCACTTGGTGTAAAAGCATACATCTTGACAGAAAATCAGCAATCTCTCTATTCATGTAGTCCCACAAAAAATTTTCGTTCAAATATCTATACCTTATAGTGATTCCAGGGTATATAGAGAAATTTTAGCTATGAAAATCATCTAACAATTCCCTTTTTAGGTCAGGTATATTAGGAACACAGAGTTTCTTTCCAAATTACAAAATTCCATATTTATATACGAACATGATCAATCTCCCATCACTCACAGCTTTAAATTTCTTTTGAAATCCCTCATCATCAGTTTGAGAAATTTTTATTTATTCGTTTAAAGACGGTTTGGAAACAATTTGAAAAATCATTAATGTTTCACCTTCCATGGCTATTCCCATATCCATCGTTACTAAATCCATGAAAATTGGATTCTTTTCAACTCTCATCATGTTCAAAACTCAATGATCCTTTCTGCTCAAAGCATCTTCCACCTTATTTTCCTTCCCCAGGTGGTAGTGTATAGTGCATTCATTATCCTTGAGTAGTTCAATCCATCTCCTTTTCCACATGTTGAGTTATTTTTTTGAGAAAATATAATTCAAACTCTTGTGATCAGTATAAATATCACATTTTCCACCATAGAGATAGTGTCACTTTATATTCAGAGAAATTATTATAGCTGCTAACTCAATATCATGAATAGGACATTTTGGCTCAATAATTTTTAGCTGTTGTGATGCATAGGAAATTCCTCTATCATTCTTCATAAGGACACAACCATGTCCATTCTTTAAAGAATCACAATAAATAACAAACCTAACATTCCCTAATGGAAGAGTCAATATTAGATCTTTTACTAATATTCTATTCATTTATTCAAAAACATTCTTTAAATTATTTTTTCCAAACAAATTTAACAGATTTATGTGTGAGAATGGATAATGTGTTAGCCAACCGGGAAAAATTCTGGACAAAACATCGAAAATAACATGCTAAACCAATAAAACTATGTACCTTAGTTATACTCGTTGGTACTGGCCATTATTGGATTTCCTTGGTCATTGAAGGATCAACAGATATATCCATCCTTAGAGACAATATGGTCAAGAAAAAATTCTCCTAAAGCTAGAATTCTCACTTACTAAACTTCACATATTATTCATTTTTTCTATGAGTCTTTAGAATAATGCGCAAGTGATTTTCTTGATCTTCATATATTTTGGAGTATACCATGATATAATCAATAAATACCACTAAATATTAATCAAGATATTTCATGAAAAATATATTCATTAGATCCATGAAGACAGAGGGTGCATTAGTCAATTAGAAAGGCCTTACTGTAAACTCATATTTCCCATACCTAGTTCTAAATGTTGTTTTTGGAATGTCTTCCATATTCATACACAACTGATGATATCCAGATCCAATGTAAATATTTCAAAATATTTAGCTCCTCGAATTTATCGAAAAAATCATCAATTCGAGGTAGTGGACACTTATATCTTTTTTTATTGCATTGATCTCCCTATAGTCAATTCACAACCTCATAGATCTATCTTTCTTCTTAAAAAAACGGACATGAACTCCCCATGGAGAAACAACAGGGAGAATAAATCCCTTATTACTCAGTTCCTCTAGTTGATTCTTTAGTTCCACTAATTTCACCATGTCCATTCTATAAGATGTCTTTGATATGGGCTTTGAACCAAGTATTAAATCAATAGAAAACTCAATTTCTCATTTTGGAGGATGTACAGGTAAATCTTCTGGAAACACGCCAAAATATTCTTGCACAATAGGCAAGTCCAATATTCTAACATTATTTTCCACACCCATATAAATTTCATTCTTTTCTTCCCCAATATTTGATTTTAGTAGAGCTACTGTGGGTGGATCTAGGTAAAATTCTAGTGGTAACATTTCTGCTCTAAAGATAAGGTACTCCTTATCATCATCGAAAATTTTATTCTCCTTCATACAATAAATTTTTGTATCATAGTCTGAAAGCCAATCAATTCGGAGGATTTTATCAAATTCAATCATGGGAATGACAATGAGATCAATAGATAAAGAAAATTTATATAGCCTAATGTGAAATGATTCACAAAACATTATTGTGATGATACTTCCCTTAAGTGTATTGACTGACAACTCCCTTATTAAGTTAAATTGAAAATATCTAATTTTCTTATCAAACAAGGACGATATGAAACAATTCAATGATCCTGAATCAAATTAATCATTGAATAAACTTGAGGAAACAATTAAATTACCTGCCACCATGTCTTTCGGATCTTCAAATTCAATAGTAGAGATCACTTTAGCTTGGCCTTTATCCCTTGTCCTTTTCTAATGTAAGTTACCTTGGCTCTTAGGAAATTCATTTGTATAATTCCCATGTTCCCGACAATTGCATCATTCAACATTGAAAGACACTTTCTTTCCCATGCAATCACAAGCATGGTGGCATTTTTCACCACATATATAACATACTCTCACTCCTTTCAGGCATGTACTGGGGTGTTTCTTCCCACATTTACCACAATATGGATATTCATATTTTCCCTTATTCCCATTATTTCCATTTTTTGAGTGTTCAGCTGATATCATTTTCCCGTGCTTTTCTTTAATGTTGTAAGACATAGAGAATTCCAATTCTGTCTTGACATCGCATGAGACAATATATTCGTTCAATGAGAAGGATTGTGAGACAAATTATCGACGAATAAATGGTTTTAACCCATCAATGAATCGATCAATAATACTCTTCATGTTCCATATATAATCTGATGCATGCCTTGATAACCTTGTAAAGTTAGCCTCATACTCTGCGATACTCTCATCCTCCTTTTGCCTCAGACACAAAATTTGTTATTCCATATCTTCCTAATGGTCACGAGGAAAGTATTTTTCCAAGAAATGTCATTAAACTCTCTCCATTCCATGTTCCATACTTGTTCATATTACATTTTGTTTTTGATTAATGGCCACCATTGATTTGCATCTATCATGAGGTGATAATCTCCCAAAACAACTTTTTCTCTTTCCCTACTCTCCAATCCATGAAATATTTTCTACAAGGAATTTATTCATTGCTCAGCTACTAATGGATTTGTACTCCCATTGACTGTTTGTGGCTGTTGCCTCATGATTATTTTTAACATTGATCCTCTAAATTGTAGATCAGGATGCCTCATACGAGTAAGGTTATTATTTAAAACCTAAGTGAGTTGTCCTAGTATGGTGATAAGATGATCAGCACCAGTTTCTTCCCCAGCTCCACTATAATTATCTTGAGTGTGAAGGAAATCCATACCTAGATTACGTGCGTTGATATGGTTTCCATTACTTTCACTAACCACCATTTCTAAACAATGGAATACACTAGATTAGTTTGTGAATTACAATACATAATACCAAACATGTAAAGAACCTAACATAAATTGAACATCTTATGGGTATAATCTGTAATCATAAAAATGTGTTCTTTGAGGATGTATATACTCTTAAACCATTCATAATGGTTTGTAAATAAAATGAGAATTATCCTATGAATATCCTCGACAGAATCATAACCAAGAGTGCAACAAGGCCCATTGTCATTCACGAGTTCCCATTCGAGTCTAGCTAAATGCGATGTTTTCGAGGTTTACCACTAGGTACATCTATACCCGAGCCGCATCTACCTGATAAAATCCAGACAGGGATGTATTGCTTAGAAAACTCACAAAATCTCTATAATACAGAAATTTTTAAAAGGTATTCTATACTAATCCTCAAATTCAATCTTACGATTTTGTTATCTACTAAGAGTTTTACCAAATCTAGTTTCCAAGGTTTGTACCAAACTTCCTCCGATACCAATTGTAACACCCTGAACCTAGTTACCCAGAGTCAGTTCATTATTACATAACATTGGCATGATCACAAGGGATCAAATCCCAAAATACCAATTAGTTTAGTAGCCTTGGAAGTACTAGATACATTCATAAGTTTTACATTACATCATGAAATAGAAAAATCAATAAATTTTTCTCTCATTTTTAACACAGTTATATCCTTATCCTATCCCTGGTGGTCAACCATAAAATACTCATTCACATTTTGGGAACAATAAAAAATTGAAAGGGGTGAGATCATATGCTCAGTATGGATAACAATATAGTGGAAACATTAATAAATAAGCATAATTATTTAAGGCAATATATAAGACTAAAACAAAATCCTTTTAAACTAAAACTTCAGAATAATATAGAAATTATAAAATAAAATAACTCCATTTACATATTCACATTGATATTCTAGTAGTCGAATAATCGCACACACCCTGACAGCGCAGCCACCCCGCCTTAACAAGGCCGTCGGGTCCAGGCCCACCAGGTACCACCAATTGTCCCATAGACACATGGTGCCCACCCCAGGGTCCAACCACATGCCTGAACCGGTCATCTGACTAATGACAATCCCCACAGGCCAACACATGTCCTTTCCAGTGTGCTTTGTCCTCACTCGTACACACCCTGAGAAACATCCCAGAAGGTCACCCATCCTGATCACTACTCTAGGCCCATCCTGATCACTACTCCAGGCTAAGCACGCCTAACTGTGGAGTTCTAACTAGACATGCTTCTGAAAAGGAAGGTTCACCTTGTTGACATAAGTCATATCATTTAGTCATTTAAAACGTTATCATTTGGGGTTATTACAATCACCCCCCTTTAGAGCACAATGCCCTCGTTGTGGTCCCTTCATCTCAACCCAGGCAGTGGATCACACACTTAAAGCTGAGTTACTCCTATGATACCAAACGTTACAACCGGGTCCCAGTGACAACACAACCACCCCACCTTAACAAGGTTGTCGGGTCCTAGCCCACCAGGTATCACCAGTTGCCCCACATACATGTGGGGCCCACCCCAGGGTCCACCCATGTGCCTGAATGGGTTATTTGACTAATTCCATTCCCCACATGCCAACACATTTCCTTTCCAGTGTGCTTTGTCCTCACTCGCACACACCTTGAGAATCTTCCCATAAAGTCACCCATCATGATCCCTACTCCATGCCAAGCATGCTTAACTGTGGAGTTCTAACTAGACAGGCTCCCAAAAAGGGAGGTTCACCTTATTGACAAGAGTCATGTCATTTAGTCATTTAACCCTTTATCATTTGGGGGTTTTACACTTACTATTTCTAATGCATTCCTCATATGAAATTCTTTAAACAGAACATAAACATTTGTATTAAAACTAGCATATGAAATGTCAATACGTTATCCATAAACCATGAATTATGTAAAAATAACACATCCACAATCGAAAATATCACCAAACCTTCAATAAAATATGGATTTTTTGTATCATAATAAATCAACTTCAATCAAGATTAATATCCATAAAAGGATGTTGACATAGATGAAATCAAAAAAAATTAGAGAAATATCTCTTTCTCTTTGGAAATCATTTAAAAGAAATATAATTATAAATTAAAACATTTATTTTTAAAACATTCTTATACTATTTTAAGGAAAGATTCAACAATTTTATAATGTTGGAAAATAGCTTCACCTGCCGTATATGTTAAAAAAAGTCATTCTTACCTTAATTTTGTCGAAAAGGTCATAATGTACCTTGTTTGAAAAAAGACAGAAAGAATCCTTTAAAAAAATTATGGTCAAATAATGGTATAAATTAATTTAACCAATAGTCTTGCAAATAGTAAAAAAACTCGAAATACATTTTTAAGAAAACACAAATGTGGATGATAATGGGGTCCTAGTAGATACTCATGTAAAAACAACCTCCGATAAAAACGATATTGTGAAATTAACCATTAACATGTACATAGAGTTAGTAGATGGTATGTTAACCACCTAAATAATAGTTAAAACATTGTTATTAAATTATACAAGAAACATATACATAAATATGATATCATATATGGTCCTATAATATTGCTTTGTAAATAAAATTTTAGTAGTATCAACGTTTTGGGTGTTAACTGATTCGTTTTCCTTTATATGATTGGTTAAGTAAGCCATGTTAATTATGGATTGTATGAATTTTATACATATACATAATGATATTTTGTTCATAAAAATTATTTTTAATCATAAAAGAAGAATTATTCCTCAATGATTACTACGGGGAATGTATCTCATCTGGTTCGTGGAGACGGTAATCTGTACTTCGGCTTGATCAAAAATATCAATATATTGATGGTGAAATTGTATGTAATTGGATGGTATATAATATATATAGAATAATTAACATGTTATATTTATTATTTAAATCATTTATATTCATTATTATACCCATCCAAAACAATTAAGTGTTAGAATAACAAACTACATTATGATGTGGAGACGGTAAGCCGTACGTACGCACGTATTGGTGACATTGTCATTTGTAGGATGGATAGAATAAAAAATATGGTTATACCATATTTATAATAACATAAAAGTATATAGAAGATACTGTTTTTTTATTTTATAATGAAAACAACAATGAAAGAGGAAGTAGAAGAAGAAATGAACTTGAAAGAGGTGATGAAATATTTACCACTTATTCGGGTTCTTCATTTTGATTTGATCAAAAGGGATCCATAGGTTGGCTTTATGACAAAAGGAAGACCTCTAGGATAAAGGGTGGAAAGTTAAGAGGATATTTGGGTAGGGTTTGGATGATCCAAATGGATTTGGTGATTTGAAATTAAGATAAGGGGAAGTTCACTTTTATAAGATAGGTGAGTGTCACTTTTTGAAAAGCATGAAATATTATTTTATAATAAAATCATTTGGGTTTATAATGGCTCAAAAATGATTTATTAATAGGATAAGGTGGGGATGGGTCAATAACCAATCAACCAATAGGGTTTATACATGTTTAGTTCACCATATTAACCTTATCTTTTAGATTTAACTCCTAGTAAAATAGTTTTTCAGTTATTATGTCTCTTTGTATTTTTATATAATATGGTTATTAAACATACTATAACAAGAAAGGTGAACCCCAAGTGGTTAGTTATTAATATATATATCCTTATCTAATTCATTTAGCCAAAACATAGATTTTTATTAATATTATATCTGTTAATAATGTAGTATGTTTTTTAAACATTCAATTATGTCAATTTTGACAATATTTATAATTTTGTTTTTGTGAATATCATAACAACATGATTAATTCGAAAAAAATTATTTAATCAACCATAATATGTCATATTAACCCTAAATATCATTTTAATTAATACAAATTATCAAAATACATTTATTTGGATATTTATAATATCAAATATTTTAATAATTCATTAATAATGAAATTACTGATTTATCATTGTGTCATAAATAAATTAAATTATTTTATGTCTAAAAATTATAAATAAAATACCATTATGTAGGAAATAGTTTTATATTTGTAATTAATATTTATTTTCAAATTTATCTTATTTATAACCCAATATTAAAAGTAGTTTACTTATTATACTTATAATTTAACTCTTTTAACCCTTCTTTAATTAAAATAAAAATATATGTCATAATTTAATCCAAGTGGACCATAGGGGACCATATTTTATTCCTAAGTTTCATTATGGTAAAATTAAACTTATCTAATATAATTAAGAAATGTGTTAGGGTAATTATGATAACATTTTTACCTTTAATTTCTCTATTTACTTTTAACACTGGTAAATAAAATTCAGAAGTTACTATTCACAGAATTTTATTTTCAGGTTATTGAACCACATTTTACTTACGGATTTCAACCATGTGTCTTAAATTTTTGAAATTCAAGTCACAGAAGTGGTAAAATTATGTTTTATGCAAATTTTTAGAAGCTCCTATGAGGTGGGTAAAGACGGTAAAAAATTGAATAAAATTTTGATATATTTAAACATATTATAAAATTGCAACAATTAATTACATTGAACTAATATAGGTATTATGTATCTATTTTGAACTAAAAAAATTTAAATAAATAAAAAAAATTTAAATAAAAAATTTGTTTTTATCCAATAATGAAGTGTTTTTAACTATTCATCAAAAATTAAATCTTTTCATAAAAATAAAAAAAATCACACTAATCAAATTTCCATATTCCAAATTCAAAAATGATTTCCATTTTGAAATATAAAATTTATAAAATTTCAAAAAGTGGGTATGGATATTCATAATAGTTTGTTTAATTGGTCGTGATGTGTCAGAATCTTGAAGTATCATACAATGCAAGCTATAGCATTATTCAAAGGGAAATATACTTGGAAGCATGGGGTGTTACATTATATTTTATGATTTATCCTTATTTTACCCTTTTGAATCAATCTGTGATATCATGTTATTTACACATTGTGGGTTAATTTAATTACCATATCATGTAAAACTACCCACAAGAAGTTATTTATGACATATTTGGACTTATATTAATAATTTGGAAGAATCATAGATTTATTGGAATTTAGTATCATCTAATAAACTATTTTATGTTTTAATTTATGAGTTGTGCCAATTTTGAACACAATTCATACTTGACATCTTTTAATTCATAAAAAACTTATTACTTCAATGAAAAGTCATTAAATAAAATCTAATATGTCAATATCATCCATAAAATTCGTGGATGATATTAAAATAACCAAATTACATTTGTTTTAATATAAAGAAATTAATTTATTTGAATCTTTCATTAATAAGGTAATCACAACATCATAATTCTGTCAAATATAAATATATTTATCAAATTTCTAAAAACTATAATTAATATTCCATGATGTAGGAAATATTTTTATCTTTCTAATTACTATATATAGACATTTAGATCTATTATGTAACCTCGTATCAAAATCTATTTAGTAAAAGATATATTCTAAAGTAATAATTATCCTTAAATTAAATTAAATGTTATAAAGTGACATTTTCACATCCATGTGAATCCATTGGTCTTAAAATCGACCCAAGGATTCCCATGGTTGTAAATATATCATAAAATAGGATTAGGGCATGTTTTAGAGTGTTTTAATATTATTATCATATTATTTTATAACCTTATTTACCAGATTTACCCTTTAACCATGGTAAATAAAATAATTACTAAAGTTAATATTCATAATGTCTAAAAATAAAAAGTAACTATTTACATAATTTAAACCTTCAGATTCCAAATATGGAAACAATTTTTCCATATTCAAAACACATTACTTTCAGTAATTAATATAAAATTAATCCTTTTGTCAAAATAAAGTGTTTTTGTTTAAAACATTGCAAAATATTGAAATGATGTCACATATTAATTGAATAAAAAATTAATAAAAATGACATATATTTTATTAAATTATAAAAATATTTTTTATACTTTAAAATCATTCAATAATATATTTTAACCATATAAATTATTTCAATTTATAAATTTGACTTCAATTAAAATTTAGCATATTTTCACAATTCATTAATATATCGTTGTTTAGTGAAACTTGGTATCGCGTACCACACAAGATATTGAGGAAGGTCTCTCTTTCGTGTAATGCAATCCATGTTATTGTTGCGTGTAGTGAAACTTATTTTGGTTTTTCTTATATCATAATATAAACATAGTTCATTTATAAATTGAACATAATCTATACTCAGTGTTGTGTTAAATTAATTCTATCAAAAGAACATGAAATTATATGCAACACAGTCCAATAATAGTTTTGTGTATACTGAAAGCTAATATGGTGTTGTATATAACACAATCTAATGTTGGGGATTCATACAACACAAGACATCAATGAAATTAAAAATAATCTATCTCATAAAATCTCAGGGTGTTACATTCTACCCCTCTTAAAATGAATTACTCACTCAAAATTCGTCACGATTATAAATAGTTTCCAACATGATATTTTCTTTCATTGAATCCCACATAGTAAAAATAAATAATGAAACTTTATCTTAAAAAGTAATGTTATAAAGATAATAGCTACCCAAATTATTTTATCACGGTTTCCCTCTAGATTGGGGGATGACCTCGTTGATTGAAGGTTCAAACATTCCAATCGATTTCTAATGGGTTTGTTCATAGAACCGGGAACATCCAATGATTCCATATCCATTTGGACCTACTTTCCAAAGATAGGTGCTCATTAGTTGTGGAGTGATGAGGCTTAGGAATTTGCATTGGTCGAGAGGATGGGAGGTCGGACTCGTCACTATTTTTTCAGGGGAATTATTATCTACTTCGGGACTCTATTTATAGATTTAAGTTATGATTGTGAATCCTTATTACATTACCATGTATAAAATGATCTTTCCTTTAGTATGACAATCATTGATTGGTATGTAGGAAATTCAGAGAATCTTTTATATGTATTCGAGGTTCTCATCGATGAAGAATCATCTGTATTTGTTAGAGATTCTTAGTTGATGGTATCATTAAATACATAAAAATATATTTTTCATTATGATGATCATACTGGTTTTAAAGCCACTCAGTGAGGCACTTGACGTTTATTGTTATTTAGGAGGACATGGATTATTTCAGAGTTGGGATCGTAGCCACTGATGGGCTACTTATGTATCCTTTGTTTTGGAAAAGGAGTCAGAACCCACGTAGTTCGAGTAAGGGAGTATAATGCTTATGCATGATTGATGGCTCAAAGAAAGATGTCATGATTACTTTTACACTCTAAGCTCACGTGGGTCATGCTCAGTGTGAGAAACAAGAGGTATTGGTGAAACCAGACAATTGTTCCATGTAATGATGTGGGGCTTATGTATGTGTGACTGCCCAAAATAGATGAGGATTAATATTTACTTCAGGGAAGAAATCCATGAATAGGGTCCATAAAGGTATATGTGCTTCATGGAGATTTGGATACTCTAATCTTGGGGCTTACTCCTATGGAAGATGCCCAAGTTAGGAGGGGACTTATGATTGGGTTTTACTCATGAGAAGGAAGCCTAGATCAAAAGGAATTATGACTGGTTAAGAGAAATTAAGGCCATGGATTATTCCTAAGGAGGAGGCCCAGGTTAAAGGGATATGAAAATTAAGGGACTTAGGGCTTACTCCCAAGTAGGATTCCCATATTTGAGATTGGGGTGTATTCTTGAAAAGAAGGCCCAGGTTAAAGGAATTATGGTTTGGGGCTTACTCCTAAAGAGGATGCCCATATTTAAGAATTATGACTGGGGATTACTCCTGAAAAGGAGGCCCAGGTTAAGAGAATGATGGTTGGGGCTTACTCCTAAGAAGGATGCCCAGATTAGAGGACTTGGGGCTTACTCTTAAATAGGATTCCCATAGTAATGAGAATTTGGATTGGGGATTACTCCTAAAAAGGAGGCTCAGGTTAAGGATTCTCTCATCTTAAAGGATGAGGTTGAATGAATGAAATCTAAATCTTTAGTGACATAAAGATGTGTAAATCACTAGATTTTGAGAGATGTTCCATGGAGTTCCTTTCATATAAGGATGAAAAATCAAGAAATCATGCCATAAATGGCATTGGACAGTGTCTTAAAGACTGAATCTTTAATAGGAGAAGTGTAATGGCATAAGAGGTGTGAAATGGGTAGGAAAGGCACCCAAAAAGGCAGGGGCACGCAAGTCCTGGAAGGCGCGCAGGTACTGCGTGGGCACGCAAGTCCTGGTCACGTAGGTATACCTGCGCGGCACATGGGTACTTGCACGATTTTCAGTCCTTAGAGTAATATTTTGGTGATCCTTGATAAAATCCTTTAGAATCATCCCTAGAGGCATTCCAGAAGATAGCGCACAAGTTATGGTGAAGAAGTAGGGCGGCGCGAATGTGTGTCCTTTTCCCATAAGGGTAAAACAACTTAGGCGCGCATGTGTTAGTGAATTCTAACACTTCGACCTTAGTCCTGTTGTGTAGACCTTCCATTCTTGGTAAATAATTACCTTAGAAGAGTTCAAAAGACCTGAAGAAGATACATGGGCGTTTTGAACTCTGTATGTCAATTCTGGAAAAATTCCTCCTCAAATGGGGGGCCCATAGGGTCTATTTATAGGCTGGAGAAGACCCCGAGCGGTTATCCTTTAGGGCTCTCAAGTCACATGTACGACCATTAGGTGGCACACAAGTATACTTGCGTGAAAGTGAGGGAACTTGCGCGACCTTTGTGCTTTTGAAGCCTTGTTCATGCCTTTGTCGATTTTTGATGATTCTTTAAAGGATGAATCAATTTGTGCTAATTCATTTCACTTTCCATTATTTTAGACAATGTGACGAAAATGAGCATCAAAAAAAGTCCCCCCATAGATTTGGATCTGAAATAAATGAGGATGTGACTCTGAGGAAAAGAAGAAAACTTAAGGAAAGGTGGCACACAAGTGTTCAGTGTGCAACACTTGGCGCGCAGGTTCGAGTCACGCAAGGCTGGAGCGTGCTAGCTAGAGCGCGCTAGCTGTAGGCGTGCAGGTGGGCATCCTTTTGTAATTTCCCGTAAAAAAGAAGAGACTTCAATCTGTGGATGTCTTTCTAATTCGTGTGCAACAAATGAAGAACGTTTTCACCATTAATCATTTGTGCACTTATTTTCCCGCTACCTGCTTTAAATTTTACCTAATCTAATGGGCCTAGTAAGAATAGTTTGATTTTTAATAGGATTATTATAAATAACCCTACAAAATTTGAATCTTTTAAGTGATTAATATTACCTAAATCATAAAAAATTTATGTTTAGTGAGATGGAACATGACTTTTATTCAGAGTTCCTTTGTCTTTTGTGGGAAGTTTAAAGTCATGCACGTCGGACATACATAGGCTGATGTTTAAGGTCGAAAATAGCTTTGACTAAATGAACTAGAATTGACTCAATTCCATGAAAATTTATCTGAAAACACATTACCACACTCAAGTATGAGGGAAAATATGTAAACTATGGCTTATGAATATTTGAATCTGAGGAATGATATAAAAAAGAGCTAAAAGGCATTAGAAGAAGTAGTTTCCAAGAATGACTTTACCATTATTTAACAAACCTGTTATGGGTTTGAATTATGTAGGGCCACCTAAGGGAATTGGCTACATAGTCAAATAAATAGCATCTTTTGGCTAACAAGTCTATTATATAGACTGTTTATGAAAAGCCACCTAAGGGCACGTGCTACATAGTCAGGAAAAATAACTCTCAGAAATTTACGTTCCTAGTGCGAAAAAGCCAGTGAAAGTTTATGGATATTCAAATTTTCCAAAGTATAGAGTTTGTTTTATGGAAATAGGTACTTGAATATGGAGAAGATATTTCCCAACAAGATTATCAATGAACTAGATGGATATCACTCCTAAGAAGGTCTGACCCAAACGTAGGGAAGAAGAATATAAACCATAGACTTTAATACTTTCAGATCATGAAAAAGGATATGGGGAAAATATGTTAAGGATGGCTATTTTTGTGGATCCCTACATACTGTCATTTAAGACCAATAAGAACAGAACATGCTTTCTTCCAAAGAATGAGGTTACCAGTATCCGAAAAACCTGTTAGGTGGTTGAATTATGCAGGGCCACCTAAGGGAATTGGATGCATAGTCAAATAATGGTATCTTTTGGCTGACAAATCTGTTATGGAAACTATTTATGCAAGGCCGCCTAAGGGCACATACTGCATATTTAGGTAAAAGAACTCTCAGAAATTTGAAATTTTTGTGATTAAATGTCAAGAAAAGGGTTATAATGATCTGAAAATATTTAAGGTTAGGATTATGACACATAAATATGGGTATTGTCCAATGTATAAAGAGATACAAAGATCAATGCTAACCATAATCATGTTCTGGTTGGGTCCTGAATTGAAATGTTGGACTTCACTACATATCCCACAAGGATGGTAATCAAGCCTTACATACTTCTTAAACTACAGTTTAACATCCTTTGGGACAAAAGGATTAGAGATCTTAGTTTTGGGTCATACAGCTTGGACCATTAAAAGAAATACACAGTGTGTGTTTTTATGGGGACTTTTCCGCTAAGGGACAGAAAGTGGAATTTGGGGTTAGGCCCAAAGACTTGGGGCTGTATTTGAGGGACACTCGACCGTTCCTACGTATCCCATAAGGATGGGAATCAAGCCCATGTAGTTCTAGAACTACCCTCTGTACAAATTTGGTTCGTACATGTGAAGGGTGAAAGGGGACTTTAGAGAAATGATGGTTTAACCCAAGATAAAAGGATTGGGCATTTACATGTATGCACGTAGTCTTTGGAATGAAACATGATTGAAAAATCAATATAAATAACGGTTCCCTCTCAGGTGAGGGTATCAAAGAGTATTGTAGTTTTATTGTCATACAGGACAAAAAAATTTGTACAGTTTAACGTCATATTTCAAGGATGAAAGTGAACCAATTTAATGATATTGACTCTAGGGGCGGTTTCACAAATCAACATTGTATGAGATGGAGTTGAACCAATGTGAAGAGATTTATTTTGGTATTGAAACTTCAGAGGATGCCTACGTACCCAGCATGGAAGGCAGGGATCAAAGTCCGCGTAGTTCAATTAAAGAATGAATTAATGATCAAGTTGTTCTTGGGGACAACGACCAAAAAAATGATGGTGTTGGGACTTACACATGGTTAGTAGCCTAGAGAGAGTATTATGGTTGAATTTTTCTCTAAGCTCACGTGATTAATACTCGGTGTGAGAAACAAGAGGTAACAATAACCTTAATGATGCACAGTTTAATGTAATGTAGGACATATAAAGGGACTATGTAGTTTAAAGTCTTCTAGTTAGGACTACAAGTGCTGCATAGTTTAGTGTCATGTAGCAGGGAGAAAGTACAATTTAATGTCATGTAGGAGATATCAAAGGTCTTTCTGTACAGTTTATAATCATGTAGTTAGGACGATGGATACAACATAGTTTAATGTCATATTGGACAAAAAGACGACTGTGCAGTTTAATGTCATGCAGTAAGGACAAAAGAGTACACCATTTAACGTCATGTTGGACGTATTAGGGACTTTTTCATAGTTTAACGTCATGTTGGAAGAAAGTAACACAAATAGTTTAAGGTCATATGTATGGACCATTGATGATGCAGTTTAACATCATGCTGGGCGTAAGGGATGTTTTCACAGTTTATCGTCATGTTGGATGAAAAAGGGATGATACAGTTTAGCGTCATGTTGGAAGAAATTAAAAATAGTTTAAGGTCGTTAGCATGGATCGTGGATTATGCAGTTTAACGTCTTGCTGGACGGTGTTGTAGTTTAAGCTCTTACCGGACCAATTAGGGAACTTTTTCACAGTTTAACGTCATGTGGGACAAAAGTAACACAAATAGTTTAAGGTCATATGTATGGACCATGGATGATGCAGTTTAACATCATGTTGGACGTAAGGGATGTGAAAAAAGTTTAAGTGTGTATGTATGGACCGTTCGTTATGTAGTTTAATGTCTTTCCGGACGTAAAGGACTATTATACAGTTTAGCGTCATGTAGTAAGGACGGTGAAGGGGGACACAGTTTAACGTCATGTTAGACGTATGTGAAAATATTTTAGGGTCATATTCATGGACCGTGGTGCAGTTTAAGGTCATACCGGACCATGATGATATATTTTGTGTTTATACAAAATAATTCTTCAAAAATATTGCATTGGTTGGAGTAGGGATGAGTTCTCCATCCATCGAGATTAATGAATAATCTCCATTGGATTAGACCCTATGTATTGAGTAAGGTCCTTCCCATTTTGTCTCAAGCTTGGGAGGTTTCCTTCCGGGTATCATTTGAGTTCGGAGAACTAATAACAATTCTCCCTGAGTGAATGAACGAAGACAAAATTTTCTGTTAAAAGCTCGTGCTATTCGATTCTGGTAAACATCCATGTGGTGCAAAGTGCACAATCATTTCTCATCTAACCGTTCCAATTCATTCAATCACTTTTGAGATTGTTCATCTGTAGATGACTGATCTCAAATGGCTACTTTGAGCGAAGGTAATTGAACTTCAATGGGAAGTCGGCTTTCATTCCAAATACCAGTGAAAATGGAGTTGACCGCGTTGCAGTGCAGGTGGTAGTCCGATAATCCCATAAAGCATGGAAGCGTTTATCAGGCCATGATTTTTTATATTTATCCACCATCATTTTCATTATATTTGATATAGTCTTATTGGAGGCTTCTATCTAGACATTGGTCGCTGCATGATACCGAGATGAATGGTTCGATTTGATGCTGTATTCTTGATACAACTTCTTTACCTCGGATGAACAGAAGTTGGTGCCATTGTCTATCAATATGGTCTGAGGGACACCACAACTAGTAATGATATTAGACTTGATGAAGCTAACAATACATTTCGCACTGACTTCCTTGACAGGTATTGCCTATGCCCATTTGGAAAAAAAATCAGTAGCAGTAAGAATATACTTAAACTGCTTGGTCATAGTTGAAGGGTAATGTCCCACCACATCCATTCCCCATGTGGAAAATGGCCACGAGTATTTAGCTGTATGAAGTATCTCTCGGGGTTGATGAATGAAGTTGTCATGTACTTGTCATGAATGGAACTTCTTTGTGAAATCAACTCAATCTTGTCTCATTGAAGGCCAATAGTATCCAAGCCATCAAATCTGATCAAACAGTCTATGTTCAGACTGGTGGGCACCACAGACTCCTGCATGCACTTCTTTCATGATATCCATTGTCTCTTCACCATCAATTCATCTGAAGTGAACTCCATCAAAACCACGCTTGTAGAGAATTTGATCTAGGTGATCTGGTCTATCATAAAGAGTAAAATTGACCACACATCGCCGGATTTGTTCTTTCCCAGCTCTATCAGGTGGAAGTGTTCCATTTTTAAGGTATTCCATGATAGGTGACATCCATCCTATAGTATGACCATACGGTTCATGAATGGGACTAATTTCATTATTTTCCTCTGTTATGATTCGAACATAAGGTCAAATTGCATGACAGTGGGAAGTACTGATGGTTGCCTCATCCCGATTTAGATCTGCCTGAGCTATGGCTATATTAGCCAGTGTATCAGCATGAGAATTTTGTGATCCCAGGACATAATAAAATGTCGGTTCTGAAGGGAATTCCTCCATTAACTCTCTAACATAATCATACAACGAGATCAGTTCTTCTTTTCTGATGGTATAATCCCCATTGAATTGTTTGATTACCAGGTCTGAATCACCTTTCACCTTTAAGTGATTCACTTGTGCTTGAAGTGCCAATTCGAATCCTGAGATCTTGGTATTCTGCTTCATTATTTGTACCACCTTCCCAAAATAAGAACGAATAAGGTAATACTGCCTTTTCTGGAGAAATGGGCACAATTCTTAAGCCAACTTTGTTGAATTTAGGATTTTCCATTTTCCTCCATGTTGGACTTCTAGAAGCACCATCAAAATAAATTTCCCATGCCTGAGGACATTCTTGAATAGAGAAGACTTCCTCATCAGGAAGTTCAATAACTGAAGATGTGTCTTCCAATGAAGGGTGTTCATCCAGGAAATCAGCCAGAGCTTGGCCCTTTATTTCCTTTTGAGACACATACTGAATGTCGAATTGCTACAACATAACTGCCCACCTTTCCAGACGTCCTGTAAGCATTGGAAGACTAAGGATGAATTTGAGCTGGTTATTGTGATATACCAATTGGACCTCGTGATGTTGCAGGTAGTGCCTCAATTTCTGAACTGCAAAGATTAATGCCAGGCTGCACTTCTCAATACTTGAATACCGGGTTTCTTCTTCAAGCATAGTTCGACTGAGGTAGTAGAGGCTGTTTTCATTCCCAGCATCATTCTTCTGAGCAAGAAAGGCACCCAATGATCACTCTAAAGCTGTCATGTAGAGGATAAGTGGTCTTCCTTCAACAGGTGGCATGATTATCGGTGGACTCAAGAGGTATTTCTTGAGAATATCGAATGATTCTTGATAGTCTTCAGTCCACTGGTCAGTGACTCCCTTCTTCATCAATTTGGTGAAGGGTAAACCTTTTCCTGCTAAATTGGAGATGAAATGCTGAATATAGGCTAAGTGTCCTTGAAGTCCTCCGAATTATTTCATGTTTCGATGAGGTGACATACCAAGGATTGAATTTTTCTTCTCAGGATCGACTTCAATACCACTATGCCATACAACAAAGCCGAGAAATTTTCCTGAGGTTACACCAAAAGCACATTTTAAGGGGTTCGTCTTCAAATTATATTGTCAAATCTTGTGGAATATGACTTCAAAATCATCCAAGTGATTAGAACGTTGTTTGATTTTGACCACCAAATAATCTACATAGAATTCAAAAAACTTCCCTAAAAAGGGTTTGAAGATACGATGCATCGCATGCTGATATGTTGCACCTGCATTCTTTAAGCCAAAGGGCATTACCCGGTAGCAAAACACACCCTGAGGGGCTACGAAGGATGTGGATTACTCGTCTTCTAGGGCCATTAATGTATGATTATATCCAGAATATCCATCCATGAAGGAAAGTGCTTCATAGCCAGGTGTTGCATCAATTAAGAGTTCTATAATCAGAACTGTGAAATCATCCTTAGGACAACGCCGATTAAGATATCTGAAATTGATGCAAACCCTAATTTTTCCATTCTTCATCATTACAGGGAAAATATTAGCCAACCACTTGGGATATTGAACTTCTCTGACGAATTTAGCTTTGATAAGCTTATCCACTTCAGCTTCAATTTTGGAAGCATAATTTGGGTGAGTTCTTCTTGCAGCTTTCTTAATTCCTCGATGTTCTTCTGGTAAACCCAAATGATGAGTAGAAACATCAGGATCAAGCCCGAGCATCTCTGTATAGTTCCAAGCAAATATGGCTCGATTTTTATTTAAAAAAGAAATATACAACTCTTTTTCATCAAGATTCACGACCGTACTGATTAATGTGGGGCGTGGATCTTCTTTTGTACCCAGATTTATTTCCTTGAGTTCATCCATGGTGGTAGAGATACCCTCTTCAAATGCTGGAGGTGCATCTCTGAGATCTTCCTCTTCTTCTTCATCATGTGTTATTTCATCCGTTTCTACTTTCATAATAGATGATAAAGCTGAATTTTCTTGATCAGAAGATATGCCAAAATTTTCACATCTTGAAGAAGAAGATTCCATTTCCAACCCAATTGATCACGAAGGGTCTTCTTTGGGTAATAAAGAGGAGATGATGGATTGAGAATTGACATCATTTTTCACCAATTATATTGCTATAACTTCTTCTGGACTAATTGAAAAAATATAGACTTTTTGGATTTCATCAGATGAAATGAAGATGTCACCATTTGGGCTTTCATCACTACTTGGAGGATCACAAATTTCTCCCATGTTGTCCGGCTCGATTGTCGTAATTGACATTATGGACCTTTCCATAAGAGTATTTTGATTTGGGTCTATCTTGTCAATTTGACTGATAGGAAACACATAATCTCTACTCACATGCGCAAATGGATTTACTGTAATCTTTTCCAAACCATACGGAGTATTAACATTGGTAATCTCCTTTTTTTGGATTTCTCCCTTCCCTTCATGTGATAGAATTCCACCTCAATATATTGAGACTCACATGTCTTTAATGGGGACTTATCACCATACAATGTCCCAAATTGACCATCAAAACAATATTTGAGACATTGATGGTATGATTAAGGGATAACCGTATGTTGATGTAGCTAGGGTATTCCAAGCAGGATTTTGAAAGCTGAGTCTTGATCAACAACCATGAATTCTGAATTGGATACAAGATCTCCAAAATGAGTTCTGAGTGTAACTTCACCTAGTGGTTCTTTTTAATTTTTATCATATCCTTGTAACATCATGGTAGAAGAAGATAAATCAGATTCCGTGAGGCCCAATTGACGAAGTCTATGAATGGGCATGAGGTTGACTCCTGAACCATTGTCAATGAAATCACTTCGGACATCTATGCCAATGACCTTTCCAGATAAGTACAAAGTTCTAATATTCCCATGCACAACATCATATTCCTCTTAATTATTTAAGGATATCACTACATGGCATTCCACATTATTATTCTATATGTGAAAGACTTCAGCTGCTGAAATTTCAATTTCAAACTCTTGAGGACTTGAAAAAGCCTTGATGAGTGCCTCCTGAAGATCCTTTGACAGATTCAAAGCATCCAGAATTGATAACTTGGCTGGTACTTGGGACAAGTCTTTTAATACATCATACTTTTGATCCAGAGGTCTGTGTTTCCCAACAGGAACATGTGGTTTAGTAGGTGCCTTGGAAGCAGCTGCTTTGGAAGTTGATGCATCTTGTATTGGGATATGAGTTGGCAATATTACTGGTTTTGGAAGATTAGAATGATTAGATCAATTCACTTGCTGAGAGGAAGAAGATGGAACCTTCAACATGTCTTCCAGAATAAATGTTCCAGGACTGAATTTGCTATTGGTAGAAGAACTTCCTTGTTCTTGGTGAGCTCGCTAAAGGGATCTACCATGAGTTTCTACTGCGTACATAGTTCTAGCAGGGGTATAATTGGAATAGTGGATTTTGAAAGATCCACGTCTTCCCCTGTATCCTGAGCCTCTGGAAATTCCTTTGATTCCTCTGTTTGATACAGGGAATTCAGGCTCATCGGAATCCAAACAGCGACTGGCATATGGATCTGTTAATTGAATCATATTAACAGAACCGAAAATCAACTCTTCATCTGATGAGGATTCTGCTAGACTATCCAATTTAGGCTATGCTGTTTGGTGGGGTGGTGCCCGTTGATTTGAAGTAGATGCATGAAGTCTGCCAGGGTCAAAGACAACTTAGGCTTTGACACATACTCAACTTCTTCTTATTCTTTTCTCTTCTTGGAATTATGCCTCCCTTTTGAGGATTTTACCTCTAAAGAGGATTTTTCTATGGTATTCATGGCAGAAGGTACAATTGGTTTCTTCAATTGTGTTCTCAAAATACAATGAGTTTGGTTGATCTTCTTTCTGACCATCCAATCATCATATTTTTGTTCATTTTTTCTTTAGACTTCTTTCCACTCACCTTCCTCCTCTGGAACTCTAGCATTAACACATGCTACCTGGGCTGAAGAGCCTTTTAGTTTGACTTGTCCCGAGTCGACCATCTTTTGCAGGATTTCTTTGAAGAAAAAACACTCCTACATGGGATGTCCTAGAATTTGATGAAAGGGGAAATAATTGGGATGGTCTTTGTCTCCTTCCAGGTTTGGCCTTTTGGGGCTTGGAAACTGAACCAAATTATTCTCCAAAGCTAAAATTAAGTAATCGGGAACTTGTCCATTTCGGAAAGAGAATTTTTTCCCTTTAGATCCTCAAATTGTTTCCGTATTTGATCTCTTTGATCATTTTGACGAAACAGCCTTTGTTGTTGTCGCTCAGGAGGTGGAGCACTTCGAGAAGATGAAGGTTTTGAGGTAGAAGGAGGTACAGGTGCTTCTTTAAGAATAATTGTAGCAGTTTCTTCTCTACCCATTCTCCTTCCTGGAGCTGATGGAACTACACGAGATTTAGACTTAGTCTGAATAAGAGAATCTTTAATCTATTGAGAGATTGAATTAAGGTCTCGAAACCCTCCTGTGTATTTCACAGGGATCAGCGGCGTGCGTAATTCGTCGCAAAAATTTTCCAAACATATTGGCTTTGAGGGAGTGCTAATCTTAGGGAATTTGTTAATCCCTTCCAGTGAGCAATGAAATCAGAGACACTTTCATTCTCCCTTTGATTACAGTTTGTATGATAAAAAACTATTGCCTTTGGAGAATTTGAGCTGAATTGAAGAAGAAATCATTGACGGAGATATTCCCATCTTGTAATTGACCAGGATTTCAATCATGTATACCAAACAAAAGATGGTCCTTGTAAGGTTCGCACGAAGCATCTGAGTTTGACTGCTTCTTGCTGCTCCGGAGTTCCCATAATAGTATCACAACAAGACACGTAATGCGTCAAATACTATTCAGGATCACCTGATCCATTGAGAATAGGGAATACATGGGTTCCCAAAATTTGATGGGGGAGAGATTGAATCTACCCATTCAGGGTAAGATCTCTTTTCTAGTTGAACCTGTGCACGCTTCCCTTCCATAGTCTCTAACCGATATTTTAATGACTCAATGGTAGTTATTAAATTTTGAGAAATATTTGGTTGAACTTGGACTTGGGTGGGTGCAATGACTGGAGTCTAGACAGGTATGTCAGCTGGTACTGTAACTAATGGCAACACTACCAATAGTTGTTACACTTGACCCGTAGGATTAGACCTGTGAGGGTGTACTGATAAAGGAGGATATTCTTGATCCACCTCAGTAGCTGCAACAAAATCCCTTGTCAGACTGAATCCATCACACATAGGAGGAAAACTACCTTTAAGTAGTTCTGCGTTCAACCTCCTCAATTATTTCATTTCTTCTTCCTATTGCGAAAATCTTTTCTCCAATGAGAGCGATTGGCCTTCTCTAGAGGAAGGATATGTAATCTAATTCTTTCCCTTACCCTTGTTTGATCCCTTTAGGAGAGGGGGAAGTGGGTTATTTGAAGGAACACCCAGATTTTGGGTAAATCCTTGATTTCATGTATGCACACCTTCAACATTTGTGTGTGTGCGTACAACTTCCTGAGAATGATCCTCTTCATCTGAGTCCCATGAGTGAGCCTCATCTGGTGGATCAGAAACAATGGCATTAATGACATTGATTGATGCATAACGCATCACATCCCTTCTATAAACATTTCTGTGATATTGTCTTCTTCCATGCCATTGATGAGACATTGTCTTTTTTTTGATTCAATCCCTCAGGAACTTCTTGACGAACCGTAATTTGGTGGGAATCTCCTGATAATTTGGATCTTCCTTACTCTTGAGGCTTCTTCCTCAATCGAGAAAATAACGACTTTCTATGAGGATGGGATTGATGAGTTGAAAAAGTCCCCAGTCCGGTGGATTGGGGCTATTCCTACTTTTCCCGCTCAACTCCTCGAATCCTATTTGTTGATTCCGAGGGTTGGTTTAAAAGATTCCCCAGTCTGGAAAGCTGGGGTGGCTCTTGAAATCCTATTTCTAAGGCTTTCTTAAAAGCTCTCCTAATCTTGAAGACCTTAGTCCGAAAATTAGCTGGATGCATCAACCTGTATCCACTTTTATCACCTAGCTTGAAAGACCATTGGATGATTTCTGACACTTATTTCACTTGATGATGTGCTTTCTCCACACGAGAGTCTTGTTTAATATTCTCTTTTGGTTGATGCATGAGTAATTCAACAACTTGTTCTCTGTATTCTTGATTTTTAGAAGAACTAGTTGAGTCCTGTTCTTGGGAAAGATTTTTATTACAAACAAAACCCATTGACTATGGCCGGACATGGGCAATAACATTGCATAAGACCATTTTCGGTAGGCTTGGTGACTAGAGAGAATAGTGAAATGTAGTGCTCGATGAACACCCCATCCTCTGACATGAATACCAAATGGGGAATTGGCAATTAACTGGCGCAATCATCTTAGCGCGCCAAGGAATGAACGCTAAAAGGCTCTCTGCTGCTTTTCAGCCTTCAGATATTGAGATACTAATAGAGATGCCAATTCAATTTGACGTTTTAACCATTCTATTATATTAACAT